>OY720431.1:142390571-143590571 GCA_963082735.1 Pocota personata
GTACTGGCGTTCTTACGGCGCATTTCACTTTTGGCAATCGTTTTAATGTGCAGAGTTCAATCGACACCACCATCTGCGATGGACTGTGGAGTGGGCGACGATACTGCGGATTGACTTGCCTTTGCTCATATTAGGTAACACAGATCTTTGGAGCCAATGTAGTGCATGCTGATACCATAAGCTCCTCGTCACTCCAGCTCTAACTGGTCTTTCTAGGAAAGATGAAGAAATTCAATTCGTTTAACATTGGGTAACTTCCTGGCAATACAATGGACTGGTATCGAGTCTGAGAGTTCCAGTGGAGTTTTCCCCTACCCCCGACAAAGTAAAAAACGCGGCTAAGTCAATCAGGTCTTTATTAAAACCAACGCAAGGTCCAAATTAACAATCCAAAGTATATGGGATTGTTGTTGAATACAGTCCTGTTGAAAAAAGATGTTTAGATTGTATTTTACTAAGTGATCGTGTAAGATGAAAGTAAGCAGATTCGATTGTCTAGACATACTGGGGAGGTATTTTGACAGCCACATTTTGGAAATTTTAAATTGTTTACAAAGTGTTTTATATGTTCCACGTCATGGGGTACTTGAAGTGAAAGGTCTACGGCAACAAGCCAACCACAATTCCTGATGATAAGGGACAACACTCTTCAAGAAATTGGGTTAAATAAAACCTGAAATGTGCAAAATATTATGCAAAATGTGGTTGAAAGAGCACGCATCTTCACTGTGGTGTCATTTGGCCAATTATTCCATCATAATTGATTAATTGCTATAAAGTAAATAAAATCCGTCAATAAAAAAAAAATTTTAAAATTGTGCTTCATTTTCATAGTTGATCAAACAAATCATCTGCTTGTAATATATAAAACATTCTGTATTAAAGAGTAATGGGGCCTGCACTGAGCCTTGTGGAAGTCCACTGTGCAGTTTCCTTGCTTTATTGCGTACGTCGGTTAAAAATTTGAAAGATGTGGTTTGAAAGAATGTTGCTGATAAGGTTGGATATTTTAGTGTAGTAGCTTGTATACTAAACACTCTTCCCACACTGTATCATAGGTCGCAGCCAGGTTAACAAAAACAGCAGATGAAGTTAACTATTGTGATTTCTTTACCAATTACTAGCTGCATGGACTGTCAGAAAATATATATAGAAGGTGTTTCTGTCCTTTCCATCGAACACAAGGTTCATGTGGTTCGTTATGAGACTAGTCTACCAATTTGAAGCCGCTTTGCTTGCTTCATGTATGTGAGGGTATATGAGTATATAGTAACTTGAAATCTATAAAACAATTTTGAGGTGTAGCGGTTCAGGTAAGATGGTCCCTGCCCATGGGACAGTTAGTGGTATATACCCGTAGTCAACGTAATTCTCGCAATGGTTATGGTAACAGAGTCATCTGATTTTATTGATTCTATATTGGCGTTGGCTGCGTTTGACCTAACCAATACTGCGACGTGTGGTTCGTGCTCATCAACGTTATTCACAAGAAGCAATCTTGATAGATAGTCGCATTTACGGACAGATTGTCATGTGACTCTGCAAAGTGTCATTTAAAAAACGTTTGTTAACATTTAAATTTTACTCAGTTTTCTTATTTTAGGACTTTCACTGTTTGTTACCCAGGAGTACGGTGTTCGGTATAAGTTCATATGAAAATCTGAATGCTCTGCTGTGATAAACTTATTTAGTGTTTAGCGTACACGGAGAGAAAGTAGGTATCTTTAAACCCCCTCCAGGTGTGACAGAATTCTTTGGCATGGATAACGTTGAAAGTAGTTGCCCTCTTTCATAACTTGAAAACTCCATACCACACTAAATCCAAGACTAGAATTCCCCTACAAAGTTCTTCAACATCAAGCTTCCTCATGTTTGTCCTAATTGTATCCCTAAGACGTACCCCTGCAAAAGAGTCATTCAAACCTATAAATAGAACAATTCCTTTCAAATCACTGTCCATCTGCACCGTATGTTCTAGTGACAGCACCTACCAATCGTTTATTCCGCATCGAATTCCATTACAAAAGCCGCCTCAGCACTCCTTATGACCACAATAATGTGAATCCGATTTCAAACTGTTGTGTCAGTTCCTTACACTATACTGCACCGGCACTGGCACCGGCACCGGCGCAACAAATCTCAAATTTCCCGCCACACTATACACCATGCAGCATTCCTCCTTCCATCATCACCATCAGTGTCCTTTTCATCATCATCTGCTGGCAGTCAGGATATTCTCAACTGGAGCGTATAATCAAGTTAGCAACTTCGGTACCGTTAGTACCACCTTAATACTGATCCCTAAACAATAATGACAATGCAATGAGCTTCCAATATCCTATTGACTTGCCAAACTAATGCGATTTGTTAAGGATATCATCAGTGCACAGCACATTTCCAGCTCCAGCAGCAGCATCATCTCTTAAATTAGACACCATATTGTCCCGTCTTTAACATGATAAATCGTACTCTTCCCTACTAAGACACTGCGAGTCACATTACAAAGGACTTCACAGCGGCTTCATATTTAAGTATTCTTCTTCGTTGTAGTCATCGTTTGTCCTGGCGGGATGTCTTCCTCCCTTTTTTTCGCACCTCAAGAGACGGCAACGACTTACTCAAGCGGTAGGAATAACAGCAGGCACAGGATACTGTGCTCAGTGTGCCCCATGCTGCTATCTATTGATGCAATTTAAACTGCTGGAGGTCCTACGAAGTGTGCTGCCACATTGTATCTCAGATTTTTATCACAAAAAAAGGATAAAAGAAGAGAGTAAAGGAATTTTGTGAAAAAATACGAAAAATTTCCCATTGTTCTCTATACGCCCTTTTGTTTATGCGGTGATGCTCTGTTGACTCCCTTATTGACATTTCACATCCTGAATTTTTCCTTCTTTTACATCCTGGAGATGCTTTTGGACTGCAGCGCAAACTCACCACGCCAGTCTCTTTGACTCCGAATTTTACTCCGAAAAGGGAAATTTTCTCTTTAATTTAAGAAAGTCTCTCTCTATCCCTCTTTAAAGAGTTATTCTCTCTGTCATAGATTTTTTTTATGTTTTTTGTGTTGCCTCTCGAAAGGACTTAAAATTCCTTTTCTAAATTAAACATTATGCTACTTAATTCATAGGACCCTTTAAGGACTCGAGGGCCTTTATCGCTTGACACAACCATGACGGGTACATGTTCACTGTGCTTCTGTCTATTCGCACTCAACTTTGACATGGATACTGTTGGGGTGAAACATACAATGCGCGGCATAATACCAGGACAACGAAACCCCAACAGGCGTAAAACTGTCAAATCATTTTTTTGCAAACAGTCAAAAGTGAATTAAGAATGCTTACACGCGCGCCCGGCACAAGGAGGTTAACTGCATGACGTGAAAAATGACTTGGAGCGATGTTATAATTTTTTGCGCTAAGCCACTTTTCTTTCTTTTCATTAAAAATGGGGAACAGTGGGCCAAAAAAAAAAGGATTCTTGTGCTGCTGCTGTCGAATGGGGTCATGACCTTGTCATAATCATAGCTATTTCTCATCCATGACAGCAGGAAGAAAATATCCTTTTTCTGCAGAGGAGAGTTGATTTGGAGCATAAGATGCACGCCACTGTTGGCACGAATGGACTTTAAATAGTTTTTCGTTTCCTTTTTGGGATTGTTTTTCTCTTATTCGCGTGATTTTGTGTGGATGCGACTTTCTTCTTGCAATTTTGTGACAGGACTTTCATTCGATCCATATGGGGACAACTCCCACGGATAATAAATCTTAAAATCTTTTTCGTGAGAAAATCTTTGGTTTTTAGCAAAGTCTTTTTCAAGGGAAACTAACGTCCTTGAACTCCGGCATTCCCTTCCCACCCAACAGGTTGAGCTGAGTCTTTGAATCTGGCCATTCATCACCTTTGTGTAGCCGAAAATTGCCATGCGGAGACTGTACGAGTGTATCTAGTGTGAACGTTGAATTTGGATGCATAGTGCCAGCATATTGTGCATGGTTTATGGTTTCCTTTGAGAAAACTCGGGTCCTTGAAACTAGTGGTATACCTAGATGGTAATAAAGTTGACACTGAAAATGGTTGGTTGCTTCATTATATGGTGGTAAGGCTCCAGCTGTGATTATACGGTGACGGTGACCTAATTCACCGGTGGACGTTTGGTCTGAGACATATAAGTTTTTGCAGGATTTATGTCATTCGACCTATCATGATAAACTGCATTCTAGCTTTCTTAGTTAATGTGCTTTCGAGCCATGTAAAGCCCAAAACACCACAGCCTTTAATATTTTTGAGTGAAGGCAATCATTTAATTCCTCTTTTAGAGATCTAGATCCTTGGTTAGTTCCTTCAGTAATTGGATAAGGTTACAACTGATATTGTACCGTCACACTATTTAACGGGCTCACAGCAATAGAAGCAGGTCTTCATGAAAGGGGTCGAGGTTTGATTGGTGGGAAAATTAGGTTATTTCAAAATTTAAAGTTCGACAAGAAAGGAAACTGTAAACTGTTTTATTCGTCCTTTAACTTCATTTGTTCACATCAAGAGCCTTAGCCTATTGCGACCTTTCTTCCAATCATGCTGGTCTTCTCCATTCATATATATAATAACATTAGGTCTGCCTAATCGTAGATAGAGAAGTTATGTTATGTTTGAGGATTTCTGAAGTAGTCTAGTTTTACCTTGAGTACGCTGACGGCGTATGCTTACCCTCTCATAGGATCATGGGGGAACGTTGGCTGAAGATGAACACTGTCAAAACAAAAACTAGCAGCCGAGAAAGTAACTCATCCGAGTTAGCATAACCAAAGAGGCAACCTCCTTGAGACAACGAGTCAGTGTGGCGCCACCATTCGATGATCGAAAAGTCTACAGATCCATTGCTGTTCACCCAGGATGGCAAAATTGCGGATCGACTGAGGAATACATGGTGCAGTGCAGTTGAAGAAGAATCTCGGCTATTGCGGAAGCGCCATTGAGAGCTACAAACCAAACGTTATGGCGCGTAGGTGTAGTCGAGGACCTTAAGACCCATAAACGAAAACAAGACACAAAAGAAAAACAAAAACAACTTCTTCAATCCTGAGTTAGCTAAGAATCGCCTTTTATAGCCTCTGCTTTAATTCGCCGAGCTTACATTTCGCTTCATTTTCCTTTATATCATGGGACATTGCGAAGACGCCCTGCAGTAACTGCGGTCTTGTTAAGTGAGGCATCCACAGTGTAGCTTTTTACTTCAGGTTGACTTCATTCAGTCCCTTAATGGAGAGCCCTTTAGGATTTAAGGAATGCATCAGTTTCAATTAGATCTTTAAAACGATCTTCCGTAGGGTTGTGTATTATAGCTGTTACATATTTAGAAAAAAAAAGTATTGACGCGCCTTTGGATACTCATGTATGCTTCGATCCAACATATTCTTTTTGTTGATTGTTCATGCAGTCTTCCCAAAGTCTTGGATCGGTTGGGACAAATTGATTAGTCACGAGAATGGGTTCATATTTCCTTCTTTAAACAACTTTCAATATTCTTATTGGTGGAAGCAGTTCATATGCCCCATATAATCATAGTGGAAAGAAATATGTATCGTGTGATTCCACAGAGCTGACTACTATCATCGATACATTTCCTGGTAGAAGTGGTCGATTTAAACACTGAACGATTGTCGGTTATCCACCGAAATGAGTCTCTTAAATCCACACCCATTTTATAGATTTCGCATCAGTTGATTGAAGGAAAATCTGAGAAGAAAGAGAGAGGTACTAGTGCACATTAGTCTCCAACAATAAATGTTTGTTTGCAAAGAGAAAAAAAAAGTCTGAACTAACCCCAGGTTGCATGTGCAATGAGTCAAATCAAGAAAAAAGAAAGTTAGGAAAGAAAAGCATCCCCTGACAAGGAACCTAATCGTTTGCGACACATGTTAACTTGTGACTGGGTTGCGTGTATTTCCTTCAAGTGTCAGTCATTAAATTTTCATTTACTACACCACAATGATTAATCATTTACCCGTACTCTTCAAGTTCTTAATCTATATCTATCCAAGTCAAATGAATAATTTTATCTGAAATCAACATCGAAGGAAAATGTCTGCCTACAAAACAACACGTGACACATCCTAGTAGTTGACACTTCTTACCCAGTGTACAACATGTCAATCATCTATGCCATTGGCAGCCGTCTAAAGGGCATCAGGCCATCTGTTTTAGTTGGATTCGGTTTGGGGCCCCCGCTCAATATAAAATTCCATGTTCCAATGATGGGTTTCTCTCCACAGAAAGATAAATGGTTTATGTTGTGGATTTTTTTTTGGGACAGACAAATGCCGAAGTGGATTAATTGTCAAAAGGAACTAAGGCTCGTATGAATAAATTAAGAAGGATCGAGGATTGATTTATCCTTAAAGAATTTTTATTCTACCAATAAATCTGTCATGATTAAGAGCAAAGGATATTCAGTTTCAAAGACGGTTTCTGAAAACCCTTACTTCCAGTACCACACACTTTTCTATCTCAAAATAGGCGCTAAGCGAATGCCAACAATGGCGCTTCGCATAGATATGCTTTAATTGATTGCAACTAGACCAGATCCTTGAGTTGAGAGCCTCTCACCCATGTGTTCCCTCTAAAATTTCAACCAAAGTGCCTCCTCGAAGTAACTCTCTCTCAATGTCACTCGATACTTTTGTTAGCATTCGTTATCCTTGACAGTTGACATAGGATCATAACCATCGATGATCATCTTCACGATCACTTAACATGTTCTCCAAGAAACCACTTTAACTCCAACATGTCGAATATGACACCATTCCATGCATTTTTCTAAAACAACAAACTCATGGATTAAGTGCCTGCCACAACAGATGAATGATACTCGGCCTAACTCGTTTGACTATCTAAAGCGATCGTGTTAAATGTTAGAAAACATTGAAGGGAAATTCTCGATCTAGGATTGGGACCAAGACCAACTGTTTTGTTGTCTACCTGTCTGCCAGTGAAAAAGGGTCGTCCTAAACCTTTTTCGGTTGTCGAAGATTTATTTCATTCGTTTCGGACCCAAAACATGATCAGCATTTTTTGTGTGCCTTTACTGGCCTTTCTTCTTCTTGTTCTTTTAATTTTTATTAGTTTCTTCTGTTCATCTCCTTGTTTGGCGGGTTTCGGGTAAATGGATAAAAAATTAGTTTTCCTTTTTTGTGTACGTTAGGATCCACGCCTCTATGGTAGCATATGGCGTTTGGTAACCATCGATCGGTTAGGGTAGGTCACACAGCATATGGCAATGATGTTCTCTAGTCATTATCCTATTGGAATGGTATTAGATAGATGGTATACCCTATCATTGGAGGTGCCTTGTTAGGCACGTTAACGAGTTTTTTTTTCATCATCTTCGTCTTCTGTCGGCTGGCATTCCATAGGATAAATCGATCTATCTTAAATCTCTAGAGAGATACACATTCTCCGTTTTTAGAAATTTAATTTTGAAGAAGGATCGGATGCATTGGATATATTCTGGGATTTCTTCTCGTCACGGTGTTGAAGTAATTTTGTTCATCCTCGATATATCACAATAAGTGATGCGTGTACAATTTTGGCTTTCCCTTGTACCAGTTTTTTTTTTTTTTTTTTTTTTTTCTTGTTGCCCCTTCTAGCATTCAACCATGTGCCACATATTTGTTGTACTCGTATTTGGAATTTTGTGCATTTTTAACTTTTATGATGATAACCTCAGACAATCCGAGGTGATGTTTAGGGATTAATTGTGTTTAAATAAAATATTTCAAATAAGCCCTGCTTGAATGTTTAAAAAAAAAAGACCAGGGGAATAGATACAGATAGAGGGGTGCTGTTCCAGTTTATCCCTGCAATTATGTTGATATAGGCGATTAAAGGGTTTATAATATCGCTCCGGCGGATGGTGATGATAGAGAAGATTACGTTTTGAGGTCGCAATCAGTGGGAAATTATATAGTTTGAAACCGGTATCCGATAAAAATTATTTCGCGGATGAAGAGCTGGGTAAATAAAGTAATTTCTTTAGATATGGCCAGGTGGTGATCTGAGATTAATATGATTTTTTTTTGAAAAATAATTGGGGGTTTGTTAAGCATTCTTGTGTAATCTAGGGACATTTTCTAAGGGCCATGAATAAATTTAACAATGAAAATATTTTTAAGTTCTTTGAAACAAGTCACTGCATTTTATAGTAGGTAGGTAGATACTGCGAATGGATTTTAAAAATAGACTCATTATCGGATTAAACGTATGGAAAATTGATATATGTGTGAGGGATTATGGAAGCTTGCTCGTATGTGACGAAAACATTTTACACAGTGGTATGGGATAGTTTGAATAGGATTGCTCCCAAACAAATTGAAGCTGATATTTGCAAAACATTGTACAAGTTCTGGTATCAATTATACAGGGTGGCGCACAAATCGTGCTACAATAAGAAATTCAAATAACTTTTTTTTAATCAATGCATTTAATTTACTTTTATTTATTGTATAGAAAATTCAATTTTATTTTATATAACTAATTGTTTTTGAAGATGATAGACTGTAAATGACCTCCACGCTCATCCACGCATATACAACACCTGATCAGAAAATTATTCATTACGGGTTGAAGTCGGGATCGCCTCAATTATTGTTTTAATGGACTGCTTCAATTCAGTCAAATTCCTTGGTTTCATTTTGTACACCTCTTGCTTCACATAACCCCATAAAAAAAAGGCTGGTGCAGTCAGGTCAGGTGACCTTGGGGCCAGCGGAAAGTGGAGTTTCTGGATATTAATTTGTTTGGGAGCTCCGCCATAACCGGTCTGGCTATGTGTGCAGTTGCTCCATCTTGCTGGAACCAAATGCTGTGAAAACGGGTACTTCTTCGGCGCAGTTCTGGGTAAAAAACTCCTTCAACATCTTTAAATAACGGTCCACACAGTGACTCGTTCTGGGTGCAGTTCCGTCTCATAGAGTATTTCTGGATTAGATTCTCTCCATATACGGCAATTTTGCCGTTTACATCAAAATGGGCCTCATCAGACATAAACAAGCAATTTTTCAAGCTGTTGTCCTCTTCGGCCATTTCAATAATTTTTTGGCAAAATTCCAGGCGAATAGGCAAATCCGGAGGGTTTAACTTGCTTGTAATTTGGACTTTGTACGGAAACAAGTTTAAGTCACCATGAATTATCCGTTGTAATGACTGTCTGGTAACTCCAGTTTGCGCCGATAAGTTTCGAGTCGAAATGCTTGGATTTGCCTGAATTGACGATGCTACAGCAGCGAATGTGTCTTGAACCCGAACATAGGGATCTCGATGATACGGTCTTCGTGCGATGCTTCCAGATTCGGTAAACATGTTTACCAGCCTCATAATGGTCCATTTACTCGGGGGAGTGCCGCCAAACTCCCGCCTAAATTCCCTTTAGGCGGAAATGAAGGACTGCAAAGCATGGTACCGCTGCACTATCCAAATCCTCTTTTCGGTATCCCAAGCATTCATTTCAATAAATCTAAATAGTAACCTGCAAAATAAAAAAAAAAAAAATAATAATAAACCGATTACTCACGCAGAAAAAAAGTTATTACGTTTTGTTTTTGTAGCACGATTCGTGCGCCACCCTGTATTATCAATTCGTTGAACTACTCTAATTCTGATGGAATTTCTTCAGTTCTTCAATCACTTTGTCTCTTCCACGAAGATAGAGTGAAGCTCTTTTGAATGGGCCTTCTGCTTGGAATAAGAATGCACTTTCGTCTATGTCTGAATCCTCGAACTGCTGTGGACTGTGCCTTATCATACTGATTATATAATACAGATCAGAACTATAACTTTATCTGGCCGTTGGAAATATTTCGGGCATTTTGGAATATTTCGTACAATTTTCGCAAGTTTTGAAAAATTCAGTACCCCAAAAATGTGGGGCAGGACGCACCGTTTTCGAGATAATCACACTCAGAAATGATTTTCGGGGTAAAGTTTCTACAATTGGATACCTTTCTCTAATTTTCCAAAAATTTTGAAAAAAACCGGCATCTATATCTTCCACAAAGTACTTAAAAAAATAAATATTTAGGCCTAAAAGCCCATACTGCGTAGCTTCTCTTAGCCAGTTTTATACATTTGCAAGGACATTCCCCGGAAATGAGTCATTTGAGCGTCCCATCACCTTTATGTCTATCTCGTAACAGAGAGACATATCCTCTATCTATTAGGTTGATCAATAGATTCTGCGGTTTTTTTCCTGCGGATGGTGTTTCTTGCTTCAGAAAATTTCTGAGCATTCCATTATGAGAACCTAAAAAATAAACAAGGGTTTGTTTTGATCGGACGTGTTTTGTGTGCTTAATTTTTTTTTTTAAATAGAGGATAAAAAAGTGCATCAAAGCGACAGAGGCACAACGGGAGATTTGTAACGCGTACGGAGATTCGGCTATAAGCGCTGACACTTCTCAGCGTTGGTTTGCACGCTATCGTTCTGGAAATATAGACCATGCTGATGCTGTTCGGTCTAGATGTCCACCCACCACACACGACAATCAAGTCTTAGTTGCAATTAGAGTTGACATATATTTGATGATACGGGAGATCGTTCAGCGGTTTAACATCGCCCATGCAACCATTTTGCAGCGACTGAAAAGGCTTAGAATGTCGAAAAGGTGGATGAAACATTTTGGATCGCATAATTCTCTGTGAGTCTTTGTTGAGATGGAGCCTCGGTTGCGGCTTTCTTGGAAATAGTGATTAAGGGAAACGAAAAATGGGTGGTCGTAGTATTCTCAGTATAAGGTCATATTGAGTGTTTAGTGGAATTGACGAGGTGTCCTGTACTTCGAGTTGCTTCCATGCAGTCAGACTTTAAATGCCATTAATCAGCTCTATAATTTGAAGCAAGCAGTGAAAGAAAAACGGCCAGAGTTAGTGAACAGGAATGGCATTATTTCCCACCACAACAATGCCAGACCACACATAGTTTTGTAACAAAGCAAAAGATAGGTTCATTTGGCTGGGAAGTTATGCAGCACCCACCTTTGCTCCTTCTGACTACCATCTTTTCCGCTCTCTACAAAACAATTTGGACGGGAAGTAATTTAAAAAGTCGGGCAACTTCTAAAAAAAGAGGCATTATGTAGAACTTTGGAAGAAAGTAATAGGCCATGATGGAAAATTTGTTGATAAATTAAATAAAAGTTTTTGTACAAAGAATGTCTGTTTAACTTTCACTCTAAAAAACCGCAGAACTTATTGAACAATGAATATATTCCTTAGAACAAGTAATTTTGAAATTCACTACCAGCAGGTGAATATATTCAAGACAAGAATCAATAGGCATCTCAGAACACTTAATCACCGTTTTCGTTCACCTCTCATCAGCGACGATTATAAAAAAAAACTCACTTTAAAAATATCACTGCCAAGGTGATAAAGGTCTTGGGATCTCCCACCGTGGGTACTAACCGCGAAGATTTTGGTCGAATGTCAAGGAAAAAACCACGATCGGTTAAGGTGCCTTAAATTAACAGGAGCAATATGTCTCTGCCGGCTGTAGACATCATTTGGAAGAAACAGCTCGTAGCGCAGGTAATCTGCAACGGGTCGGGGAATATGTGCAATTATGCGAAAGCTAAGATGCAGACTACCAGACGGGTCCACGGGTTGCGAATACAGCAGCTGCCTTTAGATACAAAGATTAGCTGTGAATATGTATGTATTTCAAAATTAACAATCCCGAATAAGCAACAGATATTGAATAAGTGTGACTGACTTTGCAGTTTGGCTCTGCGATTTTCAAAGAACAACCACATACACTTGTACCCAATATCGACAAGGTAGGTCGATGGCTGAAATATGGAGCATGACTGAATATTATACTTGGAACTGTGGTCATTGCACGCAGGCTCCGCTGAAAGCGCTGGGTTCCAACTCGTTGAACTCCAAATACAGCTTCAGTACCCTCCAGGTCTTATCCACACAAACGAAAATCAAACTCTGGTTTGAAAGAAACGAAAATGCCAACAAACTGGTATGATAAGACTCATAGCTCGGGAAACTTTTTGTGGAGTTCTAGAGTCTACAACTAGAGCTATAATTAACGGATGAAAAAATATGCAGACAAAGAAAACCATTTGACCTCTTTTGGTTATAAAACAAGAAGTATTCAGGAAACTGAATTCCACGGAGCAGATACTATGGGAATGTGTAGCATGAGGTATCAACTCTTTCGGAAATATACTTTCAATTGAAATGTTGTCATCATAGGGACGGTGGAGACTCCGCTGCAATAATAGATCTCTTCAGGTCACAGTGTGAAGTAAACTAAATTTATTTATTCACGGCGGAAGGGAGCTGATCATATCTTTAGAAAGGCCTTCACTCTTAATTCACGACTCATTATTCAGGACTCTGAGATATAAGCTGAATTTGTCTTCTGAACTTTTAGGGAATAGTAGCTTAGTGCAGACTTGCTTTGGTTAGATTTTAAGTTGATGTACCATTTTTAGCCAGCCACTGCTCTCTCATTTCCAGCAAATCTGATGTGGGCTGCAATTGAATTCATTAAGGTTATTACAACAAGCTTAGACTTTAAAATGGGTGAGTTAAGTGTTTTTAGCGCAGCTGGGCTGTCTAGGAAAATAATTTTTTTTTCATTAAATCTAAGTGCTTTTCTGTTTGCCATGTCAAATCATGAGCCTAGTTATGCTTCTCATTAGACACGCTCCACTGAACAGTGCCATATGTTACACACAGCAAAACTTAATGAACATTAAGTCGCATTGAACCAACCACAACATTCAATAACTGCTCATCCGAGTACCATGTCTGCCACATCAATTCCTAATCCTTGTCATGCTCTCATTCGTGGATTAAAACAGCAGCCGTGGTAAAAAAAAATAGCAACCATCGCCTCATTGTCTATGAGCCTACATCTGATGAGAGTAGGTACTACATACATGATACTATAATCACAACTAGTCACCACCATTCATCAGACAGACAAAGACAATCCCAGAGACTGCATGGTATTGCAATTCCATCAATTTAACCCTCTTTTATGGCAGGACATTCACCCGAACCACACTGAAGTTGATGACACCAGGGAGAGAAAAAAAAAAAAAAAAAACAAGGACTCACCGAGAAATGATCCAAATCGATCGTCGAACTTTTCATTTGCAAGAAGGATTTCATATCCCTTCATACAAATTTTCCACTCAAGTTTCAATGGCACCCATCAGCCAGCCAAGCCTCACTGTGGCAACAGCAGTATGCTCCTGCTGCCAATAAAATCAGTTTTTTTTTTTTTTTTTTTCAATTTCGCCTGCCATAACGATACCGCATGACCTAGATCTGAAGAAGTTTGATTCGTTCAAGAGCCCCGGCTAAGATTTCATTTTGAAATTTTCATTTCCAACTCTGTACCATGCCACTCTATCCCGCAACTCTTTGTTTTGAAATGAAATGTCTCGGATATCCTTTTTCCCTGCTCCCCTGACGTGCATCATTCCATTCGTGTAATCGATTGACCTTCCCTTGGCGCACATTGCAAAAGCGACCACTACAACCCCGTAGTCATCATCATCATCATCATCATGGTAGTCGGTGTGCCTCCCAAGAGAGGACACTGAATCACATATAAATCACAATCCCCATGGATGCATTCATCTATCCGACAGTCGGAATTGCCTTTGCAAATCAATAATGCAACTAGGCAAATTTTTACCCAATGGATGGTGGGTGTGAAGTCCGTCACATGGAACTCTTCTTCATTATTTGACAATTTGTTTGATAAATTAAAAAATAAATCAACACAATTGGTACAGAGAAAGGTCCAAAAAATTGATTGTATGCCCAGCCCAACACACATGTCCTGAGAGTCCAGCGGCTTTTGATTGATTTGTCTGGTATCCTCAATGGGAGGTCGTTTTTTTTCTTTTTAAATTTTAATATTTCAATCAGTCATCATCGGTCTCCCTGACTTGCAGCAAACTCCAATGTAAAAGGGCACTAGGGACACATCGTTGTATAATAGACATCCAGGCGGGTAGTACCGTCAATCGATCAACATAAACCACCCTTTGCCGAACTACCTCGTCTATCACAGCAGGCTGTCGAGGTTTTCTGATTGCTTTACACCTTTTTGTTTGGCGACTATACTCGTACATATACTTCCCTCAGGATACCGAAATCAATTAAAAACATATTCAAACTCATTTTCTTTGAAAGTTTTCAGCATAGTACCGCTCTCCCACCCGACCATAAATAGCTACGAGTAGGTGCATCCTTTAATAATTTATATTTTCACTTCCATTCCTGTTAATCAACCTGAACCATTTCCACCGATTTTTTCTTTTAAAGAAATCTACAGAGTTTTCGAATTGGAATCCCATTAAGAAGTCTTTAAGCCTGAAGCCTTAATCTCGATAGCTCCCTGTTTACATTCCGTTGTTTCATTCTCATACCACTCCATCCACAAGGAGGTACAGTTTATTTGCGAAAAATTAATTTTCGCCGAGAATATTCAGAGTGGATCTAACCCCACCGAAAAATTCTAGGGCGAAGCAACATCCTTGCTTCCATGTATACGTATATACCTAGGTATATCCCAAAACAATAAACACGTAAACAGTTTTTAAATGGGTTTTTTGCCATAAAGGCATCAGCGGCGGAGGTGGGAGTGGGTGGAAGGAAAGGAAAAATCGAAGGATTTCCTTTTAATTCTTTTTTTCTTTTTTTTTTCGATTTTACGAATCGGAAATCGTTTTCGCGAATCGTTCTTGATACCGTTAAAGAGATCTTAAGCAGCCGTTTCACAGTTTAAACAGCCAACGGTTTCAATTGTTGTAAATAAATATTAAGTGGGTTAATCGGGAACGGTAGGGTAGGTTGAAAGCTGAGTGTTTGCAATGAATAACTTAATTTTCAATTAAAAAACGAAAAAGGGTTCGACATCGTATGGGGTTACGGAAATAGAACTGTAATTCTTGCAAAAAGGGAAGGTAGGAGCTCCTGGGAAAAAAATAATACTCTTTAATTTAGGAATCGACTGTTTAATTGGGTCGCAAATGCTCTATTAATGAAAATATTGGGATAGATAGGGAATTGTAAAAATTTGTTGTAGACTACATTGTTGCTTAGTCTTGAAAAATGTTCTGTCACCCCCAGAGGGGTATAGGGCATCAAATGAAAACGGTTCAACGTCGAAAGAAGATGATTGGTCGGACGAGAAGATGAGGTCAAGTTGCTTATTTAAGTTGTTTCGGATACCACAGAGTCAGAGAGACAATCAGTTAGTAAGATTTCCGTGTCGGAGGTGGCGGTGGAAATATAATGAGATTCATCATCAGATTGAGACCATTGAAGGTGAGGAATAGTAAAGTGACGTCGTCACGTGGGTCCAAAGCTCATTAACCGCATCAACGGCAAGCTGGCAAAATACAATTGGTTGAGATGGGTGTAACACATTCTGAAAATATAGCACATGTAAACTCGAAGTCAGCGGTTTGGGAATTTTTGCAAAAAAGTAGAGTTGAGGCGACTAAGTATTGCCAGCAAGCTGCCGCGGTAAGGCGTCATCTGTTACTAGCCCATCAGTGCGGTAAGTATTAAAAACAGCAGACAATAATTCGCTGTTATTGATATTGAGGGCTAGATTTGTTCCTGTCAAAGCAAAAATATCGTAAGGGAGTTTTTAAGATTTCAGGAATAGTCGCGGGTTTTGGTGTGTATTCCTCTCACACTTTGATAGTAGAGAGACATGTATTTCGGTATAATTTTTGGTTTACCTTACATAAGTATAGCAGTATTGGCTATTTCTCATATTTAATTCCTAATCATTTTGTTGGTGACTACATTGCTGCTGGTAATATAAAAATAAAAATCTCTAGTCTAAATTCTTACAGTTCTTACCAGATGTTTGTGAAATAATAAATAGCGCATTCAGCTACAATATTCCATTATCCCTGTTTTGGTTATTTTTATAGCACATACTTGGAAGAAAAATAGCTGTTGGTGCTCTTTATTTGTTCAGTGTGTAGTTTATTGACTCTAGTCATACACATACATATATATATATTTTAAGAAAAAAGAAGGTGAAAATTTTGAAGAAACTAAGGGGCACTAAAATTACCTTCGACATGACCAATCTAAGGAAGATCCATTAATCATTTTTATTTCTTTTGTGTATGCGATCGCTTTGAAGAAAATATTACGTTTATGAATAATATCTCTTCACAGTTAAATCATAAGATCCTGTGGCGCAGTTTTTCGCAATCTGCGAGCGTTATTGTGTACATCTAGGACGACTTCTACCTCAGGGTTAGTGTGTATCTGCAATCTTTAATTATGTCGTATTGCATTCTTTTTTTATGACATCTGTTACCGGGTCGATATGCAAGTCACAATGTCTTTGCTTCTTACGTACCATGGGGTGTTGACTATTCCGGGAAGGACATTATTTTGAAATGCTTGTATTATTTTAATATTTTGTTTGTTTGTACTTGCCCATTCAGACGGGCTTAATTATTTGCTGCTGTAGCATAATTTTGTTCTGAATAGATAGCTCCAAATCGAATTAGCCACTATAGCTTTTTATACTTCATATTGCTTTTTTTTTTACTATAATTTGACATCTAAGGTCATTACTAGGTACTTTACTGTGTTAGGAACTACTCATATTTTGTTGTTGATAAGAACAGGCAGACAGCTTATTCTCTTCTTTGTAAAGTTAATAGGTAGATTTTGTCTCATTAAATTCAATGCGCCATTGTTGCGTGTTATCTATGACTTTATTGACTTCATTTGTCGACTGTAAGTATTGCGGTGTCATCGTACCAGTACGTTGTTGTCTAGTCGTATATCCTATTCCAACCATATGCGATCCAAGGAATCGCCATGAGTATAAAAAGAATCAGTGGGCCAGTACTGTTCTCCTTGCTATACAATAAAAAAAATTATTTTGAAAGCCTTTTCCACATATTTCACAATAAAAAGGAGGAAGGCTAGAAAGCGTTGGCAACAGACAAGGCGCCAAGTGACAAAATCAAACTGAACAATTCAATGAGTCTTTAAAAACTTACCTTACCATGATGCTAGTACCCACTACTCACGCTTATGAAATGTCTAGGGCAACAGATCTTGATTCTCTGTGTTGCTCATTTGCTGAGGTACATAAGTGGGTTACATAAATCACCAAGTCCTCAATGAATTGGGGTATGTGCAAACCATAGACTTTTTTCATCATTTTGGACAGCACGAACATAGAAAAAAGTCTGCAAAGAATAGATGCTAGTTTTTAAAAACTATGCCCGGTATTCCGTTGGAACCAAATGCCTCTTCGCAGCTACAAAATGGTACACGAGTGAAACTATCTGATCCACCGCTTCAACCTATTTAAAAAGTGACCCTGTCAAACTTTTTGAAACAGCCACAATTCTGAGAGAAGCAATCAACAAAAGACCTTTCAAATCTGAATAAAAGTTGGACTGAGTTGAAAAGTTCTAGCACTATAATACACAGTTAAGTACATCTCCAAGCTAAACCCTGAATAAGTTCCATAGAAATACCATAATTCTCTCACAATGATCTAATGTTACAGTTTTACATTCACCACTCCCCTACTTCAGCATTCTTTTCAACACTGAATTACTGTTATTATTTTAATTTTCTCATTTTGTCCACCCTCCTGCTGTGTTAAGATTAAAAAAAAAAAAAAAAAAACGTATACGCGCATCCAAAGACATCTTTCCATCGTCCATTGCATCACATTTTGCCTTGAGTTGTCATCCGCTTTGCAATTTGTGCACCATTATCTCATCTATTGTTCACCGGAGGACCTTTTCTTCTTTTCATTATCCTTAACAATAAGCGACGAAGGAAAAATAGCTAATTTTCTAAAGAGAGAGAAAGGCGAAATGCAGCTGTCATCATAGCTCAAGAGGTGTTTTTGTGTCATTCGATTTTCATTTTGAAGAGAATGAGTCGTTTTTTCTCATCGACTTTTAATTCAATGCATGTCCTTAATAGCTGAAGAATATTCTTGGCTTGAGATAATCAATAAAGTCTGCACACACAATCATATGCATAGAAAAACGGTAGTAAGTGTCCTGGGGATAAAATTAAGATTAAATCGAAAGGATAATAAATCGAAAGTGAAATAAAAAACCGAAGGAAAGTTTTAAATTTAAGTCCCTTTTGTTTTTTCTCTGTGCACGAGAATGGAAAGCAAATAAAAAACTAACTTGAAGGATGGGAGATGGCTTAGGATACAATGATTAAATCAGAGCTCTCCTGATGGAATCAATAAGGATACAGCAGTGTCTATCTATCTGTCTAAATAGTAAAACAAATATTCACTTTACAAGGATCCTTGAAAATGTGTGTACATCACAGGTTTTTTGTATTCCGTCTCTCATATGTAAATCGCATCCTTGTTTGTTACTTGTTCGTCAGTTTGTAGACAATGCACGTTTAATTAGAATATATTCCCACATACTCAACCCAATTTTACAACTTTATGAATAAAAACAGGGTTTGGGAAGGATAAGCGAAAACAAAAAAATTGATTAAGGAGCGAGAAAAAAAAAGGATTTTCCGGAATTAATTGAATTTGATAGACGACACGGTGGCGTGTAGAAGAGACAAATGACAAGGACCTCGATTACATCCTAACACATTCTTTCATCTTCATTTTCTACCTCGCTTCCCACAGCACACATCATGTGCGCTACATTCGTCGTCTCTAAATCTCGTATTTTATCTGCATGTCCTGATTGAATATTTATTCACATGTTGAGTGGGAGTTCTGTAAGTCGTATACCTCCCTTTTATAAGCTTGAGTGAGTGTGGTGTACTATGAAAGTGAACTGTAAGGATTCACATTTTCATTTAGTTTAATTTTGCGCGCAAATGCACTCACTGTAGGTATGCTACTGTGATTTCTGCCATAGAAAGGATACTATAGTGTGCGTGTGTATTCCCGTGAGGTTCCCGCTAAACCACATTTGAATTAATCAAATGATTGTGTGATTAGTTTTCAGAGCGACAGAACTCCGATTTAGTGCTGGTTATTGCCAAAAAGGATATAATGGAATCTTAGTACTTCCAGGATGTTGTTACTGGATGTGCGCGCATGTTAATCACGATGGTGTTGGGTAAAGTAATTTAATGGAAATTGTGCTGACACCTTAAGTTCAGAGAGTGTACCTGTATGCTGGTGATAATTATGATGTTGCTGATAGAATGTTACAGGTGTAAACCACAGAATGCACTATATGTGACATTTTCTAATTTTCCGCAGTGGAACGAAAGTGTACTACGACGGAGATGATATTTCGGGAGGCTTTCTAGATAGAACTCAGATATAGGTCTATTCATGTACTGATATTGGGATTAACCGAATTAGATCCGGAAACGAAGGAGGTTTGCATTTTGGATTGATTGAAATTGGGGAGGAAGTATTAAATTGCACCTACATTGAGCGGTGATGAGTTATGATGTTGCTTCATTCAACTGACGGTTAACTATTGGAATTGGTTTGAAGGCTATTTTATTTCAAGATGGAGAAAGGTGTAAAAATTCACAAACATATAATTTTGTAAGAAATAAGGTCTTTTCGAGGCCTTAAAACTGAAATGAAGGGCTCTTCGCACTAACCATAAGCTAATAGATTTTCTAGGAATCTTTCAGTTTGAATTTTCCCAATTTTCCGTGCTGTAACGAACACGGTGTAACGTTTTAGGTGTAACGAAAATGTGAAACTCTTACTTTCTCGAGAACTGCTTTAACAAAATCTGTTTTATCTCTGAAACGGCTTAACCGATTTTGATGAGCTTATACACAATAAAGCGAATTAACGGTTCCAATATTTAAGAAAGTAATGATGAATTTTTCTTTAAATGCGTAAGAGTTCCACGCACCAACTTTTTTGTTCCTTTATTACAATATGCTTAGTACGTCTGTCACTGGCAAGCTGATACACTATGTATTTACTGAATTAATCAGTACATTTAGCAATCTAAAGTAACACTTCACATGGCTAAGAAGAGACTAGCATCGCGAAGAAGCCTTTGCCTTATTTAATAGAAGACCCATATTGCTGAACCTACGTAGACGACCGTCATTCTCTTCATACATATAATGACAACTATAAACCGAGGAATCCATTAAAATCCAAAAACTACGAACAAAGCTTAGGTTAGGTTAGGTAGAAGTGGCTGCCAGCTGAAAGGCGACACACTTAGACCAATAATACGATAGGACCACATGGATTTGGGAAACAGTCACTTTATTGAAGCGTAGGAGTTTTTTTATGCATCCTTACTCAGATCGTTAAGGTCGTTGACGCCGAAGACTCCTAATTGGAGTTCCCTTCTTTGGGAGAGAGCTGGGCAGATGCAAAGAAGATGAAGAATAGTTTCCTCCTCCTCATTTATGCAGCTTACAGAAATCATTTCAAAATACGCCAAGCCTTTTTGCATGCTTGCCTATTAGATAGCGCCAGTTGCCTATATCACAACGCTGATATGCAATCTATTGAGAGAAAGGAAATTCTTAGAGCGTTTCAGATCCAACTTAGGTCAAATCTTTTTTGTTGCTGTACCACTTATCTACCTAGAATGTGTCCTCTGAATAGCATCCAGCTTTAATTTGAGTTTGCATGAAGCGATCGGCATACCCAGAGTACTTTTGTCTGGTAGAATGGGTATTGTTGTTCCGTGTCTGGCAAGTTCATCAGCCTTACAATTCCCTGGACCCCGGCATCTAACATAGGTGAATATTGAACTGCTGCGCCATCTCTCTAAGAGACGATATGCAAAAATTAGAAAGGATTGGGTATGGGGTATGGTGTAGTCAATGTTTCCAGGGATGAATTTAGAGTTGTTTAAAATGGAGGTGTGACCATTTGCAAGGCCAATGTGAAGTAGCTTTAAGGTAAATAGCTGAACTAGATGCCATTTGCCTACTAAAAATGTTGATGGGTTTCAGATGAAATAAAGTGTCGATAACCACAGAATGTGTTGTTCGCAATGGTCCTCTAATCCGAAAGTTGGACTATGCTTACATTCTTATGATTAATGGCATCCAAGATATAAGGCAACCACCTGATAACCGAAATGTAGAGCCAGTGAGTTATTCTGGGTTGTAAGCCCCATTTTGTCCTAATGGCTTTTTTGCAAGAAAATCGCGACACTGGCTTTCTTTACTTTTTCTTGTATATTGGGTATCCAGCTTAGTTTTCTATCCAAAATAAGACCCAGATATTTTGCTTCGTTGGAGAAGGTTAAGCTTATTCCATTAAGGGATGGAGGGTCAATGACTGGAATTTTATAATTACTTGAGAAGAGGACTAGCTCAGTTTTTTGCGGGTTCACTCATAAACCTCACCGAGCTGTCAAAATAAATAGGGTCTTTCTCTGGTATATTTAGAAAAATACATGCATTGCCGATGTTTTGCTGTCCATATCCTATTCACGTTTCTGAACGTGTCTAATGAACGCTTTTATCGAAGAACGGTGTGGAAAACAATAGTCACGTCTATTCGACGGCGGAAGTTACACTTTTTGAATAGGCATCAGTTCCATAGATAGCATTGAAATTCGATAAACCAATATTGCAGAAGACCTGCCTGACCGAGAAACATTGCGCAGAACTGTTGAAGATGAATCACGGAAACTGGGGAAGAATACTGTACTACAAGTCGACCCGGGCGCTCTCGCCTGTCACAAGAAGATAGGAATATACGATCCTGAACTATTGGAAAGGGTTTACCTACCTGTAAAATTATATCTTTCTAAGTTTTCGAGACTTGTCTTCCTACAAATTAGATATCGAAGACAGGATATTGGACAAACGAACTGAACAGATGTCTATTCAGGCTTCTTTTAAAGCATAATCCCTTGGAAATGCTATAACTTTCTCTTCAAATTTGCATCCTTAGTGCATTCAGTCAAAATTTCTTAATACGTTAACGACGTTATTCAACCCTTATCCCAGCAGTAGTCTCATTTTACACTATTCCCCAAACCCCATACAGTTAATGAGATTCAAATGTCCCATGTCATCAGCAGCTGCCATCTGCAGACTACAAGCTGAAATGCCTGTCGTACAGTCGAGCGACTGCAGGCTATGTTGCAACGGCTCCTTTATCTGAATCCGACACAGGACTCGTGCCAGCAATCAATGTGGCGATACAGATTCACTACGACAATAACGAGGATGCAAGACGACGATATTGAAAACTCCTACTCCAGACGAGTAACGCACGACTGGCAATGACAACATTTTGACAGTCAGGGTGTTGCCTTAAGTATACTGGAATGCAAGGAGTGTATCCGATTGGGCGACAAAATAAATCACCGTTCCGTCAAAATAAACCTGCCAAATTGACATTTGAATACTAAAAGAACGACAAAAAGGCAACATAATTAGGATTAAAAGGATAAAGGACATTTTGTGTCCACAACACGGATTATACCTATTTTTTGTTTGTCTCTCCTTTGACAAACCACGAAAAGCATTTCCAATTACGGTAGGAGGGTCCCTGTGTCCCAGCAGGAGGGAAATTAATAAAAATGCGCCTTCATTCACTCACTCTGTTTCAATTAGGATCAAAAAATTGGGGACGACAACGCTCGTGGCAGAATCCAATGCGTGGCCGAAATATGTTTGTCGTCCTTCCTTTTACGAACTGATGAGGACGACCTCTCCTGAGGCGCAAATAAGTAAATGTTCTGCGAAATTGACGCGATAAATAGAAAATATAAAATCCTTTTTTTACCATTGGTGTCCTTTTTTTTTGTTGGTTGCCTGTGTGGAGAAGTAAATTTATCCAATGTCTTTGAGATCATTAATCCTAATCGTTGTCGGTCGCCCCGCTGGTTCTCTTGCATCCTTTCCTGTTTTTATTTATGACTTTGGTGTCGCCTCTCAATTTGACTTTGGAATTTCGAAGCTTCCATGGGGATGATGTCCTTTTTTTCGTTCTTTTAGAAAAGAAAACCTCCGGGGCAGCAAGTTGTGAACCTAAGAAGGAAAGGGTTGAAAAAAATCTCTCCATGGGTCGCTTAATGCGTTTTGTTACAATTTTTTCTGTTTTGTGCTTTATAGCCCCTCGAGGTGGGTCGATGTTAACTTTCCGTCTCCCCAAACAGCCTATCATCGGCTCATTTAGGCAAAAAGGTCCCCTGTCCATAGTCCATCATTATTTTTCTTCCTTTCTCTCCAACGACGACGACTTGCACGCATAGGAGAGGAAAAAAAAAGTATTTATATCCTCCCTGGAAGAGAAAATTTAAAATTAATCTTAATTACCAAAAGGTTGAGTTGGCCGCTTTCTTAAGCCTCCTCCGTCTTGTGCCTTATGTTTTTTTTCTCTTCAAGTGTATATGTGTGCTTTGAGGGTGTATTGAAGTGATGGATTGCCTTGTTTATAAAATTTGAACTTTTGGCAAAGACTGGGGTAAGGATATCCTTTTTTTTTCATACCCGGGTTTATTTCGGGAACTTTTATCCTGGTTCAGTGGAGAACAAATTGAAAACGGAAAAAAAGCCGCTGGAGGCAGGATATGTAGGCAGAGCGACGGAAGGGGAGCGGTAAAAAAGTGAATACTTTTATACTAAAGTTAAGGAAACATTTTCAGATTCTTAGATCAGATTTCTGGAAGAAATTAAAACAGAATAAAGTTTAGTTCTTCTCTCTCGAAGCAGGAGAAGGATTTCTTGTTTGTCTTATATTTTGTTTTCTGTTCTTCATTAAGTGGGGGGAAGAAATCAATTTTTTTCCTTCTCAAAATGCAACGAAAAAGAAAATTTGTGGCATCATGTAGAGTAGACATCTGAACCATGTGGGATCGAAATTTAGCTGTGAAACTTTGTTTTGCAAGAATTAGGACATCAATTGTTGGGTCTTGTTTAGACTTTGTTTAGATACATAGATACATCATATTCTCACCGCAGGCGAACATTTTTTCGGGAATAAAGAGTTCGAAGAAAGTTAAAAAAATGTGATGGTACACTTCTCCAAGTATTTGGAAATATACTAAAAGTGGTGTTGGCTTTCCCGATTCGGTAACGCCATCGACCGAACAATACTTCCAAGAATCTTAGTTTTGGTAGAGTTGATCTTTAAGCCCACCATGTTTGCTTCTCTTACCAAACCAGAGGCAAACATCATCAGCGCATTCGAGGAGTTTGTGATAATTTTTAAGACTTTCCACTCATAAAGCATTGCAAAAGAAAAACTAGTGGTGACAGTACTGTTGGAAATCGCTTTTTATCTCAAATTACTCTGACAATCTACTCCTATACAGCACGTGTGCCTTCATAACTTGACTTGATAATGGCCACCAATTTGTCTGAGATATCTCTCCTGTGTAAGACATTCCATACGTACTCTCTATTCACACTATCGGAAGCCTTTTCAAAATCAATGTGGCGATACATACAATCAATCTTCGATGCATTGGTCTATGATTATACATAAGGTGTTGATAGCTGACCTAGATAAGAGGCTACCAAGTTTAGATTCAATTCCAATTCCAAGTCCACATCAGAGTGCAAAATACTTACTAAAATTAAAAGAAAGTGTCAAAATAGTTTTGAATGCTTTCCACTCAGAAGACCTTCTAGTGCAATATATTTGAGGTTCGTTCTGAAGTACCTGAGTACCTACCACATGGCTGCAAAAAAACAATTGTCAGGCAAAAGTTAACCTACTCGTTTGTTATTTAGATGACATTTAAGATACAACACTTGACTTGCTTTTGTACAATTTTCGCTCTGAAAACCATGGTCAAAAGTCTTCTTTTATAAACGAATTACAGCTGTAAAGGCGACAGCGATGCAGTTTGTGTTATTGCAGGGATAACAAAAATAGTCATACTGACTAAATAACTTCAGATTAACTTCACCCTTTTGAAGGCTCTTCCTTCAAAAGGGTGTCGTCTTATCCCTATTATCGAAACTTGGATAAGGCGCAAGCATGGAGAAGTAGACTTCTACGTAACAGAGGTTTTAACAGTACAAAGCTGTTTCCGATCATACCTCTATCGGTTCAAGCATAACGATTCCCCAACACCGACACCAGAAAATACAGTGGCGTACATGCATTGTGCACTTTCGCTAAAAACATGTACATAAAGCTGAGACGCCGAGATCGGGAAAGAAGGCAAAGTCTAGAAATGCAGCAAAATGACATGGCGAGCGTATAACGTAAGGCCAATTAATGAAGGATGAAAGAAACACATAGCCAGACGCCTAAAGGTACTCACAGAGTAACACTGACTAACGAACACACTAACAAATATACACACAAGATACAGCAGCGAAGTAATACTGGGGTGAAGATGGCAATGGCACAAACATATACTGCGTAGTAGTAACGCTTGACGTTAAAAATGCCTTCAACTCGGCGAACTGGTTAGGCATTAGGAGATCCCTGACCTGAACAGGATACACGATACTACCTGCTGAAGGTAGTCATGAACTAACATTAAGTTGAGGTACCAGACCGATTAAGGCGTTGAGTACTACAACGTTTCCACAGGAGTTCCACAGGGATTAGTCTTTGGACCTCTCCTGTGGAACATAATGTATGAGAGAGTTCTGCTACTAACACTGCCACAAGGAGTTAAAGTGCTGACGATATCTCCGTGGTTACTGTGGTCAAACACATCCACGATATAGAGTCTGCCACGGATGAAGTAGTCACAAACATCAGAAATTGGCTAGAGTCTGCCGACCTAGAGCTAGCTTACCACCGACCAAGGCTGTCCTTATAATCAACTGGAATACTGTGGAATACGCAAATTTTCGGGTTGCGAACCAGGCAATCAAGTCTAAAGAGGCATTAAAATACCTTAGAGTAATGCTCGACAACAGGCTGAATTTGAAAACGCACATCGAGTACTCAAGTAAAAAGGCGTCCCAGATGCAGGCAGCGCTTTCTCGTATGCATTTTATCAAAATGGTTAATCAATTATTGCAACACAACTACGGGAATTTTTTTGCGGCTATTCAAAAAATTATCCACAATTACGAGAACCTTTACACAGTAAATGACTTATCAAAACCTGGACTACATCGTACACTGTGAGTGAAAGCCCGGAAACTTCGATTGGTCGTTGTACTCATCAAATTGGGATTTCTCCAACGTCTATGCGGAACATTATGCATCGGGACCTGCATTTCTTTCCGTACAAAATTCAAGTTACTCAAGAACTTCAAGAAATTGACCACCAGGGATGACGGGACTAGAGTGCAAAAATTTGCTAATTGAATAGAGATGAAACTGAATTTTTGCAAAAATTGATTATGAGTGATGAGGCGTATTTTGAATTGAGTGGAGCTGTCAGAATAGCCGAATATGGGGAGCGAAAAACCCACGACCAATTCATAAAAGACGTCTTCAACCTCGCAGAGTGACTATTTAGTGTGCTATTTAAGCTGGTGGTATAATTGGACCATAGTGGATATAGTGCGATATTAAGAATTTTAATTTTACCTGAATTTGCTCGGCTTTGTCTCCGAAACATGTGGTTCCAACAAGACGATGCCACATCCCATACATTTCCAGGGGGTAATGTCGAAATTTGGGGATATCAATTGGCCAATATCAATTTGTAGTGTTCCACTGCAGGCGCTTCGCAGAGGAATGAATGAACCAGCCAAGCTCTCAGCTTCTAATAAGTCATATTACGAGGTCAGGGGACGACTGGCCGACCTGTTCCTTCACAACGAGCATTCAGATTGAGCCGAGTAGAGTCAAAAGACTAAGAAGAGCCGAGGCAGCAAATTCATAAGTTGCTAACCACCCCCCGAAGTAATACCTAACGGCAGTCCCGCGTGGAGAGTAGTAGAGGTGTGCAGAATGTGGATTAGTACATAGGCGAACTCCTGGTAGCCCGGGCTATTAGAATCTTTAGAAGATTACCACATCCATTGGCGCATAAAAAAAAAAACGTATTTCCCACCTTAGGGATTCTACAAAATGTAATGCGATTCCTTTTCAAATTTTAAACTAAACTCCTGTCAAAATTTCTTCATTCGGAGTTGAGGAAGTATCCTTTTACATATCAGATTTCAACCGATCGACTTTCGATCACAACACCTTCACCCTATTTCCCTGTATTTCACACGCATGTCTAATAAAATTATCCCAAAAAATGGATCGCAACAAAATCCAATCTAATTGCAGTACAAGAAACCACCGGAACGTATTATAAATTCACTACCTTCTTTCCGACAACAAAAACACAACAGCAGCTATCGATAGTAACAGATAATGAATTTCTAACCCGCATTCATCAACATCACCTTTCCTATCGCATTTATCCATGTGAGACCATCTTGACATGTGAACGTAGTGACAAATTGTATTTACAGCAGGACACAAGAGGTATTTCATTGTTGTACCCATACCCAGGACCGGGTGTCCTACATAATTTCATTCTACCTGAGCGGATAGGATAAACGTTTAATTCAATAAATAAAAATTTCGCAAATCCCATTTTGTCAAGTGTGTCGTCCTTTCGGCATTCCTATGCAAACATAGTACACCGCCATACAAAGGACACAAAAATGAAAAATAAATAATTGAATTGAAATGTAGAAATGTCCTCAGATGACAATAGCTAGTATAATGCAAACATTTTCATGTTTATGCATGGAAAGGACATAGGGCACTTGGACTTGAAGAGGGAGTTCTATTTTTTTTTCATGATGAAATCAATTCATTTTCAATAATTTTTCGTCCTTTTGAGTAAAAAAAAAAAGAAATTATCAGACTCATTGTACAGTTTAAGTGGAAAATGAGAATGAAACAAGCTGAACGATCGAACAAGAGTCCTTTGATAATGTACAACAGGATAATTTTTCTTTACCCTCTTTTTTTTTGCCGAATCGTCTTGGAAATAAGAAGAACACGAAGTAGAACAGCGTAATAATAAAAGGATATCCACTCGTGTGTAAAATCTGTAAAATAGAAACTCCTTCGCCTCATTGTTCTGGTTGATCCTTTATGATTTTTTTTTCTCTGTGTGCCTCCCCCCTCTATGGGTAATCATTTTGTAAATTCAATTAAATTTTATTTAAAAAATCATCGAAGGAGAAGGACGAGAAGAAAAATGTTTTATTAGTGTCGAATGGCGTAGTCCTTTTTTGCTGGATTTATAGTGGCTAGTCTGGTTTCAATTGTTTTGAATTACAAACTCGGGATCAGTCGTTAAACCAGCACAATGCATTCGTATTTGGGTATCCTTGAAAATTCTACAGAAAATCTCGGAAAATAAATGAGAGAAATGAAAATCTTTTTTTTTATTGCTGATACTGTTGATGGAGAAAGGACGACGATGACGAGAAATGGGCAAAGAAGGATCAATAGCAGCCCACGCCTCAGTCATTCATAAAATTCACTCGAGCCAGCTATAAGTCAATGCAGAGGGAGTAGGTCCAGGGCCCTATATCCAAAATTTCCATTTCATTCCATTCAATTTTTTTTTCTCATTTAGAGTGGTCAATTGTTCATCCATGCACTGTGGTTAGACACAAAGGACTGGTCATCTGCATGGGTATCAGTAATAAAGGCGCAACAAAGAAGAGAGCAAATAAAATTAATTTTACGTTTATTCAAAGCAGACACTAAGGATACACCGAGCGGGAGTATGAATATGCGAGCCTCGTAAAAAGGATAATGCTCTTTAAGTAATGGCCATAAGCAATTGAAAATGAGTTGGCTGTGGGAAAGCATATAAGGGAAAGAAGAGCTCACAGAAGAAAAAAAAAAGTCAATTTACCGTGAAGCAAATAAATTACAATTATCCTTGTGAGATATAAAAATATTTATTTTTCGGTTCTAAGAGGGAAAAAATAATTTCTTCTAGGGATCTTTGCTTTGCACACGTCTCCTTCATCTTCGTTTACTTCTTCTACGCTTCTTGTTGGTTTTCTCCTGTTTTTCAGCATTTTGCGGTTTTGCGGTTCTTAACTTTTCTCCCGTTGAATTCACTCCATTTGAGTTTCATGCAAGAAATATCCTGAATGAGAATATTTCAAATGCTCTCCTTCGTAGTGGGTGGTGGTGGTACGATTTTCACCGCTAGACCGCAGGAAGTCATTGCACCCTGTGCCTCCCTATAGTGGTGGAGTGAAATTATGGTTCATTCAGGTAAAATTATTGGGGAGGTTGAGGCTTTTATTTTTTATTTTTCGGGACATATGTGGAGTATGCAAAGCATATGGGCGGATAGCGCAAGAGATGAATGTACGAACGTATGAAAGACGAAAGGATACATATTTTGAATGGTGGAGGGAAACGTGGATAGGTCATTGGTTAGCTGAGGTTTTGCTACACAGAAGTGTGTTGAATAAGACACAGGTAGATAGGTGGTTAACCTTTAGTGACTAATGAAGGCACTCAACCGTGCCGCATGCATTTGGCTTGTCTGCTTGCATACTTTTGGCAGGAGATGATGAGATCAATCTGTGGGAGGATTGTACGGAAAGTTCACTGCTCCAAAGGAAGTTCAACCATGGTCTTTATTTAACTGAAAGGCGTAAAGGAAATAGGTGCATTTGTGTGATTAAAAGGTTGGAATCTCCGTAACTTTAAAGGTCAAAGGCCTTTGTCCTTAGAAAAGTAGGTTTTCTGCCGTCCCTTTAACGCGGATATGCACTATATCTGATACCCTACAGCGCTCTTAATCAAACCTCCAATGATTGATTGATGAATATTAATAGTTAAAGTAGTCAAATTCGTTCTTCGAAAATGGTGAAGAGTGCCATTTATTCTTATACGACTGACCTTTCGCTGCAGTTCGAAATGTGGATCTTAGTTCAGTATCGAAAGTCAAAAAGAAGGAAGGCATGAAGGCGGTAATACTAATCTAAATTCTATCAAGCTCTCGACTTTACTAAGGCTCAGTTTATTCTCCTTGCTGTCGACAATGTTCTGGGCTCAGAACTTATCTGAGGAATACTATCGTTGCTTGAACAAAAACTGATACAAAAGCTTTCACCAAAGCCAACAAGAAACGTATCGATGATATGGACAAGTGAGCAAGTAGCTTGCCCACAACCAATAAGTTGGCGGAGAACAAGTCTACCTACATGCTGCGCCGAGAATGGCTTCAATATGATGCTTGATACTTGCAGACAATATGGACTTGTAATAGAGTGGTACAGTATCAGATGGTTCAGGAAATCATGGGAACTAGCCAGCTCAGTGTCTAAGTGCTTGGGCAAGACGAAGTGATTGATTGCATACAATTTTATGTCGTTTCCGAAGGGACATTTTTTCGATTGAGAGAAGCTTCTCATGACAATTTTTACTCGCGGATGTTTGTGAAACGTTCGCGAGAGGTGGAATCGTCAGAAAACTTTTTTTATTTATTTTTTCTTGGATTCAAATCTTGAATTAACAGCTCTATGTTCTCGCACTTAACCACAGTAGACCGACTTTTTCATTGTATCCTAATTTTGCTTCCTCGCTAACCCGGAGAAAAAGACGTATGATCGTATTTTAAAAGGGGTAGGTCAAGTCTCTCAGTTTGTTTTTTCTCACACTGCTCGTTTAAGATTTTAATGAAATCTGATTTGTGTATTTGTCCTGGTACATATGTACTCGTATGTAAATTTAGTGTGGGTAATATGTGGAGGGAGGGTTTCAAAAATCGATTTGTTTGCAGATCTTGCAAGAATTATGTGCTATTTATGTGATGAATAATGGCACTAGAAGATTTCTCTACTAAGTTGATGTCAATCTTGCAGCAACATCTTCCGGTACTATTATCTGTGAAACGCGTTTAGCACACAAATAAGAAAAAATATATATATATTACTTGCAGTTCGTTAAGACCACCCTTTCCATATAAAACTATCCACCCTTACAATACATTGTACATAGTTGACTTTCTAAAGGCTCCGATATCTGTGTAATAATTTTAAATTACGAAGCTGCCCACAGTCATTAATGCCATCTTCAGAACTGGTCGGTATGTAATCCCATTGAAATCCGAATTCTCCAAATCTCTACACCGCCACCATAGAACCAGAACCACTTTGACTTTGTCGTACTTCTTCTCCCACTCTTTCTCTCTAGTGTCGATTTAATGCTACGTATATCCCTAACCCATTGATTCCCATATTGATAGTTGGCACTCGATTTCACGGGCAATCCATGTGGAATTCATCCACCCATCGTCATTGTTGACTGAGGTGTTTCACTACATAGAGTACGCCCCGCGCATTGTGCACTTTTCCCCGACCATGGCTTATGTCTTCTCGAAAATTGCCAAAGGCGTACCGTGCTCTAGCGTAAAGTGATATAAATGGCTCGCTTGGTGCATTTTTTTTTAAAACAAAAAAAAAAAAACCGAAAATATCCAACCTTTTTGGCAAAATCGTTGAAAATGAAACCGGTGTACATAGTAAATACACACTCCCTCACCTTTCAGACACAACAAGGCTCTGCCGGAATCGATTGTTTCGCGTATAGCAGCAGCAAAAGAGTGCTTAAGGTGTGAGAAGGGGGGTTATATACATCTACACGGTGCCCGTAGAGAATTAGGAACTGATTTTGAATTTTATACACTTCGCACTGTGCACACAATAATCCAGTCGAATCCAATGTCGGTTTGCCAGGAGCGACGACTTCTTTCCAAAAAAAAAAAAAAAAATCGTGGATTCTAGGAAAAGCGATGAACAGAATATAACGTGAAAAACGGTTTTTTAAAAGCCTTTGGCGGGCCCCCTCTAATCTATTGTGTAGTTAAGGGTAACGAAATAAAGAAAAAAAAAAAAAAAAAACAGCGAAAACGAAAACGTTGCATTCACTCAAGGGAAATCGTTTTCTGAGCTCCCCAAAAAAATAAATAAAAGAAAAGCAGGCACATTGGCATATTGCAACGTTTTGTGGCGGCTTTTGGGTTTGGTTGAGTATTTATTTATGCTTAACAGATTCCAAAGAGAATATTGTTTCAATTTGCAACTTCAAAAGGGGTCGTACTTGGCGTATTTCCGTATTTGTTTGCAAGAAACCGATTCGAGTGCCATAGGGCTCCACTTGAGGGTCGATATTGTTTAATATATCCTCATATTGTGATGAAAGTGTTTGTTGAATGGGTTGTATGGAGTAAATTGGAGGGATTGGTGGATATTGTTCTTTTATTAGTACGTATACATATCTGTAGTAGCTCGGATTTGATGCAAAATATCGCTAAAGAGGAAGCTCTGCTAAGAGATGGGTAAGTTTCGGAATTAGAAGATTTGTTTTGTTAGAGCTTGAAACTCACACCAGTTCATTGTGTCTTTAGTTCTAAAGAATTAATTCTGTCACTGTAAATATTCAAGTAGCATTTGAGAATAACTGCGTATATATGTATCGGTTCCATTTGGAGTATGCGCTACTGACTGATCAGGGAATAGATCCTTACACAGTGACTCGTCTGTTGAAAAGACGTCAGAATGTAAGATATAGAATGTTTTTTGGCGGAAAAGAATCTTCAATATTGTTTTTGGGACTGCATTTAACAGGTTAAGGTAACGAATTCGAAGAGAGTAAAAAACTCAAGGTAATTTCTTATAGGCGTACAACTTTCAACGACAGCAGAGGATGGATTTATGAATGTAAGTTATGACACCGATATTGTGTTGTCAGTCTTATTACTAGGCGAATAGCTTAAGTACCTGGTGATTATAAGTTCAGATAAGGGTTACGACTCAATTCAGATCGACATAATGCATAATGACGAACCCTCTTCAAACATGACTTTCTGGAAAGATTTGGGAAAGTTGAAGGGCCTATCTTGACATTAATCAAGCTACTATCAGTCAGGTCACAGGATCGCAGCATCGAGGTCTGGACAAAGAGAGCACGCGGGGCCTGCAACCATTTCCTGTCTGGACACGGATTTGGACACGATTTGGGAACACGTCCCTCTGCCCAGAATGCAGAAGGAAGATATGAAACACGCAGTGTTCCACTGCAGGCGCTTCGCAGAGGGAAGAATGAACTTGCAAAGCCCACAGCTTAGTCCTATGACGAGGTCAGGGGACGACTTGTTCTTTTATAAAGAACTTACAGAACGAGCTGAGAAGAGTCGAAGACAAAGAAGAGCCGAAATGGCAAATGCAGGTGATATAGCATAAGTTGCTAAACAGCCCAGCGAAGTAATACCTAACGGAAGTCCCGCGGGAGAGTGGTAAAAGTGTTCATGATGTGGATTAGTATGCAGGCGCACTCCTGGCATCGACTATTCGGGTTTGCCAATCGTGCATGCTGGGTGCTCGTTATATTAGTGTCTTTAGATGATTACTATATCTATTGATTATGCGATGTTATGCAATAGATAATACATTTTGCTTTCTTTGAAATCGAGGTTCCTCCTTTCTTGTCGTCTCGAACTAGAACTTGCAGACCATCTTGGAGAGTTGGAAGGTTGTGTCCAACTGAATACATTAAACATTGGTCTGCCTTCCCTTCTTGGCACGTACATATATGTATGAAAGAGTTAGTATATGTATCTTCTGTGATAAAAAGCCATAATCTAGTTTGAAAATAGGTAGGGCCATCGCACGCCCTTTACTTTGACAAGTATCTGCTTCTACCACTTATCTCACATCTTTCGATCAATTACCCATCATTAGTATCCAATCAGCATCCTATATTAAATCTCTCATCACCATGCCTTCATACTTACATTATGTACATACGAGTACATATATGACATCCTTGTAAAATTACTCTGCACATGTTCAACAAAATTCAATTATATTCTGAGAAAGAAGAAGAATAAATCAGCAAAAAATAAAATACCTTTCAACAAGTACCTAATCCAGATGCTAAGGCGATTAAGTCTCATACCTCCATACACGCAACATTTCAATGACATTTTTAGCAATTCCCGAAATTTCACATTCCTATTTGTCTTTGTTTCGTCCTGATGCGCCTACCTCTCTAATCCTGCCAACAGACATACACACGCTCAGTATACATCAAACATATACCATCCTCCGGCTTAAGTCCAATTGACTCCTGCGTTGTCCCATTTCTATCGACATGGCGCTGCTGTTGCTTCTGGTGATGATAAGGACTAAAAAGAACGAAATGAAAAAAAACGTCCTTAAATCAGTTTAAGAATAGAAAGTGATAAAATTTGGCGACATACGTTTTACCTGGCTTGGGACTTTTTTTTTTTTTTGTCTACCTTTCCAAATCTAGGAATCGAAATAATCTCTTCGCCTACTGCCGTCGTCGACAACCTCTTGACATATCTTTGACAGCGGCATCGGCTGCCAACTGACGTTTTTCACTGAATACGAGATTTGGTAAAATCTCAAAAATCTGTTACTCAGTTGTGTTTTCCTTTTGTGTTCGACCGGGAGGACACCAGGGGCTCTCTCAGCGGACTCCACACAGCAGGTAAGTGCGCGGTACTTGTGTAAGCTATTTTACACACCATATGGACAAAAGGTCGTACGTTTCGTTTACGTCCCCTGAGGAGTTTCCTTTCGCGTACTCTGTTTTTAACTCCTGTCAGCAGGAGTCAAAAGGATGTACCTGTTCAACAGCCGCCATATGCTACCAATTAAAAGGGAGGAAAAGAAGAAGAAAACAATTTTTTGTAATGAATTTCCAACTTTTCACCTCCTCTAGCCGTTCGCGGAACAGTTGAGTGGCAGTGATTTATCGTTTACACATTGTACCACTCCAACCACCCCTCACAAGCCCCATGATTTATCATCGAACCTTACTAGGCGCGTCCTTTATCATTGCTCCGTGGACATTTTCAATTTAAATTAATTGGATTAACAAATCACATTACAAATATTGATTACCCAATTTTCACTTCCCATACAAAGCACCCACGCAGAATGGTGCATCCTGCCGCATACCACCCTACCTCGACTCACACATGATTATCAATTGCATTCGCCTATAAATGTTAAATTCAATTTGAGACTTGTTCCGCAATTAAAGCCATTTTAAACCCCCTGTTTAGACAGTCCACACACTGTGCACGATTATATTGTTTGGTGATACCAAAATTACCCTCGGGTCTACTCCGTTGGGTCCTGTTTATTAGAATTGATCGTCGCTGTGTTTGCGTGTACATATGTATTTAGCTGCGAAATCAATTTGAAAAGTGCCATTATTATTGCATAATATTTGTATAACCGAGGGGGTTAGGTTGTAAATGCGACGTTTTTTTGTGCGTCGCTCTCGATTTCAATAAATTTAAATTTTTCAACGTACTGCCAGAGGGAGTGCACATTGGATTGGACGGACTAATTCACTTAGGAACAGAACACAATGGAAGCTATCGCCAACCAAAAAGAGTGGAAAAAATGCCACCAGCACTTATGGTATCATTAATTCAATCCTGTTTTTTTAAATAAAAGTAATGTCTGATGTGTGTTTAATGCGACTCTTGTCTGGGGAACTATAGTTTTTTTTTTTTTTAGAAGTGCTAGTCTGGGCTCGGTGAGTAGATTAAATGTGTTTACATGAAGTAATCAACAGGACTAATGGGATTCCTAGGGAATTGAGATATTTTTTTTTAGAATTCAGTTGTTTGATAATTCGTATTCCTTTTCTTGTGCGTCCTAGTTTTAAGAACTAGATATCAAGGAGGTTAAATTTTAAAGACTATCTAGTAGGCTCATATTTTTGCTGAGAGTTTTTTTTTTTTTTAAAGGAGCGTGGCCACGCTAAAATGGCGTGTAGGCACTGCGACCAGAGAGATCTATTGTGCCCGAGCCCACTATTTAGGGCAGCAATACTTCAACTTTCCTAATGAAAGCTATAATTACAGCTGCGGAGGAGTTCCTTAGGTCCAATGAAGATATTACCTCCTTAAGAAAGAAGCTTCTCCTCCTTCTACACAGAGCTGCACACTCATATAGTATGTGTTCTGCAGTTTCGTCCTCTTCTAGGCAGAGGCGGCAGGTAATATCCTCTGAAATTCTTATGCTGAGTGTTACCAATACCAATACCCTGATCGAGCAACTACAGATTTTATAATACATTTCATATTGAAAAAACACATAATAGTGTTAGTAAAAAATTGCAATCTAGTCTTAAGACTAATAAGCAATTTTATTTTGACTTAAATTAATAAAAGGATACTAAGTTAAAAGTTTAAAGCAATAATACATATATAATTATATACGCTGCACTAGTTCAAAAGGTTTGATTCTTTTAAGTCTTCTCAGGAAAGCTGTGTGGTCCAAGAGCGGGGTAGTCTCAGGGTGTGGTGGTGAAGTCGATCCTCTTGCTTTTTAGCGAATCAATGTATTTCGTTCTGTACGTATTCCATGCCAAGGTCCCTGTGAAGGTCATCCTTCCTAATATAGAAAGGTGCATTTACAATGTTTTGAAACCCTTGTAAGATTTGAATGTTGCTTATTTTTAGTACAACCCCAAAGTTGTATACCATAAGTCCATATGGGTTTTATAACTTGCTTATAAAGCAAAACTTTGTTGTATGTTGATAGGAAAGATTGTCTTCCTATCATCCAGTGCATTTTTCTGTAGTGAATACCAATATCCTCTCTTTTTCTTGACATGGAATTTCCAGCGAAGTTTCGCATCCAAAGTCATACCAAGGTACTTTGCACAATTTGCGTACTGTGTAGCTTGGATATTAATATATAGTGCCCTACTTTTCTATTTGTGAAGTCAACATGTACTGATATTGATTCTTTTAATCGTATTCGCCATTTTCTTGTCCAATTTTGAATATGCGAGTTCACCTCTTGTATAGTTTATGAGTTGAGTCCACATTACTTTTCGCAACTGCGATTAAAGCCGAATCGTCAGCAAATTTAGCAATCGTGTTGTATTCTAGCGTCGGAATATCTTGGGTATACAGGAGATATAGTATTGGCCCAAGAACGCTCCCTTGGGGTACACCCGATTTTATTTCATTAAGCTCCGAATATGTGTCTTTCTCTTTTATGCGGAAGTATCTGTCCGAAATGTACGATCTTAGAATTTCAACCTGTAGTATTACCTTCTTTAGTTTATAGACTAATCCCTCATGTCAAACAGATACTCCGCAAATGTTTCAGCTTTTTGCTTGTGTTTGGAGGAATGTGAATGATTGGTTACTTTAATTTCTTTATGGCTTTCCAGAGCGAGTACTCCGTATTTTTATTGTTGCTAAGGTTTTGTAAGAAGGAATTAATTTCAGAATCTTTAATTCCTTAATTGTTCGTCTAACTTGCTGTGCCAAATTACTAAACTTATTTTTATCCTGAGGGGCTCTGGTTTGGTGCCATATAATATTCCTGTGTCCGGCGATTATCATGACAAGGCATACCTCAAGGCGGCGTACTGCCCCCTTTTGATTTGCAAATTGAATGTAAATAAAATTCTCCTATCTTCCAAAACCACTCAGGGTCTGGTGCTGGTGTCTTCTTGCATTTTCCGTTAGGCAAATATGCGTTTGTTTTTCAAATGGAGACTTATGCAATCCAAACGATGGCATTGAACTATGTCGTAAGGAATAGGTGGAAGGGTCGGAGTATTTGTATCTGTAGTGACAGTCAGGCTCAATCCTTTACCCACTTCTACACTTTCAAGACAGTTCTATAATGCAAAGACTTTCTGAATTCAGTTGCAAGGCTGAACTCTGTGATTCTTGTCTGAGTCCCAAGCCACACTGGAATCATGTGGAATGAGATCTCCGATAAGGTTGCAAGGCAAGGCTCAGATGAGATTTTCTCAAGACCCGAACCTGCATTGGGTCTTCCTGCGTTCTCGGTCAGCACCTGCATTGACGATTGGATTTCTTAAGAACATAATTATGTGTGGCACGATTCTAAAGGATGCGGGCAGATTAAACAAATACTCCCGGCTGTCTGTAAGAAATCCGAAGTATTCTTGCTGTCCTTCAGCAGAAAAGGAAAAGACTGCAGGCAACTTATCGGCATTCTACGGGGCACTTTGCTTTTGCTAATCATCTCAGTGTAGTATTCTTAAGTGGTCTGTAGAGAGAGCGGAACACTTCCTCTGTGATTGCCCTGCTTTTGCTTGTATCAGGTAGAAGTTTTTCGGTGCAGATATGGTGAGTGCGAATACCATACAAGTAAGCTCCTCATCACTGAAGCGCTTACTCGACTTTCTCCGGAAGACAAGGTTTGCTTTTTGGTGGTACAATGGGCCAGTTGCGTCTGAATTCTAAAGTGGGTTTCTTGACACGAAAAATTGAAGAAGCCAGCAAATAAGAAACATTATGAGTTCAGGTCTTCTACATTCCACGCATGAATACTTTTTTTCGAATGTTGTCTACACATTTCATATAAACTGAAAAAAACAATAAAACAATAAAAAGAAGAGCATTCAAGACAAGTTTCCAATTCAATTTGGATTGCTTGTCGATGTGCCGAAATTGGGAAGTGGGACAACAAGTGATGGCAATACTGCTCGTCGTTTTTTTAGAAGTGCTTCAGAATCAGCATCTACATATGTATAACGGTGTTGGATGTTGAGCTTATTAGTGCTTTTTCGACAATACTGCACACAATATTTAGCAGTTTTGAGATCAACATTGAAAAGTTTACTATACACTGCAAGAATAACGCAAAATTATAAGTCAGTATGTATCCATGGTATTATACATATGTATGTCTGTTGCTATGCACACGATACTAATTCATGGACCAGATGTAGTGCAAAATTCAATTGTCCCTATTCGGCAATTAAGAGAAGAAGCACACAGGATGGAAGCAACAAGGACTGTAGATATTTTCGTGAGCACCATACAAGAAAAATAAACAGAACAAGCACAAAGCAAGATTTGTTTCATATGCTCATTGTTTCATCACATCCTGTGGAGAGCTTTTACCGACAAACACCAAAAAAAGATGATGTCTACTTCAACATCGGATGTGGTCGATCTACTAAAAATTCAGGAAACACTACCCTCACAAGAAAAATCTGAATTAGATTCTTAGGAAGACGAAGAAAGTAGTTTTGATATGTATCTGCATCTAGTTCGGATTAAATTTTCATTTGATTATTTGTTTAAGATTTTATATTAAGATTACTTTTTTACTATAAAACCTTCAAAATTATTCGGAAAAAAATACAATTATTTTAACTTACAAATGCAAACGTAATGCCAGCCAAAAAAGATCTCGTATGCAATATTTCATTAGGTATCCTAAGTATGATTCGTTGAGTAGATAGGTTGGCGTTTAATTCATGTTTTAATTAGTCTTGCTCGACTTAGACCTGTAATTGGAAGCATAGCGAATAAGTCAGTCCTCTACAACACCCCTTAGATATAAGGACCATTGTCATGTCATAGCGATCAACCTTCGATATCGACGCAATGGAATCACTTTGATTTGGTAAGTAGATTATATTAGATTAGATGAAAGGGAGAACATATTAACAGCTCTGCCACTGAGCAAGTCCTAGAGAATCTGCTTATAATCTACTTAAATATGTGTTCCCAGAAAATCATCTTATGTAGAAAGAAAAAAGATAAACAACAAGCAAATTCTGATTGAAAACGTCTCTCCCATGTCGTTCCACAAAAGCTATTTCCTCAATTTCCATGTTACCTACATCCATCACTTCTCCTTGAATTGTCCAGAGGTATTTATTTTATAATTAAATTCCTTGAATTGTTTTCCACTAACATAACATCAATCATCATTGTCTGTTCGAATTTCTCCAACTGCCAATAAATCAAAAAAACCATCAAAGAAGTATCTAGAGAATTTAGTTTATCCCACAATCAATCGAACTTCGATCCTACCCCTACGCCTTCGAAGAAAAGGGTTTTTCTTATCCTTTTTTTTCCTCGGCAGAACAATACAAGAGTATCTAACATGCATGTAATTTGCTCTCAACCGCAACAACATTTGACCTCCTTTCGGGATCCACCACACACCCATGTGTCATATCAAATCATTTCGCATCGATTGAAAACCAATTTTTATCCTCAAACCCATTGGACGTGCACACGCACAAAGAATGGATTTTTTTTTTGTTTCCGAAAGGTACACTGACAGATAGGCGTTCTCCCCCTCCAATTGGCTTGGATCCCTAGCCCTTCTTCTATACGTATACATCATTTGATCCTTATTCTTCATTTCGATTCATCTGTGTTTTTTTTTTTTTTTTTTTTACCAATTCTCTGTGTGTTTGAATGACGATGTAAGGATTACCTTTAGCTGTTTGATTCCGAACAGGTACAATTTGTCAAAACAATTTTGTATCTTTCACCGTCGCCATTGCCCGTCCCCCGTTCCCCATCCACCCGTTTCCGGTCCCACGTCCCTAGACCAACAAAAATGAAAAAAAAAAAGGTTATAAAAGTATTCTCTTTCCAATAACATTTTTATGAAATTTGATTCGAATTTAACCAAGGAAAAGGGACGAAAACTGCGCAATCTTGTAGAAAATATACACAACACGATGTATGTGTGTGAGGGATACCATCAACAAACATCCCAACAACCGATATATTATTCCATCAGGAATATTATTTTACAGAACTCAAAGGAACAAGACTGTCAGAATTTATTTGCGTTCCCCTCATCCTTGGAGTATATATCCTTTTATTCTGTCTGTCTGTTGTTGGTTCTTTAGCAGTTGAAGAAAGCGAATGTCAGGGAATTAAATAAAGTGTTTCCTAGGATATGCCAACAAGTTAAAATATGCACACGCACACATGTAACGGAATGGTGGGGGGATTTTCTTATGTTTTGCATTTATCCTTATTGTTTTAGCGATTGAATTTGAGAAGAGGTCCTTTTTTGAATCTCATTGCTTAACTTTAGATACTTTTCATGCTTGGCTTGATACTTCCACCACCACCAGTACCATGTAGTACGTAGATATTGCTGCAATCATAAATATTCTGTGTGTGGCCGGGGATGTACGAGTACAATGTACAATGTACATCTCCATGACATTCTAAGTAACTTGCGAAATTGTCTTAGAGACAGTCGAGTGTAGGAGGAATGGGAGAAAAATGAAATTCCAACTGCCATTTGACAATTGCGTTATAGTGTCAGACTGGCAGCCACATAGAAGAAGAAGAAAATCCTCTCTCCACCCCCATTGGTGTCACATGAACCAGGGCAATATCCCTTCTTCTTTATGGAATTTCATTCTTTCTGTGTCTGTCTGTCTAGAATGTCCTGTATAGGGGGTGGAAAATTACTTCATAGGGAGGAATTGACATTCCACGACAAAGCAGGACATACCTATCTACAACAAAAAAAAAGGATAAAATAACCAGCAATCTGCACTTGCACTTGATGTCCTCTGTCACGCCACAGGTCCTCCCTTCATTACCTACAATTTCTTCTTTTTTTTTTTATCACACTCTCCCTTCAAGGTGGAAGATATGAAATCCTGGGTAATTGCACATTTGGGAGTTGCACTGTGATTTACCCCGTAGTAATATAGCGTCAAACATTAAAGCACCAAAAGGACCTCTCGTAAATCAATGTCTTTTCCTTTTTTTTCGCCAGTGAAATGACGACATTCATTCTTTCTACTCCACACACCCAGAAGTCATGTTACAATGTCATAATGCCAGACTTTACTCCTTTTCAAGCAAGGATTACTCGGTACACTTGATTCGGCAGAGTCCTTTGATACTGCTCTATAGGGGAGAATTTACTGTTAATTGGCGGTTAACTAACATGAACTTACTGGGCCATAAACGTTTGTGGCGCTCGTTGGTTTGGTCGTCGTCCGTCGTGTGTGTCGGAATATGGGATACTTCTTTCCTGTCCGGTATTTTCTTTTATGCTAGGAAAATGAGTCTTTTGGTCGGAGTTTTTATGGTTTCAAGAATTATTGTCGAATAAATGCAGAGAAGTGGTGGTATGGGCAAACAACCCAAATCAATTTTTAGGCACTTTCGTTTATAGCCACTGAAATGGTTGCTAAGGACGATGATAGCTAGGATTGGGTCCTGAGGGGAGGTATTAAATGCAACTATTTGTAATCAGATATTAGAGATGGTTATAAAACCATTTAGGTCAAACTTATCGCCTGTTCATGAATGCAATTTCCGTGCCAACTAAGGAGGACACAACACAAATTCTCTAAATTGCACAACTTCCACCGACACCCCAACAGGACACTGCACCATTCAACTCATCTAAAGTATCTAAGTAATAAAACTTTAAAATGTTGCCACATAAATTTACAGTGTTTTCTCGAAATAACCATATTCTTGGCCGGAATGGTTGTAGTGTCCAGGACGAAAGACGACAGGAAAGCATTCCCCGCGCGTATCCCTTCAGCTTTTTTTTTCTTCGTGCACCACAATGCACAATGAAAGATGGCCTCAATATATGGTCGAGGTGGGTACCGAGGATAAAGATGGTTGAGGACACAAGACATAAATCAATTTATACCAACGAATCAAATGATTACCATGTTCGTGGAAGAGAGGGAGGATGTAAGGAAGTATGAGAAAAGATAAACTTTACTTTTTTTTTTGCGCCACCAACACACCATCGTTATCCTTGATTTATCCGGTTACCATGTCTACACGTTGACTGGGATTGGACTTGGGTGGGTAGCAAGCACCAACTTTCAGAGTTATACCTGATAAAAATGCAAATTTACGGGTAAGTTTCTCAATTTTTGTACTTTGGTGGCAGCAACAATAGCAACAGCAAAGTTTTACGAAAAACTTTGTGTTGGCAGTTTATCATCGGTGTTCACAAGGAAAGAATAATTAATCATCAGAAGCAGAAGAGTAGTTGTAGCATAGCATCAACAACAACCGTGCAACTGCGATACGCTCGTCTTCGTATTTCATGTCAATTAAGTCATTGTGAGGCGCGCAAGGATATTCAGAGCAGGAGTAATGAAAAGCGCTTTTTTTTCCTGTTTCGGTGGACTACTGTGCTGCCAGCTAAATTCCACTTTCAGGCTATTACCACTTGCACAAAGGGATAATTCGAAACAAATTGAGATCCTTTTTTGATGAAGCGCGCTTTCAAAGGAACACCAAGAGAAATGGAGAAAAAAATACTGTCTGTCTGGTGTTTGGTGAGGAGTTTTGTTTGCTTCGCAGACAGCCGAAGACCCATTCAAATAACCTTTCCTTTACTGTGAGTCGCGCTGAATGTGTGTTGTCTGGAATTAGACAGTTGCCACTTACGCTCTAGTACGTGATGATGATGACGGGATTGTCGACAAGAAAGAAGATATGGGGAATATAGTGACAGTGGCCACAATAACACAGTGTGTGTATTGTGACAGGAAGACAGGGCCCTTTTGCTGGTAGGGTTGCCAGGGTCTAATAGAGAAAGTGTGGCTCACAACTTTGTAACTAACCCGACTTTTTTATTTAAGGTCCTTGAATAATAATCTGATTATCGAAATTCGGTGCACACCAAACGCAGCCTTATGCTTAGCTATCTTTAAAACTTCCCTGAAAAAAATCATAGAAATCGGTTCAGCTTTTTTTAAATTTCCGGTTTTTTTCGAAAGTTTGTACAATATTGGCATTCGTTTTCTTAGTACAAGCCCAGAGTTGTATACCATAGGTTCACACAGACTTCGGCACTTGACTGTATAATAGCAACTTATTCCTAATGTTAAACTTGAAATATTTTCCAAGTAACCAATACATTTCTCTGTATTTATTTTGGAGTTCTTTGCGTTTCTTTTCCACGTTCGACTTCAATTTCAGCTTTGCGTCCATTGTCATTCCGAGATATTTAGCCTCGTTGGCGAACGGAATACGGACCGAATTTATAACGACAGACAAACTATACGTTTTCTTATAAGTGAAATTCAGATGAACAGATTTGGTTTCATTGAGGGCGATCCGTCAGGTCCTTTGTCCATTCATTCACATTATTCAGAACACTTTGCAGTTTTACAGTTGTTTCTTTGATCGATTTATTTGTATTGATAGGTTGGCAGTATCATCGGCAAATGTAGCTAAACCGGTGCCTTCTTCTTGCGGTATATCGCTGGTATATGTATAGAAGATATAGAAGCGGACCAATAACGCTTCCTTGCGGTACGCCAGCTGAAATTTGTTTAAATTGCGAGTATTCGTTTCTGTGTCTGACTCGGGAGAGTCTATATGCCAGTATGTTATATAGATAAATACGCTTGAGCAAATCTTTTAAGAGCTTTCTCAATTACGTCACTGATTCTATGTACCTGGTCAATGTTTGCTTCTGAATCCAAACTGGTGATCAGGAATAAGATTTTGTTCCTCAATAACCGGCTGTAAGCGTTTGAATGATATCCTCTCAAAAAATTTGGATATAAGTGGGAGAAGCGAAATGGGTCTATATTCATTCTTGTCACTTAGCAGTTTTCCTGGTTTCCCATTATGACTTACGCAACTTCCATTCACTCAGGACGAATTCCAATTTAAACACAGCATTTATAATATTGAGGAGCTTAATTACTGCTTTTCTAAACAACATTTTTAGAACTTCTCCAGTTATTAAGTCGTAACCAGGAGTTTCCTTAGGTTTTAACGTGTTATTGTTCAACCGTCACGTACTACGTCCGACCCATTAATATTATGAATAAGCGGTTGACTATCGTACGGGTTAAAAGTCTCCTCTAGATGGGCGGCAAAAATGTCCGCTTTCGTCATGATTTATTTCGATTGGCGGCTCAGAGATATTAGCTCTTTTACTGCCTTTATCTGCTGTCAAGCCTTCGAGGTATGTACCTATTGCATGGTTTTTAAAATTCCTAATAGCCTGTTTCAGCAGGTTACACAAGTGATTCAAGTGTGCTCTATGCTGTGCAGTACGACTTTGTTGCAATTTCTTACGCGCTTTTCTTTTTTCCATTATCACAATTTGTGGGCTTTGAAAGCGAGTATTATCAATCAACTTGGACTAAGTTCATATGGCGCCTTAAGTGGTACGCTCAGTACAATACTCTCTTCAATTTCTTTCTTCAAGCCTTCCCAATTAGTAGTCTTACTGGTTATTGTTTTCAAATTAGGGTTTCGCTCATTGTCAGAATGATTGGAGAATGGTCAGAGGGAAGATGAAAGCTTTCTTCAATTCTTATGAAATTGGTTGATATTCCTTTTACAAAGGAGAAATACATTAGATCGGATATTTTCGTTAAATTAAAAAAAAAAAATGGATTTAGAGTGCTAATTATCTACAAAATGGTGCGTTCAACGAAACTAATTATTACAATCGAAATTTTTGAAATTCACTACTAGTTGAACGGCAATTTTTTTTTTTTTAAGTAAAAAATTGAAGGTGCGAAACCTTTCAAAATGTCAGACTTTACCCGAAAGTTAGAAATCTACAAGAAACATTATTAAGATTGGAATTTTATGTTTAGAAAATCTCTCAAAGTTAATTGCATGGATGGCGTATTCTTTTTCGGTTTTCGAAAAGTGTAGCTACACAATCCTCCAAAATGTCCCACTTAAGTTAATGTAAATCATTTTAGGGCGCGAATATCTCGAAAACGGTGCATCGTATAAATATAACACCAGAAACAATTTCAGGCTATAAAAACCTCTACAAGATGAATGCCGAATTTTTCAAAATTTTCCGAAATTATAGGAACGCATAGAAAATTCTTTTTGAGTACGAAAAGCTCGAAAACAGTGAGTATTACGATAAAATTTGAAATCCAAATTCTAGGTTTTTGATTTTTCTATAAAGTGAGTGCAGAATTTTTTGTATTTAAAAAAAAATTGTTCAAAATATCCGACGAATATTCCAAGAACCTTCGAACCGCCCCGGATGAATAAGTAAACTTCTATAACCAATTAGTCATTGTGTCATTGTGATCCCAAAATATGTCAAGGGAAACACGACCTCAACGACCACAATGATAACTTTAGAAATTGTCATCGGTCTTACCATGTTTGAGCAGACAACCTGACGTAAAATCAGTTGGGCGCCAAGTGATACGCAAAGAACGTTCAACCAAATTAATCATTTGGCGATCAGTCAACGTCCAATAGTTCCTTCTTGGACGTCCAAAATTAAGTAGGAGCCAATTTTAGGACCAATTTTAGGACATCCCTCAGTGGCTAAACTTCTAAACGATGGTTCTAAACTCTCCTAAAGCATTAGGAATCTTTAAGCGTGCAGGGGTTTCTTCTTACTCCACATCTTTTTATATTCTCAAGACAAATGCCCAGTTCCTAAGCATTCCTTCATAAGTTGGAGTATTCGGCAAAGATGTCAGTCTGTAGATGATATTTCTAAGTAGTCCTTTAAATCAAAGACCAGTCAATTTCACGAACGACGCGGCCACCATTGTGAATTCGATGGGCAGAAGGTAGGTAAATCAGTAAATTAGCCCTTCTAAATATTATAGCTTTATTCACGGAGCTATATAAGGGGCATTTGAAGTTCCTCTCGAGAGTTTTCAGATTATTATTATTATCGTATGGCAAAGGATCTACATAAATAGGTAAAATAGAAGAAATAGATACAATAGGTACAATGCAATAAATAAGTAGATACATGTAACAATAAATAAATAACTAAGTAGACAAATAACTACATATCACAATAAATACGCAGTTTAGTCTAGGATTTTTATCCAACTAACAGCTATGGGGTTAGAGGTTGTTAATTCTACCGCTAAGAAATCTGCTCGGACACTCGTTCATAATGTGCTCCATTGTTTGCTGTTCAGCGCCACAGTCGCATGCAGGACTCTGAGCCAATGACCGTGCGGTCCAGCGTGACATCTAGATATTTTGTGTTTGGATTATGCGTAATGGTTGCTTCATCAAAGATTATATTCATCTGTCGGTAATCCAAGTGAAAGGCACAAACTTCGGTTTTAAATGGGTTTGGCTTCAGTCTACAGCTTTTGAAGGTATCACAAGGTGTAAAATTTCGTTGTTGTGATGCGAGAGTAATGCCGTATTGGAAAATGTTGCTGCTCTTAGAGGGCAAATCGTGAATGCATAAATTAAAGAGTAAGGGACCAACACCGAACCCTGGGGTATGTCAGCTTTCAGTGATCTCCATTGGCTTCTTTTATTGCCCACAGATACTTGGAATGGTGAAAAAAGTATGGTTTTCAGTTTTCAGATGAAATAAGTTTAGGTTAGGTTAGGTGGATGTGAGACTTTTTCTACTTTGGGTATGAAAACCAAATTTAAATCAAGTTGGGCTCAACATAACTAGTTACCTCCTTGCCTTTTTTGTGATGCAGCATGTAACTATCCGAAAATTTTAAATATCTCATCTCTTTTCTAAATTGATACCAGTACCTTTGGCGATAGTATTCTGTTTGGTCTTAAGTGGAATCTTTGAGCAAACTCCAGATAATAAAAAAAGTATTTTCTAGCTTGACATAGCCTTTGGATACTTACCTTACCTTACTGCACATAGCATTATTATTGATCGGGCCATCAAAAGTGCAAACTCTTAAATCCGGTCACTTTACATTTGTCAAAAGCTGGCAACTCTTTCACACATATCATACATCTCATAGAGATCCACGTTCCCGTTGACTTATTCTTTGCTTAAGATGTGAAATCTCACAAAAAAATAAAACCCTCTAAGTAAGTGGAATCCTTAGTTTATCCTTATGCCAAAGTGACAGCTGTGACTGTTCAGAGGAGAGCAAGTCAAAAAGGACCCACACAAAAGAATACCCATTCCACAGTGCTGCCATTTCGATTGCTACTGCACTGAAACGATGGTGGCGATATCGTTATGACTGCAATAAAAATTATCGCAATGACGTATCCTATTAATTTTTTCTCATCTTTATCATGTGTCCTTTTTTTGGAATCCCTTATGTGTATGATTGATGGGATAGCGCGTTCAAATGGACTTACGAGTTGGATTGCTTTTCGGTGGTAGTGGTGGTTGAAGTTGACTTCTTTCGGTTCAGTTCGCTCTTCCCTTGACATTGTTGGCATCTTACACCGAGTTCCCATGGGGGTGAGGAGCACTGAAGCAGAGTAACTCGCTTTTCTGGGGGAAGACCAAGAAAAGATGCATTTAGATTATTATTATCATCGAGCAGAACTACTCCAAGGGACACTGTGTGGTGGGATGGAAAGTAATAGATGTAGCAGGAGATGTTCTTTATGTTCTTCCCTGTCGTTTGGTAATTTAGTGCTCTTTGGTATTTATGAAGAAGTTTTATTTTCTGTCCTTCTATTCATCCCTTCATCCTGCTGCGGTGGAAAATAAGATATTTTTGGCGGTGGCTTCAAGCCATACAAATTTGTTTTGGTGTAGCTAATTGGATGAGGGGTGGGAATCCCCATCTACCAGCAACTATTTTTGGTGATATATGATGACATACGAATTAATAGGATTGGCTTGTGGATTCAGATCCCTCACTATTCGTGGTGAAGGAGGGAGATTTGGATTTGGAGCCAATTTTATTGGGAGTACGCTGTGTGTTTTTTAATACTGTAAATGGAATCAATAGGAAACGAGTGGAAAGCGATTTTATTTTTTTTAGAAAATATGCAGGATAATACAATCCTTTGAGCTACGAGTATGTATCTCTTAAATGGTATTGGCAGATGTGCTGTGATGCATGAGTGTGCCGATGCACTTAGTGAATTGTAATTCTATCAGTGTGTGATGTGCTTTTCGATGTTCGGTTCACTTGCAGCTGGTTGTTTGTTTGACAAATTGTATTTGAAAATTGCATGTGAATCTGGGAAACGAATTGATGTGGCATGAATGAATGATGAAAATAATTTTTGTTGAACAAAAAACTGCTGCTAATTAAGTTTAAAGTGCCCTGAATCGATGACAGTCATGATTTAGTAAAGTGACAGTGAGTTGACATATCATGACATTTCGTGCCGCAAATGACCGCAGGGTTTTTGAGTCGTTTATTCAAAACGAATTAGAGCGACAACTTAGGTACTGTATTGATTCTCCTGCTTTGCGATGTTGAAAGATTACAGTTTTAATATTTCTTCTATCGATTCAGAGTATCTCATTCGATCATCGATCTACGTCTCGGGGACATCTTCTCCTCGTCCCTTGCTGGATCTCAACTCCAAAACTCTTTAAAAGAATGAAATTCATCCGATTTATAATCTTAAATACCTCCTGAATAGCAAGATTACAGTCGAGGAGCCTCGCAAGTGTAGCGGACCGGTTCAGTGTTCTAACTGCCAGGAATTTGGCCAGACCAAGAAATACTTCACACTATCCACTGTGTGCGTAACTTTTTGGATCTACACAGTTCAATCGACTGTAACAAAGCAAAAACAAATCTGAACTTGAACAAATGCAACAACTGTGGGAGAGAACGCACTATGAACCATAGTGGCTGCCCAGTTTTTAGAGCATTAAAAGAGAGAACAAAGATTCTCCCACAACAAGCGCGAAGAAACTACTTTGGAGACTCGAATATTCCAATCCCTCCAAATCCTGTACAGCCTAATAATCAGACCAGCATGTCCCACACGAACGTTGTGAAGTCAAGGACTACATTTTTTGAGACACAAAACACCCATCAGGCAGAGCATGAGGGGATACCGGTAATACAGTGAGGCAGAAGCTTAAACACCATTTAATGGAGGAGTTCAGCCCACACGAACGTTGTGAAGTCAAGGACTACATTTTTTGCGACACAAATTTTTTGCTCAGGCAGAGCATGAGGGGATACCGGTAATACAGTGAGGCAGAAGCTTAAACACCATTTAATGGAGGAGTTCAGCAATGAAAATTTACAAGCAATTTCTACCTGCCTGGAAGAATTTTCAGAAAATATCACATTATCGGTTATATACTGCCCTTAACATACAATTCTTCAATACAGCTGGGGGTAACTACAATGCAAAACACATTTACTGGGGATCGAAGTTAACCAGCTCAAAGAGCAATAATCTCTGGTACTTCGTATCTAATAAAGAATTCGACACCATCTCTTTTTGTAATCCAACTTACTGGCCTGCAGATCGACGAAAAATTCGAAACCTGGCGGACTTCAGCATTATAAGAAACTTAAATCGTGACTACTTCCTCGCTGAAGCAAGTCTAGAGCTTTCATCATATCATTCTGACATCATAATCAAGTGGAGAAGGACCCTTGTAACCCTAGATTCTTCAGCAACTTCCCTCACTAATAAAAATGCAAACAGGAAATATATAAGCGCACACATTCTGAGTCTGTTGTTCTAAATTTTAACCAAGTCGCAACCCATACCGCACATAGCGCAACAATTCCCAGCATACACTTCGTGTACAATACGAGTATAAGGACGTCCCACACTGAAGAACTTTTGTGGAAAAATTTACAACTAAGAAGGAAATGTCAACAATTTAGGTCTCCAGTCCTAAAGTACCAACTGGTAAGATGTTCAAATGCTCTCCAAAACACTTTAAAACTTTGAAATTTAAAACTACTACTCTCTTTTGCTAGCCACGAAACAGTTTAAATAACCCGCACAAGTAGAATCCATTTATCTGATGGTAGCTGAGCCAGGGTTGATACCGCGAAAAGCCTTAACGCTGCGAAGTCTTTATACCAAACCTATACACAAATCCCGGAACTCTTTCCGAAATCCCTGATGCTCCGTCGCAAGCTCCTTTATCAAATACTTCAAAATAAAAAAAGCACCTGGCTACGATGGTATTATTCCCAAAATGCTGAAGAAATGACCCAATGTTACCGTAATTCAGCTTCTACTTACAGGGTGTCTCTTGAGACCGCAACCGATTTGAAATTGGAGCCATTTTTCACAGAGATGGAGATGGATTATTATGTATTATTACGCCACAACAACGTGTTTTAGTGATTAAAACATTTTATCAAAATGATTCACCAATTATTGCAACACAGCGTAAATTACTTGATTTTGTAGGTCGACGTGGAGTGCCTTTAAAGAACACTATTCAAAATTATTCACGATTTCGAGAACTTTTACAAAGTAAGTGATTTACCAAAGCCTAGGCCATTTCATACAGCACGTACACAACAAAACATCGATGCAGTGAGGGACAGTGTGATTGAAAGTCCGGAAACTCCGACGAGGCACATTTTGACTTGAGAGGAGCTGTAAACAAGCAGAATAGCCGGATATGGGAGCGGAAAACCCACGAGCAATTCATGAACAGCGATCGATATCATGTGATGCTACAATTTTTTTATTTTTTTCCTTGAAGTTGCTAGGCTTCGTCTCCGAAACATGCAGTTTCAATAAGGCGATGCCACCATTGTGAAACATGTCGTAATTTGGGGATACCAATTGGCCGCCGCGCTCACCAGATTTAACAGCCCTCAACTTCTTTCTCAAAATTAGGCAAATGCTTCCCCAAAATACCCACGGTATTCTAAAAAGTTACCTTCGAGATATTAAATACTGGGCCGTTTTCTACGCTTCTGATATGCCACTCACCACTTCAAACTCACTTCAATATTTGCGGACGAAACAGCAATTATCAGCTGTCAGCAGCATAAAGACCCAAACATCGCATCTCAACGTCTTCAAAATCATGTTTATGACTTAGAAAAATGGTTGGAAAATTGAAGAATTAAAGTAAACGAAGCCAAATGTGCTCATACTACATTTACCCTGAGGAAAGGTAACTGCGCCAACGTTAAAATCAGATAAACGGTCTCACCATCCCGCAACACTCGGAGTTTAGATATCCATCTTAATCGCCGGGGCTAAATCACATTTGTCGGTCTACGGTTCATCAAAGTTGTTTAAATCAAAATACCCGATTTAGCTTCTTTGAAAACTTCTAACAGTTTTGTTTTATTCAAATATAGGAATGCTGATCACAATTTAGAATTTCGGTGAATCCTTTCATTTACTAAATTTGTCTATAGTCTTTTCCTTAAGATTTGCTGAGCCACTTCTGACATCCACAATTTGTGATTAAACCCCTGATATCAATAAATCCACTAAATCATACTCGTATCCTATTTATCGTTCAAATTGAATCTTTTTCTCCACTTCTGACACTTTTTTTCTTCGAGTCAATGAATACTGATCAGATCATATCTATCGACCTATGGCTCGTCATCGATTAACGTTTTCTGAGACACTTCCGATTCTTCGATTCTTTATAAATCCACGAAAGCCGATTATATCTATCGATGTGCTTCTATTTCATATAAATAATTTCTTTTATGATCAAAATCAATCCTCGTTCGCCACTTCTTACACTTTGATTTCTTTTTAATCGTGCGCCCTCGACTAAGTTTTTCTGTGCTATTCTGACATTTGCGGCATTGAACCTATTCTCTCGATTGACATTTTCTTCGCCCCACTTCAGACACTTTAGTTTGTAGCTTTGATTACCTCTCTTTGTGTATTGAATTGAAACTACTCGAATCTCTTTTGCCAATGATTCGTTTCATCCACTTACAGGAAGACTATTCAAAAACTATTTCTGTCTAGTTATGGCTTCTAAACTATTTGTGTCAGTCAAAAGTTTTTGTTCTCTGTGATTTGATCTGTGGTAGCTTATTTTTTAGTCACGATTTATTTTTAGATCTATAGCTAGTACCACTTTCATGATTCTGAAAACACGTCTGTAGGAAATTCTTTGTTCTTAAATTTCCTTTTCATTCGTAATAAGGATTTTGGAAGGTCATCTTCTTTACTCACCTTAAAGCAACTTGTTCCACCATTAATTTTGCTCTTTGATGAAACCATGTCACCCACTTTTTGCGTGCAAAACTAACTCTTTAACCTTAAAAGTAGGCGGTAAGGACATATTTTGCTAAGAGTTAACTCCCACTTTACCCCCTAAAAAGCCAAACAATCACTACATTACTACATACAATCCTCACCACACCTCACCACCTGCCAGCAAAAATCTACTCCACTCCCAGTCAAATCTGATAGAAGAAGAACCAAATCATAAATTTCCACTCACCTTCAACGCAATTAAGTCCCAGCATGGGGGACTACTCTCAAGCTCCTACGCCAAGCCCAGCACTGACGATGACTTTCCATTTGCAATTACAAAAAAGTGCGATAATTCGTTAGCTCCAGGAGGTACCACTCCTAATAATGACCAACAACGAGGATGACGAAGTCCCCACTCCATGACCAAAAGTCCACTTCCATTCGCCCGAAAGTATATTATACAAATGAAAGCTGAATGAAAAAAATAAACCTCAAACTTTATCCTTGCATCCTTCCGGCTTGATTGATTTCAATTGAAATTCCATCTTAATTTACCATTAACAGGAACAAAAAAAGGATAAAAGGATACGAACACACACAATTTGTTCACAGACAAAGCGAGTTTCATAGGAAACTTTCTCTCCGCCAGGATAATGACTCAGAAATTGCAATTGTTGTTTTCGCAATGTATCCATTTTCTATATCAACAGCCTCGTTGTCCTTATTGTTTACCCAGGCATCGTCGTCGTCCCCTTTAACTATGTGACGTTGTTGCTGTTGTTATCCGTTTGCAACGTTCGCCGGTTGTTTCAGTTGACAAAACTCATTTTTGACGTTTGGCTAAAAGTTGCCTTGAAGCAAAGATACGCTATTATAACAGTCGCATACGTATATGTGGGTCCTGTGTTTTTGTTACAAATTGTAATCTGAGTGCGGAGGGAAAGGAGTGGGTATGTATCGTCAGTGCCACTACGCTCAATGCGTTTAATGACTGTGGAAATATCGAAATTAATATCCTGCCTGCAATGATGATGAAAGTTTGCCGTCAGCATTCGTAGACATCATCATCAGCATCAGAACCATTTCAGTCTCTCACATTCCTCAGTCTCATTGATCCCATGATACTTTCGTGGGATGAAGGTGAAGGTCGTCCTTGGGTACACGGCTGCACTGGCACCGGCACCGGCACCCGCATATCCTTGCGTTGAGTAGTAAATTTAATTTGTCAACTGCAAAATAAGGGTGATATTGCACACGGCTATGGAGCGGTTCTGTTGATTTAGGTGAGCAAATAATACCGTTATTTGGTGGATTAAAAGGAGTTGTCGACTTTAGCCAAAGGATGAGGTTTAATCAACTTTCTATTTGAACAAGGAAAATCCTTTTAATTTGATTTCTCTGTTTATGTCCTTAAGGGGGTTTGTTGGTTGTGTTGTAGCCCTTCGGCGAAGTTCAATTGTTTCAGAGAGAGAAAGATCTTTGAATTTTTTTTTTTTTTTTTTTTTTTATACAGGACCAAATTGCTTAAGAGGGAGGTCTCAAAAGTTAAGTTAATCAACAATATGGCAATCTATTGTGCACTTTGAGCTATAAATGGTCATCATCATCAATTCATTAGGGTGATGTACGAGTATGTAGGAACAATGTTCCACCCTTTTAGATAATTGAAGGGACAACCCCAGTAGCATGTGAATGCATACTGGCTAATGTAATTAATAGCCATTGATAAAGGATATTTATGGAAATTAATGAACATTTATTTGGAATGCAATAATTTGTGTGAATTTGCTTGTGCGAGAAAGGGCGATGCAATTAAATGAATGGACAATGCCCTTTATGAGGAGTTAATTAGGAGGGATAGACACAAGCCAATGCAGATACTTTAAAAATTTAAGAAATCACAAAATGTCTATGTTTGTGTCACGACAGTGTAAGATTCGTTAAGTCAAGGAGACAGTATAAGACGAGGCTACATATTTGTACAAACATATTTTCTACATTTTATTACATGCAAATCAATGTAGAGTAAGGTATTGCCGGTAGGTTAGGTTAATTTGGGGGCATGTGTGCCAGGAAGGGTGCTTACACGGGGGCCTATTGGTCCATTGTGATTCCCCTTAGACCAGTGGTACTTGTGGTCTAACACCGTTGCTCGAAGCAAAGTGTGCATTAAGTCCGATTCATTGGACTTAATGCACAAGTTGCTTTACATTAAATCCATCAGCGAAGCTTGCTCAAGCTCATCCAGTTCTCCAAAGAGTCTGTTTCCCATATGGAGGAGGCGAAGGTTTTGGAGATTTGGGCAGTCGTAGAGCTAAGCAGGAACTGAATTTCGTTGAAGGACTTGTGGGAGCTTTAATTCGTATCTCTGTTTACATATCTGACCGATTTTTGACAAAAGATTTCCAAAATCACTTAAATGAATTTCTAAGAAAGTTCGAATTGAATTTCGTATCCCTTAGGTCGGAGACCTACCAAACAAACCAACCAAACAGAACACTTCCCCGACCCACCTACAAAACAACGCATCGTTAAGATACATATTCTAGTGGACAAATTGCCTAAATGCCCGTAAACAATTCAAATCGTCTTTGTCCCTCATACACCGCCTCTTTGTGAATACCTCGCCCTAAACATTAGGTATCCCTTTGATGATGCATTTATTTACCAGATAAAGGCGTAAGGAAGCATCCAAGAGTGTAATATGTTCATTTGTTTGTAAAATTATTCACCTCATTTAATGCTTGTTCGCAAAGGATAAACTCAATAGAAACCAAACACATATTCCCTCTGACATGTTCTCTCCCTGCAAAGGGCGAAAGAAAACAATACAACCCATACGACATCGTAAGGATAAGAAAAAAAAAAGAGTCCCATTCTACCTTCCAATGCTAAACATTCTAACCAAAGACCAGGACAAAATCACATTAAATAGAATCGAAACCAATTCAAAGGAATACCTAAGCATACACAGACGTGAGTATGTCGAAAGAAATATAAAGAAGGACAGACTTTAGAAGAATCTGTGGCATCAGAGAAATGTACGAGTCTAAGAATGTCCTTGTCTCTCAATTCTCCAAAAACTTTAGTCAATATTTAACTTTCAATTGTAAGTGGACAGGGCACTAGAACTTACATGCCTTCATACCCCCAAAAAACATTTCACAAGGACATGCATTCAATGAAATATGGAAAAAGCATTTCTGAAGGGTCATGTCCACTTTGAGTTCCTTTAAATGCTTCGCAATGCATCCTTCATGTAATCCTTGCATATAATTCCTGTTACTAAGGATATTTGTCAGCAGATAACCCCTCTCTTTCTTTCTTTCTGTCTATTGCAAAGCAATATCCTAGAATATGACAAAATTTTTCGCCAACATGTCCACATTCGATTGTTAACAGCAGAAGACGAAAAAAAAGTCCAGCGGAGACAGAGAAAGCAAAAGAAAATGTCTCCTAACCACACTAGAGAAGCAACGTCGCGTCGTTTGACTATTGCTGTCACAGTCAGCAGTTTAATTTTTTGTATCCTCCTCCTTCCGCCACTATGTACGTATATTCCCCAAGGAGCGAGAGTGAAACACAATTTCCCTGGGAACGAGGAGGGAGAGTGAGTTCAAATATTTGAGTGACTTGACATTTCATATGCACACACAGAGGGATGCGATGCGACACCCAAGGACAAGATGAAAATCAAATTTTCTTAACTTCACTATATACGGCAAGGAGTGTGCAATGACACACCAGTAACATCAAGAATCCTTTTTGCCTGTCAGCCTGTGTATATTCCGTCAGTGGGATTACGAATGTTTCGGAGTGATTAGAATAAGGACGAGCAGAAGACGTGTCGTAATAGCCGTTAGCGCGAAAAGCGTTTTCGTAAATATTTACGCCGAGGTTGAGAAGGAAACTTTTCTACTCGTACATCGAACGAAACACCCACTCCGCGCCATTGACAAGAAGTGCAAACTCACTTAGCCCCGTTGCTTCATCGTTGGGTGGAGATAGATGTGTTTGTTTGTCTGTTGCTGACGGGAGCAAACGGAATTTGCATTCGAAAATCTTGTTCCATTAACACCGCCCACCCGGGGGGTGGTGTGTCGCATTGAAGAATGCTGAGAGAGAGAGAGTGCGATCTTTGGAGGACTCGAGGGGATAAAAAACTGACATCGCGTACTTCAAATTTAATTTCAATTAGTTGATGGAAAGGGTAAGAGAGGAGAGTGATGCCAATTAACCTTACAATTTGAAAACAGAATAAGCATACTACGTTATCACTCTGACCTCGTAATGAAGCATTACACTTCTGTCACGGCAATCCGATAGTTTGTAACATGCACCTAGCCCTTGGGCACCATCGTTTTTAATAAGAAGAAGGCATTGTTCAAATTGCGAGTACTTCAGACAGGTGTCCTAATTTGTTAATCAGATTACCCTTAGGTAACTGCAGCGGTTGAGACACATGTTTATTCAACTCATTAAGTGCGAAATGGAAGTCGAAGGAGGTGAGGTGGACAAATCCTGAAGAAGATGTCTATCACTGACAGCCTCTAAGCAGCTATTTATTCGAAACCTCGGTGCGGTAAAACGTCCTAAATTATAGGACCAACTGTGAAAGTGGAGAAAATTCCTCGACATCATTACCTGTCTGTCATTAGAGTTCCAGCGTTGTTCGAACTACCTTAAAACTTCGCCTGTACCCACTAGTTTCACTACCGCTGAAATCACAGCAACTTCTGGAGCCGATCCTTATACAGTAACCCTGCGGATGCTTTGAAATTATACACCGAATCCACTTTGCCATCAGCTTCCAAGAGCATGAGCAACATCTAATTTACGATAACAAGTCAGCTGCTTTTAAATCAACACCGCATAGAATATGTCGAATTATCATCAAATCTTGATAGAGCACTACTCACCAACGGTCAGTATAAGAAATATACTCCTTGCCCCAATTTATATCTAAGTCACGATTGGTGAAGGACGTTGCAATGGTAGATATTTCATTGGCGAAAGTTACAGTATCAATATCAACGATTCCCCGCTGAAAACCTTAGGCCTTTTGCCACAGGAGAAGAGGACTTTGAAATTCATTCTCAGGAGGCATATTTCTAGAATCTTTAAATCCCCAGCTATTTAAAAGCAAAATCAACAGGCATCTAGAGTCGCTCCTCCAGTGTTATGAGTTTAAATATCCTGAGAGAAAAGCAAAAGCCTACATTCAACTGAGTGCAGATGGGTGGCATTTCCAGGGTTGCTTCGGCTCCCACAACTCTTGGGGTTTCTTCCAGAGAAGTATCTGGTGTTACATGTAGATACTTGACCCGCTGTTGTAAGTCTACTCTGGCCCCATTTATGATTGTAAGACCAGGTATTTATTCAAATATAAAGCAGTCATGAAAGATCGAAAACGTGCAGTGATTCGTTGCCATTATTTGAATATATACAATTTGGCAACAGAAAAGGTCTATAATATTCATTCTTCCGTCATCTCTTGAACTTTATTCGATAGCAAGATTCAAAACAAAAGCTAACAGTTCCACAAGTTGCCAAATGATTTAGTAAATCAAATGCTTATTCAAGAAAATCGTACTCCAAATTCGGTAACAACTACAGGAATGACCTTCTCAACCTCTACCTAGCACATAATCACCTCAAACTTCTTTCCTGCTTCTATTATTCAGCATACAACCCCACATTCAACCTCCACAAAACGTAGGAGGAAAAGTTCCTCAAATTCTAATGAATTACCCAACCAATCAACCGAGTACAAACTAAATTCCTTTACTGTTACTCGAAACGGTGCGATAAACGTTAATTAAACGTCATGAGAATATGATGTGCTACGTTACTCCTGACCCAGAGAGTACTCCAGAATCAGAGAACCAGAACCAGAACCGGAAGCATACACACACACAGGATGTGTAGTGTAGCAGGGCCCCAAAGTGAAACAATAACAATAACATTGCATTGCAATTTTATAGCCCATTTGACACTCGGTCCAATAATAATAAAATTAAATTGCCAATAATTAAGACGGCAAGAACTCTAAGGACTACGATGCCACAGGGTATTCATACACATATACACACTTATACACAATGATGCAATGGAATTCTGGAATTGGCTTGGGTATATGCGGCTGATCCTGTTTTGTGCCCTAATTAGCCAGCTGTTATGAAGGGAGGATGAGAGGCATATTTATTGTAACGAGTTGAGGCATCGTCGTCATCGTCAGTGAGCCTTAAATAGGAATGACTTCAAAGGACCAATAACGACGACGACACATAGTGGAAGGTTGTAGCTTGCAGCACAAGTAGTAGGCTTTAAGTTGGTGTGAACTGAAGGGTGGGAGTAAATTAGCGTAGTGACTTTTATGTCGGCTACTTTGGAACAGCCGCCGTCGTCACTGGAACAGGAATAAGAGCTGGAGTAGAAGCAGAAACTAATTCCTCGGTTGGAAATGTTAATTATAGCACACAGGACGTTGTTAATTGAAGTTACTTTTAATTAGGAGCATGTTGATGAGGAGTGTGAGTAAGCTTTTCATGTCTTTCTTGTGGTAGTTTTTTTTTTTCTCGGATATTTTTCTATGCATCTGCAGTTAATGGTGCGTTAAATGACAAAAGTGGGGAAAAGAAGGGTTGTTTGGAGACTTGATTTGTGAACCTTTTAAAAGCCTGTCTTTTGCTATCAATGAGAGTAGCTTTTAGGATTTAGGAGGATATGAGTGGTTCACCCACCTTTGTAACTTTCCTGCATAAAAGCCAGCAATTTGATTGACGATTTATTTAGCGTATGGATTACAGAAATAAGAATGTCTTCCAAGTTTCCCCGACACCTTCTACGAGTTTAGGTATTCGAATAAGATGTGTTCTATAACTTGAACAAGAGCACCGTATGAGCATGTCACATCGGTGATTTGACTTCACCTAGCTAAGGTTACTGTGCATTTGCAAGTGTTAGTCCTCTATCCGGCTTGGATTGCACCAGGCTCTTCTTGTTAGTTCTAATTCGGTCTCTCTGTATTCGTTTCTGAATATTGGACGTTTTGACCAGGATGCAAAGTGTGCTTTGAAGTGAAGTCTACTTGTATACTATTGGGATCTAGCAGCCAATATCTATTACAACAAGATGGCGTTGGCTATTTAGGAAAATAGCTTTGACTGTGCGAGATGCGTACAGGGTCCCATTTTTTGGCTTATGTACAAAGCAAAGGTGAAGGTCTTAGTCTCTACCCCACCTTTGTCTTTAGTGCCTTTGTCTTTAGAAGAACATAACCTGTGAAAAAGAGAGGACGTACTAAACGAATCCCCACTTCATTACCATAAGCTCGCATACAGAGTGGGTAGATCCACTGAGATAGCTCTATTTTGGTTGACGGAAACCATACAGGAAAATCTCTAAACGAAAGAGAAAGGTTGATAACACTTCGCGTCGAGTAGAATTATTAAGGTCAACACATCAAGAGGATGCCTACATATGGAAAGCTCATGTGGAAAAAATACACAGAGGGGATATCCAAAAAAAGGCCACCCGTGCTCTCACGGTATGTGGGAGTCCCGAGCATTCTGAGATAGATTCACATCACCATTGTGAGACCAATGATCACGTATGGAGAGATAGCGTGGGCAGAACAAACTATCTAGTATAGCCACAACGAGGGAGACACTCACTGAAGTGCAAAGACTTGCTTGCCTCTATATTACTGAGGCCATGAGAACATATCCAACTGCAGCTATGGAAGTATTCGTGGAACTATCATAATTCCGCTTCACATCCTAGTTGAGTAAAATGCAAAGCAGACGATCCTAAGGAAAGCAAAAGAGAGTACCGCGAGGGTATATGATGTTCCATTCTTCTCGAGAAACTTCCCCTTCTAGCAATCAAATTTAACTTTGATAAAAGATTTCGTACAAAGTTAAGTAATAAAAAGGATTGGAGCGACGAATCCATAATATATGGATTGAGTAACCAAACAATAAAGTGGTATACAGAAAAGTACCAGCATTTTTCAAGACGAAATATGTGCTATAGATAGGCTTGTCAAACTCAATCTCGAAAGCAAATACAATAACTGTGACGAAGCAATATTGTCAGACAGTCAAGAAGCTATCAAAACACTGACTCTTATGTCATTACATGAATACTGTTTGGGAATGAATACGCAAACCTTATCAATTGGGATAATAAGTAACCCTCAATTGGGTACCCAGCCATGTCGGAATAGAGGGTAATGAAGAAGCAGACTCCTTGGCAAAACAAGAAGCAGCAGAACCCTTCATTGGACCTGAACCATTCTGTGGAATACGGAATCATACCATGAACAAGAATTCAGGAAGATGGAGAAAGAAAATAAGGTCTAAGCCAAGCCAAGAGATTTCTGGGATGCTACAACTTGTACAGATACGAAGTATGCATCTGCATTGACAAGAATAACCTACGTATCCTAACAAGCTTTCGAACTGCAAACTCGGGGAGCATCTAAGGAAATTAGGTATAACAAATGAAGACCTTTACAGATTCTGCAATGAGTTCAATGAGACTCCAGAACATCTTATGGAGTCTTGTGGAGCACTGACCCACAAAAGATTGAAATGCTTGGGCAAGTATCAACTATGGAATGAGAATATACCAACCATGGACATCATTCTCAGATTCCTTGGAGAAACCGGATTAGAGGGTGTGCTCTAGAGCGAACTATTCTTGCCAAGGCAAATTAAAATAATTCCGAAGGAATTATATTGCGAGAGAAACTCTAATGAGGGAATAACCCTCTCCTATATATTAGTACGGGGCACAACAGACCATTAGTTCACAATGCAACCACAGAGTTGAAGACCATTTATCAGCATACAAATACTTCGAACAGATCACACTTTTTATCAGTCAAATTCCAAATTAATATCAACAAACATATTCCGTAACTTTAAGGCTGGAAAAACTTTTGAAAAACGTGTCCTTCAATTCCCCAAAATCAATCAAACCCTGTATAGAATCCTAATCCGAAAAAAAAAACAATTTAAATATAGATCGGCCACTTAATTCCTAACATCAAAATCAGGACATGTTACAGCCTACTAGGGGGCAACCGCCACTCCTACCTCTTTACCTTCGTCGTCATCATCATCATTCAGTGACAGCCAATTCAATCGATTTTTAAATAACATCAGAAGTCATATGTAGTGCGATACCGCAGCTATTTCATTCGCTGCTCCTATCCTCCCCTCTAACACATTCAATTAATTTGGCTCAAATCGTTTCAAAATTGAATGTCATGTCCGCCCATCACATCACATTCCAATTCATTTTGTATGCCCCACATAGCCCTAATATTCTGATATCCTGAACCACCCTACCACAAAGCATATCATATGCAGAGGACGAGAAGATGAAAAAAAAAGTCAGCAGAACCTCCTCGATCCGCCCAGAGGCCTCGGTTCATTTGAATATGATGGATTGCTTTATGATTTATGCGCTAGGGACGGACCAACCCTCGACCAACGTCGACAACGACAACTGTATGAGCCAGTTTGTCATGTGACATATGGACCAATTCCCAGTCCTCTGATGCCAGTGTAGACGTACAAATTCCCGAAATACACATATAGGACCTAAGAAAAAAAAAAGGAGCAAACACAGAACACGAACGAAACCTGAAAACAATGCTTGCGTCTGCAACTGGCGTTTTAGCGCTGTTGGTTGTGAAATATTCGAATTTTTCGACGAGCCTTTAACGACCTGGGGATCTACTTCATGCGCGTCCTCTTCTCACCATCTATAGATAGTACCCTAGGCAACAAGAACCTCAACTGATCAAAAATGACCTTCCATTAGAAGCCGAAGGAAGTACTACATGCGATGTACAACCAGAAGGAGCTTTGTTCACTTGAGTCCTTCGGCAGGTAAAACACATCAGCCTTCCACATAGCGAGAGTAAAAATCTGGTTCCCAATTAAATTCCAATACCCTTGCACCGTACGTAAGTGAGAACAGTCATCACAGTGTGATGTTCTCCATCCATATGCAAAGCAGACATTTGTGTTCCATCCCTTGGACAAATTTAATCAATTTGGGGAATGTTATGTGTTTTAAGGATAATCCATTTTCGAAGCCCTGATGTGTGGCTAAGTTGTGCCACAGCATCGTCGTCATCATCCTCGTCGTCATCATCCTCATCGTCCAGTGAGGAAGTCGAATACAAAATGCAAATAAATAAGGACATCCATAGTGAGTCAGATACAGAGCAAGGAAAGTGGACTCTGACGAGTCGGGATATTTCTGGGTCAAATGGACTTTAATCCAAAGTGGATATCCTTTACAAATTACCGCTTGGGTATTAACAATATCCGAGTTAAACTTGTATGAGTGTGTACACTGTATACCAAATGAAATGGCAAATGCATATGAGCTACTAAGTTGACAATTCGGTTGTCAGGATGATGTTAATTTGAAAAGGACATTTAAGGAAATGGTTTCGTTATGTATATACATAGATGATAGTCTCTAAGGAGCTTATCTAAAGGATTCGTCGGTTTTACTTTCGATGACCCAATTTTTTTTGGAAAATCGATGAATATACCTTGTGGACTCAAAGTATATCATGGTCAGCGGGATGTGTGGTTGATGTTACCCCAAAAAGATGTATAGGTGATGCCGACAGGGACGTGGATCCAGTTTTTGAACGTGATTTTCGAATGTCTTGTCCTTAATCAGGTTATTTATGGGGGAGTATTATATGTTGAGTAGACATGACATGAAATTCTTGAACTTTCAATGAAAGGCTGGAAAATTGGAAAATTTTTAAAACATTCTATAACATCATTAAATCCAAGGCACATGTGTTGATACTTTATCGACTGTCTACCAACTCCTACTCTCACATCAACTCGGTGAACGTCTCTGGCCTAATACCTAGACTAGACATTGAGTTTGAACCTCGTTGGGATATTGGCAGCAACAATCGTGTGAGTAGGGGTACGTGTTTGCACTGTGGGGGTAGTACCCATTTATCATGAGGAATAAACGGATTGCCACCCCATTTAAATCAGAAAATTAAAAAAAAAAAAAAAAAAAAAAAAAAAAAAGATGAAGAGTCTCTACTCCTTTCATCAATATCTGAGATGGAGACAGATGAAATCCTCTCATCTCCAAGAAACGATGCTCAGGCACCAAGGTACCAGGGATCAAAATGGCAAATCCGAAAGGCACAAGTTTCAGCAGATATATAAATTCTTCAAGGGGCCTCAAAAACGCCGAATTGCCGTCAAAATTAGGAGTGGCATTGAACCTAAAGAGGCAAGATGAATGGAGAGAGAGCGCTATGCGGTTTGCCCAAAGAAAATGGAAGGCAACAGAAACCTTCACTACTGGTATTAGCAGTTCAGAAGAAGAAGCATTTCAACGCATAAAGGCAGCAATAATCTGCCTTTCCACTGAATAAGCTACAAATGTTGGCAGCTTTGCCACCCCTCTCAAATAGTAGACAGACGCTGTTATATGCTCAGCTTACCTGGCTGGAATATCAAAAGACCTGAACTTTCCGTCACTTCAGGGACTTGTGGATGCGATGCAAATGCTCATCGCACCATCTGAGGTAACTCCGATATAAACAAAATAGGTGAGTCTTTTCTATAATTTATTAATAAAAACAATGTCGATATAATATTATAGATTATGAAAATAATGTCACCTTTATGAACAGAGTTAGGGCAGAAGTCCTAAATCTTACTCTTTATTGAAAATTGGCATATTTCAACAGAACCATCTATGCCGGATTATCGCCAAATTCATTTTGATAGGCACTAAACACTCTCAAACTTATAGACACCAAAAATCAACAGATTGAGACCGATACAATCGAGAACTCATGGATATTTCTAAAAGATGCAATAAGAATATTAGAGACTTAGATAGCCGAGAAGTTGGTTGCAATAACCTAAACCTGACAAACAAATAAGCCTACCACAAGGCTTACCCAGATAATGAAAAATCAGGCAATAACCTCACCCCGTTGTGGAACAAAAAACTCTCTAATCAAAGAACAAAAACAAGGAAATTGTTAAATAAGGCGAAATGTAATTCGCTTCATACTCTGGAGCTCTAACCAAATATAACCTAATAAGAAAAGTTAGAAGAGAATTAGGGAAAAACTTCCTCCAAAGTCTTTGTGACATTCGCAGCAGTGCCCACATCCACAGAGTTCTCTCTTAACAGCATATATGCGGAAAACGGTTACAGCTCTTAGCTGAAACACACTTCCCAGACTTCAACATCGCTCCCATCTCTCCAGTATATCCTCCCCAGAAAAGGATCGATAGACCAACCAGAGAGAACTGGGAGAGATCAAAAGAAATTTTCCACGAATGAAAAATAATTTGTGGTATAAACTCTTTTCTTCTTCCATTTAAAACCCCAGGAGAAGACGGAATATTCCCTGCCTTCCTCCAAAAAGGTACCCCACTTATTCTAAACCTACCACCCCTTCATCTCCATATAAAGATAGCAGCTATGGTTAACGCTTTCATGCTCATCGCTGAAAATGACTCAAACTCCAAACTAGTTCACTTGGACATTGCGCAAGAACTTACGAGTAAAAGTAATGAACTACAAGGAATAACAATCACAGAGATGCCAAGATTCAACTTCAGCCGCAACTTCAAGGTGACATTCTCAGATCTTAATAACTGGGAACCTGCATTTGGCAACGATTCTCATGTATGGTACACAGATGGATCCAATACAGGTAAAGGAGTTGGGGCTGGGGTATATAGCTGCTACCTTCATCCACTTGAGTATGGACAAGTATAGCTCCGCATTTCAAGCCAAAATATTTGCCATCAGAAAAAATATAAACAGATCTCTAACCAACAAGAACATTTATATCTTATCGGATAGCAAGGCTGCTCTATAAGCAATTAAGATTTACGAAACAACATCCAAACTACTACAACTCATAACGCTAGCCAGCACGAACAGAGTTCATCTCATTTGGGTGCCAGGACACAGCGGAATTGAGCGAAATTAAATGGCTTCATCAAGCTTTATAATGTCAAGACCATTCTGTGGATTACCAGTATGTATGGTTGTATAAAAAATTATGTAAGAAAAATTGCATCATTACTGGATGGAAACTGAAGATAAAAGACAAGCCAACATTTATTTGCTAAATACCTACTGCAAAAGAACGAAAGAACTCCTACAGATAACCAGGAGTCAAATTCGAATAGTCACATGATTCTACACAGGCCACTGTCGAGTCAATAAACATCTCATGGCTATAGGGATAGCGCAAGATAACACGAAGACGAAGAATCAGCAGAACATATCTTATTTCACTGTGCCTGTCTAACCAGAACACGGCATCATTACTTAAGTAAATTCTATCTTGAAGCAGAAGACATACATATCTGCTTTCTCACTCAAGAATATAGTCGAATTCAGCACCAACTCTGGCATCTTGAATGAGCTTTAATGTTAGAGGAAATCACAATAGGCCCAATACCGGCCGCAATGATAAGGTGGTCAGATCCCATCTCAGCCAATACGCAGGTACAATACAATCTACAAGATGAAAAATAGGATTCTGACCAAATTTTGACATTGCTACCAAATTTGATCTCGAGTCTTAACAATCTTCTGATTCAGAATCTTTTAATTTCGACTTTATTCCAAATTTTCCCAGACCCCTGTATATTTGCGATACAAACACTAAATTGAGGCCAAATTTTATCCTGTGGACCAGGTTTGATTAGTAGTTTGGCTATCTTCGGGGATTTCAAAATCGATTTGCAAAGGTTGTTTTTTTTTTTAGACGTATAAAACCTTCAAATGAAATGAAATAGTAATAATAGCCATGGTATTGGCTTTATTAGAAGGATAGTTTTATGCCAATAGTGTTTAAATATGATTTCGGGCATATGGGTGCCGCGACTGGCTCAAATAAAGCGCAATCTGGAAGTCAAATTCTGGACCACTTTTTCGATCAGATTGGCTTCCAAATCGTCTATTGTCTCTGGTTTATCGGCATTGACTAGCGACTTCACATATCCCCACCGAAAATAATCCAAAGGTGTTAAATCACACCATCTTGGAAGCCAATTCACAGGTCCATTACGCGAAATTCAATAAATTGATTGTGCTGCGCGCTGTGTGGCATGTTGCGTCGTCTTGTTGAAATCACAGCTCTTCCACATTAATGTCATTCAATTGGGGAACGAAAATGTCAGTAATGATGGATCTATAGCGCTCTCCATTGACTGTAACGTTTTGGTCGGCATCACTTTTGAACAAATATGGACCGATGATTTCAATAGTGACTTTTTGTGGATGTAACGGCGTCTCAATAATGTGGATTTTCTTCGCTCCAAATGCGGCGATTTTGCTTATTAACGTAGCCATTCAATCAAAAATGAGCCTCGTCACTGAACAAAATTTTGTGGTGAAAATGAGGATCAAGAGCAATCTCGTTTTCGGCACATTCACCAAGAGTACGACCCACACGATGGTCAACCGGATCTTGTAAGCTCGTAAACCAAGATCTTTCCGCAAAATCTTCCATAAAGTGGATGGACACAGCTCCAGTTGGTCCAGTTCCTCCTCAATACTACTCTCCAAAGTAGCAACAGCTTCTTCGGTGCATACTGTAAGACGTCTCTGCGGATGCGTATTATCAATTAGAGTATTCGTGGTGCGAAAACAATCCATGGATTTGCTCGGATGGACGATTATATCGACCGTAACATAGACGTAGCGCAAGATAGGTTTCTCTAACTGAACCACGATTTTCGAAATATATTTTAAAGCGTTCTTCTGGCGTAAGTCTATTTTCGGTGAAATTGCAAACTAAACTGAGCACAAATCAGCTGTCAGCTGTCAGCTGTCAAATTGGCTGTCACTGGAAAAAGTATTGCCAATTCGAAAAACCAATCTCTAAAAAACGCCCTTTATTTGTGTCACTAGACTATTACACTGAAGTGACTAGACTATACTCCACTTCGTTTAAAATCTGATTCACGTAAGCAAATTGATTTTGAAATTTATGCTCCAAAAGGATGTAGTCTCCTCCAACAAATATTACATAGTTCCTCATGCAATTTGAATTATATTGAAGCTTTTAAAAATTTGTTTTTTTAAATTACTTCCTGTCCACTTAACATTTTGATTCCTCCAAGGTTTATTCGCTTTTTCCCAACTCCTCATATCACTTCTTCTCGTTTTCAATGAGAAAGGCCGACCTCTTTCATTTCACAATATCTTCTGTTTTGTTGTCGTATGTTTGCTAAAGAAAAGAAAAGCCGCCGTATAGCCTCTTACACACATAACAAGCACAGCAACTTTGCCGGAAGAGGAAACTAACATGAAATTGAAAATGAAATTCATCGCCCTGTTCGATTGTTCTGTTACTGATCCTTATTTTATTTCTTTTCTTTTATAATATTCTATTTCTACACTGCTCTTGGTCTAGTTTGCTTGGTTGGTCCGCTCGCTTGTTGTAACAATTGTTTACTCTTTCAATTCAAGAATTTTTATTTGTTGCGCGTTTTTCCGCTCCACCAGGACTCCTCTGGCTGGATACATATGCTCTACTTATAGAACTGTGGGCGGGCAATGGACGTACTATGTCCTTTGAAATGTTTTTTATCCGATGAAAAATGGAAAAACGTTTCGCTGTTGTTCTGGTATTTATTTTAGAGTTCATCCTTATTGAGAGCAGTCAAAGAATGAGAATGTCCTTCCACCATAGAATACAAGTGGGTTCCTATCCCTAGCAACTTACAAGCGCGTGTGTGTATGTGTATAGGAAAAAGTTTAACTGCAATTGAATCGTCATCATTCCAGTTGAAGAGTTTTGTGCTCTACATATATTATATTGTACACGGGTCCGTTTCTATACATCCTCACTCATGTTTCATCCTTCATTCTTCATGTTTTACTTCAATATGTTGCTTGTGAGACGCCAATATTTGATTTGTGTGTGTGGGGGAGTTAGGAAGAGTGGGGAAACGGAACAAGTCCGAAGAAGCAGCAGCACGCTTGTTTGGTGTGTGCCAAAGGACATACTCGTGTGTATAAAATGTCAAATGCGAACAAACAATTTGTACACAAACATTCACTTGCTACTGCTCAGTTGAGGAGAGTTTTGTCTTTTGTTGTGTTGTCCTTTGGAAATGTATTTTATTTTTATTTCTAGTAAAGGAGCAGACATCGGGTGTACTCGTATGTAGGTGAATGTGAAAAGAAATCATTTTGTATCCTGTTTCAAATCGAAAATAAATAAATTCTATCCTCGAAGGAGGTTCACGCGCAGCACCCTACTCCGGAAACTTTATTTTCAATTGTTGTTGTTGTGTGTTTATTTTTGTGGGGGGACTATTTTTTTCTTAAATTGATATGGAGCGAACTGTAGGTCCCAGCGCAGCAAGAATCAATTATTCGGCAGAAGGACTCGTGTAATTTTTATCTGCCCCTAGGGTGCCTGCGTGCGAGAGTAGATTCGAAGAAGGACTTTTCAAATGTTAACGAAATGGGTTCTGTGGAATTATTGAAGAAGCCGTGGGTCTGTTGGTTTAAAATGAGATTTGGGCTTAGGAGTGCAGGGATGTAAGTACGTATTTTTTTTTATTTTTTTTAAGGCTGTACTTCGCAGAATGTTGTGTCTCAGTTGCGTAACTCTTGTTTTACCTACTGCCATACTAAACTATCTGCCCTTTGGTTTCGCTCGATGTCTATAACATAGTTCTTTGAAGAAAGCAGCTGATGATAAGTAATTCAATTTGACAACATCTCAGGAAACTGGGCATAGACCAAAACGGAAATTCTGCGGTGACATTGAAAAAACCCCAGGGCATCTACTTAAAAGCAATCTGGATGCCTGCCAACTATCAGAAGAAGTTCTACCATCGTTGGATCCACTCAAGATACTCCGGTTCATTTACGCAATTGGACTGGGGGAGGTGTTCTAAGTCGACCATATCATCGACTTGAGCTCCAAGTCGGGGAGCACAAAATATCTATGAAGGTAGCAGTGCACGTACGAGTACACCTCTATAACTAAATTTGCCATATGGGCTGCTCTAAACTTGGTTTAGACAATTACCAAGACCTCAAGGAGCTATGTGACAGTAAGAAAATTAATCTATAAACTGAGAATATACGTACTTACTCGTACATCCTTCCAAACCTGAGAAACAAGCCGCTGCATCAGAATCCCTCGCATAGAGATATGTTTTTAAGTCTTCCAGTTTCTCGAAGAAGTGGCAGCCAAAGATTCTTAATCTTCTACTGTCGAACAGATTCTGGTCCACGGACTCCTGATCAACTCATAATATAGCCTCGGGGTGCTATTTTTGAGGCATATTAGTGAGGTGATCACTGACCCTCGCGATTTGTTAATCAAGTGAATGTTCGAAATCTGATTGTCACTTGGTTCTATTCCTTAAATGATTAAAATATTGTTTAGTCCGTATTAGAATTTAGGGTCTAATCGTGCACTACTCAAATTGATATTTAGGTAACTATTTGGCCAGTACTCTAAATACTGAATTGAGAATCTGATTGATCGTTACTAGGCCTCTTAATTCGGCACAATTCGCCTGTCGATGGATACACTAATCTCTGGTTGAGGTCATAAAAGGTCCATGATTTATTTATTCTACACGATCCAACCGAATCAGCATACAGATTCTTTGGAAAGATTTGTGGCCTCAACTTAAAGTCCTATCTGGCTTATGATTGATGCAGTGTAAAGCGTTCAATCATAGTTCAATTGAAGAACTGACTGCTACGCTATTGTGCACTCTGTGATCGTGAACCACCAAACCATAAAATCGGCGATCGGATAAATTTGCTTATGACTAAAAGTACCGGCCTCAACATGGAACCTTATATATTACCGAGGTAAGAATCGAAAAACCATATTCTGTTCATGGCTTTGACAGAAGCTGTGTAAGGTATCCGATCGTGGCAGCATATGTATACCCTGCAACTGACACTTTTCGAGTCCCTAGCGAAGCACTTTGAGTATTTAACTTGGTCACTGCTCGACAGAATTTAGTCTCCTGTCTGATTGAAGCTTTACTCAGCTTATGATTTAGATATTGTTTAACTCTTGATTGATATATTACTCAGTGTCTGCTTGAGGCACAATATTAAGATCTGTGTTCATGCAGGAATCGTGGATTCATTGTTGATTAGGGTATAATTCACCTGCAATCGGTCTCTGATACTGTACTTAAGTTACTAACAAAGATGCAGATACATGAAGTTGAATTGCAACTTTCTCGGCTATCCTCTTCACAACAAAGCACTTAACTTACAAAATGGATTTCGAAGACGATTCTTACTTGTAGTACCAATTCCGTAAGCAACAACTCAACAGTGTGAGCTTGTATAAATTCCACATAATATCCCAAGCGTCCCCTTTGCATTTCTCTAAAGTCCCTCAGGTTTCCCTACTGGGACCTCTTTTCTTCACAATGAACAATCTTATTCTTCGAAAGTCAAACAAAATTCCAATAATCGCCACAGCCACTAATCATTCATTCAATGCCAAATGCAGGTGGTCTTGCCATTCGATTTGTCAACTTTTCATTGGACAGCACTCACAGGATACTCACATTAATGGTCAAAATAAATTTGTCACTCATCCTGACGTTGTATGAATGATAACCACTTTCTTACGACACCCGGAAGGAATAATAAAACAATTTCAATGCAATTCTCCATTGAGTACATATATCCTGCAACCAGGATGCCATTACCGTCATCATGGTGGTCACCCTTGTCAATAGACGGAGTAGCACCTTAGTGGCATATGAAATCACTTTCCTCCAAGGGTGACTACATCAATCAGGATTTTTTTCCTCAAGAAAAATATAAAACCGAAAACACAAATCAAATATTTACCTTTAACCAAAGAAAGGATATTAAAGGAAGAAAATAAAAAAATAAAAAAAATATAAAAAAGGAAAGTAACGAAAGTCGAATCTCAAAGGATATAAGGATTTCAATTTCATTTCTTCGCTATTGGGAGATACTGCAAGAGACAACAGCAGCAGAAACTAAGTTGAATAACAAAGAAAGAAAGTGGCACCCAGAAAAGGACATTCGTAAGTTGAAAATTGAAATAAAATAAGGCAAACAAGAAAAAAAAATAAAAGTGAGGACAATCCTAAAAGACTAAAACGCCAGGACACACAGGAATCAAAGGCAAAGAAGAAGAATTATTTAAAACGGAAATACCCGCAACTACTTGGCCTGAATCTAATTCGGAAGTAATTGAAAATTTATTCCTTGTGGGAATTCCTGACAGGATAGGTACTTTTTTTGTGCCTGATCTGTTGTTGTCCTTTTTGTTTCGCTCTTGGAAAGGTGTGGTCCACCCTTGTCGTTGAATTAATTGCCACAGCAAAGATTTATGTCAATTTGTTCAAAAGGTGCCACAGGGAATGTGAATGCAGTTTTTGACTTTTTGATGATCCCTACAGAATCCAGAGGACCAAAAAGATGAACGGAAAAGAAAATATAAATGTTTTTCGTCCTTTGAAATTGATATACTCGTATAATTGAAATTTTTGGCATTCTCATTGTAAATGTGAAATGATTCAGAAAAGCGAAATAAAATAAGAGTCATTCAATTCACAAGGACTCCCTAAGGACAAAGATATTTTCGATTTTGATATCTTGCTCTGATGGCAAACACCTTGATATTTGAATCAAATTCGACAGGATAATTGCGTTTTTGTGACTCCATTGTCAGGTATTTCAATTGAATAGGATTTCCTGGTCATAAATAGCGGGTGTGTGGTGGTTGGTGGTGATTTGTCAATCAAAAGGTTGACACTTTCCTTTCTATATTTATAAAACAAGCGATCAGGATGAATCCCGGCATGTGTTTTGGAATTAGAGGTAGAGATATCTACCTACACATTCTTCTCATATGACTATATCATAATCCTTAGCGTGTCACGCGGTAAAAATTGAAATTTCCGGCGGGTGTATGAGTATCCTGTTGCCATTCAAATGAAGAATGAGAGGAGAGAACATAAAAAACAAATTATCGGAGGATGAGATTCCTATTGACGGGTCGTATGTTTTCTAGCAAATGGACCATTTGTTGTGAATTAATTACGGCAAGCATGACATTTCGATTAGTAGTCGTTGTTCCTGTGACAGGATGCAAGTGATTTTTTTTTTTTTTTTTTTGTAAATGGAACATGTGATTTGTGGCGTAATTGGTTTTGAGGGGGTCCTGCATAGATTGTCTAGCGTGGGAATGTGTTGCTGGTGGTAGGCTGACAAAGTGTTTGACTGGTGGTGGCAGTACAAATTCTTGCAGATGTGTCGACATTACTCTTTGAAATGGGTATAGCCTGTTAGCTTGAACCGTCGCCAATTGAAAATTGAATGGCAAACTTGTACTATTGTTAATCAGTTCAACTCTCACCTGCTCTAGGAAGTGGCATCTGGTGAATCTAACGTGAGTCTACTGCTGACTCCAAATGGTTGAGTGTCTACTAGTAAATTTCAGTTATTTCTTTATCGACCAGCAGTAAAGGTTTGTTTTTACCAGCAAAATAAAATTATTTGATTAACAATTTAATAGTTTTTTGGTCATCACACATTTATGTTTTGATCAGCGAAAATTAATAACCAAACAGGAAAAGCTAATGTATTCTGCGAATTTCTTGAATAGCTGTTTCTTTTATTTTAAGCATTGTTTCTTTCTGCTGATCAAATAATTTATTTTTTCTAATCATTTAACTTTTCTGCTGATTGGGTTTTTTATTTTCTGCTGGTCAAAAGATTAGTTTTTGCTGATTGGAAAACAATTTTTTTGAAAATAAAGTTTATTTGTTTACTGGTAGTTATTTTTTTTTTTTTGTGGTCTTGAAATTATTTAGCTTTTCAGTTATCTTCTTCTTCTTCTTCTTCTTCTTCTTCTTTTGCAATACAGTCCGTTGTGGACCCTGGCGTCAACCAAAATCTACCTCCAGCTTGTTCGATCTAGAACTGTTGCTTTCCAGTTGTTTATTCCTAAAGTTTGTACATGTTTGAAAACGCTATCTATTCATCTTTTTTCTTTTGACCACCTTGAGTCCTGCGTCCTGCAAGGTTTGTATTCATCATCCATTATGGTGACATGTCCTACCCAGCGTAAATGTCCAATTTTGATGAATTTTAGAATGCCAGGATCCCTTGTACGGATTCAGTTCATTATATGAACAAATTCTTCAAACGCTTTCTTCAATCTGTATAGGACCATATATGCGTCGTAGTATCTTACGTTCAAATGTGGCTAGTTGACGTTCATTCTGAGAGTTCTGTTAATAAGTCTGAATTTGTTGATTGCAAAATATGTTCTGTTTCCGAGGTGAATACATCTTCTTATCTCAGAAGAGATGTCGTTGTCCCAAGTACACAAAACTTTGAATATAGATAGTCCCCGACTTTGATGTTCGGGTGTTATCGTGGTTGTTGTTGATGATTTCTGAATGCTCTCAGGTATTTTGTCTTTTGTTCGTTGGCTACAAGCCCTATGATCCTCCGACATTATCTGCGTATGAAAGCATTTGGCTAGATTTTATGTGTATGGCGAGATTAATCCACGTTGTTGATATGCATTAGAGATCTTAACTTGACTGTAAAAGCAGTGTACTCCTTCATCACCGCAACGCTTACAAAGGTGCTTTTCATTTAGTCTTAGTTTTTGCATTTTGTACCATGTACAGTGATTACTTTTATAGGATAGATAGAGATTTCTTCTATAGAAGTCTTTTGGTTCTGGCTTTGTTTTATGGAGGACACAATTTCCTGGTTATTACCTACGTGTCTAGCGAATGAACTGCATCTGTTATTCACTTCAGTGAGAGTTTAATTCTCTGCTTCATGATTTAGCTTGCAAGGTAGGACTCTGACTGAAAGATCAGATTGTTTTGGATCCAGCGCAAAAACATTTTTCTCCAGTTCACCAGCTCGGTGTGCCCTTATACCCCGAAACATATCAGAGCATTAAGCTCTGAGCCCTAGCGCTTCATATTGCTGTTTGGCAGTCAATGAAGAAGGTCTTGTGAAGGGCTTGTAAAGCCCAAGTAAGGTGAAGCCCACTGACTTCGAACTCAATTTCCAGTTTCCCGATTGGTTAATTCTCGGGCTACTTTTAGCAGCAGTTTACTGTATAAAAAGTTCTAATGAAAGTAGGTTAAAAATAGTTGCGCATCAATTTAAATGATGGTTTTGACGAAGTTGAGATGTGGGAGCCTGCAACACGAAGCTGTCTACTATCGAAGGCTTTTAGAGTCCGTCTCACATGGGTACCGGGGCACGAGGGTGTACCGGGCAACGAAAAGGCAGACGAACTAGCAAGGAAAGGAGCAGGCAATACAGAACTGAACCCGGATAGTACAATAGGGGTCCCTCTGACAACTATTAAAACAATAATCAATGATAAGATACGACAGGAGTTCAATAACTACTGGACGAATCTAGACACGTGCAAAGTGGCTAGATCTGTAATAACCAAACCGAGTAACAACACAGCAAAAAGAGCTCTTAACTCAAGCAGAACACAATTGAGATTGATGGTGGGACTTTTAACAGGGCACATCAATCTCAACAAACATTCGTTCAGACTCGGGATAGCTGATACAGCAATCTGTGCCAACTGTGAAGAGGAGGAGGAAGATATAGAACACTTCCTCTGTCACTGCCCCGCTACAGCGAGGCTAAGGCTGAAAATTCTGGGATCTCCAAGGATTCCGGATATTACACACCTCAATAAGAAAGGAATCGGGGATATACTGGAGTTCGCCAGACGAACACTACGATTCCCCGATCACTATACGATATAGTTGATACTACCCATGATCCCTAGACCTAAATCCTCTCAATACATAATTCCCAAAACACATCACTATTCCTTACAGGTACGCAGATGAGGGGAACACAACGGGCCCAATGGAGGCCTAAGTGAAGAGCATAAGCTCACCCTCTCAAACCAACCAACCAACTATCGAAGGCTTTACAACTGACACAGATGTTTAGCAGAAGGAGATACCTTACGGGATGTTGTATCCATTATGATCAGCTTTTAGGACGGCGAAATCTTGGCAAAGTAAAGGTGGAGGAAGTTGAAATGATCACGCACCAGCAAAAGCTGTGTGGCAATAATGACGTCAAAATGACACGGTTTTCGTACATCGGCAAGAGATAATTCGGTAGAATACTGTGAATACTGAATATTGAGAATGTCGCTGAACAGTATGCTGTTAAATGGCCTAAGTGTTCTCACAAAGCTGCTCTACGTACTCTGAAGATATCTGAATAGCCATTACTAGTAGCATTGAGTAGAAGTTCATAAGAAGATCAGCATTTGCACAAATTTATATGGCGTTTTGGTGAATTAAGGCAGATGACAACATAATACAGATGCTGGGATGAGCGTGGTGGCTGTTTGCGTTCAAATGTAGAAGATATCTGCATAACTATTGACACCAATAAGATAGCTTGTTAACAATAACCTTCTTCTTGACAGAAGCTGGTCAATTAGTCAATAGGTATTGCACATTTGTTTAAATCACTGAGTCAGGCTGTAGGTACCGATACCTATAAGTACTATCCTTTGTAGCACGTCATCAGTGAGGTTGGCGTGGTAATAATTGGTGATGTGAATCAGCCAATTAGCTTCCTCTATCTTCTCACACATAATTTTTACCAAGAAGCGAGTCTTAAGTTTGAAGAAATTGTATTAATTTGCACGCCAGAAATATGCCTGTTTTCCTCTATCCAATCTACATAAACAGATTATGTGCATGATCATCGAAATCCTTAAAGCATTTAATGTTCAAATTGCTTCCAGGAGTTGATTTCCCCCACGGCAATAAACTACAAAATTACAACAGATTGTTACACATGTAACCTCTCAACCGGCATCCATCTTGTGGTCAAAGGGCATAGCACAGCTTGACTCCTACCAATCCAGCAACCATCCAACTATGCACGCAAAACCAAAACATCAAGCATTCGAGAGATTTATTTACAACAATCGTGGTTCTCCAGTAAATTTCACAAAATCCGCATCCGCAATTAGTTTCTAACCTCCAGACCAACATTGCTTCGCTCCTCTACCACCGATTACTGTAGTACCAAAATGTGGTCATACAATGCACTCAACCGCATCGTAGCCATCATCATGATCATCAACAATGAACCATTCTGTCTGCTACTTAACTACTGCAACAGCAATGGACGACACATTATCTTGACATAATCCGAATTAATACTGCACACGAAATTTTCCGAAAGGAATTTCCTTTAACACACCCCACCCACACTTGCTCTAGTTCAAAAACCACCAAAAGCCCCGCGTAATCCTTTCTCGTTCTCGTCCACACAACTCTTTTTCCTATCTGCGTTGCATCCCATTAAAACGAATGTGATACCCTTGGCGAATAATGTAAAACCGTTATTACATCTGCTAATAGCCTGCTGTAACCCCTAGAAGTTTCAATGGAAGGGTTTTGAGGGGTTTGGTAGTGAGTGGGTAGTTTGCCACGCTCACGTACGTATGCCCCAATGTGAACGAAATGAAACCGCGCGTACGTGCATATACCACAGGCACACGTTAGAAGGTGTTATCGCGCGATTTCTGCTTATTAAAATATTTTTATTACTATGACTCGTCGTCGGCGGCTCCTTTTCAAAGGACCAACGACGTAAGCCCTAGAGTAAGTGAATGTGTGGAAAAGAAAGCCAAAGACCGGGTTATTAGCATAATAAATTCTCATTAACACACATGGCAGAGTCGCGACAACTACTGTCTCTTCTGTGGTATGTACTATATATGTCCTAAGGAAAGGGGTCGCAGTGACACATACCTACCTTCCTTCGGTGTCTTGATTGGATTTTAGTGATTCTAGAACCGTATTTCCCGCCAGGTCTGTTCCATAATATTTTGATAAAATGTTAATTAGCTGTGTAATGATGAGCTGAAATGAGTACAAAAGGGGAACAACGGGAATAAATTGTGATTGCATGTCAGAGTTCCTTTTGTGTCCTTTTTTTTGTCAGTTGCGACCACCTTGATCTTTAAAATCTTTATTTATGGGATTTATTGGTGTGGCCACCGGAAGGAGCAGTCCTAACTGCATCGGAAGTATGGGAAATCGGATTCAAAAGTCATAAGGAAAATTGCGGACAAGGGGATTAGAAAAAGTAATGGGTGTCTTTGTGTCCTTTTTTTACGGACTTAAAAAAAGAAACATTGATTTCTTTTGATAGTGGGACAATGGAATAAGTACTAGGTGACTCTGTATATTTTCCCCGTGCGACGAATGGGATTGACAATGTATCATACTTTTCTATGATTTTGGTTACCTACATTGAAGCAATCGAGGCTCAGAGAAGTATGGGAGGATATGAAATATTTGTTCTTAGACTTATTTAGTAGTACTGCAAATTTTATATGTCTATTTGTGAATATCTATGAAGTCGAAAACTACTGAACTTGTATATGTGGATATCTCTGTTCTATAGGGCGTTTTGTTTTGGTGGTTATAGATTATAAATTATTACATTCGATTTCTAGGGCTTTCGCCTATAGTCATCAGTCCAGTCGCCGATACATACGGCTAGATAGGTTGGGTATTATTTCTGTTCTTTTTTTTTTCCAAATTTTTCAAATCCCGGAGCACACAGACTCAATTTTCTGTGTCCATTGTACTACCAGGCAGAACTCCTTTTTGGTGTAGTGGTTAGAGAAACTTAGATTTTATTCGTTTCTCTTTTATGTTCGGGTGGCTGTGGTTGCTTTTCCCCGTCCGGGCTTGAACCTGCACAGTTCGGGTCACAAGCGAACACACTACCCACTACACAGTGGCCACCTCTGCAAAAGTTGAAGTCTGTACTACAATAGCCACTTTTACATTCGCCTGTATTTTAAAATCCAGTACCACAAAAGCCAGCATTTTATGAAGTTCGCGTGTGCAAATTATTTTTAAAATTCATCCCTTTTTACTACACATTTTAATTATAGTGGTTTTGTTTTGAAAATATATTTTAAGTTGAAAAGCTACAGGTTGTATAAACTATGTATCCACCTTGAGTTTATATTGAGGCAATAACATGAAGGTTTTGTAATTATAGATACCATAGAAAAGTTCAGATTGTCAGATGTTATATTTTAAGTGAAAGGCGTATATAATTTGTTTTCATTTGCCTGGTTGACGCTCATTAGTTTGATGGTAATTGCCTTGAAAGCGTTTGGTCTTCTATTTTAAACTATTCACATGATCTTTGTCTTTTAAAACAAACCGATCGTTGAAATTCAGTTTCTAAGTGAGGTAGCAAAAATGTTTGTAAATCGTTTCAGATTCGAAAGCACTGGTTTGGACCAAGATTGGTTATTTATTTTGAACTTTTTTGTAGATACACAGTTCTATATGAATATCATTTGTTTACAGTTGAGGATGAGATAAAATGGGGTAATAAAAAGGCCTAACTCAACAATTACTGAACTGATTTTGATGAAACCTGTATTGGTTTCAAAGTTTGCTCTGATATACAGATGGTATCGTTTGAAAATCATCAAAATCGGATGAAATTGAGATAAGACTTAGAGATTGAATGGCTTACTGTGAAAATTTAGCCTTTAAATCGCTTTTTCTGTTCCACCACTTAATAGTGTTATTCTACTTTTGTGGCATAGTTTGTAACATAGAGAAATAATAAGGACACACTTCATAAAGTGTTATACGATCAGTATCAATGGCGAAATTGTTTTGAAGACTTCGATTTTGAGCTAGACTAATCATCAAACTTGGTACACACGCTGCTTAGATCTGCTTAGATCTTAGATTTAATAGAACATTTAATTTTTAGTGTTCCGTAGCAGAATGATATAAAACGTAATACTATTGGATTCAACACGGTATCTGTCTGTCTATCTGTCAGTCTCACTCTTAACTCTTGAACCGTTCAAACTGAAAATGAAAAAAATAAAAAATATATAAAAAATATTTTGCTGGGGGGCCTTAATGTACGTCAAGGAAAGAACTTTTTTTTTCACTCAAACATGCGACTTATCATACTAAAGCTGAATTGGAATATTTAAAAAATATTTTGTTTGTATAAAAATTGTAAAAAAAAAACTTAATAACCAAGACAAAGGTTAGACCTCGCTTTCAAAAAAATTGAGGATCTGTAATGTCCTGACACATGCGGTTTTTGGAAAAAAACAAAACATAAGACGTGGGGTTACAAATCATCCCACTAAATTTTGCGTCCTGCTTCACCCAATCATGACGATTGTGAGGCACATGTCTAGTTTAGCTCAACGCCCAATTTTCATCTAAATCTGCTGAGTTAGATGTGTGAGAAAGATGATTTCTTAAAACTCCTCCCCATATCTTACCGCCATCCGATTTTTGTATCAGTCTTAGCTTATGAGCTGAGTTTCATCTAAATCTACCTAGAAATTCTCGAGTTAGGCGGGCAATTAATATGATTTAGATATTTATACTCCGCCGCCTCATATCTTACCCGCACTCCATCCGATTTTTACAAAGCTACTGTAAATACCTATATATATATACGTATTAGGACGAACACACAAATCAAATTCCATCAAAATTTCTTCATTGGTCCTCGAGTACGAACAAACAGACATGTAGGACATGTTTTTTTTTTTTTTTTTTTTGGATTGCGCCAGGGATGTGTAATCTTCATAGATACTAGTAGCCCGAGTGCTACTAGCATGCACGATTCGCAAACCTGAGTACTCGATGCCAGGAATACGCCTACGTACTAAACACACACCCTACACACTTCAACCACTCTCCCCGCGGGACTGCCGTTAGGTATTACTTCGCGGGGCTGGTTAGCAATTCATGCTATGCTTCTTGTATTGCTGCTTCTGATGCTTCTGTTGCTTCTGCTGCTCTTCTTAGCTTTTCTATTCTCCGCAGCTCTTTTTGTAGAGTTGTTACGAAAGAACATATTGCCATCCAATTTTCTTCCAACCGTAACATATGGTCGAGGAGTAATGACGGACTTGGCAGAGTAATAATGTAGGACATGTAACAAAAAGTATATGTGTACATATATGTACAATCCAATCTCTATATTAACGTATAATAAAAGACTAATTGGAATATGCGTAAAATAACAACTGTGCGGCACTAATCGCGCTATCCCCGACCTGTATTTGCCCAATTTTTTGAAACCGTGTACAACCACGCCTACAATAATGTTAAATATCAAGCAACATCTCTTTTAAGTCAGATTTGTGTGCATATCGATAATTTAGATCAACTGCTACGCCCGTTTTACTGTGGGGCGGGATCATAAAAATATCACGTGCCGTGAAACAGAGCGAAGTACCGTGAAATGAAATCACGTGACGGGAAAAATCTACAAACATCAATAAATAAAAAAAGGAAATACAAAAATTAAAAAATAAATATAAATCGTAACCGATTAAATGTTTGACCTGTTATTTGGTATTTGCAGAATCTGGGTTAAATTTGTATCCTTCTACTGAAAAGTTCGCCTTCGCTTCTTAATAGATTTGAATGTTATTTTGGATATTAATTCACGAAGATCTTAAAGTAAATATTTTCTTTAATTGACTTAGAAAGCAGTACCGCGTTTTTTTACAGAAGGAAAGTTTGTAATATACGGCATTTCTAATTTTAGACTTAAAAAATAATGACAGTACAGAATATGTACCCTTATGAAATCCCCCAAACAAAAGTCAAAGAATTTTTAAAAATTCAAATAATTTATAAGAGCTGGAATAATTATTTTTTAAATGAGTTCATAGCTTCCATGTACACGCAAGACTAATAAAAGGTGTCGCAAAAGTCCTCACTCGATTTCCAAAGGCAGTAACTTTATTTCCAAATAAAAGGAATTAGTTCTGTTTGTCGGTTCAAATTTGCTTTCATTAAGTCGCGAAGTTAATATCGGTCAAGTGGCCACCGCTATAGTTGATTTACATCCGGTCACGTTTCACAGCATCTTGCATAGATTTTATCAAAATTTCTGGCGATAAATTAGAAATAAATATGGTTCAATCACCCTTCCAGGCGCAAACGGCCCATGGAAAGTCTAGAGCCTAGATTCTAACAACGTTTCCTGTCGAGTTCAAATAGCGAATTGAGAAGGTTCTCTCTTCCAAGGCTGTTATGACCTCTGCTCTTTCTGCCGGCAAAATGACTCCAGACTGCGGAATTGTCTGGAATTTAAAATCCCAACTGAGGTATGAATTCTAGCATTATCATGCAATAGGATCGGACCATGCCTATTGACTAAGACAGCCTGCTTTTCAGCCAATTTTGAATACAGTATGTCGACTATGTCGTTTCCCCTGATTAGAGAAATTATAAGTGAATTGGTCCTTTCTATGTTCACCAGATTGTCACCATAACCTTATCTGGGTGAAGACCGGGTTTGGGGTGTGTTTTGTTTTTTCGTCTGCATCCAACCATTACCCAGGTCTTTTACGGATTCCATACAGAATCCAATTTCTATCACAGGTGATTATTCGGTGCAAAAACGTTTCACTTTCTTAAGCTATGCATAGATTTCTATGTGCCGAAGTCTTTGGGACTCGTTCAGTCCATAGCGTACCCGCTTTACCTTTCCTCTGAGAGAAAGGTGTCGGCTTATTGTCGTTGGGGATACTGTCATGTTCTGTGCAATGTCCGCACCGATTTCGTTGCTACCGTTTGCTCTTAAAACATTGTCGTCAATTACCGTTTCCTTTTTCCTACTTGGTTCGTTTTCGACGCTAAAATCTCCCGAATGGAACCAACGTTGAATGGTGCGTTCGGTTACCGCTATATCTTAAAATCAGTTTAAATTCATAAAGTGAGTCCGAATTTGAACTAACGACAGCATGTTACGAGTAAACAATTTCTAGAAAAAGATAACTGTACTTGTAACGAACCCTAACCTTATAGAAAAAAATTGAATCTTCGAGAGTTTCTTATTTCAAAAAAAATCGGACATTCCAAGTAATACAAGAGAGAATGTCAACGCTGTTCATTTCTTATTGAGGGAACTGGGTGAAGATGAGCTCATGTGATTTAATTATCGAGAGATTGTTGGTTCTACTTTTTTCTGAGCACTCTTAGTTCTATTGAGAACTTCCAATTTTATGTTTTCGAAATGAACACCACATCCTGAGGTTCCCTGTCCAGCAAACGAAGCGCCACAAATCCTTTTATCCACATGCACTTAACTGCACTTGTGATCCAATTATCTATCAAAAGCGCCAAGTATCTGATTGATTCGCTTATAAGCATCTGGCAAAATAAAAATTTCGCGAATCTTTTTCTGCCATCGACTCCACAATCGCTTCACGCATCAGCTTTTCTCACAGCACAACTTCGAACAAAATTTCAAAACTAATTGATCCGTGAGGTCAACATGTTTTCCAATATCCCTGCTCTCGATTCCATGAAATCCCAATTAGGTTAGCACGGAACAGCTGACACCACTAACCAAGCGCTGTCGATGGCGCCGTCGTTGGCCACCTCTATCGTCGTCGTCGTCGTCATCATCATCAGCAACAGAGCACATCACACAACGACACACAGCACACAGACCGCGTAACATTTGACGCGCAAGTAAATTAGAAAACTGTGGGTTGTTTTGGTCGATTTTTTTTTTCGTTTTCCTGTTTAGCGTTCCTTTCTGCCTGCTGCTACTGTTAGTTGGTTGGATTCGCTCCCGTCCGATGTAATTTCGGTTCGTCCTGTGTCGTTCTGGTTATGCTGTGGATACCATGGTAGTGAACAGCGCGGTTCGTCTGTCTACACCGGTCTAATGATTGGTTTTCGATGATGATTGACAGCTTTTGATATTAAATTTTCTTTTTCTCGTCCTTTGTGCCTTTTTTTGGATGTCCTTTGTTTTTGTTTTTCGATACTTTGAGTGTTGGCGGTGTGGTTTTTTGTTTTTTGTTTTTTTTTTTACTAGAAATTAGCTGGGCGTGAAATGGAAATCATCGTCAACATCGTCATGAGCGGTAACGTCGGCGTCAGGGACACGCAGTCCTTTCATACAGAATGGGAGAACCGAAGGGAACAACAGTGAAGATAATGAGAGCAACTGCTATTTTAAATGAGATGGACGATTGATTAATGGGTCTCGTTTAGAAACTGGAAGAGTGGATCTCATGATAGATTTTCAAATGTTTCCGAAGTTGGGTTGAGTTGAGGTAGGCGTGACGATGATGCGGAATGTTTTGTCGGTGTTTTTTGTGTGTTCTGTGCTTCCGTTTTGAACGTGTTTCTTGGTCGACGAGGTGATAACTAGCGAAATTGAAGAATGATTTGGATGTTTGCTGTTTGATAATGGTGCGTTGGCTTTAATGAGGTGCTGAAGGAAGTTGAAAGAATCCAAGAAATGGGAAGGTAATTTTAAAATCTAAGGGGCTTAGGATGTGATGTGGCAATTTCTTCGAGCAGTTATTGTGGATTTGCATTACACGTTTTGGTGGTAATGATGATGACATGAATTTGAGATTTGTTTTCCGAGTTACGTTAATGAAAATCGTTTCTGAGAACGAATGCCACAAAAACGGTACTCCTGTGAAAAAAATTATTACCATCGAAATTTTCAGTTTTTAAATTTTCTGGAAAGCTGATGACTAGTTTTTAAAAATTTTCGAAGATTTAAGGTTTTAAGGTCGAAAACGGTAAGCCCTACGAAAAAATTATCACAACCGAAGTTTTAGATTCAGAAATTTTCTAGATGTATGCCAATTTTTCAAATTTTTCTAACATTGAGGGTACACAACAATCCAAAATATCCGACTATATCAGAAATCTATAACAATATTTCAGTTCAAATATCTCGAAAACGCTACGCCCTGTCAAAAAATGTTGCGGTCAAAATCGTGGGCTTTGAAATGCAAGGTAAATACCGAATTTTTCAAAATTTTTGAGATCTGAAACTAAGCAATTTTCGAAAATATCCGAAACACCAAAAAGCTATGAAAAATCGTTTTTCAGTGGAACCATGTATCTCGAAAACTATGAGTCTTACGATCAAATTTATTTCTGTCGAAATTTTAGGTTTTGGAATAATTTACAAGACGGATGCTGAATTTTTCAAAATTTTCGAAAACTGAAGGTATACAATCTTCGAAAATATCTGACTTCACAAAATCGATGGAAATCTAATGTCAAGCGCCACCACTGGCTTAGACTAAAGGGGTAGATCCATTTTGATACCACACATATGTACTTATTATGTATATATATATATATGTGTAAATAAATACCGGATTACCAGAACTAGGAACCTTCCATGGATTCTAATCGATGATTCCTCCTATTGTGGTGGCTGTGTGAACCAGAGGTGAAACTCTTGGCTTTATAGACATCGAGATTACCTAAGTCGCTTAGTTTGCTTTATTAACTTTGATAGAGCAGGACATGAACACAAAAGATGAGCTACATTTTCTTCATACTTACACTGGGTAGACCAAGTTGACTGGAACTGTAGATACCAGGCGATTCGATCTGTAAAATTCTTCTGTTGCTAGCTGAATCCAGGGAAGTATGATGGTGCTCTAAAGTGTTTCAAAGCTTAAAGAAGCTGTCAGGCACCATCGTTCAGAATCGTACCTGTTCCAAGAGTGCTCATCGATAGCCTTACCTAGGGATTGGTCTAACTGTTGGATGCATTTTTTAGAAATACCTAAATCGAATAGGTTGCTAAACCTTTTCTTCTCATACTTAAATGCTCATAGGAGCCAGCAAACGTTTCTTACTACAGATGTTCTTTCACAAGAATTCCACGTAGTCCTTTGGCAACCCATTGAACTCGTTTGAATGGAGAATTCTAGCACACTTCAACAAATCCTACTTTTCAATTCTATTCAAAGTCAAAGATTGAATATTCTTGATTGCATTCGCAATAAACGAGCACCTGCTTTCTATTTTCATGCAAAGATTCCTCTTCACCTCAATGAATTCCAATCAATTAGTTAAAAATATGAAATTGAAAGGATTCTATAATATTTCCACAATTAGTTTTCCAATTGAATTGAGTTCAAGGATAACAATCGAATTTGATTCATGGAAAAAGAATATCCTTTTAATACTTCGCCATCGACCCGTCGCCAATTGTTCGGCTGTTTGTCCTTCATTGCCTATCTTCGTTAAGTTTGTTCTTTCCCGAGAGACACTGATGCTGTGGTTATGAAAGGATAATACTGTTCAGCTGACATTCTGCCTATCTATCCACATATCCATCTATCTGTCTGACTGTGTGTTAGCAAGGAGTTGACAGGACTTAGATTGGTATTGTTGAGGCGATGATGTAATACAAACTAGTTTAGAGGAGGTTTTTTTTTTGTTTTGCTTTCAACAATTCAACGGAACTTTTATCCTTTTTCTATCTTTTTTTTTGGTGAATGTGTTTAGCGGGGGTTTTTCTGTTTGATATTGCGTCTATCATAGGGTGTCTATTGAAGCATGGACAAAGGCTGACGACTTTCATTTGATTGGCAATCTATACGAGGGCAAAATCCTTTTTTCAAGTCTCATTGGAAAATAATGGTGGAATTGAACCGGTGAATGTGTGCAGAGTGCAGAAAGTTTTCTATGCGTTCTAGTTTTTTTTTTTTTCGTTTTTTTGCGCCCATCAGTGTTTAGATAGTGGACAATGACAGGGTAATAAAGCGGAAGAGCTTAGCGAGTCCTTGTTTTCTGTTCGATAGACTGTATGGAGTGTACATATTGGATAATCGAAGACAAAGGAGGCTTTTGTTTGAGAAGTAGAAGTCGGTGATCAAAATCGTATTCGATGAATATAATGTGGACATAGTAGGGGTGAAATTGAGTGGGTAGAGGAATGACACGAATGATAAAGGACAAAAGCTTTGTGGAAAATGTGCATAGGCGGTTATAGACAGTTTTATTAAAATCCCTTGGAAGTTTTGTTGCGGCGAAGGTGAATTTCATAGACCAAGTGACACGAAATAAGAATTAAACCAGGCAAAGAGCTTAGAATAAAGAAAACACCAGCTCACCTTGCTGAATTCACATGCCCCAAAGAGTTATACATATATGCCTTAGGGAAGTTGAGTAGCAAGTATTTATGGACCTCGTCCATACCCAAACCGCGGACGAACAAGCGGTCGACTTTCTTAGACCTCGTATATTTACTTCCGGTCGATTAGAAACTGTTTACTTCAGATGGAGAACCTGGAAGGAGTGATAAAGATTTAGTCACCTCATACAGTAGCATGCATACCGCAAACAAAACTGGTGGAGACTGCTCCACTTTAGTTGGTAGAAATCTTTTAAGAACAAGAATTTCACTACGGTGTCCTTCAAAAATGTCAAAATAGAACCGGCATCAACTGCACTTCTCAACCTGAAAGTTAGCAAGTGACTTTGGTAATGAATCAAGCAAATGCTAGAAAAAAGGTTTATCCTTGGACAGTACTGAGGCTATGGGTCTTAGTAGTGGATGAAATAAAATATTCAAAACCTTGTCAATAAGATCTCAGTTGATCTGTGTACCTGCAAAAAGACACTGGGCCCATCCTGATGTGAGTAGAATTCCTAGCAAAAATCTGAGGGAATTCTCAATAAATCTGCTATAGATGTGCATATGTACATCTACACAGATGGGTCTTGAAGACTATTTGATGCGGAAGTTTTCTTCTATGCACCAGATACAAATATTACCACACACCTGCCAGATCTCTTAAGTGCATTTCAGACTTTACTCACGGCAGTTCGAGAATTTGCGCCTTGGTTGTCAATAAATACAGTGGAAGGCAGCGCTGATGTACCTACTCTATTCATACTCGTAGATAGTCAGGCAGCTATAAAATCTTTTACACTGCCAACAATACGATTCAATTGACGGAGAGCTGGTAAAGCAAAGCTTCGGATCTCTAAATGGGATTGCTGACAGATGAAATTTAACTCATTGAACTGAGTTACAGTTCATAGGGACTGTACTGCATACAGAAGAATGGAAACGTCAACTCTTGCCCTTAGTCAAATTAAATCTGGTTAAGCCTGAATTTGAAGAATAGAAAAGACTTGTGAACATCTATAAACATAGTAACCTTATCCTTGTAATAGAGACTAAGTTATGAACTTTGCATGTGATGGAGAAACATTAATGGGTCAATAATAGCACTCTATGTTATACCACGGTCGTCATCTTATCTTAAGAGTATGAGTATAGTATACCTAGGTTGTGTGAAAAGGAGAGATAAAGCCTTGGATACAAATTGATTCCCTTTTTACACTAAAATATCACTCCGTTGACTGATTTGGGATGCATCCGCGCTGATTGCATGGAGAATCATTCTAAAATGTGCACAGAAGCTCGAGTTCCAGGTGTCCTTGTTGGTGTAACCATAAGACATGATTTGATGGGTAATTCTCGTATACAGTCATATACATACATATATACTCAGCGTTTCAGCAAAAAAAAAAATAACTATCGAAGATGATCCCTAATATTAGCGAGGGTATTAGAGGGTCAGGTTATGATGCATTTGATCACTGGTTGCGTCAGTTCGCTCAACACACCCCTTAATCTTACTCCTAATCTTAAAGCCAAAGACCTCAGTTTCGAGAGAATTAACTCGAAAGCTCATTCCAGATGTACCATTCGTCGATCACACGTTAGATCAAATAGTCGGAAGGCATAATTCGAAAGAAAGTAGACGTTAGAACTATTGAGACTTTAGCAGAGTGTCCACCAGAATAGCACTTTGTTGTGTATTATGCTGACGGCCAGTGATAGGTTCAAGTCGAGAGTTATATCAAAAGCCAACAAATTGTTGTAGGGCTAGAAACTTCCTTCATGTGACAGAGAAGAAAACTACCATGCAGGCTTTAAGATGTTTCTACTCCTCCACAAAATTGACAAAATTCCTCACCAAGTTATTCTTCTCCACCTAAAACCTATTGGATTCTAATCTCGGTTCATCTTATGGATCAAATCATACCTAGTGGAGAGCCAATATAAAGTTCGCCTTAGATCTTCAGTATCGGATACCATTATAGGAATTTCGGGGGTCCCACAAGGCAACCATTTTGGCCCATTGATCTTCATCTTTACAATAAATGATGCCGAACGCATCATCCGGAGCTCCGATCTTCTGGTGATTTATCTACGTCTGAAAATCTTTAGACGTACGTATATCATCTCCCTCCATCTGGTGTAATACAAATTTGTTAGAGCTCAATGTCAAATTAAAATATAGAATAATTTTTATAGTATCTGCAAGCATCTCAAAGTATCAATTATCCTCCGATCTTCCTCAAACTGACGTAGGAAGAATTGTCGTCCAGTCTGTGTAAACAGCAAATGAATGCGAAGATTGAATTGATAATTGAAAACATACGAGTATAGCTACTCGTATATCGCTTCTTTAAAATGATCCATAAAAAACAACATCACACATTAACAAAACTAGTTAAAAACCCCCCAAGAGAATGCATTAATCTCTATTCACGCGATGACGGGGAAAACTTTTACTCTTAACCAAGTAAAAACTTTTTTTTTTTTTCTTTATCTTGACTATAAAACTGTTGACAAACTATAGCTACAAGCAAATCCAAATTACAATTTAATTTTGAAATAACATCAACAGAATACTTAAAACCACATCACGCCCCAGATAGATTCATTAAATTAAAGTTTACGATGCCATCCCTGTCGTTTAAGCGTCAAAATTAAATTTTAACACTCAATTCAAGCGATCAAAAAGCTTTACAAACACGCCCCCAAATCTGTACTTTGGGACCACATAAAACCCGCGAAATTAAAGTGATTCCCCAGCTCCCGCATCGCATCTGCAGATTCTACTTTAGAAAATGTGCATTAATCTGAAATTAACTGCCATCGTCATAAAGAAGTCCAAAAGGATTTTCAGCCACCGCCTACCATTCATAATGCAGCATGGAGTTGATTAACTTTTGCAAACTCTAAATATTTCAGAGCCATATAGCAGCCAGCACACCACTCCAGTTCACATAAGGACTTCTTGGCTAATGGAAGAAACTTGTTTCTGCATTGTGTCCTTTTAAATTACTCGCATGATGCATACATCAGTGGGCAACAAGAGTACTTGAATGCATTGTTTTGTAATAATCAGGCCAATAAGTTTCATTTTGCAGTTGTTGGCTATTTGCAGTTAATTTCCTTCAGGTGAATTAGTAATACCATTTAATGGGTCTCGTAATTAAAGTTCGAGTTAAGTTATCCTTTTGTTAGTTGAAAAAGTAAAAATCTTAACTTCCTTTGGATACAAATTATGGGGGATTTTTTTGTTCTTATCCACAAATCCGTGGTGGTGGAGTCTTGTTTATGCTGTTAAATGATTCATAACTGCTAAACAGGAAGAAAAATACTGTGAACTTTATATTTATGAGGCACTCCTCCTTGCAACAATGGTTGAGAATTACTTTCGCGATGTCCTAGCTTCGTGCTGGTCCACCATGTTTCTTGTCCTTGAGGGAAACGCCAATTTAATTAGTATTTATGATTGGGACACAAGATGCCCTTGGAGATAGAGTTTACCGAAAATAATTTAATTTACAATAATGCCGTACACGTGTCGGTGTTTTTTGCTTTATTTAACAAAATCCCAGAGGAAGGATGCTTTCTGATAAATATCCTTTAACACAAAGCCATCGCGTGACGTTTGCCTTCCCCGCATGGAAAACAATCTCGGAAGTCACAAACACAATCGGATTTGTTTTGTTTTCTCCTTTCAAAAGTGGCCACCAAATAATACATATCCTTCTTTACAAAAAAGGTATTATAAGGACAATGAACTGGTGAGCTAAGGAAAGAGGAATCAATTAATTAAGTTAAATGTGGAAAATCAGTGTGCGTGTTGGCAGTTAATTAAGATCGAAAAAGTCGTAATCAAGTCGAAAATGAGTTTCACTTTCAATTTTTGTTTTGGTAAGGATATTGACGACGCCTTAAATTGATACAAATTCAGAAGGATTGCAATATTTCTCATAGAAAGAAGGGGAATCGATTCGAGAGTCTTTGGGGTATGGTTTGTCTAGACAAACATTCTGGTTATTGCTGTTTCTTTCGGTGTGTTATTTTTATTAATGTAGGCATTTTTGTTATATCAAATGAAAAGCTTTTACCCTCCCATTGAAAGAAATTTATGTCGAAGAATGCATGCTAATAACGGGTGGAAGCTAATAAAGTTAATAAAGTTCACTCAACTTGAGAAATGCCAACAGAAGGTTGTGGTTAACATAGATCTTAAGGGTGGAATTCCAGACCAAAAGGAGTCGTGGTTAATGTGTAGAACATTTTCGAAAACTTAAAAAAATGCAGACTTCAGGCAACCTTCAGAGATCAATGGCAGGTTCCTTTTAAACAACGGCGAATACTTCTAGTATAAGGTAAGTATATGAAGACTGATCCAATGCTAAGTATACTTAGACTTCTGTTGGATCGTAGATTATAGACTTAGCAATCACCATTATCTTTCCTTTACCCTGGGTGCGTCAACAAAATTTTTCCATCTTTTTCGGTCTGCAGCTAGATATTTCAGCTAGGGACACGTTTTTCTCTGGGTCACTGCTTCTTCCAAAAATGTTGATCTGCACGTTGTTCTTGATCTTCTAACCCGCCGTGCACCCTGAGCATTCCACTCAAATTACTGCTTCGCTATATTGTCATGAGTTCTGCAACGTGCTTGAGCTCCCTCCAAGTTATACCCCATGATCTGGATTCCTCGTCGACTGCCCTTCTGCATGTCTGCCTAGGACGGCTCGTCTACCAGCTTGGGTAATTGGTTTCCATTGCATGGCATACTTCGCAATGGATCTGTCTTCGCGCAATAAGGTGTGATCAATCCACTGTCAGTTTCTGCTCCGTATTTTGACGTTTATTGGTTATTGGCCCGTTATCGCGTGATCGTTCGATAGAAAATTACTTACTTTCTCGACTTACAATGCTAAGTTGAGCGGCGGTGGTGTTATGTTGATAAATTGAAATGCTTAGGGCCTTTGTTTTTGCCTTATTTATTTTAATCCTTACTCTGACTTCAACTTATGAGCCATCTGATGCAGGTTTATTATCCTGTTTGAGAGCAGGCAAACGTCATCAACGACAGACATTTACCGCCATCATAGGCAGCCTTTACAATAGCAATGAGTTTTCGGGAATACCTCTCCTGCGCAGGGCTTGCCATATTCTCGTAGTGTCTCGATTCAAGCTATAGAAATCGATGAACAACAAATGTAGACGCATTGTTCAATGATGGTCCGCAAGGTGTTGATGCAGGAGGATTCAGCTCGAAAGCTTGCCTGTTCGTTGTCGAGCGTTGAATAGAGTTATTCTCTCACTCAATCCAAAATTATTCCAGCTATTAGTTGACCCACAGCCGGAAGAACACATATACTTCTTCAGTTTTCCCATTACGTCAGGTTTCCCTTCTTGGCAATTCCTGGTTGGATATAATTTGCGGCCAGCGAATCTTTAGGATGTATCGCGAACGAAAGCCTGTAACTTTCTTGTGATGTTTGCCTGGAGACAGGATACTAATGGAAGCGTGAGCTTTATTTATTCTGCTTTTAACGTCTAGGTCCTTTCCGCCATCAGATGATACAAAACTTCCCAGGTATTTAAACTGTTCGACCTCCTCAATTGGCATCTGTATTATTTTTTTCATTTTGTTATTGATCCTTAGACCTACCGATTCTCCAATTATCTGCGATGAGTGGCACATCTCCTCTAGCCCGCTGATGGAACTTGCCAGGTAAAAGATATCATCGACATAGTCCAAGTGTCTTAGCCTTTCAAACGGTCTTCATTGAATGCCATGTCTCTCAGATACACCTACGATGGCAGTCAGTACATTATCTATCGACAGTAGAAAGGGGATTATTGACAGAATATACCCTTGTCTCATTCCCTGTTGCTCTTCCCGAAACACAAGCTATGCTTTGAACTTGCTCTAGCCTTCGTCAGTTACGTCAACCACGCCACAGAAACGTAAGTTAAAACTGACATTCCTTCAAAAGCATGCTACCATTGCATCATGTTAGACGTGAGCTGCATCTTTTATGGACGATATTGGATTACATATATATGTTAATTTACTATGACACCCAGGGATTCACCTTTCTGTGAGAATTGTATGGTTTCATCACACTGAAACAATGCCTATGTCAACTTGAATTTATCCTTGTAATCTAAGAAATAAATGAATAGATATCCGTCTGCCTGATAAGGCAGCTCATAGAATGTGTTACAGAAGCCCTGACTGACCGCACAAATTGAAGGACAGTTTCCCTTAAGATCGTTGAAGACTTTTAATTGATAACTAGGTTCTCGTACTAGATAGATAATTAGTCTGTCCTAGCTCTATTTATCAGTTCTCTTAGCGCTGAATGGACTGTCAATCACTAGAACAAATCAAAAGCGACTAAGAATCAGCCACATTCGTGATCAGAAGAGATGCTGACATGAGCTACTTCCGTGTTAAAGCTCTTTAGTAAAATAAGCTTACAAAATCTTGCCATGAGGCAGCCGGAAGAGAAAATTATTCAATGGGGCTACAGAGCCGCCCACTAACTTAGTTGTAACGTATCAATGCAACGTACATTGTAGCGCATTAACCACAATTCGATCCCGAGGAGGCAAGGATCTTGCGGAAATGTTTCCATTTGGCATTTTTTCAGCTACTAAAAATACAAGAAACATCTTAAAATAGTTACTCGTACAAGATTTAGAAGATTTGATTTTGAGTAAAAAAACGGAACGACAACGCAGTAAAAATCAGAGATTTCTATCAAATCCTGAGGTATTGAAATTGTTAAAACCATCCTTTTTAAAAACCTTAAAAACATGAAAATAAAATCCTCCTTTTCACAGGACAGATTACAAGCAAACAGCCTACAAAATCCGATCATACTCTAATCCCTTACACAAACATCCTGCCCATTCGTTTCTCTTCGTCTTCCAATTGATCGAGCATTTGGTTCCACTTCAAGGTTTAATGATCGAACAAAAATCAAATTAAATTCTAACCCGCATCGTAATCTTCCCTTCGGCATCTAATCCTTTCTTTGATTTCATCATTCCTTCTCTCTCAGTGTGATGTTCCAAATATGCAGGTCAAAAATTGACAAAACGATTCATAGCTCTTGTGCTACGCAAATAATAATTATCTAATCCATTCAACTGCCAGAATTTCTTCCATTCAAAGACATACAAGCAATAAATAGGAAGGAAAGGACGAATAGAAATCCTTTTTTCATATCCTTTCGCATCATTAAAGGTTAAGCAGCCGTTAAGGATCCACAATGTGCACCACAAATTGCTTCGAGCGCGTTTCGAAAATTTCTCTTCGCCACATTGCAAAAGGATTCCGCAAGTCCACAAACGATGCACCTGGATAGATGATGATGTTCTTTCTATACTCATGATGATGATGATGGTTGGTTGTTCTGGTGTTCTGGTGTTCTGGTGTTCAACTATCTAGGAACGAAATGTCCTTATTGGATTTTCAATAGCTTTTGTGTAATATTCTTCGTTGGGATATAGCAACGCGATATCAACGAAAACCTCCAATGTAATGCACCATTATCCTTTTTGTGTGTGGTACTAGCACTAGCAGGTACTCCAATGCTGCTGACTTGAAGGTGGGGGCGGCAAAAGCAATGAAAATAGTTTTCCAATGAACGTTTCACATTGTGCATGTACAACATTGCCTGAAATACAATAGTCTTCGAAGGATATTCCTTCACCGATAGATTGCACAGGATGACGGGAAGCAAAAGATATTTAAAGTCAAAAGGAGAGAATAGGTGACCATTGTCCTAAATTGCCCGATTGTAAGATTGTAGTACGCTCCATTAGTTGCACATTGTGAGACATTTCTGGTTTTAATTGAATTTTCTCACCATAAAGAGACTCAAGTGGTTGTCGTCGGTTGGGCGGGAGGGACGGAGAAGAAAGATTTAGAACAAGATTTGCAGTAAATTTTAATGTAAGAGAACTTAAATTGTCTTTTGAGTGTTTCTCTGACAAATGATGTGGCAGGGAATTAAAATCTGAAGGATTATAGAAAGTTTCAATACCACTTTATAAGAAGATTGTTGAATCTTCTCGAAGGACTTTTGGGGAATCAGAATGGATTGAAAGTTTAAATGATTTTTAATTCTAAATTCGTCTCGATTTGTTATGTCCTGTTTAGATGCCGAAAGTAGATGGCGTTAGAAACCACAATACTCCAACATTACGTGTATTTTGCCGCAACCATTGTCCACATGGGTAGAATCAAGAGGACTTTTGAGTAAATTTTAGGCTGGCTTTAGAGCGAACTACTCAACGTTTGACAACATATTTGTATTGACTAAAATAGCAAAATTATATCTCAGCCTTTTTTGAGAAAAACACTTTTTTATAAGCTAACTGGTTATATCGTGGTTAAGGATAATACAAGCCTCTACAACGATAAATAGGCGGCAGTATGTGACGGGTCACGCTATCAGAGTGGTTTTCCACAAATACAGGAGTCAAACAAGGTTCCATGTTAAGGCCTCTATTGTTCAGTTATAAATGGTCTAGTATCCATTTGGGACATTCTACTTCGACTTTCTAGGTCGAAATCTACGCTGTAGAATTATGCGCCAGAGAATGCATTAGGCGCATCCTCCGTAGATCCAATATTAACATCCAGTCTGACAGTCAAGCGGCTATTAAAGCACTATATTTCTTCTGTTTCTGGAAAAGCCTAAACACAATAAAGCAGCTAGCTGCTCACAATAACATTACTATCATTTGGGTTCCTGGCCACAGGGATATATAGTATGTATATGGCAACGAAAGCGCGGATGAATGGATGCACTACCATTCACAGGACCATTACCTTTCTGTGACCTACCTGTTAGCCACCTGAAACTGGAACAGAACTCCTGGGCTAAACTTGTATAAATATTGAAATGGAACGCAACAAAGGGCTTGAGGCCAAGAAATTAATTGATTTTTCAAAAATACCGAAATACTCCACAAAATATATTGGGCTGCATCAGATCTCTGCCATCTGAAAAGGAATGCTAAGAAACGTCAAAACATATTCTATGCAAATGCCCATCCATGGCTCGCAGTAAACTTAGACTACTCGGACGAAGATTCATCTCCCCCTCCAAAATGCAAAACTTACCTACAAAAGCATACTCAGATTTCTTCAGGCACTGAACCTTTTGAAGGGTCTAAATCGTATGTAACAAACCATAGGCCCAAGGGAATAACACAAAAGATTTCTTCTGGTCGAAGTGTTAGTAAGGTAAACGTCTACATATCCTATCAACTAATCTAATCTAATATAATATAGATGGATCGCTTATAATCAACAAGGTCAAGGAGTATTATAAGCTGGAACCACAGTGTAAACGCCGCCAAATCGAAAGTATTGATATTTCGAAACAATTCAGGAAGAAACACCAGAGACGAAAAATGATCATTGGCACTTGAGCAGCTGGAAGTAGTTAAACAATATCGCTGCCTACGAGTAAGAATTACACCAAAACTATCTTACGCAGGCCAGCTAAAGGGATGGGTTTTAGAAGAAACGATGTATCAACGAAAAAAAGCTATACTGTTTAGAAAATGGGAATAGCTCAGCGAATATTGCAATGTGGACATGTCGCTAAGATGGGAAGACAAAACTAGCTGGAGTGCAGCGACGAAAGGAAACATACGGTTTTCATGGAAAGTGCTACTCAATCCGGGAGTCTCAGTATATAGAGAGTTCTGAATCATAGTTTGGAGGAGAGAAACTATTTTATACGATACAGCAAATAAGTGTAGCTTTTAAAACGAGACCTCACCCGAATTATCTGCCAATTTTTTGCTCCCTGCACAATTTAAAAGAACGTGAGATGAATTATATATATCAATATATCTATCTATTTACTCCAACATCACCGGATATGTAAGTTCTAGTTTATTCAGATGGCTTTGCCGTCACAAAAATTAATAGATATACCTTAAAAGTTTTCGATCCGAATAACCTATTAGTGAACCCTTGTGGACTAAGATCTCTGTAAGATTTCAGCTTTGTACGTTTTAAAGGTTTTAAAATTCCTTGGTCTAAACATGGAACATATGAACTGACTCATAATTGCAAAATACATACGGCCCCAGCAGAAATTTTGCCGATAGTGACAGGCTTTCAAATTATTTGTCCAGAACAGCGGGCACAAAAATTGATGTTTGATCCATGTACTCGTAGGTATATGATTTCCAGAAGAGGTTTAGCCGACACCCGAACCATATTTGATTTGCTTTTAGAGGAAATCGTGTTCTGGAAGTCCTGTCTGAAGGCAATTCACTTCTACAGTTGTTTTGGTCGGATATATGGACTGAGTCACACTTGTTCCAACAATAGGCTCCCAGCAGGAAATTATTCTTTTACCAAAGAAAGCGTTCTGGAGTCCTGCCTGAAGGGGATTGACTTTAATGATATATGAAATCGTCACGGAGTTTTAGGCGCCTTGAATGACCTAATAATTGGCATCGCACATATAAAAGCAATCAATCAAAAACAGAAGATTATTGTGGTATTTTAGATTTTAGTTATTAGGAAAACTAGGTTCGGCCAATTACGCAAATATATAGGTACTGCGATACTATTTAATGCGTCATATGTGCGCACAGTTGCACTATCAAATAAGCAACGTGTTATCTAAGACTTACACCATACATAATTAATTTTTTCAATACAACTATAGATGGCGTTGTTAATTTTGACAACTGTTGTCAATCCCTTTCCTTTCTAAGCAATCGATTTCTAAGAGCCCCACAAAAAACTCCGTAAAACTTCCATCAAGTTTATTGCATTCTCTCCTCAAAATACCCTCTCTATTGCTAAAGAAAAATACCACCAATTCTACGATAAAGTGACTCGTGTCCTGTATGAAATTTTTCACACACCTATCAGCCATTCCAAAGCCATAAAATAAAATTGCTGTGCAAGAAAATATCCCCTCAATGTTCCATGGATGACCACCATCACACTATCACCTAGTATTATATCCTTTTACGTATCTCATTACATTCCAAGCACCTCATTTTCTGGGATATTAAGGATAACTTCCGTTGCATTTCTTCTCGACCCACATTCGATGCAGAAATATTTTCGGCAAGGACAATCCAATTGTATTTTATTTTGCTGTATCTTGTAGCATATATCACCTAATATCCTTGCACCACATTCGCTTATATTTTACATAGTTTTATTCTTATTTTTCTGGAAATATCCTGAAAAAAATGGCAGAAATACCACCGAAAGTGCATCCTAAGACTAATTCATCACGTCTGGTGTAGTCGGAATCTCGTCCCGGAACAGACTACATTCAAAACCGGAAGCAACAGAGAAACTCCAAATAGAGCATAGCAAAATCCTTGGAAAAATCATTGCTCCTTGGTTATGACGATCGAGTACACAGGCACAGAGGTTGAAGTTGGGTTTTTTGCCGGTTGGTTGGGGCTTTCTCTGAAATGGATTGGAATGTTATCCCGGCTTGGATTGAGGTGGATTCACACACATTGCATGGATTTCCTTGTGCAACCATAGAAATAAAAACAAAAATAGAAAGAGGAAATAAAATCCAGGAATCAGGATCATCCTGTGCAATTTCGATTCGAAGCTGGTGGTTGGTATACGGGATTTATTCGACTCCTTCTAGGACGAGGCAAACAGTAAAAAAAGAAAACTGAATGTGTATTCGAAACATGAACGAAAGTCGCTCTAACGTACATACACACTTACCATCGATATAGTGGCAATCGCTTTTATCATATCCCTTACACACATTTATATCCTGTGGCAGCTCAGTCTAGGGCGTGATGGGTAGGGGTCCAAGAATAGAATAGAATCTGAATGTCTAAAAGGATGGCCACAGTGCCTGGCCACTAATAGGCACGTAGGAAAAATATCTTTGAAGTAGATAGTTGCGTGGCTGCACGTGTATATGTGTATAGGGCACAAAAAAAAATGAACGTGTGAGGAATCACCAAACAGGATGTGCCAGCCATTAAATCTATGGACAAATTGCCCCTGGGTAACCTAGCCCATGGGGGGGCACACAGTCGAAGAAGAATGGTACTCTTCGTGGTGGTGGTAATAGTCAACGGCTCGTATGTTAATGTGATATGGTAGCTAACAGGATTCATATATATGTAGCTATGGCCAAGAATTCTTTTAAGTGTCCTTCCTTCCGTCTCGTGTCAAAGTAGATATCACTGCGCGCCTCATACTGGCATTCTCCCCCGCATGCTCATCCGTGTGTTGGAGTGAATTTTTGATTTTCTTCGAATCGCTTTCGGTGGTGGTGGTGGTGTTTTGCAGGACATTTAGTATTTCGTTTGGACATTTATACCCGACGGGGAAGTCTCCTTTTTTTTCTTATCTCTCTCCTTAGTATCATGCATTTATATTAATCAATGAAGACGACGTTTCTATTTGCCAGAAGACAGAGAGAGAGAGAAAGGACATCGAAAGTGTGGAATGTATAAGTAGGTTTTGCGATGGAATTTGTGCTACGTAAACGTGACGTGGAGGGGTTGGGGTTGAAAATCATTCGATTTAACGTAAATGATGCAAAAGGCTATCAATTCGATCGAAATGTGATGTTTGTAATAGAGGCATTAGTAATCAGCTGGATATGGGAGCTGACAAGGAGCAAAAGAATCTTATAGCTTGCAGGTCTATTTTGGTTAAATGGATGTCGATTAAACATTGATTACAATGTGTGTGTTTGTAAGGATTAACGGAAGGATATTGCATGTTATTCGATTTGAAAGTGGTTTGTTAATAGGTTGATTATTGGGGACCATCATGAGAGTTTGGAAATTGCTTTGATTGTGGTTTCGGGTAGAACAAATTTGGCCTAGTGTTAGTCTATATTACGATGAATATTGAAGGAATCAATCCTAATTTTCAGATAAATATTCTGCATACGCTTTGTATTGAAGGATTAATGAAACTGTTACGAGGCAAATATAATGCGCAGTTGCTTCTTGGCGGACATTTTCTATGATTAATGGAGTTCTACAAGGCTTCGCACTTAGGCCTGTACTTTTGCATTGCTACAACTGTACTTATTAGATGGTTTGTTCATTCGAAGAAAGGGACTGAGTTGGGTGATTTTTGGTGTCAATATACAAATAATAATCTGGCTCTTAAACGGATTTTAATATAGTGTCTAAGACTTTGTGTCAACCATTCTTGATCGTGGGTTGGAGTCTGAACATTGCAAATACTTCGTTGGTTCTGACGGTACAGTTGGTTCTGACGGTACAGTTTCAATGACGGTACAGCTTATATAATGTTCAGACAAAAATACAGTTCTGACTTTCTTGCTAGCACCTGTTGGATACTCTTGTTAGAACTGAATTTTTAGGGGTTGCCACGTTACTAGCTTGGATTTGGATGGAGTTCGACTTTTTTTATTTCTACAGCGTAGCGTCTCTCTGCTTTCCCTATCTCCGAGTTATATTTCCTCAGACTGTTCTTCAGGATCCCTTGAACATTTTGCTTTGTTAAAAAGCTTTCCGCCGTGTGGTGTAGCAGTGTAGCATTCCACCACGGAGGCTTAACCCCATTCTTGTGTCTGCTAGCTGGGCAGGCTTTTCGTAGAACATTACTCATTGGCTCGGATAGAGCGTCCGCCATCAGGTCAACATTAGATGGCAATCGAAGCCGGATGAAAGCAACATCTCTGAGGTAATCATTCAACTTTGCCTTAATGTTTTCCTAACATTCCTAAAAATGAGATTGTGTAAAAGTTTTGAAGTCAATTCCGAATTATATAGCAGTAATCTGAAAAAGATGCTTTTACCATCCAGTTTGGTTATTTTGGAAGAGTTCGTGACAGAGGTCACATCAATAACTTCTTGCCTACTGTTAATAATGAAATTGGGATCTGGTCCGGTATTGCATATAATTAAACCTCGATCGTAGTATGGTGTATATTGGTGTCAGTACTAATGAAGAGAAGCTAATATCCGCTCTCGGTAGAGCTGATCACTCTGCGTATATTCTCTGATGGTCGGGCCCCATATTTTCATAAGGCATGCACGCAGAGAAGATCCAAACTGGTTCTTTTATGCCGCGCTCTAACCTCACACATGCGAAGTCTGAATCGCTATAGTTAGATAGGAGGAACATTTTAACGTTATTCTTAGCTACGTGTAACTTTTTACCCTTAATCTCGCTATACAATTACCGTTGCTATATACGGCTCTTCCCCACCTTCTTCTGGGAGAAGCAACAAATTAGCAGAAACTGTTTTTGAATGATGAATATTAATCTGTACCAGTCGAAGCGTCAGTGTTAACTGGTACCGGTACCAGAAGACCGATTTCTCGTCTCTTTCATACATTTGCAGGTGTAGTAATTTTGAAAGTCCCTCTTACTGAGAAGCTCAGTAGAAAGAAGTTCAAAAGATACAAACTTACAGACAAACAGACACCGTGTGGAACCCATTAGTGTTCCGTTTTATTCCATTCTGGTACGAAACTCTAAATAATATTGTCTCAAATCTTTTCTGTGGGATCCCACAGGTTTTTTTAAATACTCCTTTCTTTTTCACTTGATTAACCAAAAGTTTGAGTTAGACTTGGCGCCCTATGAAAAACTACAAATAGGCAAATATTTTTCTATTCATTTTTGTCTATTTTTGTCCCCCTTTTTCTGATGATTACTAAAAACTAGGTTTCCTCGAATAGCTAGAATGCACATCTTTTATTCACCTTATTATCATGTCTTCTAATTAATTGAATGGCTACCTTGAAGTATTACCTAAACAACCAACAATTTACGACATATTAGCAGAAGACCTGCGCAGTTCTTTGCACACCCAATACATTGTAACTTGTCTAATCTTTAACGACTCATCTGTCCCATGAAGTGAATTATCATAAAGAACAGTCACGTCCTTTCATGAGTGTAAATTGTAAATCTGTTATCCTAGAATGGCATTTCAGGGTATGCTCTATTAGCACCAAAATATAGGGACTCAAATTCCATACATAATCCTAGTCACTTTCATCGATCCCATAATTCCGCCCACTTAAGCATCCTCGTGCCCCTTCCTTACTGCAAGTAAAAGATACTACTCCCTACAGTTTGTCAGATAAGAGCAGCCCTTCATTCGCTTGTTGCTTTCCTCTCGCCAAACAGTTCCCGGTAGGCACTTCTGCCTCATTTTCAATCATAAATCAAAAATGTTACCCCTACCGAAAAAAGGAAACAACGAGAAACGGTACAATTTTTATGAGTTTATGATTTTATGGTGCTATAAAAATGTTTATAGCATAATAACTCATTTACCTTCCTTTTTATTTAGCTTGCATGTTGCGTAAATAAACGTTGTCCCGATCCCCACTTACCCCATTTGTCCGCCCACAAGCGTTCGCATCTGATCCTCTCTGCAAAGCAACAGAGTCAATTTTAAAATCGGAGAAAATTTATGCGCGCACAGTGGAATCCTTGAAAAAAAAAAAAAAAAAAAAAAACCGTCCAACCGACCAACCGAACAACCGACCAACATCAGCGGAAAGAAAACGAACTTTGATTACAAATAATAAACTCCGCAACCATTAAGGAAGGAAAAGAGTGGAAAAAAATAAACATTCTCTCCTTTTATCCTTGTACGTACTAAGCTTTGAAAACAGGATAACATCCAAACAACAGATGTGATTTGACTTCCCGAATGAAAAACAAGAAGCGAATAACACACAAAAATAAGAATATATGGACGTGATATGCAGATGTTTCAAGGATCTCCTTCTTTTGGTTGATTTTCATGTTTATTTTATGACCCAGTCAGTAGTTTATTAAAAACTAATTTTGGCAAATTTTTGTTTGGTTTGAAGGACGGTCACCGGAAGGAAAATCTGCATCGATAATAGATTGAGTGAGGAGTAAAACTTTCTCGACTGCAATAATGATAATGCGTTGGAAATTTTGATTGTTCTATATCGGTGTGTCTGTGGATGCTCTTGGAAGGATATTAAGGAGCGAACACATCCCGGAAGGATATAAATCATAGTTACTATGCACAAGGTGCATGGGAGCGATGATGCATGTGGATGTGCATCCTGCAAGAATATATTCCTGACTTACACTATGCCAAGTGAAAACAAAAACTTTTACATCCCAACCATAATATCCTTGAAAGGAACTTGTGCATGGTAAATTCGAAGAAAAGTGCTTGTTTTTGCAGTTTCGTCTTCCAACAGCAGCGGCAACAACAGCAAAGTCAAGCAAAGCCATTCAGCCAAAGCCAGCGCAGCAAATAGTTGCGATAATTCGCCAAAGTTACCAGGAGAGCAGTAGAGCACCCTTAGATTTGCCCGCCCTTCCGAAGCTTCCTCCTGGGTGCGATATACATGTAATCTAAGTGAATGTGCCATTAAGGAACTCTTCGTCTCCTCGTCGTTGGTGTTTGGATGTGGGAAACCGGTCGAACAAGGATCGTCTAGTTGAATGTAGGTTTTTTTTTTTTTTGTGTGCTCTTTTGCATGCACCTTAGGATAATTTGCAACAGTTTGACTGGTGGTTAGGGTTGGAGTTTGGCTTAAGCAGGTCCTTTGACGTCACGTGGGAGCGGGTTTATTATTTCATTGTGTGTTTTTATTGCAATTGATATCGGTAATGGACGAAGAGATGGAGATTCTTCTTTTGCATTCTTGGTTATGAACGGAATATTTGATTGGTTTTGGATGGGTGGAAGGATACATTTGCATAAAAATAAGAAAGGAGGGGATATAAGTAATGGCCATCTAATATTTTTAGTGAACTGTTATTGTTCGCCTTTATCAGGATAAGGGTAGGAGGCAAAAATTCTGCAGCAGGTGAGGAATTTAATATTATTGATGCAAATGCAGGGACGTTGAGATAGTTTAGAAATGGGTCAGTCCATTTGTTGCTGGAAAGAAAGTAGTTGACGTCACAAAAGTTAATCACTTTTGTAATTTACTCTGAATTGCTTATGTAAATATGGGAAAGAGAACGTCACTGCCGTGGGTACCTACTATCTGGGAAAGAATTGAATTTGAATTGTTAATGCGCCAGTTGGTGGTGAATGACAGGTTCAGATTCGGATCACAGTAAAAGTCCAATAAGACAACCTTCGAGAGTAAAATTGTCATGAGAAGCTTTTCAATTACGAATTTCAGAGTCAGTTTAGCTGGTCTCTAAGCACTTGTATCCGTGCTATATGATTGCAGCATATGGAGAGTGACCATTACCATCACGTGAAAGCTGTAACCGTTTGTTAATAGGTGCTTGCGTAACATCTTAAGGATTTTTTGCCCTAACCGTGTCGCTAACGAACACCAGGCTCAACTCTACCAGAGAACGGGCCAGGAATCAAAAGGAAGGTACTTGTATCCTATTCTGGAAAGGAAGGAGCTGAGAAATTAAACCAAAAATTAAAGCAAAAAGGCCAGTGTTGAAAAATTAGTAATGTAACCGTCGGCGGCGATATGGAATGGGAAGGATATGAGCGAATGGTTAGAGGTCGAAAAAGGAGCAAAACAAGGGTGTCTTCTTAGCCCACTTTAAGTTCTCCTCTTCTTGGATGATTTAGTGGACAGCTTACCGTCCGGGATCTGTATCGAAGGGTTGAAAATAAGAGCGTTGCTATATGCAGACGATATTGTCAGCAGCGACACCAAGTTGATCAATAGGCTAGAAGAATACTGCACAGCAAATTATCTACAAAATGAAAAATGGAAATACGCTAGAAAAGAGTAGCCAGGTCTTTTAAATATCTAGGAGTTGCATTAATCATAACTTATCGGTAAATAAACATCTTCAGCTCAAACTGTCAGAAGCGAAAAAGGCCATAAATTATACATGGAGGAACCTCCTTGCTAGCAATAAAATCTCAACGTCAGCGAAGATGAAGATTTTTGAAGTTTTTACGAGGCTAGTTTGTGATTCTTTATGAAAAAAACCTGAAAAAAAAAAACTAGAATCAGATGACTGGAAGCGCCACAAGGTAGTCATTCCTGAAACTTTTTGATCTGACCAGCCTCATATGTCCTATCAAAGATTTAACGCAAACAATCTTTAATTCTCCTCTGTCATGGTGTAAGCATATATCAGGCTTTTAAGACTTAAGACTTCTTACCTAAGTTTTACTTTGATCACAGCCTTAAGAGATTTCACAGATTTTCATCGTCGTATGCATCGAAGTGAGACCAGTTCTGACACTAGGTTCCGCGCAAGTTGTAAGGCCGTACATAGTCTATTAAGGGTCCAAATAATCGACGTGCAGATCCAAATATTTCGTTTTCTAAGGTCGGCAGTAGTATTATCACGGCATTATATCTTTCATATGAGATTGTAAGCCATATGAACGATTAAAAAAGTGTGCTGCTATTTTTTTTCTGCCGGAATTAATGGTCGAAAATCTTGATCCAAATCTAGATCTTTCGTACTGACGTGGTGCTCGAGATATGGTAATGTTGCTCTAGTGAGCATTTTGGTTTGCAGGATAGCTTTTCTGCAGAAACGAGTTCTGTGATCGCAAAGCTCTAGGTTTCTTCATAAGAGTTGCGTGAGCAACGACAAATCGTTGGGAGTCACGTTATTGATCATCGCAAAAAAAAGTAGTGGGGTAAATACGCAGCCTTGTTGGAAACCGTTTCGAATCTCAAATTCCTCTGACGGCCTACTCCTGCTCAACAAGTGACATTTCGCTCTTTCGTAGCTTGATTTTATCCGGAATTCCTGTTTTACGTAAAGAAAGCCTTAAGAACTCTATATTCATACCACCGGAAACCTCTTCGGAGTCAATCAAATGCTAACGGAGGTGTATCAGCATGAAATTGGTTTTGTGCATTTCATGGCAATTGAAAAATAACCCCTGAAAAAAACACGCAATACTTACGAGTATGTTACAATCCGATAACTCGACGGATTGGTAGACCGTAATCCGTGATTATGTGTGCAACGTAGAAGGATCCGAAACAGAGGGTCATTGTCGGGGGTGCTTTAAAAATATGCATCAATTCTAGTTATTTTGGTTATTATCTTTGCGATTGCTGGTATCTCCACAAATAGGTCCCCTTTTTTAGGAACGTACATATGTTGTTTTTTATGTCTTATTCTCGACGCTTTAACGCAGAAAGTTTTACGATCTGCATTAAATTATTTTATCGCTTTAAGTCACGTCTCCAAAAATTGTTTCTATGAAAATGTTGTAGTATTCGATTTGCGTCACAGATTTCATTACTGCACGAAGAGAATTTCTTAATTCCTAGAAAATCAAGTCTTCTGTCAGACACGGCATGCATCAGTCACGTGACAACATGTCCAGGACGACACATGCTTGTGGAAACAAAGAAAAAAAACTTTCTTAAAAATTCGAAATTTAGCACGGTGGTACTTATCACTTGTAATTCAACTTCCATTTGACAATAACTGTCACAGCTAACTTAATTGTCAGCTTCTACAGAAAGCCTTTTCATTTTCAATTCCTGGTGCTAGCCTCATTGTATTCCCAACTACTTACACCCCAATTTCATACCATTTTCTCTCTCGCTTCTAGGCTAACTTAAAACTTTAGTCACGTGTCCCTTATAAAGGCTAACCCACAAAAATTCATTTTGTATGTTTGACAAATAACAATTGCACCACTTTTTACTTTAACCACACCACACACCCGAAGATACAGTGCTGTGCCTTTGACAATGCTCGCCTTCGAAACACCTTAAAATTACCTACTCCTTGTGTACGCAACGCGCACCGGGGCGTTTGGGTACAAAATGCTTTTCCGTTTGCAGGTGGGGGGCGCCAAGATTGTACGTGCCTCCGGTTAAGCAAAGCCGCTTCTGTATACCTATTCTAGGTCTGTGCACATTAAAAATTCCAAAAACGGTTTTGACGAAATGTTCAAACACATAAAACTGGAGTTTTTCTGTTTCCATTCTCGAGATGATAACATCTCTCAGGAGAGGTACTGGGACGACCTACTGTTGCTTCTGGAATCGAGATAGAGACAAAAAAAAAATATGACAAAAGGGTGCACTTCCATTCGTATAACCCCTCAGTAACGATGTCTGCACTGACGTCGACGCGTTATCAACGGAAACCCATCTGAATACTAAATATTGACTGACAGAGGTTGCACAGGGGGCTGAGAGGGTTACCCTCCACTCAATTCCTTGTAAAACTAATTTTTTTGTGGAAGAGATTTCTATCGATGTTCTAGCTACCTACCTACCTGCCGTAAGTATTAGGAAGTGTGCTTCCTTTTGCTACTACCTTTCGACGACGACGATGATGATGACAGTAGGATGATGGAGATTATGGGTGGTGGAAGAAAGGGTTATGCGCAATGGAATCATGGCACGAAGATTATAAAATTTAATTATAGTTGCGAGAATTTTTGTTAGCGACAAGCCTTCGACATGTGGGTTCCCGGGGATAAAATCGAGATGATGATGAATGGAACGGGTTGAACGAAATGGAAACGAATTTTCCTAATGGGATTGTCAATCGGGGGTAATTTATAATAAAAGCTCCGATTTTAATTACCAAAGGGTGATCGGATCTTATCTGGAAAAATGAAAGGTTGGGCGAGCAAGAGCATATTGACATTTCAAGGGATACATTCTATTTGTGGGTATCATGCAAAGTCTGAAAGGATCAGGAAATGTAGCATGACGAATGACATAAATGGTAGACTGGTGGGATTCTTCAAATAGAACTCCCAGTAGTCAATAGCATCATAATCTCTCCTATTTAGGTCATTTTATATAGTAATGCCCTGTAAATGAAAAGAGAACGAATGTGCCTTGAAGTAGGTAAATACTTTCTCGATATAAACTTTTTACGAAGTAGGGTGGGATTGGCCGTTCTTGAGTAATATATATATATATTTTTTTGAAATATGGATCCGTGTTCACTTTGCTTCCATGTGCTGGATTGTCTAAGACGAATCGCGCTTTTGGCAGCCGTGCTTCACATGAACTCATCCATAGGAGAAAGTTTGAGAATCATTTCCAACCCTACCTAAGGCCTTGATCTCTGTGCTCCTGATATGCTAGCACATGCTAAAATCTTTGTAGCTTCATAAGATTATTGAGGTAGCTAACTTTGGCTATTGTATTCCATCATACAATTGTTCCATAAGTAGGTATGGGTTTTACGATCGCAGTATACATCCAATGGATTATGGGCGGTCGCAAGCCTCATCGTTTTTCTTGTACCATAAGAAAACTTTTTTTTCTATTTCTTATTTGAGTGTTATTTTGGATTCAAATCTTGAACCTCTCGCTCAGTGACCGCGCACTTAACCACTACTACCGCCCATGCTATCTTTTGTTTTTTTTTATGCTCTGTAATAATATCTTTAATTTTTTCCATCGTCAGAAAATTAGATTGAAACGGATTGAACGCTGGATTCATTCTTTTGTGGTTCATTGCACCTGCAAAAGTGTGTATGCATTAAGAGTTCTAAGGATTCTTGACTCTTCTCCGCCCAGGAGTTGTCACTAAGCTTTAGATATCTCGCGACCGATGGATCTTTGGATACAAATTTATGTAGCCTAGTGGCAAATATCACGTATACACAGATTGAGGGCGGTCCTGTAGGAGGTTCAGTATCCTTCTAGTTTACTTTGTCTTGCTTTATTATGTAGTCTTCTGACCACTGTTCTACGCTTTTTTATTTTGCTGGTCCACCAAGTAGCCTCGGTCGGCTTGCGATTGCAAGATAAGGGACAAAATTTATTAAATGCTTTATTCCTTTTTCCAGCGATGAGCAGAGTCAATGGAAGTGCAATTTGGAAGTGTTTCGTCGGAGGGATGAGATATCCATTTTCCGTACTCATTTCAGAATTTGTTTTTAAGAGATTTTGAACGCAAATATCAGAATTCGTGATAATCAATGCAATTACATTTTCCTTGCAGTTGTGTGATACACCGCCTCATACTCCAAGTATCGTACCCTCCGGTTGTAAATTAATTCGCAGTAAACAAGTTCATAACCTCATCAAATCCACATCGCTTTAAAAATCTCGAACATAATTTTTCCCTAAACTTATAAAGTGGTCCTCAGAGTCGAATTCTCTCTCTAACTTTCCATCTGCACAGATAGCACGAAAAAATAATTTCAAATCATTCAAACTCTTTAAAAAATACTTTCATAACAACAAATTGATGAGGATTCTCCGAAAAAAGGGATCCTCCACGAGAAACAAAAAAAATTCTTATTATTCTCCACGCTCTTAGGGAAGAAAAAAAATGAAAAATTCATGAGCACAAACTTTCGATAGGGAAAGAAATCCAAAAAAAAATCGTCGTGTGGAACAAAAAAGAACCGGAAAATCGTTACCCACTTGTAACTAACCTAATTTCCTGCGAGAATGGGTGAAGTCCTTGCTCCATCCACCCACACACACACACACACACACACACACATCCGATATCCTTGTCTTCGTTTCGTTTTGTTCGGCGTCTTTCTGTTTTATTTTTATTTTCTCTTTCATTGTCCTTGAGTGCGTTTCGAACATAAACAGTTTTTCCTACTTTGGCGTCTTCGTCTCTCTAATTTTTCATGATCCACATCCACGTTCTATTTTGACTTTACGACGAGAAATAACAGACACGCGAGAGCAAGATGAGATAATGATAAAGGGAAAGTTCAGGACAAGACAACAGGATATAAGGGAATGCGCACAGGGTTATCCTGCGTGTTGTATACATACGGAACTACACGAATTGTGTTTTCCTGTACTAGGCGGAGGAGGAAGCCGCTTCCTCTCAAAGAGGAGGCATATTGCTTGAGTTAGCACATGAATCGAACATTGTGGGAATCGAACATTGTGAACCAAACGAAAAAGAGTAGAACAAATAAAAGCATACAAAGCAACCGTTAAATTGAGTTGTTTACTCAAAAATTGTTCATCTCAAAATACAATTTGTATGCGAATATGTACGAGTATGCGATGGAAAACAAAGCCCAAATTCCAACCCGATCCTTATGCTCCGCTGTCATCCTTCGTCGTCTCTTCAGTCATTACATACATCAAATCCACATCATCAACATTTCATCTTGTGAGCGAGAGAGTATTGTGTGTAAAGGATAACCTGAATGAAGCGAATAAATTTGAAATGAAAATATGTGGAAAATGAATTCGTTAAAGGAAAAACACACACTCAACACGGATATAGTATGTAGGTGCTAAGGTGAATGGGGTGGGTCAATCCTTTAGGATCCTTTTTCCAGCGAAAATGTTCTCGCTCTACGATTAGGAGCATCCAATTTGTTGTCTATGCGACATTTTATTTGTTTATACCCAGAGGTGAAATGAGAAATCCTTTATCCTGTCGAAGAAAATGACACTTAAATATGTTCCACCCACTCTCATCCGGGGGTCTGTTTTTTCAACCCATTGGGAGGAAATGCGTGGAAGAAAAAAGAAAAAAAAAAAAAAAAAACATCATTATCCGAATCCGAAATGGAAATGTAATACATTTGCTATTATTTTTGTTTTCCTTTTTTTGTGTTTGTGTTGAGAAAGTATCCTATTTCGTATATTTTTCGAGTTGTTTTCATCTATTTGCATTTGATATAACCGTTATTTATTCGTCTATAAGCAGATAGAATGTGTGACCTCTTTGCCAGCTGAAAATACAAATTAATGAAAATTGAGAGGACAAGGGAGCAACAGTTGCTAGTATTTCGAAAGGTGGTGCCTTAAGTTGTTTTACAAATGGAGTCGTTAATGAATAACATTTTAAACTGTTTCTTAAAATACATAATTATTTGTTGATATGGAGGCATCAAACTTATATATATTCATATAAAAATAAAAATTAAAGTAAAGTGATTAACCAGCAGAAAAACAATTAACCAGTAAAAAAAATCATTTTTCGATCAGCAGAAAGTAATTTTTGATCAGCCGAAAATAATTTATTGATCTGTAGAAAATAAGAAAAGAAATCAGTAGAACAAGAATAAATTATTTGATCAGCAGAAAGAAACAATGCTTCGAGGAAAGGAACGCGCGAATACTCGTACATATGTATTTTACTATTATTTTCTGAAATTTTCAATCGCTCAAGTCTTCTTTGAGTATAATTTTAAACATTTTTAAAGACTATTTTTAAGTTTTTCTGCTCAAATTTTATTTTTGCTAGTTAGTTAGCTTCAATGTTCTGGCCAGATAATAGCCGAAAGAAAGTATGATAAACTTCCCGCTGAGGTAAACAATTTGACTAAGCTTGTAAATGAGCCCATGAGTATACCGTATACCGGACAATGAAAGTCATTCCGGTAAAATACTCTGGACTTGTTTCTTGCTTCGCTCCTTGATAAATATACACCATCGATGTTTTATCATAAATACACAATTTTATCAGCTAAATTCTCGAACTCTGACCACTCACTTAAAGAAAAGACTGCTAAAAGAAAAGTATGGCCTTAAGAAGCTATCTTTAGGAGTTTTAATTGGTGGCTATGCTTCTTCGATAGCGACGTGGATGCCCCTGCTGATATGATCACTTACACTATACTCCTATGTATGAATGAATTTATTCTTAACAGAACAAAGAGCATTGAACCTAAGGCAAATTCGTGAAATGACCAGAGCTGTATAGAGGCTATCAGGTTGAAAGAAGTAACTTTTCGGTCTTATGAAGGCAACAAATCTGAGAAAAATTGAAAGAAGCTTAAACAAGCCAAAAAGACTGCAATGCCCACATCCGACGTATAAAATTCTTATGTAACCAAAAATTTTGGCAAAAAATCTTACAATTGTCAAAAATATTAAAAATTCTGCCTCGTCTGCCATTCCAACGCTCATGTACAATGACATTTCAATTGTCATCTGTCAGACAAAGCCAATCTGCTTGCTGCTCACTTTGCAGGGAACTCCTAGCTGCCAGATAATGCTTTGTCTCCGACTATATGGTTTTCGGAGCAACAGGTCCACTGGTGATTTGGTAGCATATTTCACAGGGAAGTGTAACCAATCTTATTTCAAAACCATTTGACAGAGTTTGGCATCAGGATGTTTCATCGAAAATGCATGCATATGGTGTCGATGAGTCCCTTCTTCAATGGATTAGAAATTACCTTTCGGGGCGTTCAAATACATACAAATTGTCTTGAACGGCTTCAAGTCTGCAATTCACCATATAAATGCTGGTGTTCCCCAAGGTTCTGTTTTGTCTCCGACTCTCTTTCTTATTTTTATAAATGATTTCTAGTCCGCAACTTCTAATCCAATCCATTCCTTCGCTGAAAACAGTACCCTCAGTTTATCCTTGCACTTCGGTCGTAGAAGAGGAACGGCAACGTATGTTAAACACATTAAATTCCGACCTGGACAGCATAACCAAATGGGGTTCCAAAACATAGTGCTGTCTTCTGCCTCTCAAGCCAAAATCCATGAATGTACTTGCATTGCTGAAATTTACATGGTATGTGTATTAATAACCATCTTCGATGGAACGATTATATATTCGGAGTCACCAAAAATGCTGCAAAATGTCTAGAATTCCTTAAGTGGTGCAAGAAATATTTTACCCCTTCTGATCTGGCTTCAATTTATAATGCATTCATTTGCTCAAAGCTGCAATATAACGCTAACATCTGGTCTGGTGCACCCAAGATCGTTCTACACATTCTAGATGGGGTACAGATTCGCGCGTTAAAACTTATAGGTGACAGAGACATTGTGAACTCCATAGATTCACTCGAACATCGTAGAAATGTCTCTTGTCTTTCCCTATTTATCGTTATTTTTTATAAAGCTCCGGCGAAATAGCCAATTGTATTCCGCCCTTCCAAAATTCCACCCATAATACGCTTCATGCTTCAAATGCACATCAGTTTGCAAATGTACACTATACATAGTGAGGTGGAAGCCCAAATTTAAGTATAATACTTAATGCGTACTCCAGACCCGCTAAGCTCGGAAATGTATTAAGAACTATTACAAAGGAGTTTATCTGGTGTAATTTCGAGCATCTTTAGTTCTAATTGAGAAATACTGTTGTAAGAGGATGAAAAGTTGTGTAGGATAAGAAACACCTCGTGTCTCGAGTAAGCTCTGGGATTTTTCAAAACTAAGCTGCCTAATGCAGGCCTGGTATGTGCTGCTGCGGAGTTCACCATTGCGCAATTGTTCAAATTGCTAGAGGTGCTACGGGTAGGTATACTACAATGGAATCCAATAATTAGGAATCCTCGTTGGTCTCCAAAAAACTATCGATAGAACCACAATATCTAGTATAACCTTGCCAAACCTAGTATGTATGATTAAGAAGCCGATTATGCAATGCATAAACTAATAAATTACTCAGAAAATCACAATTTTCCATAAATAGATACACATTTCTATACATATTCCGATCGTAATAACCCCATTAAACGAAACATCATTTCCACAAACCGCCTTAAATCGTTTCATTCTTTTGCAGTGAAACAAGTCCTCAATTTTACTTCAGTGAGAAAACAAAAATACGAGTAGGTATCTCCTATAAAAGTAAATCGAATTCAATTCGAATACGACACCCTGAGGGAGTGTTTGACTTCGATTTGCCTTAAATCTTCAAATCTCCCCCTTCACCCATCCTATACCCATTACAATACAAAGCCCCATCATGTAACATAACCTACAACACCCACTCACTGAAACCTTTGCAGTCACAACAATAATTTAAAAAAAAAGCATTGGAAAAATCAACCCCAAAACACTTCCCCTATGACAGTGATGATCCCCAAACCGCATCGTTCAATATCACATTCCTCGTGCCATTTGAATGGCATATATCCTGTCTATCACCTGCAGTAGGGAGTAACATCGAGTTTACATCACCGAAAGCAAAACAAAAAAAAAAATATATATATCTACCATTTTCCACAATGTGTGGATGTAACAGTAGAAAAGCAGCACCCCTCTGGGCGCATTTCGTTCCACGAAAAGTAATTAAATTCATTTATAGGATTTGTGGAAGCGTCTTTTGTCGCTCACGGTACGTTGCGTTCAATTCTTGTTGTCCTTGTTATTGTTGATGGTACAGGCACAGAGCAATAAAAGAACATAGCCGCAGGATTGCAACAAAGCACTTAGAATCCTGGCAGAGTACGCCCACCACTACATCCAACCCCCCGACTCCAGTGCATATTACATGATGAATCGCTGTCATACACTTTTGTCGTTTATCGTTTATTTAACTCGATGTTGGCGGTGGGGATAATCACCTTTGATGTCACCTAATTGCGATTTGGCTTCCAGCCTTGTTCGCCTGTTGTGATGATGTAGGGTATCTACAGTAGATATACAGAGTAAAATGAAGGAGGCATGCCGACCCAGAGGGTCGCTATGAATTTGATTACGGTGACATGTAGAGCGGGAATGCTTTTTACTTTTTAATGATCTAATTTTATAAAACGGCACACATAAGTGCTGGATTGGTGACTGCCGTGTGCAAATATTCGCGGTTGATAATGTATATTTTATAGGAGAGGGTGGGGGGTAACAACAATGGAACTTTGGGTGTGATGGCTTTAGAAAGGAAAGTAAATCCGCAGCTAATTGACGATAAGTACTAAATGAACGGAAAGGAGTGTGGGAGCGGAAGGTGTGGCAAAATTGTTAATGGTAATGGTACACGAAAAGCAGTTACTAAGAGTAATGATTGCCTTTTTCAATGGAATCAGTTCTTTTGGGCACACGAATATGAGTGATGGAATGAGTAGATACCATCCTACCTAGATTTTTTTTTATCGATTATTGAAGCTGAAGTATGCTGTTATAGACCTATCCATCTAAAAGTAGTTGTATTATTATAAATAACTTACTTGAAGCTTAAGGGATACTGATGACATAATGTAGTCCATAGTAGATACGTAGATGGTTACAGCGTAAATAATTTAACCTACCTCGATATTGAGGGGCTTTAATATTTCAGCGGAGATACTATTCTCAGCAGTCTGCACAAGACTCAACATGACATCGGTCAGTTATATACGTGTAAGGTCCCGGATTAGATTAGGCGAATCAAATTTAGAGTCACAGTCCCTGAAAACCGTACTCATCTACTCACTTATTTATATGTTGCCATCCATAGGGCATATTCCTACTCCAACTAAATTCATGCAGCAAAAAGCATGGCGTCGATATGAGAATGCAAACGCAAACTCAATCCACTTCCTAACCCCACATTATTGCCTTACCTGATAGGTAGTCAGGATGGACACTAAAGGACTGATAAACTGCCAACAGGAAGTATAATTCTAGAGAAATGATAGAGCGTTATACCAGGGTATAGAAGATTTAACAAAAAAGAGTTTAAACTCAGTCTTCTGTAATCTGTGATCTGTACGCATCAAGACATTAGCACTTATTTGGTGGATATTAAGCTAAAACGAGGTTGAGAAAATTGCGGCAGTAGTTTGTGGGGTCGACTTTGGTACCAGAAGTATGTAGATAATGCATCTGTGACTTTTACCGCACTAGAAACACCTTCGATATGACCCATCTAAGGCAGGTCGACAAATGCTTTTGTATTTCTTTTATGTACTCGCTATCGATTGCATGATATAGAGAAAATATTATGTTTTTGAAAAATTTATTTTCACATTTAAATCATAAGCTCGTGTGGCTTAGTTCTGCGAATGTTATTGTGTACTCGTCTAGGACGAGACTAAGTCTTTGTCTCTTGCGTACCATGGGGCGTTGACTATTCCACAAAGGACATTATTTTGGAAGGTTTTAATATTTTTGTTGTACAGCCCCATAATTTAATGTCATACGTCCAGACAGGCTTAAGAATTTGCTGGTATAGAATATTTTTATTCTAAATAGATAGCCAGTATATTCTGTATTTTATATTCAATTCTTCTGCTTTCTTTTTAGCATGTTTTTTCCTACATTTGCCAAAAATATAGCCACTACTAGATATTTGCTTGTGTTTGTATAAAGAACTTTTTGGAACAGAGAGCTTATTTTCTTGTTTGTAAAATTAACGTGGGTAGACTAAGTTTAATTAAGTTGACTGCATTCTGCAGCTTAACAATAGCTTTGTTTGCGCATTTGTCATCCGCAAAAGTGGCTCTTGTTGTCTAGTGGTATATCCCTTGTGCATAATAGAGTTGGTCCGAGAACAATGCCTTGTGGGATACCTGCCATTATTTCCTTCAATTACTTCCTATCGTACCCTAAAAAAATTTGTCTGCTACATAAGATTTCAGTATCTCATAATGAATAGGTAGGACCCTATGCAGTTTTAACTTCAAGCCTATGTGCCATCTTGTCAAAGGCTTGCCTACGTCCAGGAATAATACAGAGCATACCTGTTTACCTTCGATTCTCTATCACGTCTGTAATACGGTGTTTTTGATCTGATATTGTCAAATGCTTATTCCTAAATCCAAATTGATGGTTCGGGTAGATTCGTCTTTCAATAATAATTTTGTCTAGTAAAACAAAAAGTTTTTCAAAAATTGTCTATAATATCGGGAGTAACGATATTAACCTTATTTCGGTATTAAGACTATTTCAATGATCTTTCAGTGATGACGTACATGTCTTAGGCATTAATTAAAACCTTAGGATTTATTATGGCTACAAGATCGTTAACAAGATCGTAACCTGGTGCTTTTTTATTCAATATTTTAAGCCTGTACATATTTCTTATTTCTCTTGTAGTATCATAGGGCATTTCTTCGTCATTTAATTTATCGACAAATTCTAAATTTTCATTCACTAAGTCAGGTGGGAAATGTATAAAAACGCCGAGAAGTATTTTGCAAACAAATCAGCCTTCTGCTTGGGGTTTCCGACCCATTTTTCATCAGGTCTTGCAGGTCTAAAGAGGACGACGTTAAGAAACTGGCTCGTTACTGCACCACAAGTAAGAAGAGATATTATGGAAATCAGCGGAATAGACATCTGTATGGCAACAGTTCAAAAATGGCTTAACGAAGCAGGTCGGTTTGCCACCAGGATGGCAACAAAAAAAAACACACACACACTTCTTACGCCTAGGATTGAAAAAAAGTCATCTAGAATGGGCTCGTAAAAGGAAGAATTGGACCCGAGATGATTGACTAAAGGTCATATTCTCAGATGAGTCCAAATTCAACCTGGAATTTTCAGACGGAAATCCACAGTCCGACGTCGACCTGGAAAACACTTGAAGGAAGAATGTGTAGCAGCTCTTCCGAAAAGTTTCAAACGTGTCATGGATTGGGGAACTGCCGGTGGAGTTGGCAGTTTTCCGATAGTGGATGGTTCCAGAAATGCTATGAAATACAAAGAGGTCATAGAAAATGGAGTGGTTCCTACTATAGAGGAAATGAGCCAGTACTGCACGGGTGTGTTTCAGGACGATTCCGCACCTTGCCGTCGTGCCATAAATAAACCATGAACTTTCAACTGTTATTTTGATAGATATTCCTATTCTCCTACTTTCTGGTTTTGTGGGATATTTAGATACACTAAATTTAGTGTACCTCAGGGCAGTCACCTTAGACCACTACTATTAATGTATTACAACAAAAAAAAGTCAAACGACTCCAATATTGATTCACCAACCATTCCATCTTCAAATTAATCTCATTGATGAATAAATCAATTTCACGGCCTCGATATCATCATCTTTATCATCTCGTCCTTATCAATTCCATAGTTCATTTCCGACAAGTGGCACGCGCCCTTCGTTTTAATCTTCCATTCGCGCCGCGCCAGCTCAATTAATCTTCGTCACTTCAAATTGCGTTCAATTACAAACGTCATTTTCCCTCCCATCACCATTTGTTCAACCAAAGCAAATGAAAGACTCTCCCGATACACTAGTCAGAGCCCCCGTCTATTTCAATGTCCATCATCAGACAAATGTTGCAGAAAACGAAACATCAACTCCATGTAAATTTTCTCGACCCCCATCTCTGGCTCGGTAACACACGCAAATACATTCACTCAACGATGACTATGACGAAATTACGTCTCGTACACATCCTTCGAAGGAAAGGAAAGGAATTTCCTTATGGACTAAAATGCGCCATCTCACGCTTTTTGGACAGAGAACCCGAGAGTCCTGAGGGAAGAAAATTTCTCTTTTGAATTCCTCCTGAACTGTGACTACTTTGCGATCCTGTTTGCACAATACTTACAGTTCTAGGGCAAACTACGAAGAAGACGAAGGCAACTGCTCATTCGACTGATGATGACTTTGCGCTAACACGTTTATGAACTGTTTTTCGGGGGTGAGCGTATGAGGGAAGGATATGGGGCAGGCATTGAAGTTCAACAAAATCACTGCTCACAGTCGATGTCAAGTTTTCCATTATTTTGTTCATTCATTCGTCCTACGGGTGATTTGATTTTTCTCTCACACCCACCGAAGGATCTCCATCACCATACCACCCACCCAGGACCAGGAGCGTATTCATAAGAGAGAAGGCAAAATCAAAAGCAGGTTTCATGCTTCAGCGAATTTGTGAAATTCAATTTACCCAATGGCGTTCTCTGTGTCTCTTCTCGACTCCTCGTCCACCGAGCGCCTTCTTTATCGAGTACATTCGCATACACACAGGAAGCAGAAAATAATCATGTCCAATGAGTCGGCAATATTTTCTCCCTGACGGTGGCACAAGAAGAGCAATGGTAAAAAAGGACGTACAACGTAGACCGTCCTGAAACAAGTTAAATAGTCAATCAGGACAATGATTTTAAGTATGCATATTATCAGAAATGAAAAAGGACGACACACTCAACTGCTTTATTGTCGAATTGTTCCTTCTTCTCCAGTACATGTCTTCAAAGCAAGGACTCTGTGGAAAGGTGGTACTGCTGTGCCTTTGATTTTCTGGCAAATTTCATTTTTGCATGTCCGTTCGATTGGAAACGGAAATGACGATGACGACTACGACGCCGACGACGACATCGAAGCAGAAGTAGAAGACGAAGAAGTCGAATGTCTGTTTGTCGTTAAATACAGGACGAATCAATGAATCCTTTTGCGCTCTGACTTTATTGTCTCTTTTTCTTTGTCGATTGGTTATGTCATTTCAATTTGGATTGTTTCGAGACTGGGACGACGACTGTTGAATTTTTCCTCATTACGGGTGAATGGTTAATGTGAAGAAGGAAATCGTCTTGGCAGGACGCCGCGCTGGTAGAGGGATGGAATTTTGGGGATGACAGTCAGAAAGGTAAATCTATGGAGGCGGGTGGTTTTCCTTTTTTTTCCCCTCTCCTTTTGAGGATTTTATTTCAACGTCTTTGACTCACTGACCCAATTTCGAATATTAGACATTATCATCACGACGTCTGTCCTTTTTTAGGTTTTAAAGGTAATTAAGGACATGACATCATTTTTAAATCTGTCTGTGCTTCTTTTAGATTTTTTTAAAAGGAAATACGTAATGTGAAGGACATCAAATGGTCAACAACCAGTCCATCAATTGAAGACTTCAAGTTTCCAAGTAACTTAGTTCATCGAGTGGGACTTTTAAATCATCAACTCATCCGTTTAGTAGGAAATTCAAGCTCTTGAACAAGAGACGAATCTTATAGGGGTTACTAGCCTTTTTACCATCAGCAGTAGTAGGGATATTCGAGTAAGAGCACAGTTTTTCACGTACCCAGGTTGCTTTTAAAGGAACGATTTAAAACAAGTCGCCTTTAAATGCTACATAATTGTATCGGGGACGATCAGAGTCCATCACTTTATGTTGGCAAGTCATAATCGCTACGACTCAAATTTTTTTTTTAAAAAAAAAAGCTCGAACACCGCTGACTTCGATTCTCACTGTCCTGTTTCAATTAGCAATCTCGCATCGAGATTTCCTAGAATGTGGAAAGATTCGTACACACAAAAAGAGTGTAAGAGTGAAGTATCTAACTATAGGCACATTTCTAAACTCTCATGCGTTCCCTAGCTCTTTGAAAGGATCGTGTATGATGCAATGTTCTTTCACTGCAAGTCAATATGTTCTATTATCTAAGCAGCACGGATTCCTTAAGAGCAGATTGACAATCACTAACTTAACTGAATTTCTGTCAAATACACTTTGCATATTGAAGAATGGCAATAAAGTTGATGTTGTTGCCACAGAATTTAGTATCACTTTTGACAAAATTTGTCACCAAATTATTCTTTTTAAGCTAAAAGCTCTACATTTTCAACGATGCTGAATGTATAATCAAGGACTCAAATCTATCTATCTATCCTGATGACATGAAAATCATCAAATACTGCTGACTCCCGCCTATTGGAGGAAGCCTTGCATAAGTTCTCCATCTGGTCTTAAACATACAAACATATGTACATAATCCGGTGCTCTTTACCTTTAAGGTGTCGAGATGGCATCCGTAGTTCCCTCCGTTTTTTCTTCGCGAAATTTCCACACTGGGTCCTTGCTCTACGCTTAGCCGTATGCCAGCTTTCCCCAGATCGATGTCCATATTAAGAGAATGGAGTCTGTGAGGCGCAGATTCTTCCGATTCGCTTTATGGTTACCACGAACTTATGTCTAGAATGATACGCAATGCAAATGTTTCGCTATCCATCTTTGATTTCAATAGTAGCGAAATTCACCATAAAACTCCCTCCTCCTGACCTGGGCTCTATTTCTCTCCCCGTTCCTTCTCGAATTATGTTAATGTAGCGCAAGGGAAAAATTTGTCCGAAATTCGCCATTTGCTCGACGCCGATTCCTTAAATGTTTTCTTTAAGGATATGCCCTTGGATATTAAATTGCCCCTCCAATAAGTCTATGACTTGAAGAAGAGTGTCTATGCGCTTGAGTTACAAATAGTTCAGATATGACATCGATGCGGCTTTTTTCCCACCCAAGAGCTGAGTTAAAACTGTCAGTATTCAGTGACCATTGGTCATTTTGGCGCTATTTCAACATCCTATTTCAACTATCCGTTCCGGGACACATACATCCACTCGCATAACTGAGGTTTACTATAGTGTATCCAACTTAAAAAGTGTTTTTGTGTGATTTCGCTATCCTCTAGCCATGGGCCTCTGCGTATCCACTCAGTGTATCCATCACATTATAGGGCAATTTACCATCTTAACAGCCCCATTTAGCGTCTCTAATCACCGTCATAATCGTCATATAATTCCACCATTACCGTATAATCCTCAAACGCAACCCCTTGCCCCCGCGTTACATAATTTTCGAATTTCATTCATACTTCATGTGGGTAGGGGTTCCCTTTTCAAACACAAAAAGTGTGTCCCCGCACTTCTCGAATAAATAACAATTCACCAGGATATTTACGATTATTGAGAGATCCTGCTGCTGGTACTTCTCTTTACCGATCCCTGGTTGGCCGTACTTCGTAATTCTCCATCACACATAGGTATGAATGGTGTACTCGTACATGTCCCGAGAATGCCATCATCATTATAAAACCACAACTCGTTCAGCAGAGAAAGGACCTTTCACCTCTCCACCTCTTATTCAGGCTGTGCGGTGAAAACAATTCCGAGAAAATCTCAGCACCATAGGTACTCGTCGTAGTTTAGTATCGTGTGACTGGTGTTACTGTGTGCACGGAACAGTTATTGAGATTTATATTCTTTCGCCTACTGCCACCCAAAAGAAAACACGTACGTGCCTAGCGTGTGCATAGAGAAAATGGCCCGAAAAAGAATCCTTGAGATTGAGAGAAATGAAAATTTATGCGAATTGGGGGAGACCTCCAATATCGATTTGAATTCCATAAGGATATCAAAGCGTAAACAATGAACTCAAAAGAAGGACATTCCATGCTAGAAGGACATCTTGAAGTTGAGCACCTTGTTGTGCATATTGAAAAGATATACATTGGCCAGTGCTTTGTCAGACACGGAAAGAGTTAGAAAAACCGGGAAAAAGTAAAAGACACACACGCCACAGAGAATTTATGTACATTACAATTTTTGCCAGGATAACAATAAAATTTCTTTTTATGGGAATTTTATTTAAAGCAATTCAGAGTCTCTTGCTTCGCGTCTAAGTGTGTGTGTGTGTGTGTTATCGCATGACAAGTGCCAATAAAATACAGAGTCCTTCGTTTCTGCCTATATCCTTATTCTCTTTCAGTCTTCCTATCTCGCTGAGTATGTCCCAGTCTAGCTAGAGGACCTCCCCTCACTCGGTGAAGTGGTAATAATATCCCGATGGAGAAGAGGTAGAAAGACCCGACTATTCAACTCAATGGTACTCTAATCCAAATATTAGATTGAGAATGGAAAAAAAGGATAACAAAATAATCTTAGGTGCAAGACGGGGTTGGTGGTGATTGGGTTTGTCGAGGGTCTACAAATATGGGAGGCAAAAAGAATGTCCTGAGAGGATAATTAATTATTAAGATCGAGAACAGAACGACAGAAAGCACAAAATGAAGAGATGTGGGTGGTAATCCTTTTTGCATTGTCCTTGTGGATAATTTATTCACTAGAAGGATCCACATTTAAGGTCCTTTTTTACACTTTATTACAACTACATACAATATATGATGAGTCTATTTGGTGTTCAGAAAAAGGTCGATGGAATAATAATTCATATTGTGTGTGGCAGGAGGCAGAATGGAAAGGGGCGATAAGTGAATGTGACACATCCTCACTGAGAGTTTTATGACAGACATACAAAGAAATCGGTGAAAGTTGAATCAAATCAATAATATTTTGGTTAGCTTTTATTAATTTCTGACCAAAACTATCTAGAACTATCTGGAACAGGGAAAGATAATCTCCATCTTTAGTAAAAAATATTGTAAAAAATTTAGGCTAGCTGAAATGTCCAAAATTGTTTAATAAGTTCAAAATTTCTGAACATTTTTTTATTTTGAAACCAAGAATACTAAGAGTGGTGTAGGTACATAGTCGAAGAAGAATGTTGGTGGAATACGAGCATACAAGTTTGGATTCGAAAGTTTCCAGAGGTACACATTTATGACAGAACCTTAATTGCAAATACTCTAAGACATGGTATATAATTATTGCAATTCTAGACCTAATTCTTGTCCTTCTACACCTGCCAACATCTACAACTGGTCATCTGCTGGTTTCTTTTTTAAATTACATGCATTCAAATCACCATTTTTCGGCGCTGTCCTCTTGGAGCCAAAAGTTGTCCATGGCATTATCAGGGCCCGATAACGCTCTCCATTGGCGGTTACGTCTACTCCAGCATCGTCTTCGAAGAAGAACCGTCCAATGAAAAATGAGCCTCATCGCTCATGATAATTTTGTGCCAAAAATCATCGTCGATTTGAGCCATGTTCACCACAAAATTCGCATAATCCAAGCGACGTGGCTTGTTGATCAGTAAAAGTTGTTGCGTTAATTGAATTTTGTATGGGAATAACTTCAAATCAGCACGAATTATGCGTCAGAGAGACGTGCGAGGGATGCCCAACTGCAAAAAATGGCGACGACTCGATATTGTCGGTTCTCAACACTGGCCTGTACAGCCTCAATGTTCTCATCAGACCGCCTCGGACGAGGTCGACCTTAATGACTGGCTTCCCTTACTCGATATTTTGCACGATACGCACGTCGCGTTTTCACTCCACGCTGCCAGATAATGCTTTGACTTCACCTGTATTTGAGAGCGTCAAATTTTCCATGGGACAAGTCCACTTTCGCACTCGTACAGTTGCATGAGTATTCAAAGGTCTTAACATACACAAATGATATCCCCCCCATAGTTTTGAAGAAATATTGCATTTATTGTGCCTCAAATTGTGTTTCGCTAACCTTAAGTACATCAAGGGCTTGGTCTTTTAGAAACTTAAATAGTACGACTCTTCGTTCAATACTAATCAGTAAATTCACATTTACCGCAAGGATATTTAAAGGTTGCTCCTCCATGTACGTGCCCATTACGACTGAATTTGCGTTAGGCCCGGCAAAAGTGCGTAGATCTGGTCCTCCCGCTTCGCCTGCTCCTCTACCTGACTCTGAAGCTGACCCATCTGGATAGAAAGCAAGATAGCCAGCAAATTAGGGAGCAGGTGGACATTTCACTTCGACTTTTTGCTGGCGAGCCAGATCTAATTTCGTAATATATTGGAACTTGAGCAACCCCATAGTTTGCGGAATATCCCGAGTTCATTCATAAAGCACACGAGAGCTGGCTTTTATCTGCCGCTTCGTTCCTCATCTGCATCTTCCAGTTCAACGCGGCGTGCCCGAACCTTTGGCAGAGAGCGTTTTCGCTCCCCTTTAGTTTTTCCCATGCCACAACCTGGTAGTCTAGGACTTTGATACTCCTTAGACTATCCAGAGAGCTGAACTAGGAAGAACGATAGTTTTTGCTTCTCCCTTTTAGCCGTTTGCTGTTATGAATGCCGAAACAGTGCGAATTTTGAAAATAAATTTCGGTCGAAATAATGCACTAACCGTGCCTGCTCTACGCAAGTTTGTAAAAAAAGGTTTGTGAGATTGGCATGCTAATTGATAACACAAGTTATCTCCGTGACTTTGGTGTGGTGTGTAGAATGGAGGCATTATAGACCCATTTTTCTTCGAAGATGAAGATGACAGCAACGATACGGTCAACGGAGTGTGCTACTGAGGCATGATAACCTTTATTTGGCCCGAAACTGAGAAAATAAATTTGGACTATCTCTTGTTTTCAGCAAGACTACGCTGCGTGCCATACAAGCAGTCCAATAATCGATCTTTTGCGAACTAACAATAATCATGTAATCAGCGATCTGAAGCCGCGCAGTGGCGCCAAATTACTTTTTTCGTTGCTAAATTACTAATTTTTGAACCGGTAAAGATATTTCAATATTTTTACTGAATTGAAGAGCATTCTTCAGAATTCTTGTAGCTGTAACTTGTGTCAAATATATGTTCCTCGGACTACACAGGGGGACCAGTAATATATATCTTATTAAAAAATATATTACTGGTCTAAACACTCGTACTTAGTAAATTGTTGTTCCATATAACCATTCCGAATTAGGAGCGCAAAAACCACTCTCTCTTACAACAATAATAGGCTTAAGTCGTTCACTTCCTTCGAACCTTTTCCTATTCAATTTATAAAAAGTCATCTCAGAGACCACTTCTACCGTGAAAGTGCGTCCTCTTTTTACACCTTCAAAGCTCTCTTCAGTAAATTTTTGCATAATCCACTCAACATTGTCAACATCCTTGAATTGGCTCGATCCCAGGCTTATAGGTGCTTTTCTGTTCCCCAATCAACCTTTTTTTACCTTTTATTTGTCCACTTGAAGGAGAGAAAATGTCCTGGCATGCATCGTCGTTAGCATCGTTTACTCTCGATTTCGTTCACTCCTCCCCATCAGGATGTGCAGCATCTTCAAACAAAAGCTCTTGAATAATTTTTCTCTGCCCTCCTAACCACTTTACTTACACTTGTTTCAGCCATTACACCACTTGAAGGATTATTCACTGAGAAAAGAAGGAAAAATAAATAAAAAAATCGCTCTCATTTCCTGTGGTGTGCGCTTGAGAAATTGATAATGAAGTCAATGATTATAACGATGATGACACTTCAGAAGGATTTCAACTAGCTCCAATTTTTTATTTTTTTTTTGTGACGAACGATAGAGTATACAATTTGTATTTCTCTCTCCACCACACATATCCCTATTGCAGTTGATTCCAATTTGTGAGAGAACTCATCTTACAGGACCTCTTGATGTCAATTCAACTTTGGGACAATATTTTGATCCTTCAAAGTAATTGGATATGAATTTCTATCGATTTTCTTCATCTCTATGGGACAGTGTATCGCATTATCCTGTGTTTGTCCTCTTTTCCTTTCATGCTTTCTTCCGGTTCAGAATTTTAAAGGAGACTCTAGTTATCGGATCGAATAACAAAGAGAACTGTTGTGTCGCGTTGCTGCTGTAAATCAAAATAAATCAAAGAGAAAAAGGAAAAAAATCCTCTTTATCCCTGCAGCGAGCTACTACCGTGGCAACACCTATTCTTATTCTTTTCGTTTCGCCTTTATGCTTTGCCGGTATTCATCACTATCGACGGTAATCTGATTGTAATTGTAGTTGAACTTCGCACTTTGGATGCATGGATTATTCAGATTTCACGAGATTTTCAAGGAATTTTCTTTCCTGTTCTTCAATTGATTTCCAATTCCAAAACTAGTGTAGGTATCTGTAGAACGGAACCCTCTTTCTCATTGCACCTTTAAAATTGACACAATTTTTGAAAGGATGCAGAAAGAATAAGAAAAAGGTGACGGGACCTAATCGCTTAGTAGCACTTTTGTGCATCAACCTTTTATCCATCTCCTTTGGCTGCACATTCGACCCACCTGTTATTTAAGTGCAGACGAGAAAAGTGCGATCTTCTTATTCTTCATCGTGTTGTTCGCTCTCCATTGGTCTCCAGCACTTGATTTTGAGTTGGCCATCAGTTGCTGTTGCTGCTATTCGTTTATTGTTCTGACGCTGGCATTGATGCTTTTTGCCATCCTTTGGTAGAAAAGAGTTTTAATTTTTTTCGTCCCTGGGTTTCAATGAAGTCTGGGAGCTATTTGAATTTTTGTTCATTATCCTTTTTTTTATTGCTTTTATGTTTCTGCTTTTAGGATCCTGTAGTGGGGAAATGTATTTTCTTATACTGTTGCTATGGAGAATGCACTTTTAGTATCGGCTTTGAGGAAATACACTATCCCAAGTGGTAGTTTTCTGAGAAGGATTAACAAGGATCTCGGATTTGAGTGGCAATTCTTTTGTTCGACTGGATGAAGATATTTAATGAAATAATTAATTTCTGAATAATTATTTAAATTAGAGCGCGCAATTAAAAATTAGGGCAACGAGGGATTTCCGAAAAGATTTCATTTGACTAATGGGTGAGATGGCAGTATTCTTGACCTCAATTTTTGTAAGGACATGCCTATAGTAAATCTGTAGAGACCAGATCAGGAAAAATGTTTTTGCCTCGAGTTGGAAAGTTTGTGGAAATTGTTGACAAGAAAGAACGAAAGGAGACAATTCCGGTGGGGTTAAAATCTTGAGATTTCCACGCATGTATACAGGGTTATTCATTTTGTGCTTTACAATTTCTAATTTAAATAAAATGAAAAGTATTATGGCCTCGTTCTCATCCTGTTGGAACCACATGTCGCTCACATCAATGTCTTCAATCTCAGGCCAAAAAAGTTAGTTTACATTTGACCATAGTGTAGAATTCTCTGAAAATGAAAGATAGTCTGTTGGATGGTGCACCTGCGTCTATTGGTTTGGTTTCTGATACAAGCTTTATCATTTTCCCTAACTGACTATTGCATTTCAAAGAACAAGCTAAGCCTACAAAAGCGAACCCGATTCTTTTGATAATGGAACCATACGTCAAGCTGTTGAATTCTGTCAACAAAATAACATTCATTCCTTGCCTCTGCCTCCTCACAGTAGCCACAGAATATAACCCCTTGACCGCTGCTTTTTCAACAATGTGAAGTAGTTTTACACTTCCAAATGTGAAAAATGTTTTTTTAATTCATCCAAGTCGTGCAGTTACAACCTATCAAATTGTTTCCATATTCAGCAGCAAACAGAGCCAGTGCTATTCAGGGCCTTAAAGTCACTGGAAATTGTCCTTATAATCGTGATATGTTTTACATAAAATGATGTCTTACCCACTGTTATAGCGACAAAAATTCTTCCCGAAGAACCTGCAACAGCTGATACAGAGAGACTTCTTAACTAATATTGCCAGGTGAGACAGGGACATCTACATCCATTCTGGAGACAACTGGAGCGGAAACTTCTGCCCCAATCCTGCCAGCTGAAACAGATACTTCAATACCTATCCTGGAGCCTGTGCTGTATGTGATAATAGAAAATGATTTACAAGAAATAATATCGGAATTAATCAAAGAAGACCCACTAACAAATGACAGTATATAAGGAACGGTGGCACGAAAAATCTGGTGGCTACTTAAATATAGGCACTTTTACGTCAGACTTTTGCGCCAAATAAACACCAGCGCACTCTTAGATTCCAAGCAACATTGGATAAAAGTACGCAATATTGTAATATTTTTCAAATTATTAATGAATTCGAATTTTGCTGTTACTATGGATGATAGATGGATTTGACAGATGACATATGGCAGGGATATAGAATCCCAATCTCGAAATTAATAACCCTTTATGTATACACGATCGAGTCCATCTGTCGTGGGATGAATGAACATACTATGACTCGTTGTCTTCGCTTAGTAAACATATACACTAATTGCCTAAACACAGATGGCAATCCATAATCTCACCACACGGGAAGAATATGTAAATCCACGTATTCATGGAAGATGGAATAATAATGGGATCGACAATTTGACACTGAATTCAGATATTGATGGAAATTCAATCGAGCTTAACATATGAAGCCTATTTTTTTTCTCTGAGCTGTGAAAAAGTCTTTCTTTCATCTGCATTTAAAAAAAATGTCAAGTCTGACTGAATTACACCTCCCTCGATTTCTTAAGGCAGAACTTTGTTTGTAAATGAAAAAAATTATTTCTGTTTTTTGAATATGTTTATGTAGACGTTTAAATTGTTTTCCATTAAGTTGCAAAGATAATATCGGTTAAGTGGCCGCCGCCAAAGTTCGAGCTCATTCCACAGCTGTTTCCATGACTTTTTTCGAAAACTTCTGGTAATAAATTCCCTACTTCTTGTCGGATGTTCCCCTTTAGGACCGCCAAGGTCTGTGGCTTGTTCGTATAGACCCGTGACTTCAAAAAAAACCCCAAAAAAAGAAGTCTGAAACTGTCAAATCGGGCGATATTGCGGGCCAGTGCAAATCGACAAAACCAGTGATTAAGTGGCAGGAGTAAGGAATAAGGGCTTGGCTGTAATTTACAGGCGATCGGCGACCTGTATGCAGCGATATTATTGACCGAACGGCAGCTCCGGGGCCTGCCATGTCTGATACTGTTTCGTGTTAAGTCAATCTCTTGGAGGCGAAAGGCTAAACGCCGCAGTGTTTGCCCAGTTGGTGCCACACGACCAGGGAATCAACGACGGAATTCACGTTGATCCAAAACCACCCCCTGATTATTTGTCAAAAGCATTGACACAATTATTCCGCGTTCTTGAAGAGTACAGCAATCCATGGTTTGTATATTTTGCTTCTGTTTACTCTACAAATGTCAGAGTAGCGATGACATAGGACGCCATTTGCAAAAATGATAGCATCTTCCGATAGGGTTATGACTTGCGCTACCTTATAGCACAGATAATAAACAAAATCGCGTAACTAATACAAACACTTTTTTTCAATTTTCAGTCTGCTTTTACTTCCATCCAATCAGAGAAAATTGTCCTATTGGATTAAGTCAATCCGGTTGCAATTCAATTTGCGTATGTATGAGATTCAAGAATTCTTTTCAATCCTCTATGTACACTTGGTAGTACCTTTTTGGAACGTAACTATGATTTGGCTTAACTTAGCAAATGCACATACCACTCACATATATTGTAATGAATCTACAGATGGCACTGCAGTATCCTACCACCGTGGGAAGGATAGATCTAGCTTTTAATGCGGTTGCTATATATGCTTACCAACGAACGCCGATAATGTAGCGTTCGGTTTGTAATTCAATTTCTACAAGTCCATGGGACGCATGTTGATTGGATCACTCTAGAAGCAAAAGCCGTGATATTCCAAAAGCGACTTTGAGAAAATTGTATTTTAAAACGAGCCCATTTGACGAAATACATTAAAATTGACATAAAATGACTCTGAAATGAAATCGAAGAACTAAAGAATCGGAGAACACTGAAGAAACACTGAAATAGTTGATGGAGCTTCCCCGAGAATATGAATTCATTACGATCAAGGATAGGAATGTCCGTTTGTCATCTACTCCAAGCACACCAATAGACCGAATTGAAAGCTGGAGATGAGTTGCTAGATAGCATACACCAATTCATTTCTACTATTTAGTCAGACGAGTGTATGCCTGATGAATGGAATCTCAGCATCATTTGCCCGATCCACAAGAAAGGACACGAGCAACTGCTCCAACTTCAGAGTCGTCGGTCAGCAGCACGTTCAAGATCTTATCTGCCATATTGTGTGAATGCCTGAAACCTTTTGTCAACAACCTGATTGGCCCCTGTCAGTGCGGTTTTAGGCCAGGAAAGCTCAGAACCGATCAAATCTGCACACTTAGGCAGATCCTAGAGAAAACTCAAGAAATTCAAATCGATACTAACCAACGACGAACTGTTCAAGCTGTACAGCGACATAAGACCTAGTCAAAAAATTGCGTGTTGGTCGTTTGAGGTGGGCCTTATATACATACGAACAAAAAAGTCCAAAAAACGGTGTGAAAACCGCTTTTATAGTTTAGGACCTAGGAGGTGGTGATAAACAGAGGGATGAACGCGTTAGCGACAGATTGATCTATTTAAGTCGGACTGTCGCGCTACCCTTGGTTGACCTGGACTGCAAAGCATTGCCACGATCATGCCTCAATCATTGTGCAGACTTCATGACTGGCTTTAACATTTGGTTATCAACAGTCACGTCCGACCATTTCCTATTAAAATTTGTTGATCTCCTGACTTGTAAGTTTTGAAAATTTTGAAAACGTCTCAAACTCCTCTCAAACTCCTCCTAAACTTCTCAAACTCCTCCTAAATATGAACGTACTTGACATAGTTCAAATGCTCAGCAGAAAGTTATACTAGCATAGGGTAAGGGGACAAATATACCGATGCTAGTAACCATATTTGGAGGTAAGAGCGCTACTGTTGTCTCATCGGGTGTTCGTTCGTTGTCCTCAAGACTCCTTCCCAAAAGCTGGAAATGTTTTGTTGACCTTAAGTCTTTGGGAAGGACTCCAGCCGTAGAATAAGCTATATGTTGCCATATTTTATGCTGGAAATTAAACCCTTAAGAAAGAAAGGAAGCATTAAGATGCAAAACCCAAATCTACTTCGGTGGACATTTGTGCAAATTTGGAGCTGACAGACTTGCAGATAGCATACCGTTCCGTCTAACGATTCGTGCGATATGTTTGTCAAGTTTTTTTCTTCTTTAGCAATTTACACATAACAAGACGTCACAATGTTTCTAGACTAATACACACAATGGACACTTGTTAGAAGAAAAGTAAGTAAGTTTGAGTTGCTAGGCTGGAAAGCTAGAAATACGATTTTTTTAAAGTCTAGAGCCCTGAGAGTGTACTTTGATTGGATGCTGATTGCTTGGTGATAATATGTAGCATTGACAATTACATATATTGCTGGTTGGTGCGGTTGTGACAACGTCATATGAAGAGGGTGGTTAGAGATCATTTCACTTTTAACCCGTCTCCAATGTTGCAATCCTCATCGACTATGCATGACATAATTTGTGTTTTGCTTCTATTTTACTGAACCGTCTCCTTTCCATTGTATGTTCTGGAATACTGTCTAAACATCTTCACCAAGTTTCAACTTGCTATTCGAAATGTTCTCGTTTGGGTAAGAAATTGTCTAACTAGCCTTCAAGGAGAAACGGTATAAACCTAAACCTAAGGATGTAAAGTTTCGCACTGCTTTAATAAGAATTTAAAACTCCCAGCGATTTATTAAAGGATTACATGCTCATTGAATTAAAAATTAGCAACTAACCCTTTGCTCTGCCTCTCTCGCATCCTAACAATATTCCTTTTTCTGAAAATTGCTTTTGTAAATGTTTATCCCGGCAAAATACCCTTGTTCATTCCTGCCAATTACATTCATAATTCCCTACTTCATCATTACCATCTGCTTGGCTGTCGATACTTTCAACCAGCAACAGCAGAAGCAGCAGCAGCAGTAGGAGCAGCTAGGCAACCCAATGCAAAGCATGGAAGGTAAGAAAGAATTCTTAATCCATCCACTTCATCCACTTAACCCTCTCTTCAAGTGTCCTTAAGAACTCATATACACATACAAACACACACTCAAAGTCACAACTCTAACAACCATTTGCCTTCGTCAAATTTTTCATTTTATCTGCATATTTCCCTGCCTCTCGTTTTCCAGGATCTTGACTTTTGATCATTAGTGTAAATTGCTTATTACTTTCTCGAAGGACAACATCTCTGACTAATTTTGAATTCTACCCCTTTTTTCCATGCAAAAACCAGTCTTCTTACTTATAAAGCCGTCAAAAGATTTAAATTTGCTCTTAAAAAATAAATGGCGGGAAAGGAAAGGACTTTTTTTGTTGCCCCTTTTTTTTCGTTCGTTTTTCGAATGATATAAACATCGGCGATGTGCGTTTAACAAGCGCGATACGTAACTCAATTATTTTAAAAGGTTCCACCAAACCATTTCTTCTGAGAGGGTCTTACTTTATTTCGCTACGAAGGACGATAGAAGCCCTCCTAGGGATGATGTCAAGAGTTAGAGATAGAAAGAGGTAACTGCTTTTTGTCTTTCATAAATATTTGATTTAAACCTCTTTCTGTCTCTCTTCATCGTCGAGGCGAAGAGGAAAAGATCAAAAAAGGATGTGTGAATGGGTTGAGTCCTGAAATATGAAGAACGTGTAGAAAAATGCTTGCAGTTTTTTTTTCCTCTGCTCTCGCTGGTTCTTGTAAATTCATTGCGCTGAATAAACACAGACACTCACTTTGAATTTTTCATATGGAAAAAAGGTCCTTACCCGAAATTATGTCCTTGTGTAATTTGATTACATCATAGAGCAACGGAAAAATCCGACTCCATCACAAAAAGGCGGTATCAAAATAATTGCAAAGAAACGAAGGGTTGGCAAATCACTTTGCAGCCAAATAAAAAATCCGTAAGAGTGGGATGTGGACAAAAAAAAATCCTTTTGATCCCTTCTGGTGAAATATAAAAACAGAATCTCTGATTCATATGTTAACTTGTTAGAATGACAACAAGATTAGCAATGCATATGGGGGAGTATCCTTTTTTTGTCAATTATTCCATTCCGTGGATTGTTGCCAAAGTTAAATAATTACGCTCTCACTTTCAAAGGATACACATCTCTACCTACGAAAAGGTCATTAAAAATATATAAATCATGTCATTTCGCCTGTTAAATAGGAACCATTACCACATGATTATCCATTCAAGCCAATCAAAGAGAAAAAAAATGACTCGCCACATGTGAGTCCTTCAAATGAGCAGAAATAAACGAGTTTACGCAAAACCTTATACTAAATGTCATGGGAAGAACGTTGAATAAATGCCTCCACAATGGAGAGTTCATAAAAGGATTTCTGTTTTTTTTTTTTTCTGCCGACCTTCTTGGTCCTTTTAGGAGAAGGACAACCATGATGACGACGTTTGGAATTAATTTCAAATTTCTACCACTTTGAAAAAATAGAAGAAAAAGATACGAAGCCAGTAAAACAGAGATTGCATATAGGATATGCTTGCAGCAAATCCCTTTTTTCCATTTTTTTTTTTATTTCATTTGTTTGATTTCAAAAGGATATTTCCAACGTCTGATGGGATTTTTTTTTTTCCCTTATTTTCTACTACATTTCTAGGACTTTTGGGGGTCGCTGTTTTTTTTTAGTTTTTTCTGCAACTTGAGTGTGGTCAGGCCAGAAGAAAGTGCTTTTTAGAGGGGATTGTCCGTTTGGACTGCGCGCAAAGTGCAGACAGGGTTTTGGAATTATCCTTGGTGAATAGGCTTGAAGTGGCAAGTACTACGAATGAAAAGAAAATCCGCAAAATTTTGTTTCTTGCATTTTGAGTGACGCGAGGCGGTAGCAATATCCTTTTCTCTGGATCCGGCACCCCTTTTCTTTTCTTTTTTTTTTTGGCTATGTGACCGTAGGGCGAAAGTCATTACGGAATTTTTGTTGCGAAAATGAAAATTCGTTAGTTAATTGCAGGACACGAGTGCGATTGTGTATACATATTTGTATGAGCGGTATACTACAGCAGACGAATTGAAAACCACTTTTACGGTTTGGCAACTTTTACGGAGTAACTTGCACACAAAGGACCAACGAAGGCGGAAGTGCTGGGGGTAAATAATGAATGAAAAGGATTGCAGGGTTGTGGTCAGTGTATTTAAAATTTATTTAATTACATTTCGGCAAATGGGAAAAAATGCAATAAAAATTGGATTAGGAGACTGGTGCATTTGAAAGAAAAAACTTTTTTAACCACAAGCTGCCTTCGAAGACTAAGTGCAGGGGATTTACTGCTCAGGGGCTTGAAATTCAACGATCGGAAATTAAGGGGATATTCGAAAGTTAACCGCGTTAAATAAAACTTAATACTATTATCCCATTCCAGGTCAGTGGATTTGGATATTAGCAACTGAGACTGCTACTTAGAAGCAGTTAGAAGTAATCTTTTAGTAGGGACGTTAACTAGATCAATCATAGACCACAAATTGGACTGTGTCTGTATTTTTGGCAAGGGAATAAGGCGTTTTATATAAGTTGATGATTGAAAATCAGTATTCCAGGATCATAAACACGTTTATCCGAAAGACAGCCTGTGGTGCGAACTGAAGAGAAGAGTTTTGGCTCTTTAGGGAAGAATAGGAAGCCCTTATGTCAGACTTTATTTTAATTATCACATGGTTGTTGGGTTGGGCATTAGTATGGGCCTTGTCCATTGTGATTCCATTATGGTTCCCTATGAATTGCAGTACCATCTCTAAATTGGTTGCCTCTCGGTTGGCCTTGAATCAAACCAACCTGTACTCCTGACAAACCATAACATGTTCCCGAGTGGGACTTGCGCCAGATCATCCAGTTCTTCAAAAAGTCCGTTTCCCATATAGAGAAGCGACGAGTTTGTAGATTGGAACAATCACACAACAGCCCAGTCTGGCTGTCATTGCACCTATCGGGCAATGTTTAGTTTCTGCACCCACCATGATGCTGGTTTCATTTGTGTTCATTGACAAAAGGCTTTTGATCCTTTTTTTTGTTCAGAAATGGCCATAGACTGCGTCATATTTCTTGCTTTAAGGTATATTCTCCTTTTCAGTACACCAATAGGAATACCTACCTATTCCTCATCTAATTCTGACCCTTTCCATGCTAGTTTGTCTGCTGCTTCCTTCCCTTCTATATTACTGTGTCCGGGAACCAAGCAGAGAGTGACTGCATGGGTGCTGTATATTCTGTTTACAGTTTGTCGGCATGTGGAGACTGTTTTCGATCTGACTATCACGCTGCCTAATGCCTTGAGTGCGGCTTGACTGTCCACAAAGATTGTAATCCTAGTAGGCTTTAATTTCTTCGCGTGTATAATCTGTGCTGCTATTTCAATACTACAGTTAGCCGGGACTGCCACAAAAAGATGTGGGTAAACTGGAAACTAACCTGATCATCTGGAAATAAGTTATAGTTCTAAAAATGCTCTCTTGGACTTCCAAAATAGGCTGATAGTAACAGAAGGGTCTACAAATTTGTACTGTATAGGGGACGGATGCCATTGTGTACGTATTTCTGCAACGCGTTACAACTCTCTTCAAGTCATTTTCATTTTATTTACTTTGAGCGCCCCCCTTTCCTGCCCGATTGAGTAAGTGGATTCCATCGCATGCTACCGATTTTTCTCCGTGCCACAAGGTGTGACCAATCAATTGCCATCTGTTCCAGAGCTCTAATGATGAAAGGAAGTTAAGTGCAACATAGCTTTCTAGAAAGAGAGAGACAAAAGCTGTCGGTGGTGAACGTAGCTAAGTTTCTTTATCCTGACACTGTCTGATCGTTTGATAGAATAGTGTTTTGTTATGTTTTGTCCACCCTAAAACAACCCCTTAAATAAGGCAAAGAGTCATTAGGATTTGCCTTCTTTCCTGTCGAGCTTTTCAATGGTATTCTACGAAAAGAACTTGTCAAAAAGATTTAGAAGAATACTGGTCATCATCGTGGGCCAATTTCGGGAAACAAAGAACAACATTTAGAAACGAAAACAGAAAACCTAAATTCGAACTACCGACAACACCTTGATGCAACCTAAACTGGGTACAAACTTCCACTGGCAGATGCAAAGGTACCTTTGCTAGGCATGTCAAATCACATATCCAACATTACCATCTGGTACTCCTGTTCAAACCATCGAATACATCCTGCTTGACTACCCAAACTCGTATAGGGAAAATGTGGAAGACATCGCTCGCTCGAGAACCCCACTTAAGAAATTTCGATGAAATTTGATTTATAAAGGGTGGTTAAGTTTTAAGGGCCGATGTTGATTTTGAATAAAACACAAATTATTTAGGAAATTACTGTCATTTCTTTTTATTATGATAATATTGGTATGGTTCAATTATGTATGGAACAAAATATCGGCCAAATGGCCGCCGCGACCTCGGCGGCACACCTCCATCCGATAGTCCAAATTTTCGATGACGCTGAGGCATAATTGAGGTTCTATGCCGTTAATGTGCCGAATTATCTCATCGTTTAGCTCTTGAATTGTTGCTGGCTTATCGACGTACACCTTTTCTTTCAAATAACCCCAAAGAAAGAAGTCCAACGGTGTCAAATCACATGATCTTGGCGGCCAATTGACATCGCCACCACGTGAGATAACACGGCCATTGAATTTGTCGCGCAAAAGAGCCATTGTTTCGTTAGCTGTGTGGCAAGTGGCACCATCCTGTTGAAACCATATATCGTCCACATCCATATCTTCCAATTCGGGCCATAAAAAGTTCGTTATCATCTCACGATAGCGAACACCATTCACAGTAACTGCCTGACCGGCCTCATTTTGGAAAAAATACGGCCCGATGATGCCGCCAGCCCATAAACCGCACCAAACAGTCACTCTTTGTGGGTGCATTGGTTTTTCGACAATCACTCTTGGATTATCATTCGCCCAAATGCGGCAATTCTGCTTATTGACGAATCCACTGAGGTTAAAATGTGCCTCATCACTGAAGATGATTTTCTTCGAAAATTGATCATCCACTGTTGCCATTTCTTGCCACCATTGTGACCATTGACGACGCTTGAAATGCTAAGAGGCTTTAGTTCTTGAGTCAATTGCACCTTGTAAGCGCGTAAATGCAAGTCTTTATGCATAATGTTCATCAACGACGAGCGTGAGAGGTGCAATTGTTGGGCACGACGACGAGTTGAGGTGGACGGCTCTTCAGCCACACTATCGCGAACAGCAGCAATATTTTCTGCAGTACGAGCTGTACGAGCATGCTCTGGTGTTTTCACATATCCTACAGACCCGGTTTGCACAAATTTTTGCACGATTTTTCCGATTGTACGCACATTTGGACGATTAAATTGACCGAAAGAATCACGAAATGCACGATATGCATTTTGATTTGAACGCCCATTTTCATAATAAGCCTGAAAACTTTAACGTGTTGCTCGATTGTGTATCTTTCCATGGTTCAAATTGAGTTAGTCTGAAATTGAGAAATGTCAAATGAAATGCAGAAAAAAACTTGACGTTTAGGTGTGGTTCACATTCAACATCGGCCCTTAAAATTTAACCACCCTTTATGTTTCTCCAGATATGTAATCGTATGGAGTACGAGTAACATGAGGGTGCTGTGTGTAAATATTTAAATTATATTTAACTAACCGATTTTGATGAAATTCAGTAGTTCTTTCAACTGAAAATGATCTAAATGCAGTGAACCCGAGGTGATTTTTGAAAATTTTATAGTCGTCTTTCTCGCCTATCTAACTCAAGAATGGTTTCTGATAAAATTTGACTTCGACGCAATCAATTTAGATGAATTGCATCATCTAAAAAGAAAATAATAAAAAGCCCCCACAAAAAATATATTTTACAATTTTTCTACCTACTCATTTTCGATTTACCACAATACTAAAGGGTGTTTCTGGAGGGTGGGAACTTTAAATTGAAATGAAATAAACACAAATCAATTGAATGGTCACGTTCTTATTTGATTGAAAAATGTTTTGCATTTAATGTTTGAATACAATTTTGGGCATATTTGACTACTTTATAGATAAATCGGCCTGTAAATAGTCAATAGTGAATAGCAACCAAGATATTGGCTTCCAAGTTTTTTTTTTTTATAATTTGCGCGCGCCAAATGAGATATGAATACCATTAAATTATTTCAGGGCACGGGCGTTTGCAGAAATTGAGAGAGAGAGAAAGAAAGATTGGTGTAGTGGGTTTGAAACTTAGGTGGTATTAAGTTTCAGTAAACTCCAAAGGTGGCGTTCAGATAAATTGGGGAGCTTGTTTGTTTTTTTGCTTTTTGTCGTTGCTTATGATTCACAGTATTTTTTTCCCTCCACCTGATATCATCACGATCAAGTTGCATTTAAGCCATATGACCACCCTACTGCCAGTGTTATGCCTTCACATATGTTATGTTATGCTTAAGGTTTCGCAATTGATCGACTTTTTTTTTTATTTCAGACGAAATAAATAGATGATTGTTGAGATCAGGATTTGAACCGTGAACCAAGAACGTGACAAGCGTTGATGTTACCACTACACCACGGCTACCCATAAGTGATCATTAGTTGCTCATTTATCCACCTAACCAATGCCTTCAGGTGGCCTCAAAGAAAATAGTCGAGTGGTGTCAAATCGCATGATTTCGGAGGCCAATTGACAGGTCCATTTCGCGAAATCCTTCTCGCGAAATTGTGATTTCAATAAATCGATGGTTTGAGTTGCTGTATAACATGTAGTGCCATTCTGCTGAAACTATATCTCGTCCGGATCAATGTCATCCATATTTTGAAAGAAATTTTTATTCAGCATGATCCGATAATGATCTCCATTGACAGTAACGTGAGCCCCTGCCTCATTTTTCAAAAAAAAAAAAAATAATAAAGACCGCTGATCCCACCAGCTTGTAAACCGCACCACGCTGTGCATTTTTCTGGATGTAATGGAGTTTCAAGAACCTTTTCAGGATTTTGCTCACTTCAGTATTATTCAGTAGCGCATAGCTTGCTCAGATGGACGATTATGTGCACCAGAAAATTAACGAAGCGCTCTCTAAGTTTGGTGAACAGAACATGAATTTTGGAAATACATTTTCACGACACATAAGCATTGCTGAGGCTTAAGTCTTTCCATGATGATTTGCCGAAGTACACTCATCAAAAATGTCATATACACTCCAAAAAAACACTTTTGCACAAATCATCAAAATCGGATGAAGGGGTTAAGATACAATATGATGGGGTGATTTTGAACCACAAACCTTCAATTTATTTTCAAAAACGGCTTGCTTCAGGAGACTTTTTTCAGACTTTTCACCTTAGTGCCTTCGGTGATTTTTTGTTCAGCAAACTTTATCAAAAAAAAGTGTTTTTTTCATATTCAAATTCCTTAGAGGTTCTGCTTTAATATGGTACATCGCATAGTGGGATGGACTTTTCCCCCCTTTGGTTTTATATCATTCTGGTATAGAACGCTAAAAAATATGTTTTCTAATTTCTCATTGTCCTTTAGACCAGTCATAGAAATAACTGTTTTGACCTCTTCTTCTCCAGTGTGCATCTCTAACTATGTATCTTACTCGAAGTTTCCAAGAAATTTATAAATTTTCATTGAATACACACGTATGATACACCACCAGCTTCTAACGATGACATCTCTTAATAGACTTCCATTGAAATTTTCAAGATATACTCGTACAAACCAACTCGAAAGTCCACAAATTTTCTTTCCTAGTATCCTCCACCAAATACAATCAAATTAAAATATTCACCTTTCCCTATCACCTTAACGAATCAAAACTTCAAATTCCCTAATCAAAGCCCCAAATTGACAGTCCGTTCTCGTACCATGTCGTTGATTCTTGCCATCAGTCCACCCAATGTGTACATGCTCTGTGAATATTGACACTGAAATCTGATACCTGATACTGCTACCAACTACCACACATCTGCATCTTGATACATATCAGTACACAAATAATCACTTTTGGGCCCTAAGTCCTTTGAACTATCCCCAATACACAAACACACACGGTACTACTCGTGCTCCACACATGAAAGGAAAACTTTAATAGATTTAGTTTTAAGGAACCAAACCACTTCGTTCCCGTTCCGTTTTTCATTCTCCTCTCAAACGAATTACAAAATATTTTCCAAGAAAATTTGAATAAACATGTGAAATAGTTTAGGGACACCCCCGCCTACAGTTTCTTAGAGAAAGTTCCTTAAAAGTCTGTCTCTGTGTGTGTCTATCCTTCAACTTCATCTCTTCATGGCTTAGAAAGGTGGAAGGAAAAAACATATACATTCTTGGATACTTTCACTTTGATTCACTTAGAATGTCATATGCCCCTGCACACAACCCATCCAAAGAAGGGTGAAACTGTTTTGGAGCTGTCGTCTGGAGGTTCTTTTCTTTCTGCCAAGCGACCATTAAAAAAGTAAAGGATGGGCCGGGCAGGCTTGCTGCAGAAACTTATTCGTAAACGAAACGAAATTTGTCAGATTTCGTCTATGTCGTCTGGATTTCACTTGCAGCAATTCCAGTGTTAAAGTTGTTCTCTCCTTCAAACACACATACACACAGGGACACAGGAAGAAAAAAGGACTCTCATTCCTTTGATAGGATAAGAAACTTTTGCACGCTAAAATGAAATTTTCTTCCCATCTAAAGATGTCTCGATGCGTTCCCATAATGATGGACAACGAGCGAACATATCCTATGCTGTGCTCGGTGTCTTGTGCTGCCAAATAAGTATGTTAACTTTAATTTGTATCTTTCAGTAGATATAATCTTTTCTTCGTTTTTTATATGTCCTTGGGGCGAGTTTAAACTTTTCTACAATGTTGTAGGGACTTTTGCTGATCGGTCGCAGAGTGATGGTGGGTGCACTACGATGGGAAATCTTTGCGAAAACTTTTAGAACGCAAGGACGAGGGTCGAATGAAAGAGAGGTTTTGAGGCAATTTTGTTGGATTATTGGTTTAACTTCTGGATGCAGTCAGTCAGGATACAATTTTAAGTTATTTTGGGTTTGGGCTTTATGAGTAGAAATATTGTTTCGTCTTTTTCTTTTTCGTTGGCTGGAGGGTAGGAATTAATTAATTGCTGTAGGAAGATGTACTATGGCCAACGGGAACTATGTAGATGAGGGATAACATTTTTGGGACAAAATTAAGTTTTGAAAGGAATTTGTTAATCTTTTTAACTCTAGGAGGCCGTTTTCGTTGACTGAATAAATATGCATGTTTCTGTAGTTGGTTTCACTTGCATTCAACCCTCTGTGCACCCAGAAGAATTCAATTCAACGATACCTACAACGAGGGTACCAGAATAAATGACTTTTTAACAAAGGATCTACTCGTTATAAGGGTGCCAAGTTTGTAATACTTGAGTTTAAGTATCTTTTTGTGTGACTTTTTTTAAACTAAAACCCTTAATTAACTATCTACCTATATACTCCACTTGAGTTATGCAAGGACCTTCTCCCTCAGGACAAACGTTGTTTACTTGAAATTTGAGTGTCCACGTGTTGTGTCCATACTCCTCACTCTGTCTAATGAGAAACTTTCCGACAATTTAGCCTGACGGTATTCAGAGACAAAAATGACAACTCTTGTGCGGCTCTCTCTGATCCCTCAGTAATGGGGGACGAACAAAATTGAGCAGTGTTGTCATTTTTGAGGGTCGATGGTTGGAAAAAAAGTTAATACCGCCACGACAACAACAAGGATGGTTGTTAACTACATATGCTGGGAGGTACCCAGGTGGTTCGATGTACACGTTACCATACATCATAACAAGCACAGCTCGTTTGTTGCTGCTCTTCAGAGTTGAAAAAGTCTTTTTTTTTTGCTGCTGTGTTTTTGGGGGTGAAATCATGAAAGACAGTTAACTTTTTAGCGACATTCGCTTGAGTTACGTTGCTTGAAAGCGAAAACCTGGTACTCAAATGTGTTCTGGGTGGATAAGGGCAGTTATGAAGGTAGGAAGTAGCACACGTGCTTTGTGATCAAGTGATGATTTTTCTAGAGGGATGAAATATGAGAGGTAAATTTGACTGAATGTTGTTCATGATGGTATAAGGACATGGAAATTGGATCAAACTAGGACTCAAGCAACACCGCTAATCGTTGGGATTTGTGGGTCATACTTCTTCGAGCTCGATTGCAGCTTTTTGTCATTGAACAATCAACTGGACTGCCCTGCAACTAAGTGATTGTCCGAGTTGACGTTTGCCCACTAAATGTTCTCACATTCATATGTATGTGCCTTATATCAAGAATCTAAAGCACATCTGGACCTGCCTCAGTGTCAAGCATAAAAAACGTCAAAGCGTGTTGAAGCAAGTTGGGTTTTAAGCGAAAAACACGCCGATCTTGGAGTGTTTTCAAAACCAGGGTAGGAGTGGATGAATGTACGAACTTCGTCATTATTCATGTTCCTTGTAGGTGACCTAGCAGCTTTTAGTGAAATTCATCGGTAGAGCGTAAATATTCATATAATAATTCGTCAGAAGAGTGGTCCAAACTCTCCCAAGCTGACTACAGTCAAAATTGGAAACATGAAAATCTGGCAAGGACACCGATTCACTACACTACACTCAAACTGAATTTCATAAAAGAGTATGCCGTAGACTAACGACCAGAGCAGAATGCGATAAGGATAAAGTGATGAAGAAGTTCCAAAGAACAATATTCACCAACCGTTTAAGAATAATCTCTTACTATGGTCTCGGTGCAGACATTTTCTCAGAAACATTGCAATTATCCAAAACCTACTGCCCCTCCGCCCGGACTCATCCAATGTCTTCCACTTACATACAATCATACATCCTATCTTCGCCTGCAGTGCAGAAAGGAACTTGGCTATTATTCAAGGTTAATCTTCTTTGGGTTCCAGATCATACTAATATAGAAAAGAATGAGGGAACTGAAGATGGTCCACAAATCCCTCGCTAAAGGAAAACAAGAAGTATGTTCGGCATTAGCTAAAGCCAAATACCAAAGGTGAAACAAATTTCGGAGGGCGGATGATCGTCTTGAATTCTACTCCTGTGGTGAGTGACAAGACAACAGAAAGGTACAGACCTTAGGCTGCGGGGATTTGTACTGAAAGAAATTACTTGCAATAGGGCGGGGCAATCAATGTTTCAACTGATGCACATCGGCAATAGATGTCTAATGACTCTAAATTAATCAGTCTCAGACGATCCTCGTAGAGTGGTAAGTTATAGTAATCAGTCAAAGAAAGACCGCGTAAAGTGAATCAAATGAATCTCGTAAAATAGCGAACATACTTTGCTAGCAAGGGGCCTCACAAAGGGATTTTGAAACATAAGGATCCCGAAATTGCTTAGACCCTAGCCCTGCTTATAGAGTTATCAATATGAGAACAAAAAATTGAGTTCACTATTGTAGGATAGGCGAGCGAGTCAAATGAAACAACTTGAGAGGAGATGTGCTACTTACGACAGTTTATTGAGAAGCCAGAAAATTGACATGACGGGTTGTATTTATACTTTCATATGAAGCGGTACGCTTATGTAAAAGAAATGAGATAGTGTGAGCATCATACGATATGACAATAGTTTCTTATGACAATAGTTTCTTACTTTCGGTTAATATTTACTTCTGACAATCTTAAGTATGTGTTATACGAGAACACTTACAGTAGTGTACAAAAAAATGCCTACACTATCACAGATTACACCCAAATTATATGTTGAAGTGACTGGTGGTACCAGCTCATCACGAATGAAGTAGACCCTAGGAGGTGGTGGAAGGCGTTTAGGGGACATTTTAAGAAATTTGTTTCACACTATTTTCACGGTTCAACAAGTGGTGCTAAAAATAATAAAAGTCTTTACTTGCTTCATCGATATGAAGAAAGCGTTTGACATGATAAGCAGAAATGAAATCTGGGAGAAACTCAGGATGAAAGGGGTAGAGGAAGGACTTATACAGTCCAATAAAGGCATTTACAAAGAAACTTTTAATGTCGTCAGGACATGTAATGTAATGTCAGAGAAATTCAAAACGTCTGAAGGAGTGAGACAAGGAAGCGTTTCAATGCCCCTCCCATTTATCTGCGGAATGGACGATGCCATTGGATAATACCAAGTAAGAATGGGAAGTTTCGTAGTCGTTTATAGATAGTTGCAACCTATCTATCTGCAAGCCTGTGCGTTCACAGACGATATTGTGCTGTTTGCAAATAGTGAATAAAAGAGTCAAAAAGTATGGAAAAATACATTAGCAACGCGGAAACAAGAGCTCAATGTCGAAAAGAAAAAAGTGGTGGTGTACGTAACGAACCAGGAGCAGTAAGACTAACGGCGGATGGAGAAGTCGTTGAGCAGGTGCAAAAATACAAGTACCTAGGTAGTATTATCAACAGCAGAGGTAATTCGGTTTTGATGCACGGAAGTGCAAACTGGATGTTGGGGAAAAACAAATAAAAGCTATGAAGCTGAAATACCTCAGGAGAGTTCTAGAAGTCTGAAGAATGGAGAAGAAAAGGAACAAAGACATCAGAAAGGGACTGCATGTCAAATTAGCTAAAATAATCCTCGAGGACTGAGAAGAAACTGAGATGCTTTGGACACTTAGTGCGTATGAAAGAGAACCGTCAAATGAAGATAATATGGGAAGTAATACCAGAGGGAAAAAACAAAAGAAGAAAACCCAAAACAATAATACCGTCAACAAAATTCTAAAATAAGAGACAGGACCCAGTGGAGGAATTTCATGAGGAAAAAAAAGAAGGCAATTACGGATGCCATCTCGACACCTTATAGGTAAAAGACCACCGGATTATGTACATACGTATTCAAATCTTCCTGCAATAGGCGAGTGTCAGCAGTAGATGATATGTGTTATGTCATCAGCATAGACGGATAGATCAGAGTCCTTGATTCAGCATCTTTTATATCTGAAAAAAAGATCAGTGGTCTAAGACGGCTGCCTTAAGATACCACCGATGTTGTTATAATAGGATCAGATACTGAAGATCTAAAAAGGAACACAAAAGGAAAGCCTTACTAAAGTCTGTGGCAACAGCATCAACTTCATTATCGGAGCTGAATCAGTAGATAAAAATCGATCAGATTTTCTTTTGACATTAATAAATTGGTAAAATGTCTTGGGGTCGGAGATCAGATTGAATTGCATTCGATCAAGGTATTCGTAGTAAAGGATTTCGCGGAGTTTGGATTTAAAGTATAGTTGCCATAATTTTTGTTTCTATTGTTACGAATTGAGCGTAATTCTTTGTTGTACCAGAGTGTTGAACTGTTTTTATGGGGCAAATATGAAACTCATTGGATGAAACAGCTGAATATTTCAGAATAGAAAATTGTGAGAGCTTTGTCAATGGAAATGTGAATAAAGTTAAGACCTAAGTTATCAAACAAATTGTTGAGTCAGCGCTACGAATATTGAAGATGCAGGAGAGCTCAGAGGCTGAAGTCATGTATGCATTTTTGTACGTACTCATAAATAACGGTCTAATTTGGAAAGTAGAGAACTGCTCAAAGAGACAACAGAATTATCGGCATCGGACAAAAATATGAGGTTAAGTTGCCTATCGAAATTGTTTTTGATGCCACTTATTTGATAAAAGCCAGAGTTAGAGAAACTATCAGTTGGTACAATTTCCGTGGCAGAGGTAGCAAACATCACTCAGCTTCCGACTGTGCCCATTGCAAGTAGGAAAGATTAAAACCACCCAAGATTAATGCGTCATCAACCGGGTCCACGACTTCAAATCGAGAGTCGACCACGTCAACTGCAAGCCGGTAGGACCCAATTGGTTGAAAAGGACGTATATAGTAGTGTTATATGTAAAAGTTACGTTTTGGAAAGGTTATTTTAACAGAAATTACAATTAGAAGGATTATATTCCAAAAGCAAAGCTGATTATCTATTTCAATAAAGGTGGCTCAATACAACCCAGCATCCGCATCTGGATGACACTAACAGAAAGAGCTGTCTAAACCCTAAAATCTTAACTTGTCTATCTTCTGTTCTTTAAAGACTCTGGAAAGATTGACTCCAGTACGAACAAACTTAGACAGTATCCTCATTTCGAAACTGCAGGATCCAACCTAACTTTGCTATTCTATTCCATACTCTACCAGAAAAGATGACATCATTTCATAAGAGGGTCTGGACGAGTAGTCCATTCAACTGAATAAAGCCAAATTAACATTGAATAAATTTCATGTCAAGCCGGTTAAATGCAAATGAAAGTATTTTTGAAACCAAACTGACTGTGAATAATCTCGAGAGGGCTGACCATATGGCACGTAGGTATTTTAAATACCACATACCCCCACAGAAAATAAAGCGAAACACTTCCCGAGTATAACGTCTTCATCGCGTATTTCCAAAAAAGACACGACCAAATAAATATTCCATTTCATTTATATAACTGTCAAGGACAACTCTTTACGACACGTGTGCTCAAATCCCCCCAACGTCCAATCGAACGAAAATCTGCTGCTCACAAACAACATACGAGCAATTGCTTAGTAATTCTCTTATTTACCAAAGCTTATAACCACATCAGGCCACCACACCGCACGGACCCATACCACTTGACCCCATTCAATCCAACCGATTTGATCCGTAAAATTTTCATAAAATATGCAAACATCTTCCGTTCCATTTAGCACTTTCTTTCCAAATTCTCTATCTACGAGTATATCTCTCTCTCTGTGGTGCGCCTCTGTCACAAATAATTAAGAATCCAAATTACCGTTATTAGTATGTCCTCGAAAGCGTCCACAAAGGTCATCGGCAAAACAAGATGTAACGATGTAGAAAGAGTACTACAAGAAAGACCATAAGGAGAGGTAGTCGGGGTCCTTTTGCTACTTTATGGGCCACTTGAAACCCCAAAAGACGTAGGGAAATAGTAGAAGGAAATCCTTTCGTTTTTTTTCTTTTTTTTTCTTTGCTGGTTGTTTTGTTATTCTATTGTCCTTTTCATGTCCCTTACTATGAAGGGACGGGGAGACTTGGGATAGGTTTGTTGGTTGTCATGCAAAAAAGGGGCAAATGTCCTTGAACCCAAGAGGGAAATATAAGATTTCACACATAATTTAACAGAATTTATATATTTTTGTCATGTTACAGCAATGGGAGAGTCCTTCCACCCCACAACGACAACAGCAAATTTTTATTCTAGGGCAATCGCTTGAAAATAGTGGGCTGAGGCGGATCCTTTTTATAGATGATATTGATTTTATTTTTATATTTCGCCTAAGAAAACATGATCCTTTAAGTATGATGTTGAAATCGTACAAATAATCGAACGTCTTTCTTGGAAAAGTTGGTTTTATCCTTTTTTTCTGGTCGTATACATATACAGTTGATTAGGCAGTTGAAAAAGGATTCAGAAGGCTTAACTCATGGTGAAGGAAGGTACGAGTATGATGAGAAAACTTGTAAAATGGAATGCATCTTAGATTAGGATTACTGAGACATAGGTGAGATTTTTTTTCTCGTAGGGAGCTTTGTCTGCTTTATGATTGAACCGTAATCCGTCTGTTCTTCACTGGAGCTGATATCAAAACAAGGGTGATGCCCTTTCTACACAGAAACTAAGGCCTTGCCTTAACTCAATTCGTTGGGCTATAGCTCACTAATTGTCAAACGACTTTCTATAGACTATTTTATCTGACCTAATGGCCACTCTAAGGACCCATTGAAACTTTAAATCCAAGCCGCAAAATCAGCATGGCAAATGAAGACAACATTTAGCCGCAGAAATAAGAGAAAACAGAGAGATGCCCGCAAAGGGAGAGTCTTGCTTACTGAAGAAAAGTACCATCCTCAACTAATCCACCGGCTAGGACAGTCTCGAAAGAGGATAGGAAATTAGTCCTTGAAGTATTTAAGAATTGTGAATTTTAAATAATTCATTTGCAAATTTTGGTTAGAATTCTAGCAGACAAAGGAAATTCATCTGCTTTCAGAATGAGTGACAGCCCTCTCTATTACTTTGTAATCCATCTGTTAACTAATTCTTTCATGACCGTCAGGAAGTCATATTTGACTTAACTTATCTGACCACTCTTTTAAAGAAAAAAACTTCTAAAAGAAAAGTACGACAAAAAGAGAAAGTAAACTGGGACACCCTTAATAGCTTCTTTAGGAGTCTTAACTGGTCGCGATGCTTCCTAGATAGCGACGTGGATGCCGCTGTTGATAAGATCACTGGCACTATTCTCTTAGGTATGAATGGCATTATTTCTAACAGAATAATGAGAATGAAGCCTAAGTGCCTGTGCCTAATTTGGCTTTGACTAAGTCGCGTCGGAACTACCGAGTGTTTTTTTTAATCGCTCGCTACTTTCTAAGATTTGTTCGCTTAGCGTATCGGATGCTGATTTTCTGACAGTGTGAATACTTTTCCACCCTCCGGGGGGTGGCTGGATCTGCTATCTGTATTCTATATAATTGAGGTGTTGCGTGAGACCCCCATAGTATACCCCTTTATGAGAGAAAATAATTGCTCTATGTGCTATTTTACAGAAATATTCTCCCCTTAGTTCCACATCCCTTAAGTTGAGGATATGAATGCACTTCCAACCGCCCTCTTTGTATACACCTTTTAATTCTACTTTCAACTATCTAAAGCTCATTCCATTGACATATGTATGTTCAACAATCCTCAGGCTACAATCAAATTAAAAACATCACAAAACTAGTAACAATATTCCCCGCCTTAAAACAAAAACTATCCCCCAACGTTGGGCGCCACCATTCTCATCGCATTGAAGTATGTAACTTCCGCCTTTTTCATTTAATATTGTGCAAAGCTTTTCAAATTACAAAATCACAAGACGTGTGTATCCTTAAATGACATCCATATACATTGCGCCGCAAGCCTTCGAGATTTGATACCATACTCGCGCCAGACAAAAGAGAACAGCAGTGCACTACACCACAGCCACAACTGTCACGCGCATCCTTAACGACAAAACACAGAAATGGAAAATTAACAAAAACTAAAATAAGTGGAAAACCGCCTCAGACACAAACACTGCAGTGGAACTCTCGACTCTAGAGGCGTTTTCTCAGCAAGAATCCTACTGCATCCTCATGAATTTATGAAAATCATATTCCCATCCTTTCGTCTCTAAAGTCGTTCCACTTCATAGCTCTGCTTTGCATTTGCATATGAAATACATTTTCAAACGAGACAGCGAAACTACCGTAGGGATCAAACTAAACACAGTGCACTCCGCGAGCTTCTCCACGAATCCTCTGCAATATTGACGTTTGCTATCAAAACTTATTCGGTAAACAACTCTCCCGATGTTTGCACGAATTCCGTAATCTCCCTCGAAGGGAATCAGCAACAATAACAAGGAGCTTAGTACAAACTATCAGGATATACGCAAGCTAAACCCCATTCCAGCATCTTCTGTCTGTAACTACTATCAACTTTGTAATGTCCTGCAATTAAATATACGGTTCAAGTGGGTAGCTACCGCCTCGGTCCAGTGCGATGGTCATAAACATGTTAATTTCTTTATTGCTAGTCAAGGTCCTTGGCGAACACAAAACGAACCCTTGAGACGGTAAATGGTAGAAGAACCAGCTGTCGGGAGGGTGGTAGAAGGATGTTAATTACTTTCACGAGGTCGATTTCTCCAAAAAGGCAAATAGTCACTGAGAGAGAACCGCAAGGGTATCAAAAGGGACTAGATGGAGGACACAGTTTCCCGTGTTTAGACATTTTCTTCATTTTTTCCAGAACCGATTGGCGGTCTGTTTTTCAATTTTCAAAGTGTAGCGGAGGAGAAAAAAAGGTCAAAGGATATTCTAAGTAGCCGTGGAAAGAGGATTTATTTTTTTTTTACTAAAGAAGGGATTTCAGTTGGGAGCTTCTTACACTTGGGTGGAGAGGTTTTACAGGAGCCACAGGTTGAGGTTGAAAAAGATTTGTAAGCATTTCAGTTTGCAATGGCGATACCCATAAAACTATAACTAGCTGACAATTTCTTTTCTCTATTCCTCGCGACAATAATTTTATTCTAACTAACTCAAACCATTCCGAGAATGTTGGAGATATAAAGTCGCCAAGGGCTCAAAAAAAAACTACTGAAACTCAATTTGGATTGTGTTGAGGCCCGCATACATCCTACTACCCAAACACTATGAATAAGGACTCCCCAAAAGGACATAAAAACCGGCGACATTACAGCATTTTTTTCGCTGTTGTTGCCGCTTCTGCCTCCATCTACGTTATGTTGACATTGTAATGAATGTAAGGCACACAGGCAGCAAACTGGGAAAAGGGCACCTCGAAACATTGTGTCACAAATTATACGAACAAAAAAAGGACATAAAAAGATTTAAATCGTGTGTGTCGCCCCCACCGCCACCCGGTGGTAGATGGATGGCTGAATAGCAATATAAATAAAAGAATCTCTCCCTCTTTGTCATGACCGTTAAACATACCGCCAACGTCCTCACAAAACGAAGTCCTCTCGTCGACAATCAAACGGAAAATCACACATACGAGTACGAATATTGAGCGCAAGGAGTGCGGGAATTGGCGCTGTATAGTGGATGAGGATGAAAGTAAAAGACCAAGTAATCTTTATCCCTCCCTTTTGTCCCAGCGCAATGAATTAATTTCGGTTTTAAATGGCTCTCCTTCCAATTACCCCGGTGGTCGGTCGTTCAGTACACAGTCCATAGCGTTGACAAAGTTGCCGCGAAATTTCAACGCCTCCTCGATCCACCGGCAGAGATGCCAACAATGTCGTTAAATGGAGATTATTTTTCTGTCCTCAGAGTCCGGGAGAAGTTTTTATTACCAAATAGTTACATGTGTAGAACACTTGTGTATCCAACAAAACGTCCATTTTATAGCCGAAACAGTGGTGATGGGAAGTGGATCGTCGGATGGAAGGGAGCACTTAACTCAGCCAATCTAATTTTACAGATACATTTTCTTTAAAGTCGAGCAGATACATACCGGTTGGTGACAGTTGACAGAAATTTTTGAGTGACCCGAAACGGAGCATGCTTATTCTGCTTCTACGTCTCTGCATTTCCACCAAAAGTCATTGGGTATAAAAACTATTTCCAACTCGGGCCTGGTTTTCCGTACAGTTTCGAGACCACAGACTGCACTTTCTTATTATTCCTTAGACCTTGTGGCTTTCCTCACTGATTAAATCAAAAGTGAACATATAGCACATACGAGTAATTGGGTAAGAAATTCATCAGAGCCTTTCTATGCAAAGTGTTAAGCTGGTCTTTTAGACTTAGCTGTCCGAAACTAGTCTCTTGTATTTGACTCTGTTTGAGTTCATCTTGATTATAATGGACGTTATTCAACCTTCGTTGATGTACAGCGATCAGGAATCAGAACTTTGTTAGGCTGTCCATTCTACGATGTCTGCATAAACTGGTCTGCAGTGGTTATCGAAAACACGTTGCATACTAGAAATCTAGTTCGAAAAGGCGAGCTACGGATTTTGTGGATCCAAATCTGTCTATCTTCGCTATGCACCCACAATATCAAAGAAAGTGCACAGGAAAGACATCCATTCCAGAAAACTTCATCAAATATGTAGAAATATATAGATGAACCCCAATATATCTATCCTGCGCTACAAATGCTTTGTTAATATCAGAGAATATCTTTTGACTAAAAACTTAATCAATAACACCTCCGTCGATTTGTTTTGTAACTTTTGGAAATATTCAAAGCCCACTATTTAGACCTGTCGTTCGATATTCGTTACCATAATAAAGCTAAGATACTCTGTGGGAGGCAATTAATTTCTATGAGAAAAAGTTTAGCAACACTTTTCGTCACTACTGTTCGGTTTACATCAACACTCCTCTCCTGTTATATGTATGCATGCCTAAAATTCGAATTGCTGACATTGAGGTGAGACAACAATAACGAAACATTCCTGACTCAACCAACTCACCCATAGTTCTTCCTGTTTACTCCCGTTTTTGGTTTTTTTTGTTTTTTTTTCTATGTATCCTGTGCAACATTAAATTTACGGCTGTGTTCATAAAACCCCTGTGTGGGCAAGAGTGATTTATGCATTTAACGGTATTTAAATTGCTCACTATAAATCCACTTGGTCTCAGTGTGTGTATAGTGGTGATGTAATTTTTTTTTTTTTTTTTTTTTTATCACAGGACAAAACCCGTAACGCTATTTTATACCATATCCCTTTTGTGTAGGGCATTGTTTGCACCTTAAAAATTTATTTGTATGAGTATGAGTATAGGTTTTATAGGTAAAAAGGGACATTTTTCAGTGTCATTCACACAAACATACATTTCTTATCTTATTCATTCTGATAACACACTTCATTAGAACTAAAGGAAGTGAACCCTCAAACGGCTGGTCAAAGGATCAATTTCCTTTTTCATCTGGGTACCCTCTTCTCATACTTTTCTTCACTCCACTCGATTGAATGAAATCGAATTTGGATGAGTTACGTGTTGAAAGGACAAACAAATTTATTTGTGACCACTACCACTAAGGTGTCCCTAATCTATATCCCTGTAGGGGCGAAGCCTTTCATCACCTTTTCCGGTTTCGAATCTGGACTTTCTCGAGATTATTATCCTTTGTGAGGACTTTTTCCCACTTCTTTTTCACAAATTGAGTGTCTATTGTCCCCCTTCCGAAAAAAAGGACCAAGGACAAGTTGACTAAAAAAAAAATATATATATATACATATATATTTCAAATCAAATTTGACCTGATTACAAGTAAACGTGCTGCTCTTGCCTTTCCAACTTCTAAGGACTCACCGAAAAAAGTTTCCTTAACGCGTGCTTTCTCGCATCTTTCGCTCTCTCCCGAAGAATATCATGATGAGGTGATTATTAGCAGCAAATTTCTATGGCACAAGATAAGATTTATATCCTTGCCAAGGATCATCGTTTGTCTATGTTGACTGGAAAGTTTTTTTTTCTCGGACAATGCATGACTAATAGCTGCGCTGCGAAGTGGACCATCATTATGAGAAAGGGTTGTTCATTGCTGGAAGAGAATCCTTCCATTTTTTTCGCCCCTCTTTTACGCATTTCTTTATGATCATTTTTCCAGGACATCTATGACTACGAGGACAATGATGATGATGGTGAGAAGGTTTATTGTTTTTTTTTTTTTTTTTTTTTTTTTTCAGTCAGATTGTCGTTTATTTATGTAAATGTCCTGAGAATAGGGTAAATTAGGTGGAAAGTAGGGTCATTTATGTGTTGTTGTTGTCTTTTTTTCCGCTGTACTGCTGGTACACCATTGTATTGTCTTGTCCTGTGGAGGATTATAAAATGTTATTGCTGCGGAAGAATTACCCGAAATTAATTTTTATTTTTACGTTGCCTGACAGTATATTGTTCGTGGTGCTGGTTGGTGTGGTGTGGGAAGCGCTTTTGTTTCACGGCGATTAATTGAGTTGTTGTTGTTTCGGTGTTTTTTTTTTCCCCCTCATGATGACGATGTAAGTTGGAAAGTTAAATGGAGGAATTCTTTTGTTCATTGTTATGCTATTGTTGAGGTTTTTGTACGAGAAAATAACTTAACTGAGTGATGTGCTGTTTCAGAGAATTTCTTTAGTTAGTATAATCATTGGCAACTCATCCCTATGTATCACCCAATTAGTATCAGCTACGAATGTCTTCACTCAGGCATGCAAGATTGTAACGTACGTGTATCTATCTGCTAAAGCAAGAATTTTCGCTTACGTTTAGCGCCATTTGGCAACATGTTTTCCTGAGACTTGTCCACAACGTTTAATGGTTTTGAATGTTTTTTAGACACGTAAGACTGCTACTAGGTATCTTCGAAAAATAAGAAGTATTTCGTAACCTCACGTTGGGCGTAATGTAAGAAAAAAGTATTACTGAGGACTTTTGTCAGATATTATTGAAAGCCTTTTAGACACGTAATACTAAGTAAACTGAACATTGGGCGCACATTTAACAGAAATGATTGCTTAGACCTTTTGTCGATATTCTTCAATGGTTCTCAATAATTTTCATGAAGCAGTTTTCAGAAGATGTTCTTCATCACCTTACGTTGAGCGCTATTTAAAGGAAAATATTATTCATACCTCTTCTCGATTGTTTCAGACTTTTAATATTGCTACTATCTACAAATAAAAGAAGAAATATAAAGCAAAATTCTGGAAATGTATTGTGTGGTCTTACGTTGGGCGCCGTTTAGGAAATACATTTACTGAGACTCCTTGTCTATAATTGTCATTACTTTTCAGGCATGAAAGATTGCTATTATGACGAGAGATATACTTATGTAGCTACACTTTTCAAATATGTAAGACTGCTACTATCTACAAGAAGTAATAAATATTTTCTGAACATGCATTCACTTTGGGGTCTTGCGTTGGGCGCAAAATAGAGAAATATATACTCAGGCTTTTTGTCGATGTTTTCCAATTTTTTTTTATGTATGTGGGTCTCATATTATCTACGAAAATTTAGGCTAATGTTAAACAGTAGATATCTTGAACATGTATTGCGTCGCCTTAAGTTGTCAACATATTCTTTTTTATGTACTATGTGCTGCTGCTGCTATCTAAAAAAAAATACAAGAGTAGCATGAAACAATACGTTGGGCATGCTTTTCATTTCCTTAAGTTGGGCGCCATTCAACGAAAAAGATTACTGATACCTCTTGCCACTATTTTTCAACCACCAATTCAACGAAATAAGTCGAAAAGTAACATACTTAACTGATTTTTTTCGAAAATGTACATAAAAATGTATCAGGGTTGTCATATACTCAAATTTTAAATGTGGTCCTTCGAGCAGGATTTTTACTATCTTGTTTTGTCCATCTTTCGTGCTTTATTAAAGGATTTCGATAAAATGTTCCAGTACTCTAAAGTGGGCAGTATAATCAAATTAACATCGCTTCAAGACACACTTCACTCTGACTTTAGAATCTCTCTTATAAACATTAATTTTATACCTTCCGGCTCACACTTTATTTTGCATACATATTCCAGTATTCTCTATGCCTTATGTTTTATCCTTCTTGTCCGTGTCGGACAAACAAATAGAACAACAAACCCCAATAGAAACATGGTACTGAATGATTTTGTTCTATTTATTTATTTCCATTCGTTGGCATACAACCAAAAGTGACAGACAAATAAAACAGACAAACTTGGCTTCAAGGTATAACCAAAAGGTAAGGGGGAAAAAAAGAGGCACAGACACAACAGCCTCAGAGTGAAAGCTGTCAGTAAGTATTCACAAAATAGTCATGCAAATTGAATACATAAACAGATGCCCATTTCAAGTGGGGACTGTCTAGCTATTCACCTATAAGTAGGTATATAGAGTAAGGTAGAATGATCCTTGAAGGGATTTTGTATTTCCTTTTTTTTAATTCAGAAAGAGTAAACAAAAGAAAATATATGATGAATTGACCCGTACCCACATAAGGACTCTTTGACCAGAAGGAAACCTTTATTTTTTTTACTTTTTCCTGTCTGTGTATCCTTTTTTCCAATTAGTTTAGTTTTTCAATTAACACGATCTAAGTGGATACAGACAGCAGACATTCAGCTAGTCAGCCAGCATCTTCTCAAGACACACAAATTACAAAACAATACGCAAACACATTAGACAAAATTTCGGGTGATATGGTGGTGGGGAGGAAAGGAAAAAAGGGATAAATTAGTAAACAGCAGACACCTATTTGTACCTGAATGACAATCCCGCATTTGCAAGGATAACAATTAACTAACCTAACGACAATAACGAGACGACGAAGACGACGACAACGATGAGTAGAAAGCAATTTGCCAAAATGATTAAAATCACGAAAATTTGAATTCGCTAAGGAGGCGGTAGAGGTAGATTGTATATAAGGGAGTGAGTACATCCTTTTTCCTGAAAGACAATACAAGAGATTAAGAGTGTGTGTGTGGTAGCAGGGGTGCAAATCCTAGAGAAAGGATGCTGCTTAATGGCTTTTTCAACGTCATCAGATATTCTAGAAACGAATTCGTTATATTAGGATGCTTAAATTAGTGAACGCGAGTGATGGGATGGAGCGCGGAGAAGATAATGAGTCCTTGAAGAGCCGGAAGACAATAGTTTCAGAATAGAAAACGAAAGGTAGATGATGGAGGAAGAAGAGGAGACTGAGGTAATTCACAATGAATTTCGAATTAGTTTTGCTTGTCCTAGAACTATATAGTTCTAGCATTTATCTAAGGAAGAACACGTGTATCTTGACTGTCCTGTGTTGTAAGAATTCTTCGTTATTCAAATTCGCTATCCCTTTTGTGAGCTCATGGAAGAAATATTGACATATATTCTTAAATCAGGATGCCTGAGTATTGTCAGAGTTCAATGAAGCTGCGAGCGATTTTCCGTGCCTCGCCGTGGGCGCCATTTAAAGTAAATCTATATCCGGTACTGATTGTCGATATTTATTCAACAAAATAAATAAAAAAAAAAAACAGTACATTGGAAATTCCTTTCTTGAAAGTCCGACTTTCTTTTACAGTAAATTAGTGAATTTAATGTTCAGATAATGCACATCCCTTGATCCATTAGCTGGAAAGACTGTGACTAATTGTCAGTCATTAATTGCACCTTTGCTTTAAGTCCCAAGAAAAAAAGACCAGCCACATCATTCAAATTAAAAGCATACGCGTTTATCCTCCCATTTCCGCTGCTCGCTTCCTTTTTAATTTAACTTAATTTTCATTTCCATTTCCCGTACCGTTTTCCAACATCCATTGACCCACACATACCCACACCACCGCATGGAACCTCGCCCACACTTTCTCTCGTTAATTAGCGTACGCCGTTTTCGAGAATTTCTGGAGCAAATTAAATTCACAAAGAACTCTCGCGTCAGTCATCCATCCACCACCACCATTCGAGCTCATCCCTTCCGAAGGACCCGCGCCCGCTACCAAACAAGGGTTCCATGTAATTGTGACACGAAAGTAATTTTTACTAATTTGGTACACAGAACAACGAACGAACTGTCATATCTGAAATCGTTCTCTGAACTTTTGTATGTACAGAGTACACCCCCTGGCCATGACAATTTAAAGTGAATACAACCCACTCACGTCACGTCGCGGTATAGTGGCAATTTTGGGCGCTTTTTAGTTGAAAAGGCAAACACAACTGGAAACACACTGAATTACCGTTTAATGCCAATTAACCCGTTACAATATGTATACGCTTCAAAAAGTTTTCATCATGGTTATTGGCAGGAGATGTGGCAAGAGCATCATCATCATCATCAACATCAACCAATTCGCTTGAATGAATGAAATGGTGAGTGGTCGGCAGGGGGAGCTGTTGTAAAACAAATTACACAGTTAACATTTACAGTTGAGTTTTCCAAAATTTCACCTTTCGTTAATTAGAATTGACGAGTTAAATTGTTGGCGGCAGCGGTGGTGGTGGTGGGCGTTTGCGTTTGGTTCAAAGTTTACCGATGTGAAGTGTACGAGAATACACAACCTTTGCCGACTATGATGGCCATTGTGCGTTTGATGAGCATGGGTGATGTGTTACTAGATTGGATGGCTTCAGTCTGTAATGAGTTAGGTCTGGGAACACTTTGGAAAATTATCTGCAGGTCTGCGGGCTAATAGGGGATGCATAAAGTTTGATCTTGTTGTGTTAGTAGTTGGGAGGTAGTGTGACCATATGACTGAGAGACGCTATTGTGGTTTGCGCTCCACTTTTGCCCGTCCTTCTCAGAACACTGCTGCGTATTAAAGATTTCAATGAAATTCATTTACTGTTTTTGCCATAATGTATGGAATACAACATCGGTTAAATGGACGCCACAAGAGTTTTCGCAAACCTCGAATTTCGATGACTTTTTTTAAGTGCGCCAAAGTTTAGAGATTATTTGCATAGACACGATCTCTAGCATAGCCCCACAAACAGAAATCCAACGAGATCAGATCTTAATGACCATATGATGTCTTCATTTCAAAATTATACGGCCACGAAAGTTTTCGTGCAATAGAGCTAAATTTGCCCGTGTTGTGTGGTATGTAGCCCCATCCTGTTAAACCCCGCATGTTGCTCACATCAATGTCTTCAATCTCAGGCCAGAAAGAAGTTGGTTATCATTTTATCATAGCGCAGAAAAATTACCGTAAACGTCGTTACGTTTCTAAAAAAAATACGACCCGATCACGCCGCCAGTCCACAGCGAGCACCAAACTGTCATCCGTGGATGTATGGCCTCTCGACGAATACAATTGGATTCTCAGAACCCCAAATGCTGAAATTTTCTTCAGAAATCGGCGTTATGGTTAGCAGGCTTTAGTTGTTGAATAAGCTGGACCTTATAAGGATGAAGATGTGAATCCTAGAGCAAAATACGCCAAATGGAGCTGAGCTCAATTGCTGAGAGCGGCTTTGGAAAGGAACCTCTTCCATCCCTTCTACTTCACATGTCATTCTTCTTCAACTCATACAACTGTAGCAGGTTTAGTCAACCTGTCAGCTGTGGGTGAAGTGACCTTTTCATTAATACCATTTGGATGGAAAGAACAATCTCCATTTAAAAAATTTAAAAAAGTGAACGTTCTCATAAAAAAAACAATTTAATAGCAGAAGCATGAATTTGGAAGCCGTAGATGTTCCGGAAATTTGAATTGATGTTTTGCATGCTCCTGGCGCATCGTGCGCATTCAGAATCTGCATTTGGCAAACTCTTACCATGCAGACATCGGAGCAGAAAATGTATTATGTAGACTCATTAGTTCTGACACTGGTCTGTGGTCACGGGCAAGCAGCGACAGATTTATCCAGGGCTTAGGGCAATCGACACTATATTTGGTTGGACGCTACAGGGAACTCATTCCGCTGGTAATGTTTTTAATCAAACGAAAACTCATGCTTTCCATCCATCCACAGTACAGCCCTACATCTGCCAGTACGGTGTGGTAATTACCTCACGGCATTTTGGTCACTAAAGGCCATAGGAATTCGAGGTGAAGAGGAGGGAAATGAGCACTTTGAAGAGGAACTAGTAACCAAATATATCACCAAAAAGGGTTAACGATGTGAAGCCTATTTGCTGTGGGAGAATCAAAACGTTGAAATTAAGAGCAAAATGGAGAACGCACTAAGGCGACACAAGTCCCTTTTTACGCGGTAATCGAGATATCCTGAACAACTTCAACAGAACGATGCTGATATCCAACATCGTGGACGGTGTTGCTGAACCAATTCCACAACCCATCAAGAGTGATATAAGTTAAGTGTTTTACTTACTCCATCGACCGGTCTATAAGACAGATAGTACGACCACAAAGATGAGCATCGTGTTCGATGCCTTATCACGCACCGAAAATACTTCTTCACTGAATGACCTTCTACACGTCGGAGCGAATCTTCTACCAGGCATCTTAAAGGCATTTCCGACTTGGATATTTTGTGCTCGTGGCCGATGTGGAGAAGGCCTTTCTATAAATTCAACTTAACGAAAATGACCGTGACAGTCACAGATTCCTTTGGTATGCGCCACAAAAAACACCGAGCAACTCCAAGCATCTTTGATTGCCGGATGAATAGAGTCACTTTTGGTGCGAATTGCAGCCCTTTTCTTTTGAGATCAACTTTACGTTTGCATTTTAAAAATAAGGAAGACAAGTTATATTCTTCTTCAGATTTTATTGGATAGCTTCTACATGAATGATTTTGCAATGACCGTCGATAATGAAGAAGATTGTAAAAAAAATCAGTGAGAAAGCTGTGTTAGTGACGAAACAAGCAAGAAGGAAACCTCAGAAAGTGGAATACTTCTGGGGTCTTTGCCCAGGTGAGTCTCCTATTAAGTAAAATGTTTGGGGTAAAGAAATGTGCTTCATACAAACATACAAATTATTTTTCTATCTGTCTGGCGAGAAAAAAGATGCTTGCCCCTGAACTAATAATGCATTGGGAAAATTATGCCAGGAGCTTACAGCAAATGAACCATTTCGCTATTCCACGCATAGCGCTTCCATTATTTTCTTCTAATCCAATACAAGATGCCAGCATGAAGGCGTATGGGACCGTGGCTTTCATAAAAAGTGATGGTGCAAAAGCAGAGTGGCACCACTAAAGACTGGATGAAAGAGTTTTTGCTTCCGAAGCTAGAACTAATATTAGCGTTGTTCGCAGCTGGGATATGGTCTTAGTTAAAACAATCACTAAAGGTATGTGTCCATAAATTTTTTCCGTGGAAAGATTCGAGGATTTCCCTTGGATCCAGGGGGACGCTCATCGTTGGAAACCATACGTGCCGAGCCAAGTAACGGAAATACGACGATTTGTGATTTTGCAGAAGAAAGGAGAATCCTACAGATCTCATAACCAGAGGAGCCACCGCCCAATGATTTACTAAATTCATTGATATGAGCTCATGGGCCGACGTGGCTCACAGGCGATATAACTTTTTATAATGATGGGACCGATACTGTTTCGGAAAGTGTAGTATAAGTGGCGTTATTAGCTCCAATTCCCGGTCCTAATCAATCTACATCTGATCCGTTGTTGGCCCACATAAAATTTAGTTATTGGAACCATTTGTTGCGCTGCACAGCTTTCATTTTGAGTTTCATAAAACTATTGGCTCAGATACATACAAAAAACGCATTTTCTAACGAAATTCTTATTTTACAGAAGTCTGTACCCAAAACATCTAAGATAGCTGAATTATATCCTTTTCTGGACGAAGACGGTTTCATGCGATTATGAAGTCGTCTTCAAACCTTAAAGGGTTCACTAGATAAACAACATGCTATAATACATCCATCAAATTCATATCTTGTCAAACTGATTATCGATGTATTATTTTTGGATTAGCAAAGGACGTCCAAAGGCAGAGGTGCCTCATTTACCAGAAACTGTTTGATAAGCCCGTTTAACAGTCGTTTTTGTTTCCTCCGCCAATCTAATGAATTACTTTGTCAAAGCCCTTCAACTATCTCTTTGCAGACTTCCCTGGGTCTCTTTATTATTTCGAGAGCTGAAGAAAACAGTCCCTACATGGGCTGTCAGCGCCAAAATATTTTAATTTTTTTTATAATTAGCCGATCTGTTACTTCAAGCTTTGCCCAGATTCCATAAAACACTTCTCATTAAATCAGGAAAGTTTGGCGGTCAAAAAGTTCCATACCTCCGGGGTTGGATCTATGTCGATGGCTTTCTGGGTTCAGACTGAAGTAAACAGCAGAGTTTCTCTAAAAACAAGGCTATTGCCACAGCAAAAGTTGAGAAGCCTTTCACCATTTTCAGTACGGGAAAGCATGTCCCACAAAGTACCACCCTATGAATACCGAATCTACATTCCATCACTGATTTATCTGTGCTTATCATGGCACAAAAAATAATAATAAAATCCAATTAGCTGCGATTATTCATTGAAAAATAAGCCACAACTCAAAAAATTCCTGTCACCAACTGTCGCAGTCCACACGCTCATATCAGTTTTAGAGTGAACACTTTTAATTAAAATTTTCCAGTAACAATTCCAGTATTCTCATCGCAGCTATACAATGATTATTGTGATTACATACCGTGCTCGCCTTTTGATTAATTAGCTCACGCATGTAATTCTCCCAACCGCGCGCGCCGATGCATGACAATCCCGTCATTAAAAATTCCGCGAATTTATCGGTATGTTTCGATTTTCCCATTACAATCGATGACCGATACTTATTATTGTTGTTGTAACTGTCATTTCAGCGTCCAAAACCATAAAGTGACGGGACACCAACAATATCCAATTTGTTATGGCATTAAAACCGCACCAAAAATTATTCAACCAAAAATTGTGTATTCGAAATGAAAAACAAAAAAAGGACATTGGTCCAAAAAAAAAAATCCTTTGTCCTTGGCTATGAGGAAGGATGGAAATAAAATCAGCTGAACGATTTCTATGTAACGATTATGGGTGGAAATTATTTTATATGACGAAAAGTTGGCGCTACGGCTACCACTTTTGGGATGACAAGTCGTCGTTCTGTGTATCTATATACATTTTGAATTAAGTACTTTTCAAGGAATGTTATTTGCCGAAGAGCGAAGGTCATAAAAAGTGACAACAGAGGGCGACACTGTGTGAAACGGGGAAATTTACGACAACAACGAAGACTCTGCTCTTTGGTTAATGGTGGCGAAGTAATGCGGTAGAAGTTTTGTGTAGATTAACTGAAAGTTGTCAAAAAACGGGCAACTTTTTTATGTTGGATAATTTTTTGGCAAAACGACCGAAAGATGTTTTATTCGTTTTCGGGCGCGCAGCGAGTTGTAAGTGAAGAGATACATCAACCGTAAGCAGAAGTAGGGTATTTATGTTTTGACAACAAAACTTGTTGGCTAAGTAGGGATTAGCGTTACATGGGAGAGTTTAACGGTCGAAAACAAAGTTTTTGATGACCCTTTTATTTTAGGATGTGGGATGGGTTTGGGTATCGTGGGATTAAGGTTTTGGTCGAAATATTTTGGAACGTAGGTGGAAGTGAAGGGAAATTGGTAATGAAAAGTTCAACTTACATATACTCGTACTGACATCCGTCACACAGTCGTAATATTTTGCTTTGTTTTTGATTTACTTTGAAAAAGTTTTATGCTTGAGTGGGTTTTCATTTTAGAGGGTAACCATACCTTGTTCGCCGATTTCAATACATCTCGTCTTAGTCAGGCTGGTACGATCAATCTCACGAGTGCTTACAGTGACTCTGTTATAATGACCCTCGGGAGATGCAAGGGTGCAAATTGCGGTGGACGACGACAGGAGTATACATTTGTTGTGACTTTTTTTGCAGCTTGTTATCGGTTAGCAAGACCATCTAATTATGGCGGAGAACACAAGATCTGCAAAACAGAAACCGAACAGATATTGCTTGAATTGTGGCGATTAGTACAGGCCACTGGCCCATTGGGTTTCACGTGGTCAGACTAGGCATTATAGCGAATGTATCATACATTGTCGCAGCTGCCAGCGAGACAGAAACTGTATACCATTTCCTCTGCAAGAGTCCGGCTCTAGGTAAGACTAGATAGCGCACACTAGGCAGACTTTTCTTCGAAAATCTAATGGAAATTGCGAAAAAAGCATTGGGGAAGATAATAGCGTACTCAATGCGACAGGGCGGATTTAAAGAAGGTTTACGCTAACCCCCTCATCTCTATATATTAACATCCGAACAACACCCGATTAGGGCACGTGAGTTATGGCATTAAAATGGCGCTAAAGCGCTAATTAGGTTTCAGCATTGGATGCTGTTACAGCCACTCCTACCTACCTACCTACCTAGAGATTTGTATGGAACTTTTTGACCGCCAGACTCTTCTGATTCAATAAGAATTGATTTATAGAATCTATGCAAGGCGCGAAGTATACGCAGGTCAGATAACTACTGTCGCTTCTTCTCTTAAAGTCAGCTTTAGGCTATTAAAGGCTAAGTGGTTACCCCTACTGAGGCGAACTACACATTTAAACTAAAGATAGATCTATAGTGATTCCACAGTTACATATAAATAACGAAAATGTATGACAATTCTAGGTTGTCAAAAAATTAAAATGTATCTGTAGCCACTCCTAAAATATTATCGCTAGCGGAATAGGGGCGGTCGTAGTGTAGTGGTAACGTCATCGCTTTTCACGCTGCATGTTCACGGTTCAAATCCTGATGTCAAACATCATCTATTTATTTCGTATGAAATAAATAAAAAAGTCGATCAATTGCGACAGCTTATGTCAATTCTACTGGCAGTAGGGTGATCATATGGCAGAAAAATCAACTTGATCGTGATGATGACATCAGGAGGACGGGAAAATACTGTGAATCTTAAGCAACGACAAGCAAAACAAAATGCTCCCCATTTATTTGGACGCTCCCTTTGGAGGTTAGAGAAACTTAATACTTCTGAGGTCTCAAAAATATTAAATAAAGTAGCAACAAAGAATAACAAGGACATTAAGCCCCCACGAATTGCCAGTAGTAAAATTTAATTTCTAGTTATTTAAGCTGTACGGGTGCAATCTGCGAACTACTTATCCGAACATGTATCCAAAGTCGTAGTTGAAAGTAGGAGTAGTTACCTGTCAGTTGTTGTATTTGCCAGCGATGTTTCAATAAAACACGCATATTGATGACAATTTACAAGTTCTGCAAACAAAATTAGATTAATTGACACAAACAAATCTGTCACATGATGGCATATTATTTTTCCGTGCAAAATTGTACAAACACACTTCTTCAGATAGACTATTGATAAGGATTTAGGGGTGAAGACAAATAGACACGGAACAAATGTCAAATATGTATTATTGTCCATATCTTCGAAACTCTTTGATTGATATTAGCTTAAAATATTTATGTGTTTATTTTGATCTGTAACGTACAACTCAGGTAGTACTTAAGGCTCTTACACCTTAAATCAAATGACGTGCGAGTGGCAATTCATAATATTCTTCTTCTTACGGCGAAGTTATGATCCGGAGTAGAAGAATCACAACCCTCCCACTTTACTACATCAGTGCTGGTCCGCCTGTGGGATTTCAGAAACTAAAAACGGAAAATGTCACTACACCCAAACACAATGCCATATCACGCAAAGATATTAGCGGCACTCTACAAGACAAGCTGAAATCATGTGTCGCATAATCTTTCCAACAGCAATTTCTATGACATTTAGTGGTTTGAGTGCTATGACTTTGGCCATTAATCCAACACGCCATTTCATAAATATTTCCCTTACCTAATTCGAAGACAACTTCCAGCTACTGTTTTACAATTTCACGTTGGGCGCCATTTTAAAATATGAATTATCCCAATTAAATCCATTTTAACCAAAGTCACATGGGATTAGACGTCAAGGTAACCCCTACTCATTATCCTGATTTAATACATCTTAAATCAGCTCTTGGCTACCCCAATGAATCTTTCCCCGAAAAGCAGAAAAAAAAAAAAAAAATATTCTCTTAAATCTTCGCCCGCCTGAATATCACGCGTCAGTTAATTTACGTTCCACCATAAAATCATGTTCCAAATGTGCCCCGTCATTTGCTCACCTTCTCATCCATCCGCCTCCAACTGAACTGATATTTTCTCCCTTTTTCACCCGCACTCTACACATATGCGCATATTACGCTAATTTAACTCAAAAGTAATTTTCCCTTAATTTCACTCATAAATTCCACTGAATCACCCTCAACGAGCCCACCAACGTCAAGCCCTGTTTCGCCCGCACCATCACCTGAGTTTTCTGCTTTAAATGTCAAGCCAAATGGATGCGTGATACGAAGGTGGCTTTCACCTGGGTTACCAATATCACGAAAAACAAAAAAGAAAAGAAAGGCAGGATGAAGAACACGAAGAAATATCCCCTCCATATCCTTATTAGGTCGAACGTGTGCCAAAAGTGATGAAAGTCTCGCGCCCCGATGAAATATTCTTCTCCATTAAGCTTTCAGTTTTTGTGAGTTGGAGGCATATGTGCCGGTGCGCTCCTCGTCAGTCGTCACATATGTCGTCGCAAATCACAAAAAAAAGAAGAAAAAAACGCTGACGAAAAAAAGGACCCTGTTCGGAAGGAAAATTTTCATTCACTTTTCTGTGCTTGATGAGCCGGTGTTCCGAGAAGAATATAATTTTCAGCATTTTTTTTTTCTCCTTCGCTCTGTATCCTCTTTGTGTGGGAGTACGAGTATGTGGATGTAGTGCGATCCTTTATGCTGTTACATAGGCGGGGATTTTATTTTTCCTGCAGGTTTATCGTGCTTCAAAGGTGTAGTAAGGGACATCTTTTAAGGAATTCGCTCGTGGGCAATTTAGGGAAATAAGTGTTTTTTCTTTCTTCCTTTCGTGGAAATATTGGAGGAGTGCAAAAGAATGATTATTTTTCTAAGTTCAATGGCAATGACAAATTTACATACTTTTCTGGGAACCACAGAGGGTTGAAAACGTGGTATATATCAGGGAGATACGTATAGTACCTATTTGCCAATGGGGCTGATGAAGTCTGTAAAGACCAATTAACATTGCGAGCTTTTATGATACGCCTTATACGCCTTGACTCTATAAATCATGTGATCAAGTTAATCTTAAGTAAGGTCAAGGTAATATTGGAACCTAAGAACCGTTCTTGCAGTGGAACTCTGAAGAAATGCTTCAGTCTGCAGCAAGTTATTGACGGCACATTCTTACAAAATATGCTCGGCAGTTTCTTATCCTTTCCAAGCTTATTGAGGTTATAGTTGTGTGAATAGGCCTGTCACGGGATTTACATCACGCTTGCTCAATATGAAAAGTTTTTGTTTGAAAGTTTGCTGAGTTTCCGGTCTTATCGCAGCTCTTGAGTTGGGTTTCATTTAGAGGTATAGCTTTAAGTGGTTGGTGGGTTCTGGGCCGAAAAAGAAAGACTGATAAAGACTCGTGTCTGATAATTTGGTTATGAGCAGCAAGCAAACAATTCCAGACAAGCTTAGATTCAAAACAGAAAGGAGTCTCGTAACTTTTAGCGCCTGATAAGTAAGAGTTGCTGATTTGAGATCTTCGCTTATTGCATAGACCCTTCTTAGAAGATAGAAGTTAAGCAGCCGAGAGGGACTACGAATTTGAAATTGGAATCACAGATCCCTACACCAATGACGTTTTGCACTTTTGATCCTTCTGTAAATTATATACATACATAGATTGGACGTTTCGACGGAGCCTCATGCTCATGCCTTTTGAAAAAAAAAAAAAAAATTGTATGATTGTGGAAACTGACGTGATTCCTATTCTTTTGTGTTTTTCTTTTATTTTTTTACTACCGGAAGAGTTGTTCAATTTTTTCCTGTACCACCTCCTCATAACTTAACATTTCTCTTTTTTTTTTCTTCAAATTGTTCGCACATAACAGTTCTAGACATATAGGGTTTTGAACGACCACGCCTTTGTATTTAGATACATCCTTCGGACAATTCCCCTGTAATAGTAGCGTAGCAGGCCTCATAGTTCAGTCACCTCTGACTATACATAGAGATCTACGAGTTCCATTAGTATCTGATGAAAGTAAAATAAGAAATAACAACGCAAGCTTCTCCTACAATTCGTCTACACATTGTATGTTGCCACGCTCACTTTTTTGAGGCGTTTTCTTCTTGGATGCATGGCGAAGAACTATTTTAAAAATCTCATCTGAATCCGTAAATTTTGGTTATAAAGGGTAATAAGTCAATTTTTTCATAAAAAATTAACATTTTAATGGTTTTTCTCCTAAAAATTCGTGTTACCCCTTTATACTACTTTTTCCATCTCAACTAAGCCTCATTTGACAGATTTTGTCGTAATGTTCTTTCGTCTCGAAGTACATATAATAACTCTTCGATTATTCATTCTCACAGCCTTCTTTCTTCCCAGCGATGACTTCATGATTGCAGATAATTCCTATAGCTTGCTTGTATTACAACGCTAATAACATGTTTTCAGACAGTTCATTGCAAAACAAGTATACGGGTGTTAGAATTAACCCTTGCGGCATTCCATTTAAATGATCCAATTTCACTCTGGATGTACCAAGTAAAATTCAGAGAGATAATGAAACTGACAGTTATCTCTACTACTCTACCACAAAATTAATTTCAATTATTGAAACATCATAATAAATTAAAGGCATTCGATCCATCCTACATCTTTCATCCTTTTGCATAGAAAGGTATTTCATGTACACATACCACAAGGCCTCACCTTTTTGGTTATTTTTGAGTATCCTTCCGGAATCATTCAATAATTCAATTTCCCACAACACATCTCCACACTCTCGCCCGACTAAATTCAATCAATATGCAAAAATCCACCCATTTTTGCCAGGAAGTCAACACTCCTGCTCAGTTAATCAAAAACCTGTTATCTTTCCAATAGAAGGTCCTTCTATCCCGTGCGTCGTCCGACCGTCTGAACCTGAACCCCAATCTCAAAACAATGAAATTATGTACACTTAACCCAACTGCCACCCTCTCAAAGTAAACACATGTTACCCGTGTTCAATGAAAACTTTATCAACACACAGACACACCTCCAATCCATCCAATGCAAACAAATAGAAATAACAACATCATTCACATCATTAAAATTTTAACATCAACCTGACATATGCGTAAGTAAGTAACTCATCCTGTCAAGAAAATATAGCAGAAGGTCTTGGAGGTGGCTCAAGCAGCGGCTGCGACGACGGCCGACGGTCAATTGAATATTCACAACCCCAACACACATACATGCACCAAAAACACATCTCCTTTCTCAAGGATAACACGAATAACATGATTCCTACATTAGCAGGAACAAACAAAATTGAGGAACCGAAAAATAGTTTCGGTATACGGGAAGTTTTCGGTTCCCCAGAAAAGGGTTTTCGTACATATTGCCACCCATCCTAGGAGGGCATGTTTCTCTAACCTCAAGATAATGAAAATCGACCTGAACCCCACCACTGACTATGGAGACCGCCGCCACAGGACCATAGGGTCTCCTCGGTTCATCCATCCACTTTACACACAAAGTCAACATTACAGAAATTTAATCGAAATTCTAGGAGAGGACAAAAAAAAAAAACACATTGGTCCTTCTATGTATCTCGCTCTCGCCCTAAATCACAGCCCCGTCGTCGTCGTCAATTATCCTTCTTCGTTTCAAATTACACACGCACACATCTACAGACAAATAAAAAAAGGAGAATGGGTAGCGGTTTAGGTCTTACTTTCTAATTGGTTGACAAAATTAATTTGCATATTAATTCATGGCAAGGATAAAGGAGAACAAAACCAAAACGCAAACAAATTCCATCCATCCACCCACACACCATCGATAATCTCAGGAGTCGTTCTGGGTGTGTATTCTTGTGTAGTATTTGTAGATGGTATCCGTTTTTGAACGCGAGCTGTCGTTGTTTGCGCGATTGAAATCGATTTGCTAATTTTAAGAAGATCCTTAAAGACAAAAGGATCGATTTAAATTGAATCAGAAACGCGAAAAGGAAATTAGGAGTGAATAGGACAACGACGACGGATGGCAGTAAATATATATTTTGATTTTTTTTTTAAAGGAACCTTTTCTGCTTCTGTCTGCGTTCTCATTTAATTTTGTGGTAGACCGATGAGGCAGGTAAATTAGCATGATTCGGGGGATATTGTGGGGTGGATGGATGTCCTTTTTTTCTGCTATTCATTGGGATGCACAAACAAAAATGAGGAAAAGGAAAGGCAAATAGTTTTGTGAAGATGAATTAAAGTGTAATTAGGATAATTCTGGGAAATAATCTATGATAGGGTCAAGGAGCCATCCCCGAGGGAGAGACTTGATTATGTTTGGAGCGATTTTTTGTTCACCCCAACGAATCTATGTTATATTCATGAAGACCGGAAAGGACACTTGGGCAAACAATAAATATCTGAATCAAATTCATTATTGGTCAGCGTAGGGGATGTCTTTTAGTCCTTTAAAATTGAGGGGCTTTACTTTCAGTTTAATTTGGACAGTAGTCCCAAAATTAGGGGCATGTCCTTTGGGGCGAAAGTTTGGATTTTCTAAATGAAAGATGCCTTCGGGAGATGTCTTCTAACATTTCGTGTAAACTCTTCGAACAAGAAGTTTCATGTAGGTACTCGAGTTTTTATTTTTCGGTTTCATAAATTGTTGAAATTAGAAATTAATTCAAATGATTTTTTAACATTTCGTTTTCTCAAATTTATTTTTAAGAATTATTTTTTGCATACTTAACATCATCTGATATGTCCAAAGTCGGACGTAGGCCTCTTCTAGATTTTTCCATTCTGTCCTGTCTTGTGATGTACGGATCCAGTTTTCTAATACTAATTTTTATATTGTCACTCCAGCGCGATGGTGGAGTCTCTTTGTCCACCTATTGTCTGTTGTTCTCGTCACATGTCCTTTGCAATCTGTATGGTTATATACAGATACTCCAGTTCTTCTTCTGACTTCTTAGTTTCTTACCCGGTCCCTTCTGCGAGCATCGCTCGCTCCATCGCTCTTTGCTCTTCTTGGAGCTTGTTGATGGTAAACTTTGTCAGGCTCCGTTTGTGATAACTGGCATGGCTATGTCGCTCCTATGTACGTTTTTTATGTTGCCGAAGGCTGTCCAGCTTAGTCCGATACGACGTTGGATTTTACGGGTTTGATTGTCTCTCGTTATTCTTAAACCATGACCAATATTCAAGACCTGTTCGATCTCCATTCCATCTGTTGTCTTCTGACTTCCATTGGGGACTAAGTTGATCATTAATTTTGTTTTCGTGAAGTTTATGTTTCGACCGATAATTTTTAATGCTATTCCGAGTTTATCTAGCATCAGTTTAACATCGTTGAGGTTATCAGCCATCCGCGAAGCAAAGGTGTCTGAGGTATTCGCCGTCAATGTTGATAACCTTGTTATCCCATTGCAGGTATTTGAAGGCGTATTCCAGGACCTCTGTAAAGAGCTTCTGTGATTAGTGTCTATCCTACATTGCTTTAGCGATTGCATAATGCTATGTATTTCCATAGTGTCGAAGGCTTTTAGGAAGTGGACGAATATTAAGACCACTGGCCGGTTATATTCAATATTCTATATTTAACATATAAAGTGATCAAATTAATAAAACATAAGTTAATTAACAACACATTATTGTTCGCCCAATCAAAGCCATTGTACGATATTCATGGGAAATAGTTTCACCCTTATACAATCGAAAATTCCACAGGCGTACCAACGTCTACGAGTATGAATAAAATCAGGCCACCTATCTATGAAGAGTCATAACAATTTCTGATTTTGACTGGAGAGAAAAGCAAGAGTTGTAGCCAGCCGGTAGTTATATTCGTTCTATGTAAATATAAAATTTGATGTTTGGAAGCCACTGGTAACCTAGGTTTAAAAAAAAACACGCCTATAATTGAAATAACGCAGCAGGCTGTCAGCTCGTAAGTTTGCAGACTCCACTACATTGCGTGTTGCTGTCCAATTAAAATTGACTCCCAATACCATAGAGCAAGCTTCTTGACATAGGCAGGTGTTTGGTCCTTTAAACGAAATTTGGTCTTCGGAGACCCTTTGAATTTAAATATTGCTCGATGTGTCCGATCATTTGTGATCGCCTTGGAACAGTTCCTCACACCATATTCTATAGAATGAGATCGAAACCACATGTTTTAAGATGGAGAACTTATAAAATAAAAGCTCCTTCTTGATTAAGATTCAGATACAAAATGAGGCATAACGCTAACTAGGTGAAAATCCAGGAAAATTGTTAGGCTCCCAGCTGTTTAAGAGGAAATAATGATGAGGAGAAGAATTCGAAAAGTCAGAAAAAAATTTACGACCATGAGGCATACTTATCTAAGGCTCTACGCATCGAAAGAAGAACCGAGGAAGCCCACAACGAAATCACCGAAATTATGAAGTACAAACATGTCTCCAAGTCCAACTTTTATGTGGTTTCTCTAAGTAAGAAAGCAAAGCCCGTTGATCACCCTAGTGAGAGTATCACTAAACATAAAACAAATCCAACTAAATACAGCACAATGTATCACCAACACCATGTGTTGTATATCACTTGGTGTCTGTTCTTTCCCTCTCGAGTAATCTATTTTCTGGATAGAACGTTGCCCCTAAACCACATATATGCTTCGCAATTCGTCATGAATGTTTTATAAGGTCCCCCCTCACCGTACACCCTCAAATTTTGGTTGAATGTAGATTTTTTTTTCACCAAGCAACCCCGGGTAATGGGGGATGCATTTCATTCAATCATTCTTTTCGTTCCACATTCAGATAAAAAAAAAAAAAAAAAAACCGAAAAAATTTATGCGGATGCCATTTGCCATCCTAAAACCACACTCATCCGTGCTTCTGATGCTACTGTACTGTTCGGTTCTGTGCCGGATACGAATGTCAATTTCGAATGAATCTCTAAAGTGCCAGAGCGCTGTTGATGATGTCACTCCCCACCCGCCACCCCCACAGTGTCGTCCATTATTATTTCATTTCAGAGTGAAAATGGAAAGCGAAATAAATATTTTATAGAAATTTATTGTGAAAATTCTTTTAAATTGAGTGCACAACATATTTCGTTGATTCCAGTACGCTTGTGTGATGCTACGCGATCCACGCTTGTGATGTCATGAAAAATTAATTTGATTGGTAGCATCATCACAGGCATAGAGTGGATCCTGTGCTGCCCCCATGCCAGGACCAAAGGATTAATAGGTCTGATGGAAATTATTTGGTGAATTTCCATTGAGGTTTGGTGATGTTTAAATAACAAAAGAAGTGCAGTGGATGGGTGACTGACTAACCTTTATGGCATTTTAAATGGCGAAAATGGGGTTTTTGTCATTGTGTTGCAGTAAACATAGAGAATGTTTCGATTTGTTGAAAACATGGGCCTTAATTTTAACTAAATATTCGTTTTACGGCTACAAAAGATTGCTGCCTTTTATTTGCTATTCCAAAATCCATGTTGACTTGATTGTACGGATGCACGAGCATTTTCTGCACTTTCAGGTTGAGACACCCAACCAAAGTGAAGTAAAGATAGCAATAATAAACTGCTGAAGCCGATGGTCTAACCGCCGAGCTATTTAAAGCAGCTTGAGATGATTTCATACGGAGCATACATCGACTGCAGAATCTTAGCATCGTTTACTCGATCTTTAACAAAATATACCCTCTGAACTGTACCAACTACAGGGATATAAGTCTTCTCAACGTCGTGTATAAGATCCTATCTGTCATATTACGCCTTAAACCTTTTGTCAACAATCTGAGTAGTCCATATCAGTGTAGTTTTAAGCCAGGAAAGTCCACCATTGATCAGACATTCACACTGCGGCAGATCTTGGAAAAAAAATATAGGAACTTCAAATCGATGCTCACCATTTTTTCATCGGTTTTAAGGTCGCCTATAGAGACGAGATGTATAGAGCCATGTCTCGTTTTGGAATCCCTGCCAAACTCGTTCGTGTATGCAGAATGACAATGGAGAGCACGCTGTTCTATCAGAGTCTGTAACAATATCACCAAGGTTTTTGATGTCACCTACGACAGGGTGGCGCACTGTCATGTTATTTCTTTAACATCACAGGCGAAAGGATTGTACAAAACTCTCAAGCTAACATCAGGCATACAATCTCCGATGACATTGACATTATTGGAGAATGCAGCGGGCTGTCAATGGTATTGAAACAGAAGCGGTTAACGAGGTTATAACAAGACAGAAAGTCACAATGGACAGCTACAACTTTCAGGTAGTGTTTGTCTGTTTCTTTGGGCTTAGAAGGCAATTGTGTAGCAAAGCCTTCTCACGGATAACTAAGGTGACTTTATATAAGACCCCATCATCCCATGGCGTAGAAGCATGGACGTTATCAAAGGTGGGTGCAAATTTGGATGGACCAGTTTATATAGACGGGGAATGGAGGAGAAGATACAACAACGAACTATACCGTTTTACAGTGATATAGTTCTAATCAAGGACTTGATTAGAAGAGTTGAAATTCGTCGCCTGAGATGTCTAAGATTTGTAGAACGAATGGACATCAACGCCAAAGGACGACGTGGTAAAGGAAAACCTCACTTAAGGTGGCGCACACAAGTCGAAAGGGACCTCAACCTTCATCTGAACTGGAGGTGACTAGCATAATATCGAGTTGGTGCGAGACGCTTGTTGGTTTAAGTCCAGGTCCACTCTGATATGTAGCGCTATCTTAAGTAAGCCAGGTGGAATACATTTACATGAAGGTACACTGTATACTGCTAACATCGGTTTACCTAGATACGCTAAGTGATACTGCTCTACAGAAAAGTCACCTCGGTTCTGATTAGACATTTAGAACGAAAGAGACCAAGAGGATACTATCATCAACATAGCGGCTTCCAAACCATATCAGAGGAGGCCGCCTTTGTTATAGCTGGAATGGTCCCTATCGACATCCTCCCACAAGAGATGTTTAGAATATACAATAGAAGAACCCTGAATCAACACGATGCATCAAGATGATCAAAATGGAAGAAAAGGCAGCGCCAGCAGCTATGTGAAAAACTTGTTGAGCCAATACAACTGATACTGACACCCCAAAAGACTGGATAAGTCGAAGACATGGGGAATGCAACTACCATATCATATAATAATTTGCTAACCAACTCCGCAAAGTATTACCTTACTGGTAACTAGGTGGTTGTGTACAAGTTGCTGGGAAAATTGGCGGTGCACTACAGTACACCTTGATTATGATTGGTATGGTAACAAATGAAATAAAAAGTATCTGTAAGTTCTTTTTGCCCTGTAATTATACTTGAAGCTACCTATCCCAAGTGTCCATGTGCCAAGAGATAGCCCTATCTCTGATGGGGAAGACTGAAACCGAGTTATAGCCCTTTGTCGTCATTAGAGTGCCGTAGAGTAGAGTAGGAATATGACTTTTAGCTTAAAAGATTCACTAATTATTAATTTAATCGATCAAAGAAATTGCATTCAAATCAGGCAAGTCATTATGAGATTTTTAACCGTACAACTTGCGTCCTGGAGCATATTACAATTTACCAGCTTTTGCAGAATGAAGCATAGTATTTAGCATAGTATGAAGCATACGAGTATATGAATATTCCTTGATATATTTCTTAATTGATAAAATAAAGGTCATGGGAATCGGTTTAACCGCTCTTGAGTTACAAGGCTACAACGCGTAAAACTGAGCATCATCTAGCTTAATTTGTAAGTATTTCAAAATGATAGTTCAGACAAATTTTAACCAGTGCAGAAAGCCCTTTCAAATAGTACACCATCACGTCATCAAGGGTGATGGCGTGATGGCACGTAGCCTATAAGACTCCAGGGACTATAAAAAAGTGAACCATGAAAGTTTCATCGAAATCAGTGAGTAGTTTATGAGATCATCGCTAACAAACAATCGAACAAACTCTTTCACTTTGTGTTAGTATAGACTAGTATACAGAGATATGAAAACCATTCAGTATTCTACTGGAGTCACTCAATGGTAAATGGAACACACTCACCATATATAGTGGATTTGTATCCAATTGTTCTCCATTCTCATATAAACGCAACGCTCATCTTAAGTTCAGTACACAAACCAGCAGGCACCGTCAAGGACTGTACGGTGTAATTTTCACTCCGTTTAAATGCTTTAGGGTATGAAATACTTTCAGAAAAATCCTGACAGTGCTATGCTGTATGCGATTTGTCAGAAATTATTCATTCCTGTGTCAGGCCAGAATAAACTGAATTACGTATTGTGACCTCAATGCATGCGAGATTGAAAGACTTTTTTTGTACATTAGCCACATTTTATTTAAAATAATATTATGCTTTGCATTTATAGTTTTATTTTATTTTTAATTATTAACTTATCCCCGTGGAAATACAAATTAAAACTGAAATACTTTTGGCTATATTCACAAGGGGTGTCCTTAACTCACATAATTTTTTAATTGTTATTCCTTCCCCTCCCCAGAACTTGGTCTCAATCTCACACTCTGGGATAGATAAACAATTCGTTTAAAAAATCGCTTTCAAAGGACAAAAGTCGTAAGGCAAACAATCACAACGCTGAGTGGTGAAAAAAATAAACAAATTTAAAATGCCCACTCCTCCCGCTTCTTGCTGAACCGCCCAATGATTCCCTTTATCACGGTGCCATTAATTTTATTCACGCTTGGCGTACAAACATTCCCCGAGTGCACGGGCCCAGTTCTAGGTAATTGTAATTCATTTATGTGAATCCTTGTTGTTATCCGTGTTGACACAGGGAAATAATCGTCGACCGCAAGATAAACACGCAGTGTGCCGCAATGGAAATTTTTGGCTGAAAAGGTTCCACCACCGCCAAGGAATGGGGTAAGGGATACAAGGACATACCTTCCCAATAATGAAATGGAAAAATTTCACCTTAGCCACCTTTATCCTGCAAGTTCTGTGCCGGTACCGGTTTTTACGTTCTGGGAAGTTAATTAAAAATTGTGACCCCCGCAATGTGTTTAATGCCGCAGCAACGGCAACGAACAGTACCGTAGCAGACGTTGTTTACGCCATGTGGCTGAGCTTGCTTCCCCTCAACCGACCGCCTCCGACGCGACCAAGTCAAGTGTGCTTTTAATTTATTATCGTGTCCTGCAGTCGTGCTTAATATCCTGTTTGCTTCTATGAAAATTTCTCGTGGTCTATTTTTGTGGTGATTCTCATGAAAATCTCTGCAATAATATTGGCGACTCATCCGCCACCAGCCAGTGTCGACGATGTAGCATACCCTTGACAATGACACTGTCGAGAGGGGGTCATAGGGAGTCTCTTCTTTTTGTTAGGATGCAAAGCCAGTTCAAGGGAGAGATTGATTTTTTTTCCGTTTGAAAACACCCTGATCTTGTGCTCAAGGACAATAAGGATTCATTTTTGGTCTGCACATTTGGTAAACAAATTTTCGTTTTGGTTGTTTCTTCTGGTCCTTGTTTTGTTCATATTGCGCCACCGTATGTCACTGAAAGGAAACCATAAATTAATTAGAGAGATGGAAGAAAATAGGATTCCGCAGAGAGATTTGGAGAGATTTCATTTTGTTTTCGGTTATCGGTTTGTCTGGTGCGAGGTTTTTTTTTTTATATAAATTAGGTGGCTGCAATCATTGGAGGGTACACGTTTCAAAAATTTAAATTCACAAAAGAGATGAAGAAGAAAAAAAGTAAAAAAAAAAAAAAAAAAAGAGAAAACATACAACAGACGAATCCTGAATTTAATTGCAAATTGCCATTTTCTGTGACTGCTGATAATACCCGAAGCCCTGCAGATGATCCTTTTGGATTGGTATTTTTAGACGGCATTTTCGAATGAAAATGGCTTTTGTGGGGATATCTTATAAAGAGTATGCTGTCCTTTAAGGTTGCTATTTTCCGTAGGTGAAAAGACATTTAAGATTGATTGTTTGTTTTGCTTCAGACTCAGAGGAGGTCAACGTCACCGTATTATATGCCATAGTTTGCAGATTAACCTTTAGAACTCCAAGACGACATCTGCTGCACGTCTTTCTAGAAAAAAGAAGACCTTATTGTCTGGACCAAAAAGCTTAACTTCTTAGATTCAAAAATCAATCGACGTATGATTCAAAAGTAAACCAAGATTTTGAATCCTTGCGAAAAGTACTTAAATATATTTGTACCCTCTCAACAATTTGATCGAGTTATTGTCGTAGGCAACTTTAATACGTGTCTATCCCATGACCACAAAGTTCCCCTCGTTTCGGAAGACCTGGATACTATATTAATTACTGGCTCAGGGAGGCACTTATTCTCATTTGGGGCAGCACCGACCTTTGTCTAGTTCTTAGTACTAAATTTTAATTTCGTTTTTTGTAATACTGAATGCGAGTCAATCTCTGCTTTTAGAAGAAACAGAATCAATACTAATCCATTGTAATACAATCCTCGCAATTTCGTCGACTCTCGTAGAAAGACAAATAGGCGCTTCGGTGATAAGGAGTTTTTATATCATCACATCATATTCAAAAATTGGACACCTTGTACAAGCAAAGTGTCTCCACATATGGTGGTGCCGCTTAAGCCTGTGTAATGGCTCAAGTAAACTGTCTGCGGACTTTTGTGCTGAGAGACACAAGAATGCCGCATCTTAGAGAGTCATGACATATCCAGTTGTATTCATAAGAAACCCTCCACCTCTGAGTCTTGTCTAACAAGTTCTAATAATCCCATTGTAATCTAAGACCCAAACAAGACTCAGAGAATTCAGAGAACTATTGCAGAAGTGGTTAAAGGGTTGAACAATCCGTTAAGCGCATCTTAGCTGTCACTCACGTTGTTACTCTGCCCCTTTCACCTTTCCCACACAAAATAGTTCATAGCAATTGGGATAGTATCCGCCTTTCACAAAGACTACGGCACTGGTTTTGAAGCCATCCATACAAATTCAACTACAATTTTTCTTGTTTTACGTTCTGCTCAGAGTTGATCCTGAAGCTCGAGAAAGGAGACTTTACGGAATATTCTTTAGAATAAGATAAGATCGGAGTCTATGTAGAATTGTAGCGAAGGGTCAATTGCGGAATTTTTAGACCGAAAATAGCTTAGATAGTCAACCTTATTCTTATAGTGGTGTCGTCCGAAAATAAGGTAACAGGTATGAATTAGACTATAAGATTGGAGCTATAAGAGGCCTGTTGCCCGCATTGCAATTTCGTATAATACCACACTAGTTTTGACGTACCGGAATAGGACTAAAATAAAGGGGGAACAAAATATATTTAAGGCAAGAATTGCAATAATACATTTGGAACAGAGCCGATAGCTGATCTCTAATAACTGCTTCTTCTTCTTTTACTAGCAGATATGGGTACCAAGGCTTTTATTTTTAAAAACGGAAGTCAAATCCCGAAGCACTCAAACTCCATTTTCGGTCGATTGTACAACCAGACTTGAACCTACTTCGTTCGGGTCACAAGCAAATACCCTAGCCATTACATCTAGAGACGGGGAATGTCGATATACCTCCAGTTAGTTAGATATTTTCGTTCAAGGTAAATGCAAACGCAAAGCCAGCTGAAAATTGGCAAATAGCAGCACGTGCCGAGGTTGAAAATCAACAAAAACCTAAGTATCATTATAGGCTCACAAATAGCCATAGTTTTCTTCGTGTCCACGCCATCCACAATCTACGTGGACAGGCAAATATTGATGTCAAGGACCTACATTGATTCATTAGATACTCCAGATAGTTCTACGGGTACGGCTGTGAAATCTGGTGGAGTGGACCTACTTTTGGCCTAAGTTTATACGACTGCACTACGCAGTATATACATTCCTGCTATCGACTCCATACACAACACCTATTTACAGAATGTGGATTACATAATTCCATGCAATGCGGCTGGAATTTCGCCCAAACCACTCCGAGTGTGTTCTTTGACATTAAACTTGATTCATTATACCGCAATTGGCACGCATTTCGCCGACGTTTTCTCAAATTTCAAAACCTCCCAAAGAACATTAAACCCCTTCCTTTAATAACCAAGTTCTTATCGATTTCATGTAATTCGATTGTTGCCAAACCTGACCCACAACTTCTCTTAACTACACTACAACCCTTCCACTGCGGTATTCCTGTGTAGTAAATCATAATTCCAAAAAAAAAAAAAAAATAACCCCAAATATCAACAGCAACAACAACTAGAACAGCCCCACTCAAAAACATTCCAAAAGTGCCACTTACATACGCCCCTTATTTAACATCGTCCACATTCCACATTCCAAAACCCCAGATATCTTCAAAATATGTCACCTTAACCTAAGCCATCCAACCCTTCTAGCCCCCACTGTAACCACCACCGAAGCCATTTATCGTGGTTACAATGTGAAAAGGATTTTATTATTGCTTCTGCGGTTTTGGAAATTTGCAAATTCCTCTTTATCCCTGTTGTGCTACAGAGCGTGTGTATCTGGTTCACAGTTATTATAGACGACCCATAGAGCAGGCCTGTGGTTTCCTCAATGGCTTTGCCTTATTTCATCGATTTATACTGGACTCATAATTAAATTGAACCGAATACAAAAAAAAGGGACTCCAAACTGGGTTAAAAAGAACTGCGCAATGTACCAGGACAATAGAGATCCTTGTCAATCAGTTTTAGCTTATTACACAAGATGTCACCTAACCTTTCAGACCGAACAATGAGTGATGACCTATGGCAGGTACAAGCCACAATCCTCTCTAGAACTCTCACATATTCAGTCATGCATATCCATACATAGCCCCCTTCTCTGTCTCTTGGAGAATCTATAAACAAACGAGGCGCACCTAGAGTATAAGTACACATTTCGACAGGAGTAAAATGACATGAACGACACAGTACAGGTATACACGTTAGAGTTGTGTGCTTGTTAGGATGCATTGGGTTGATTCTGTTCTCCTAGCAGACCACTGTCGTACTTCTGTAACAAGGATAACAATAACAAACAAATAGAAGTAGTAGGCCATTGTCAAATAATAGGCCTTGGCTATTGGTTATATTCGGGAAGGACGAAGATGTTGTCGTACGTACGTGTTCCTAACAATGATGGCCAGCTGCAGTGAGGCAACTAACTAGGAAGGACTTTGGTTTTGAGGGCGAATCGCAGCAGTGTTGTGGAGAAATTCATCATCGTACTTCGGATTGAAGAATAAATATCGTGGTGCGTTGACGTGATATTTTAGGGTTGCCAGGCTATACTGAATTCTAAGCATAAAATATTTTGGTGCCCATATAAGGCCTGGCCTATCTAGCTCTTGAGACCTGTACTGTGATCGCAGTATGGTTGTTAACCGGACACTCTCCGGACACGTCTGATTACGGTAGGTAAGTACGAGTGGCGGTTCTGTGAAAGAACACAATTAGCACTAGGTTTTGATACCACAACTCATGTAACCTGGCTGTTGAGGTGTTGCATGTAACCTGGCAATATCTGGAATTTAAGAAAGTTATTAGTTCTTTAATATTTTTCCCCGAAACCTCTTCGAGTGAATTGAAGAAGGGTTTGCTTAATGGATAGGCGGATATATAGTGAATAAGGGTTCCCTTTTCAGTTGCGATATTGCAGCTACGCCAGTTTGTGTTATGTGGGATACCTAGTCTGGCTGCAGTGTTTCGTGGTTTACGAAGTCGTTTGTTGGAGTTTGGCCACATCTTTTTAGATGTGGCATAGTTTGTTAGAGATTAGATTTGATAAGAAAGTTGGACTTCATTTGACTGCTCCCAGCGGAATGTGAATTACTCGCTGAAGAAAAGAAGGGACTAAAATGCGAACGAGTTCGAAATGACCGGATAGGCAACGAAACAAGAAAATACGAAAGAAATCGAAGTAACGCAACCTGACAATGACAGTGGAACAAATCCTTACGGAGGTGTGGAGGTAGTTGTATCGCTTTATACCAGCGATCGATGTACGGATAGATCGGAAGCAGGCCGAAACTAACCACTCCCGTGAATGTAGTAAATTACGAGTACATGCTTCAGAATAACGAAAACTGAACCATCGTAAATGAGTTGGTGGTACGCTTACTCAGCGACCTTAGGCGCCTAGAGCGCCAACGCAACGCGAATAATTCGAACAGTGGAGTTCGCCTAAAAAAAAAAAAACGACGTAGAAGAGAACATAGCCTAAAAAGAAGTCATACCTAACGGCAGGGTGTGGTTTAGTGTGGTTGCGAATGATAGTAGCACAGGCTACTGGAATCTATGAAGATTTTGAAACACCCTGTATACATACAAATAAATAATTTTGCCAACACCCTATATCCCTTCTCCCGCACAATAGATTTTTGTTGCTCCTACATTAAGTAATGTTCAGTATATTGGGCCACTCCTTATTTTCTTTTCAGAGTTACACTTCTGACAAGACATATCCATATTGCACTGAAATGCCCTCAAATAACGACCTATGGTCACCCTACTCTACACTTTCAAGCAACCTTTGACAAATACAAAAGGCAAAGTCCAAGGAAATCCAATATTCAAAATTTTGTCATAATGTTTACACAAAACGTCACCCATCCGTCCATTCATCCATCCATTCCTCTATTCATTTTGTGTTCATTCATTCGTTCATTTATGCGTTATTCTATGATGTAAAATGCGTACGAGCGAGTGTTCCTCCACCATCCTTCGACTCGGTGTTGAGTATTTTCAATGTGTTCTCTATGTAAATGACCCTTAGGCCTATGAGGTCTCCTCACATGTATGGATATGTATGTGCCTAGATTGCAATTTACTTAATTTAAAATTTCCATTGAAGTGATTTGGTCCAACAAGTCACGTACTGACACAGGACCTGCTGCCTTCCGGGTAGTAACAACATTTCAGTACCGCATTGTTGTACGTTGACCCAATGCCCAACTAAGAGTGACCATTTGAGTCATCCTTGTGACCAAATGAGTGTGGGGTGGACGGTGAGACAGTAGTTCAGTTCAGTTTACATAAATGACACTTGAATGTTGGGTCCGGGGACCTAGCCTCCGGAACCTGCATCGGAATTTCATAAAAACCACATTCAATCCACTTCCACATGCCAGAGTATTGAGAGAGGACGTGGCAGTGTACTTGTCCATCTCGAAATATTATGAAGGACAAATAGAAAGCAATGAAGCAGAAGCAGCAACAGCAACGTTGTGTTGTAATACCTACCTAGTTTCTAAGGATGCAATTTGGAACGGTTTTTGTTTTGTCCGTGTTACAATAACGAACCCAAGTGACATCTGTATGCAAACTTGTTCAACATTGATTATATATTCCGGACTGATAGAGGGAGAGGGGGGAAATTACCAAAAGAGGATACATTCACACACACAGTGGATAGATAGTCCTTTTTGTGTGTGTGTTATTGCAGGCTTCCGGAGGCTTCCTCTATGATGTGCTCGCTCCCATGTAAATTATGCACATATTTTGTTATCCCTCAAAAATAAAGGACACACTTTCGATGCAGGCCTGGGAAAATATTTATTTTCAGCCGAAAAGTAAACATAAATCACAAGCGTGTGTGCATGGTGGGATCCGTACAGAGGACACTGTTGGAGCTTCGCGGAAAGGCTTTCCAATGATGATGGCAGTTCCCGGTATATAGGCACACTGCTGCACTGATTGGACCTAATGGACCTTGTGAGACGCACGTGCACTACCACCCAACATGAGTTATTTATTTTAAACGCTGTGACAGTGATAAAGCATGCACGAGCCTTGCATCTCAAGCCCGTGATATTTATGTTATTGATGGCAGCATAAAAAAATGAATGTCGCGGCATATGTTGGATCCCCGGAATCTGTCAATATCAAGTGGGTGAGGTTTGTCGTGTGTGTCTTTGTGCTGATGTACGGTGTGTAAACAGCAAGCAAATGCGTGTAGTGCAGGTCCTCGTGTGTCCTTTTCTCCAATATTCAGTGAAGAGGAAAATATCGAATTGACCCGATGACGATGGAGGTGGTAGAGGAATCCCTGCTCGATTGCTTGTTGATGATGGTCGATTGGTAAATTTGCAAAACCCTTCAGATGGACGAAGCTGAAAGTTTACACAGTTAGTTTGGTTTGGCAACCGTGATAGTTAATAGCGGTTGTCATCGTTTGATAGTTGCTCGTAATGAGGTTTTCGGTGTTTGTTTAAGGAAGCAAGGAAATGGAAAACGAGGAAAAAACAACCGAGCTACAAGCTTTTATGTTGACAAAGGGAAAACAGTTTCTCGCAATTAGATTTGAAATTTACTCAGCATTTTGTCAGTCAGTTGGTGGATTGTTCGAAGGATTACCATACGCGTCGCGGATGCCTGGTTTGTGGCACTGTCCCAGGTTTGATGGCGATTAGAGAAAATCAATTTTGTAATTGGGTCAGTTGGAAAACGCTACCTTTGAAAGTGATAACTTGCATATGTATGTGGTGTCCTTATAACGTTTGCAGTCATTTTCATCCATTGGAAATGCCAGAATAGGCTTTGAAATATCAAGTTTTTTCGTCGACTTTAGAATTACGATTGGCGCCCAACGCAGGACTTTTCGGATTTGGTTACGTGTATTGTGTGGCAATGTTGTAAAATGCACCCTTATTAATTATCATACAAATCTTGAATCCAACCGCAAAACTGAAACCGCCCAGATGAAGATACGCATTTAGAATGCCATTAAGCAACAACTTACCGATAGAGAGTCTATTAACTAACTGCTCCTACATACAGGAGAGTGTTAGATAAATCAATTTCTGACTGCCATTTTGTACTACTGATCAAAGTCCATAGAAGTAGCATCTCTAGATAGAAAATAAAGACAAAGTGCTACTGCAGTTGAAAGCTATGTAAAGAGCCAGGTTAGGAATATCGGTAAGGAAATGCGACAACTAAAGTGCAAGACGTCTCTAAATGAATATTATTACTTGAATGGGAGTGGGCGGGACACATGGGCAAACTATTGTGTGTTGTTGGCCTGAGAACTAATCGATGAGATAAAAGATGATATAGCAAATTGCGCTCCAGAAATAGCTTGAAGAAAGATTTGTAAAACTATTAGGAACGACGAAGACTATCCTAGACTGGTATACTAGTTTACTAGGTATTTCTTTAGAAATTATAAACAGAAGAGGATGAATGACTCGGTCTGTTTGTGGGTCATCGCAGGCCTCGAATCGTAAAAAAAATTCCTCTGCAATGGAGGGATACCTGCTCCTTTGTTGCTTTTTGACTAAAATTCTCAACTCTTAGAGTGATGGCCTCAAACGGGTACAAATTGACATCTTGCGCCTGGTCAAAATAACATGGTTTGACACAAGATAGCGACTTTTAAAAACAATGTACTACATTACTTTGAAAACATAACTGAAGAAGATCATGAATCCATCATGGGCCAGCTGCTGGCCATATTTCAAAGCAGAGTAAGAAAAGTGATATCAAAAAGTGTTACATTCTGCTAGTAGCCGCAACTGAAGAATTTTTTTCACTTCAAACACTACTGCAGATATCTACCAGTGGTCACGAAAGAATAGAGAATAGGGGGGTTTATCAAAAAATAGGGTATAACCCTTTTGGTTTCTTCTTCTCTTCGTAGCTCTTCTCGGGTGATGTATCCGTCCATCCTGCTGAAAGATTCTTGTCTTATGAACGATTTCGACGCATTCGCTTTTACCAGCCTATCGGCCTCCTCTTTACTGGTCACTTCAACGTTACCTAGCACCCTGTTTAAAGTAACATTGTTGATCTTGAACAGATTGTTGCACTCTCATAACATCTTGGAGCATATTTCGTGGGAGATCAATGCCTTGATGCAGCTTTCGAGGTTAAGTTCGGCACACTTCTCAATCTCATGCATTTTCACCCACAAGGTGCTGGGCTATGATTACGCATTGGTTCCGAGCATTTTGTTATTGGCCCGTATTTTCCTTGCCCAGTCCCCGATCCCCGTGCAAACTCGTTGTTGCAAAGTTGATCTTATTTTTAAAATCGTAAAGAATCGATGTACTCTCGACAGCGTAGCTTTTACAAATGTCAAGCAACGACGCTAAAATTTTGAGGGAATGTTAATGTGTCAAAATAAAATCGAATCAGATGACTGAAAGCACCACACCGTAGTCATTCCTGAAACTTTTTGATCAAGGAGTATATAAAATTCAGTGAAATATAATACGTTCTAGAAAAGATGCATTCGTGCGGCATAGGTTTTTCTATGATAGCGGGGAATATCCCTCGATTTATTATTTATTTCCTTTAAAATACTTTGCACTTCAGTTTGATATGTTCCCTGATTTTTGACTTGCGTTTCCAAAAAATATAATATTGTTGTGTTGTTTGGCCGAGTGTTGCTACCTAGAAGAACCCAATTTCTGCCAGGAGCAAGAAGGTTCGCTCGCATCCATCGGAGGCGACCGTGATGTCGTGTTCTCCACAGAATAATCATCCATTGCTTCGGTTTCTTCGTGTTTCTGATCCTAAGTGAGATGCCACGTACAGCCACTTCGAGATGTAATATCTTTACAACCTTTTCCTCTAATGGCACAAGTGGCATGCACTTGGTTGGACCTCTGCCAGTCCCTTGCACGTTGACTTTATTTCTTTTTGATTTTGCATGATTTTTAAAGACAGCGCACACCTACAAATACATTGTTCGTAACCAAATATTATCAACTAATTTCACACTTACCTTCTTTCACCCGTTAATAATATCCGCATAAGCAGATGACTTTGACAAGCGGTTTCGAAATACAAAATTCGGATAGCGGTGTTTTCTATAGAAGTAGAAAATACAAATTTCCGAATTTCGAATACATTTGCTATAGAAACGGAATAGAAAATAGGGACCCTATTTTATTCACAACTTCCTACATTGACTTTAGTTAAGCCTTACAGACTCATTTATTTACCTGTGCCAACTGCTGTATTATTTACGTCCGCTTGATTCATCACCACTGACAAATGTCTACCTGATCCTAGTAAGTATCGACAACTTTAACCCAGTAACCTATATAGATCAAAAGTCATATAACGAACTGCAAATCTCCCAGGCATCCTATTCAGCACGTTATTTGTTTGCCATTTACAGGAAAAATAACTCCTAAGCTAGCCCTTTCCCTAGAGTATACCGCCCATCACACCAAGCCATCATGCACGCACGCACGCAACAATGTGACATTGCAATTTTCCTAATAACTGAAACTGAACAAACATTCAATCTACGAGTATTTCCCATCCATTTTTTTTTTTTTTTTTTTTGTCAGGCTCTCTGTCTACATACTTTGAGCTATTTTTTTCTATCTCTTCCAACTGTGTACACATCACATCCTTGTGAAAGGATTACACTGCACCAGCGCACCAGCAGTGGATATAATTTGGCGCCCAACGCGCTTCCGTTGTTTCACATGTGCTGACTGACACAATTCACTGTGTTGTGATACAAAAATGTTGCGGCGCGTACTAACGTATGATGTCCTTGGAATTGGTTTGGATATAAAACCACAAATATCTAAACACACAAACGTGTAACCACACACTGTGGGATCTCTAGTATATTTTCCTTATAACCCAATTTCGTATTCATCTCACAGGATTTGATTGATGTTTGTATGGAATTTCCGACACAGTTAATAGGTGCTTCTATAGTAAGAGGATGTGGAAGCAGCGGCAGCAGCAGAAGGAGCAAATCCATGTGGAAAACGCAAGCAGAGGATTCGCTTTTGCTGTATCTCTGTGTGTCCGCATTTTGAGTTTTTTTCTTTTTCATTTTTTATTGGTGATTTTCGTAGCGTTGCGCTTTGAATTTATGAGCGAGAGAGCAGGTTTTTTTCATCGTCGTAGTCGTAGTCGTCCTTTCAGACTTTCAACTAACTCTGTTGGGATTTCTGGATGATTCCTTATTGCTTGCTGTGGTATGTGTGCGTGTGTATAGTTTTTGCTCACTTTTTTAAGTTTGTGGCGTCGTTTGGCCGATTTGAATGATTTAATTTATTACGCCACTGGTAGGTGGCAGTCTCGGTGGTCCCCACGACACGAGGTTTAGTAAGGAATATATAAGGATAATGGAGTTATCGCTGAACTGAATATGTAATTTTTCGATGATTTGTGGTTGAAACTAAAGTGTAGTGTGCCAGTGATTTAGGATTCGGAAGTGAAAGTGATGGATTGGTTATCCCGGAAAGTGGGTTATTGTATACAGATGGCGAGTAGATCAGATGGTGGAGCTTTAGCCCAAAATGGCTTCCGTTGGGGTGAAATATATGTACTTCCTGCGCTTCGAAAGGAGATACATACAAACAAATAATTTATGGAATCAAAATCGGAGATTGAATCTCTAGGATTGTTTACGAGTTATGGACCATATATCCATATATCAATGGCCTAGTTTACACCGCACATTTGGTTTGGGACCAGGACCAGGTATTGTACAAATGTCATCAGTGTGAACTCTTTGCATAGAGCACTATACTGGTTGGGTCAGTCCACATACTTAGGTAACCTAGACTTTATTTTGCACTAAATGGCGTTTTTTAAAGAAATGTCAAAATGTCTTTCAAAAGTGCCACGTTTTTTTGTCCTATCAAATTTGCTGATTTCGAAGTTCGCGAAGTCTATTTTGCAGTGATAAAATGTAACAGAGATGAACAAAAGTAAGTATGAAGGTTGCAATTGGACGAACGATGAGATGCGAACATTGTTGCAACGATAAATAATTGAATCTCTTCAGGTAGCAGTATCGAAGACAACAATGACATCTACTAATGACTAAATTTTAATCTAATCCGCACCAAAATCGACTGTGCCGAACTTCCACTAAACAGCTAATTTGGTTTCACAGAAGAATTCATTCACAATTACTCTCACGTAGTTAATTCTTAACATTCTCAGTACTCAATCCACTTATTTTAAAACATGCTGAAGTGAAGGGTAAAAGAAGGCAATTAAAGCATAGTCACGAACTGTTTCTCCTTTACTACTGATAGCGACATCTGAAGGGAGGTTGATTGAACCCAATATCTAAACCGAAATGAAACACGTATTTTCCAAGTTGCGCATTCAGATCTTAGCCAACGTTAATAATAATAGTTCTCTAGATTTGTTTGATTCTTTTACAATCTTCCTTCTTCCTTATCTCTTCCCGTATTGTATGCGGTCCCAGCCCGCAGAATTGTTCCGGACCGGTAAAGCGGTCTCTGAGCCTTTTCTTGCTAGTTTATCAGCTGCTTCATTACCCTCTACTCAAACTTGGCCTGGTAATCAGTAGAGGGTGACTCTGTTATTCTTAGTCGGTGGGTTTATCCTGCAAAGTACTCCCACACCAATGTAGACCTGATTTCATGAGACTTTTCTGAAAACCCCTGGCGATAAATTTTCCACATCTTGTCGGATATTCTCCTTTAGGGCCGCCAAGGTCTGTGGACTGTTCATATAGACCCATTACTTGGAACAAAAAATCCGAAGAAAGAAGTCTGGAAAGTTCAAATTGGGTGATTTTACTGGCCAGTCCAAATCGCCAAAATAAGAGATTAAACGGCTGTAATTTACATGCTGATGCACTGTTTGCACTTTGTAGGATACATCTTCAAATTTTCACCAAAATTTGCTGTATTATTAATCCCCAATTTCATGGCCCGTCATCTGATTGATGCTGAAGGGTCCACTTGGACATCTGCAGCCACTCCGGGATCAGACATGTCTGCTACTGTCCCGTGTTGGACCGGAGACTGGAGGCGAGGGCCTAAACGCCGCAATGTTTGTCCAGTTACCACACGACAAGGGAATCGACGATAAAAATCACGGTGAGTCAAAATGAATCCATGGTTTTTCTACATGTATTGTGCTTCTGCTTACTCCACAAACGTCAAGAATAAGACGCCATTTGCAAAAAAGATAGCATATCCGATAAGCTGATGACTTGCGCCACCTTGTAGTTTTCATTTCCTAGCCGTACGTTCACACACGCGAGGGATGGGTTATCCCGATTTTGGTCAAGTTTGAGATTACATAATTTATTTTCGAAAGCACTCCACCAAACAGCATTGCCATGTGTCGAAAACAATTCTTTAACACGTGCACACCATGGGTCATATCACTCCACAAAGTAGAAAAAATCGCTTTGTAAATAAAAAAATAAATAATTATATAGATTTGCTCTCAATTCTCGCAGATATGTCTGACATTTGTGCGATATGAAGTACGGTTATCTTTGTCTTAAAGAACTGCCTTCTTAAATTGACTTGTTTATGAATTCTCCACTGAATTCAAACCCAAAAGCCTACCAATTCCATTACAATCAAATCTTTTCGATGAACTCCAAATTCAGAAAAAAAAAAATCACTCCACCTCCTCTGGGGAAAGGATAAAAAGCCAGCCTTAGACATCATAAAAAATCATCTTTAACCTCAACACAAACAATTCTGTCACCTGTCAAAATGTCAACGCGCAGCTCATTTACATTCTTCAATCTGTGGATGTAACCAAACCACAAACACTCATCTGTGCGTGGAATACATTCTTGCGGTTAGTTAAGGCCAACCAAACCCTATTATCTCTTCCGCAATAGTCAGTGTCTCTCTCCATCAGAACTCCTTTCAAATGCAAGAACGCACAAAAAGCACACACACAAAACACCCAACAAATTATTCACCCAGCGTATCCTTCAAAATGAATTTCCTTCATCCAAAAAGACAAACGGTAGCGGTGGCGGTGTGGCGGCAGCCTCACAGCAAAAACAGGAAAAACAAATAAGAAATAAAGGATATGACATAAAATATAATTCTCGTTGAAATGCGATGACAGGATTTCAACGTTTTCATCCATTTTCTCTTCAAGCAATCCTTCGCTAGGACAACGAAGATGACGACGGCAACCGGCAACAAAAAAGAATAACATAGACATTCACTTTTCTCTGTATGAAATTTTAATGAAACACCCTGTGTTTCTTTTTTTTCAGCTGCTTAAAAATAAATATACAGCATACAGTTCTAGTAAAAGACACAACACAAAGTGGGAGAAAAAAAAGAAGAAAATCTTTTATTCCCGGATGCCCATAAATTATTCAAATGAAGTTCGCACAGAATATCTCCTTGAAACGAGAAAAAATGAACAAAAACAGGAAACCTCAGTGACTTGGAATGAAATTTATGTTTTTCACGCGGCTCCGCTTCTTAAATAATAATAATAAAAAAAAAAAACCGCGTGCCGAGGAAAATGAACAGAAATGATGATTACCCATCACACAGGCTACACTGTCTGACCCAATCAGAACCATTCGGATTTGGATCCTTTGTCGATGTTAATACCCAATTGGAGTCCTTTTTTCCTCTCCACTTTGTGTGGAACATAACTCAATTCGCTTTGTTCTATGCGAGGACAATTTTGTGGTACCAAATTGAATTTGAATGAAGAAAATATGACAAAATATCACTCATTTCCATTTTCATTCCATCATTTTCTCTTTTATTATTATCCTTGGAGTAATGCGTTGCGTACTTTCTCACTATACCCCCTGTCTCGTCTATGCTCGCATTATTTACAGCGAAATGTCAGAGGAAATTAGTCCTTTGGACGGTGGCGGTGTTGGCGTAAAAGATTTACTAATTCAATTTCAAATTACAAAGGGAAACGAATGGTAATTCCCATCGCTTTTATGTTCGTTTTTGGTCATTTTCCCTTGAGATCGTAAATTTTACGAGATTTACTTTACGAAAAGCGGTCGCAAAGTATGCAATGGTTTGGTGCCGAAGAGATCTCCCGGCACAGTAAGGAATGGAACTAGGTTAAATGTTAAAAAAATCTTTTATTTGTAAGTGAAAAATACAATTAAAATGGAGTAAATGATGAAAAATTGTAAGAAAATTGAAAAGTAAATGAATTAAATGAAAAAAAAAAAAAACAAAATTGGCGATATGCTTATTCAGCTGGTTTGAGGTCTGGCATAATGGATCCCTCTGGATAGCCCATAAAGTAGTCAGCAATGCGTCCGGCTTCACGTAGACCGCTTAAAAATGCTCCATGGACAGTGGCCGGATAGTTTCGGATGGTGTGTTCACCTAGAAGAGAGAAATCATGGTTAAAATAGGCAGCAATTTTGAAAGATAAGTCGATGTTCAAGAAATTTCATAGCAAAAATATCCTTCCCGAGGTTATGCAGTAAAAATCGAAAGAAACTCTACTGATATCAAAAGAAAAATGTAGATTACTTTCAAGCTGAAACACCTCATATTCGATGAAAAATGTAGACGACTTTTCGGCGCATATAAATAAAGTCATTTGGGTTACGATGAAGAATCAAACTCTAACGGGTGGGCCATCTGCTGGTTTCTTTTTAAATTACATGTTATTTTGACACTGACAGGACTATTGTGCTCAACAGATTGACAGAATCAGAGCATCATATTTCCGAGGTACGAAATGAATAAATTTACGCTTGAACAAGGTTGGGTAATATTCAAAACTTATTTCCAGAATGAGTGCCGAAACAGTGCGAATTTTTAAAAGAAATTTCGGTCGATATAATGCACCAACCGTGTCTGCTGTATGCAAGTTTGTGAAGAAAGTTCGTGACTGTTTGGTGTAATTTGTGGAATGGCGACATTATTGGCCATTTTTCTTCGAAGATGAACGTTAGGTGTACGGAGAGCGCTACAGAGGCATGATAACCAAACTTCTATTTGACCAGAAACTGAGGAAATGAATTTGGACGATCTATGATTCCAAGCCGTCCAACAATTGATATTTTGCGCACTAAGTTCAATAATCGTGTCACCGTTTTGGTGATGGTACTTGGCCTTCACGGAGCTGCAATATGACGCCGTTGGACTTTAAAGATTGATGTTATGCTGATAATTCAGAAACGAATCAAGCACTTAAGCACAATATTCGGCCCCAACTTATCGAAAATATACTGTCAAATTGGGTTGACAAAATGGGCTACTACCAAGCCAGCCGTGGCAGCAGAGAACTTTGATAAATCCTGGTGGTTTGATATTGGTAACACACTAATTTCGGTGACAAGAATAAAGCTCCAAATCGTTGCCTTATATCCTCAAATAACGTGGATCCAATGACAAGGCGATCGACTTGCATAAGTCAACAACAGAGACTGCTCGCCATTATGATCTTTGAAGCTCTGATACCTTCCCACCCAAATACCTCTTTACAAAATGTATGTTGTTCATTTCAAATTCGGTGGATTTACATATATATGTTATTCGGTATATAGATTATTCAGATATTTGAGATGAACATGATTTGAATATTTAGTATTCAGAAGTACTGCCAAATGTTAGGGCTGTATTGAATTTGTTCTTCATTCGAAAGAACCTCTCTGTATACCCTACCGCCTACCATTCGACATATCAAGTAAGTTGCAAGTTGGCACCTGCATGTGCTTCCTACACAGATGTGAACCCTCCAACATCTAACTGCCGGAGAATATTTAAACATTCCCTTTCTCCTAAGCTTTGTGACTTTAACTACAATTGTACTAAATCCACGGTGGTCTTTTACTAATTGCAATTCCACAGCTTCATTAACAAAATATCCCAATTAGATCGATTGCATCAAGTCAAAATGCACCTTCTGCTGCAATGTCTTATCCTCTCTATTCGCTCAATAAATCACTTTGTATCCCTCCATTCGCCAATGATTATTAATTATTTCTCCAATATTGGACGGGCTGGCTGGCTGGCTAGCTATCTGGCCGTCGTTTCCTCCTCATCGGCACTAACAATTCCATTTTTCAACTGTCAGCAGCGTTAAGTACTCACGATTGAGTGATTGAACGACATTGATGATGATGACGATGGCGATGATGTTGATACCCACCATCATCATCTTTATATCCTTAAACCGTCCAATACACCTCCCTATGCCATTTAACAAGTCGTCTCCTCCACTCTCACTCTTAGTATGGCTCTTACCTGCAAAAAATAATCTTGGCATCTCCTTGGTATCTTCATCAGCGCTAGTGCCATTAGCATTTGGCGGAATGACTGGTGCAGCGAGTAGATCATAATCGGAACCAGATGAACCAACCGAGACGAAGCTGTAGGAGCCACGAGCCCAGGGATCAGCACGCCATCTAAAAGGAAGTAAAGAGGAAGATTAAAAAAAAACACTGAGAAATTGATGTTTTGAATAGGAAAATGAGAGGAGCTTGTTGTTTTGCTTTGTTGATGGGTGTAAGCGGAGAGAATCGATATTTTATTGTTCTATAATGAAACAAGGACTTTAATAGGATATGGAAGTAAGTGATATGAAAGTGAATGAAAAAAACGAACGGCTATCCATGGCTGATTCACTCCTTTTTAAGAAGAAAATGCAAGACATGTTCTCATAATTTTCTCGACGATGAATGAATTTATTGGCAGATAGTAATGAAATAAGCGATATATATATTTTTTTGTGGGCGCTAAACAGTAAGAAAACCACAGCCACAACACCACTTCTCGCGATCCTAAAGTATAATAGTCATGAGAAGCATCTCAATTGGCCATTCCGATTCGGCAATAATAACATAACTTGCACAACACGAATGATGGTGGAATCTAGACCTCTTGGGTCTTGGGTATCAATGCATGGTATCGGGTGCTATGAATTTGAACTAGCCTCACTAAGGTGTGAAAAGAATTCACTTTTGACAGTTTCCATCGGAACGACGACTACCTCTGCAAGAGAGCTCTTCCCCTCTATGTTGCTATGGCCTAGCACCCAGAGAGGACTGATTTTGGTCCGACAACTTAGCGACGAGAGCTCTTCCCTACACTGTTCCACCAGCTGGTAAGATGATGTTGTTGAAATCATGGCCTTGATAGTAGACTTTAGAGGCTTGTTGGGACAAGTTCACCCCGGAGTGTAGCGCCATTTCAATAAAAATGGCGATATTATCAAAAGGGATAGACTTGTGTCTTATTATTCGACATGCTTCACTTATTATCAGAACTTCCGCCTGGAAGACACTGTATGAATCGGGAAGGCGAAGGCGTACTGATATTTTCAGTGTTTTCGAAAAGATCCCCGCACCGACCTAACAGTCCATATCTCTGAACCATCGGTATTAATTATTGTTTTGAAATTCTTTCTCAGTCTGCTCTGGATGGCAAATTCACTGAAAAGTTGTGTTGAAAATTCAGTATTGCTATGATGTAGTCGGTCAGATCTATAGTGGCCGTTCTTTGCACTTTGTTTACTAGTTTAATGTTGTAGTCTTTACTCGGGTTAGGCCACCAAACTAGTGACCCATACGTAAGTATTGAACCTATTACCGCTGTACGGCGACGAAAGCCAACATTTCGCTGTCAGGCAGAGTGATCCTTAAAATATCAACCAGCCGACCTGCCCGAAAAGGCAGCTATTGTTAAGCTAGAGTCAAACAAAGCTGATGACTCAGACGGCCTAAGAATTGAACTATTCAAAGCTGCAGTAGATGACTAATCTGCATGAATCATGATTGGAGACGCAGTACCATTTGTCCGGTCAACATGAAAGAATATCGAATCACCTGCGCTAATTACAGAGTATAAGCATCCTGAACATCGTCTACAAATCTGATGTTATATGAGAGCCTTTAAAGCCTTTATCCCTATGCGGTTTTGTAACTGAAAAAACGGATTTCGACTAAATCTTCACATGACGCCAGATCCTGGGAAAGTTCCCGGAATACTAGAACGATAATTAGCATCTCTTAATTGGTTTCAAGACAGCGTCTTAGATAAGGCGACTCGGTGCATGCAGCTTCTTCAGACCAACACATCCGGCATTCGGCAGAACAAAACGTGTAGTAACTGACGCCTTTGCGAGTTCAGAGATTAAACGGAGAATCACTCTGTTTTTAGGCTAAGCCAATTGGGCACTAAAGTCCTATCGAGAAAAAGAAGAAAGGCCCTAATCATCCCCGTGCTATTATAGAGAACAGAGGCATGAGCTCTGTCTGTGAAGGTCTGATGAAAATGCCCTTGAAGTTTTTCGAGAGAAAAGTTCTACCTTCAATCTATATACTCGTATACTTCGTTGAAGTTTATGAAGGAGTAGATTTAATCAAGAACTATATGGGGTATACAGCAAAACTGGTGGAGAAAATACAAATTCAGGGCCTAAGGTGGCTTGGTTATAACCTCTATAGAGCAGATGAACTTTAACTATCCTAGAGGGCCAAAGCAGAAGAGGAAGACATTATCTTCGATAGCGTGTGCAAGGTGAAAGGGACCTCAACTAACTTGGCGTACACAATTGAAAGCAGCTGGCAAATAATCAAGCTGGCGAAAGGGTCTTATAGGTTGACGAACGGTTCCTCCGGAGTGTAGCGTTCTTTAAAGTAAAATGAGGCCAAAATTAGTAAAATAAGAATTAACGAAAAAAAGACACACTTGTCATCAAGCGAGACACAGGAAAATATATTGAAAACGTCCTGCGATTGTGACCATTTAACGTTGAACTTCCTCATCTTGACGCCTCTGGACATTACTTACGTATAGTTATTTATTCGCATTCGTACCCTTTTTGAATCTACTATGTTGACTGAGTCGGTATAACCTTGGAACTTTCGAGTATCCAGTACATTAGGCGACTGCTTATAAATAGTGTGGAACCTCATAGCTTTCGATTTTGTCGCTTGTACGAATATACTCGTAATATGCAAAGATAATTTTTTCGTTTCGAGTATTTCTCGGAGATCTTCTCAAGGAGCGCATAGAAACAATCTTTGGCACTATTGAATTCTTCTTCTGCGGCTCGATAGTGTACACGAGGCGCTTCTGGTGGAAACCAGTGGCTTCAGATTTTTGTATTCACGGTACTTATAGGCGGTTGGAAAGAGAATTGAAAGAAAAAGTTGGTGACTTGGCTGCTAAAAGACCCGGCGTGTATGTGATGATGTACCCCCGAATTTATAACTCGATGAAGAAATACCTCACCTTTAGGACTTCTGGTGACAGGCAATTTTTAGTTTCGCAACTGTTCCGTTTCGATTACCACTACCATGGAGTTTATACGAAAACTTTTCAGTTGCATGTGTACGCACCCTCATATGAGCCCGTGGCAGCAGCAATCGCTACCAAACAGTTGCAAAACTGAAAACTTCCTGTCAGCAGAAGACCTTAGTGTCTGTCAACTAAAAATTGCAAGCGACCTCAATCAACTTGGTCCGCGAAACTGTTTGAAATTGCATTTCTGGGTGGGATTGTATTTTTAATGAGGCGGATGTCAATCATAGACGATAGTGCAATCTAAATAGGTAGTGAATGGAACTATAGAAATACAAAATATTCACTTATTTCGTTTCACTGAATGAGTTGAGTAATCTTCCAAAATGTCAGACTTTTCTCCGAATCTAATGGCGGAAATCATTTTTGAGTGCGAATATCTTGAAAACGGTGCCTCCTGAAAAAAATAGTTTCGATCGAAATTTTATGCCTTGAAATTGTCGATAAGATATGTACATATGTAGATGTCGAATTTTTTCGAAAATTGTAGGTATTGAAATAAATACTGTAAAATCAAATAGAGCTAGATACGGTACAAGCTTCTTAATATTGTCCCAAAACAATCTAACCTAACAAACTTTATTTAACTGGACGCTGTATGTATCTCAAATAAAAATAAATGCAAAATTTGACAGACTTTATGTTCTCGAAAGAAAAGCTTCTTAAAATTCACTATATCCTTGAAGTAATATCGATTAAATTTTATGAAAGCATTGAATCCAAACAAACTGCAAATTGACTGTACAGCAAAACCAACATAAATCACGTACTTACCTAGTAACCACAGTCTCCTTGGGTTGTGGTACAGAACCATTACCGAAAATCCCCTTCAGCACAGCGATGCATCGTCCCACTATAACGTCATCCGACACATTCTCCATAATCGCAGCTGATTGTCCTGCCACCAGTGCTAGCAACACTGGTGATTGTGAGATACTCCAGAAGAGAAAAAGTTCGCCTGCAAACAGAGAGGATGCACAAATATAGAGAAGAAAAAAAAAAAATAAAAAAAAAATTCATCATTAATAAGGATTTATGTCAATTGGCATTTTCTTATCCCCCACCCCAGCCAAGTGGTATCATTAATTTTCTCCCTCTTATCTCTAAATTGAATTTGAATTTGAATTTGAGAATTCGATTTCAGCGAAGGAATAAGAATTTTTCTCAATTTCACAGGATAAACGGGATGACATTAAGCCCCCAGAAAAGAGTGGATTTATCCAAGGGTGGTCGCGAATATAAGAAATCACTGGCAGCCAAAAGGACTCCCCGGGGTTATTGGAAATTAGTAAATTTAATTACAAACTATAAAATAAATGTGAATTAAAAAAAGACGCGCACGGACCACAATTTGAGACAAAGGGGACAAAAGGCACTGGATACCTACCGAAGAAGAATATTAAAGAAAGAGTGCGGATGACAATTTTATTATCCTTCCCGGACAAATGGGGAATTTAATTAAACGAATTAAACGCCAGCTCCTAGATCATTAAGCGAATGCGACACACAGAATGCAGCGTAAAGAAAGGTACATATAAAACGTTCCGATGAATTCACTTTTATGACCACACTGTCGGCAGTGGATTTGTTCCTGTATGCCATTGAATGAGAAAAAACAAATTACACGAATTCAAGACAGGATCGTAATTTTTTGCGATTTCAAATTGATTTTTACGTTTTTGTCCAATGGAAATTTAATTTTCTTCCGCCGGAGGTGATAGAGGGTATCCCCAAATGAATAAATAGTTTTTTTGTTTGCTTGTAAATCCGGCACTTAAGTCTTAAAGTCGCGAAAGAGAAGTGGAAAATTGCATTTCTGAGTGTAAAATGTGACAAAGGATTGTAATTTTTTTAATTGGATCATTCGAAAACTCTGACAAATAAAGACCGAATTAGACTGGTTACTAAAAAAAATTGCGTAGGTATTAAAAACATTAAGTGCCAGGAGGAAACTCAGTAATTAACCTGAGTCTATGCGAAGGAGTATGGAACCATTTGATTAAAGATTTTGAAGTACAATCAGAAAACTTCTCAGACCGTTTACCAATTGTAACAACCATTGTATTGTGAGTAGACAGATCGAAGCAATGACCACAGATGGGAATGTAGACGATATAACCCAGATTGTCAAAAACTCCATCGTTCTTATAACACAAACAAGATTAAAAACAGCCATGGTTTGACTTTGAATGTGAAAAGCAAAGAAGGAAATCAACGACGGTGTGAGATATCAAATTTATTACTGATTAAATAAATTCGCTTTATTTTGAAGCTACAATCATGCCATTATGTATGAAATAGCACGTCATTTAAATACTCGTAGCCGCTTCGACTTCGCTGGCAGTGCAGTGCAATGCGGTCGGTCCAATTTTTGATGACTCGGTCCAATATGTGCGGCGTTATTCCGGCAATAGCGTCTCGAATGTTGGCCTCAAGCTCGTCCAAAGTAGTTGGCTTCTTAGCGTAGACTAAGGACTTGACGTAGCCCCAAAGAAAATAATGGAGGGGTGTCAAGTCGCATGATCGCGGCGGCCAATTGATGAATGCTCGCCGTGAGATGACCCAGTCGCCAAATTTCTCCTTCACCACTTTGAGCGTTGCGTCGCTTAGATATAACGATGTTGTCGAGCTCTGGCCACAGAAAGTCCGTTAACATCGCTCTATACTGAGGACCATTGACAGTAAGTATATCTCCTTCCTCATTTCGAAAGAAAGAAGGTCCGATGATGCCGTTGTGCCATAAACCGCATCAAGCAGTCAATATTTGTGAATGCATTGATGCTTGGTCGAACACTTGTGGATTGTGGTCACTCCAATAATGGCAATTTTGCTTGTTGACATAGCCGTTGAGCCAAAAATGGCCCTAGTCCGAGAAGATGTTTTTTTGGCCAAAATCCGGATCTCCGGCCAACATTTCCAGTACCCAATTAGTGAACTCACGGCGTTTTCTATGGTCGTCCGGGTTCAATTCATGCATCAGCACAATCTTATATGGATGTAGCCCCAAATCCAACCGCAAAATAAGCCTGATTGACTCTCTGGCGATGCCCAATTCAGCTGATCGGCGCCTATTCGACATTTCTGGGTCTTCTTGGATACTGGCAGCTACGGCGGCTATGTTTTCTTCACTTCGCACCGATCTCTATCTGGTTAGTGGCTTAAGATCCAAAAGAGAGTACTCACGCCCAAACTTTTCCACGGGGCGACGAATTGCCTGCGCACTGAAGCCATGATGACGACCGACCTCACGACGAAATTCACGTTGCGTATTTTCAACTGAGCCGGAATTTCGAACATGTCATCGACTCTTCAGGATTCTGGGCTTTCGATCATATGGTCAAAAAATGAACTCGCTTATTTCAACAAGGGCGATAGAGCTATGAAGATGACCCTCTCCCAGGGCGTCCTGTGTCAGTTATTATTAATTAGTTCTGGCCGACTGAAGAATAAAAATGTGGCACGTAGCAGACGAGCTGCAGATCAGCAAAGAACGGATTGGAGAAATTTTGCACAAGAATTTAAACATGAACAAAATTTGAGCGCTCTGGGTACCGAAAATGTTCACGCCGTTCGACAAACAACGACGCGACGACTCGAGTGCTGCAAAGATTTTTTGAAGTTAGCCGGGGACAATCTCGACGAAATTTGCAACCGAATCGTAACTGTAGATGAGACTTGGGTACGCTAATTCGATCCGGAGTCCAAATAAGAGTCTATGCAGTGGATTGTAAAAGGGGAGACTGTTTTTTTTTACGACACGAAGGTGTTTTGCTGATTGATTACATGCCAAATTTATTGACCCAGGCACGTGAAGCGGTAGTACGGAAGCGACGTGGGAAACTCAGGCACGGAGTGTTGTTTGTGCAGGATAACGCGCGTTTCGAGACAGGCCTCAAAAGACACAGTTTTTCAACGATAGACACCCCTACAGCCCAATTTCCAATTTAAAAAAGAAGTTACGAGGCCGGAGATTTGTATGATAGATGAGAAGCGATATTCTCGACCGTACGGCTGCTTCGGGATCGGCCACGTCTACTACTCTCCGTGTTCAGCCAGTCTCCTCGACGCGAGCGGCTAAACCCCGCAGTCTTTGCCCAGTTGGTAGCATACGACCAATCAACGCCGAAATTCACGTTGAGATAAAACCACCGACCGATTATTTACTAAAACCATTGCCACAAATATTCCGAGTTCTTGAAGAGTGTAGCAATCCATGAATTGTCTACGTGTATTCTGCTTATGTTTATTTTACAAATGTCAAAGTCGCGATGACATAAGACGTCATCTTCGATAGGGTGTTGACTTTTGCGACCGTTATATTAGAAAAATACCGGTAGAAGGCAGAAGGCATCTTCGTTATAAGGGAACCCTCTAAGTATGAACAAAGTCGCGTGCACTCCGTATGACAGAGATCATGTGGAGTGCTTTAGGAGCGGTATTTCATACAAACTGAGGGCTGTAACAAGGAGCGAAATGTTACACGCTGCACAGGACTGCTTAGTCGGAAGAATTTGAGATTCGAAGTGAAAAACTTGGTGCAGGACAGTTGAAGAGGAATTTCGGCTATTGGAGAAGAGTTCGTTGTACACGTACACGATGACGCGTGGATGGCCTAAAGGCTCATAAGAGGGCAAAGAACCTAACCGTTCAAGCTATCGAACTGGTGTTCATTGTAATGAAGAAATATGTAGGGCAAGATACATTCGTATCTCCCAATTGGGCATCAGAACCTGCTTAAGCGTTATTATTACCTCGAGGATAATAGATGTGGCTGCGGAAAGACTGAAACGATGCAATTTGTTGACGCTCGTCTGGGTTTCTGGTTACAGGTATAGCCGGAAACAAATGACTTGGGAATCAATCTAGGACTTGGAAGGATATTTGCTACCTTAGATCATTGCGCTGGGAGAAAATGCTCAGAAGCATGCGCATGCCGTTGCTCTGCTTCCCTCTAGTTGAGTCCTAGAGCATTAATTGAAATAGAACTTTCAAGATCAATTTTTTGTCAATATATGCACCTCAGAAAATACTTTTCAAAAAATCTAAAAGTAGATTTTCTTCGGCCACCCCTTTTGTTACTCCGGTTACGGTTACAAATAAAATATCGTAAAGTACCTCCAAGCAGTTCTAATTACGTTTTGACTGCACAACTGTTCAACCAATCTTTAAAAATAAACAAATACAACACACCCTCATCCTCATCAATATTTCACACACACATATATGTAGGTACACCCCACCCCATCCTTATCCAGTCACTAGGTACATCCACTCGATTTCAACTTCTCTGTGTTTACTTTTCTAATCATAATCATCATCATCATCGTTGAACAAACAAACACGCGTGCACCCATGCTTCACTTTGGAAAATATCCGTGTCATCCCCTAGAGGAGCGAGACTTCATATAATACCACCATGAGTACCATAACCACCGCCACCGCCACCGCCACCGGAACCACCGTCACCATCATCACGGCGCGCACACACAAAGTAGCTAAAGTAGTAGCGATCACATTCCGCGCGCACTATCTGGCTGCATATCTCAAACGTATCAATTACCCAATTGTGGGCAATTCATTTTCCAATTTAAGCCACGATGAGGAACAGCAGGACGAGGAGTGTGTTCCCTCTTAAATGAGTTTTCAAAAAGCAACGATGAACCATAAATCGAATGTAAAGAGCCTTCCTTGTACACAGAGCACATTTCCCTTTTTTTTGCAGCAGCAGCAACAGCACAGCAGCATCATCGGCAGCACCCACATTCGTCGAAAAAATGTTTCCAATCAGACGGAAGAGGTGTCTGCCAAAAGTGCCTCTTTATTCTCATTTCCTGTACCAAAGCCAGGTACGAGAAGAGGTATCGATTCACAGTGTCTTCCTGACGCACTGCTGCCTGTGTCGTATCTTTATGGGGAACCTTATCGCTGGCATTTAATTAAAAATCACCTTAAATTGATATCGAAGTGTGTATATCTCCTCGCGCATACACAACACCAACCAGTGCCTACAACAACACCCGACACGACACGATTCACTGTCCGTCCGATACGGTAACCGCGCCTGCCGCTCCTTATTTGCTCTGTTTGTGGAGAAAAAAAATTGTTCGGTTAAAATTTATTTTGAATATTATCAGCGATTATTACCCAAAGGGGATATGTGGATGGAGCCGGGGCGAGATGGGTTTTGAAGATGGTTTCAATGGAAACGAACTGCAACTGTGGGGTGGATCAGAGGATCGAAATAGAACTGACACGAATCTCTTAAGAAACAAATGACTTCTATATCGAGATTTGGGGCTCGTTACAAGCTTTTTCTTTCAAGCCAGACCAAGATCCAAAGAGAAACCTGCAGAGACAGCGAAGACTTACGTAGCTTTAGATCTATACAGCAATAATTAATTGTGTGCCATGTACGCTCAGGTGAGTGGCACCATGGTTATAAGAACCCACCGCACACAACACAGAAGTGTCCCCAAAAACGAGAAGACTGAAAGATGTTTGGAAGTGGGCTAAACATAAATAGATCACTCCGCCCTGACTTCTACGAAACTTCTCAAATTTAGTATAAGGAAAGTTTTTCTGTTTGTCGGACGGCAGTGACAAACTGAAAGATTGAAATCTGTCACTTGTTTTGCAAAAAATGTCCTGCTTTGGCTAGTAGAGGGTAGTTGGGAGACCTCAGCAGCATAGTGCTCAGATACATCCTGAGATGAACCTGTCAGGAGGTCTCTAAACTTGATCTGAGTGGTTCTAGGGTAATCTCTTTTTACGTTCCTAGTGTTGTAAGTTGTCTCGAAAATCACGAGCACGCACCATACGACAAAAGGGTAGTTCAAGGATGTTTTTCGAGTTTACCTCTGATCCATCAGAGCAGTCGAAAAATATAGCCTCAATGATTTTTGACAAATAACTGATAAACATAGGCACAGTTGATGTTGGTGTTGCTCGCGATGTAAATGTCTAAGACCTATTGCCTTGACTATCCAATCTCGTCATGTCTTTTCTTGAACCATTCATAAATTGAAAGGATTGGTGGACAAATGGGCAAAATCCAAGACGACACTCGACGATGGTAACAGCGAATGGGATGTATTGTTTTTACGACAACTTCTCTGAGACACATTCCGATGCACAGAGTAATGGTCTGCCGGACAGCTTTAGACAAAAAGAAACAATTTTATAAGAAACTACAGATATATATGATACAAAGCGGAGGAGCTGGCTAAAGATGACATAATTTGAGAACTTAAAGGGCTCCTTTTTTTTAAAAGATTTTTCTAGGATTTGGAGAAAAGCTTTAAAAGACGGGATTGCATGTTGGAAGTAACTGCCTACGCATCTGTTTTTTTTTTCTTATAATAAATATAAAACAGCTTGCAGAAGACGAAATAAGAGACTGTTTAGGGTATTCGATATTAAACGACCAGTGAATATTTCGTGTAATAGATCCAAATTTACAAAATTACAAGCGTAGCCCCGTCCTGTTGGAACCACATGTCGCTTACATCAATGTCTTCAATCTCAGTCCAAAAAAAGTTGGCTATCATTTGACCATAGCGCAGAGAATTCACCGTAACAGTGGCGCCTACATAGTTTTCAAAAAAATACGGCCCGATCACGGTGGATGCAATGGCCTGTCAACAATCACATTTGGATTCTCAAAACCACAAATTTTCCAATTCTGTTTGTTTACCTAGCCGCCGAGAGAGAAATGAGCCTCATCACTGAAAAAGTTTTTCTTCGAAAAATCGGCGTCAAATTGTTGATTTTCCAGCACCCTTTCTGCGCATTTTTGCATTAAGCGGTGGTTAAACCATCCATATTGTAAAATGGCAAGGCAAGAACTAACTACCTGATACTACGCATGAAAGATAGGTCTGACAGATGCTATATGCCAGGAATGTACCCTTTATCATGAAATGTATGCTCACCAACATCAATTTAAATCGCTTGAACGAAGGCAATTACTTAGAAAAAATATAGTCACTGCAGTTCAGTGGCAAATCAAAAATAGAGAAACTAGTTAGAGGTACTTCTCCAGACTGTCACTCTTTCAGCAATGTCAACAGAAACCTTTTTAGTATTTCCTTAGCCAAACAAAACTAGATGACGCTCAATCAATCAGCAGTCGATCGCCATCTAGTAATGTGCAGTTGATGAAAATTAATTTGCCCAAAACAATAAAAATTGATTTTGAGTTTCACTCGGCTATAAAAGCGGTTTATAGGGGCTCTGAAACGCTATTTGTCCGTCTTATAAGCAGTTGCGCTTTCCAATGTATTATATTCTATTCGATAAGAATAAATTAAGCTTACATACAAGGATCAGTTTTTTGGACGGGTAAAGTCAGCCGGTTGAGCTACCGTCTTCATAAATATTTTATGAATCCCTCTTTGGCCGCACTGTTTCACTGAAAACTACACATCTCATCAGCACCATCATGGGTATTCTCTTGTTTTGAGGTGATACAGACTCTAGGGTGTGTGCTCTCCCACCATAATATACATCCTCATCTACCTCCTCCCCCACCACATCGAGAGCATTTTTATCGACAAAATTCCCATAAAATTGTAATTTATCTTGGCACTTGCTGCCAGGCTATTTAAAAAGCGGAAAAAACGACACACAATCGACCCAAGGATGGTTGTTTGGTGCTGCTGCTGGTATGTGTGCGTGATGAGGGAAGCCCACATACTCATCATTGACTTTCTAGTTTGTCTATCTCAGTGCACGTTGCCTGTGTGATTCTAGATATTGTATCTGAAATTAAAAATCGATGCAGTTTCCTGCGTCTTCCATTTAATAACTTCGATATGAAAAAAAGATGAACCAGAGATGCAAAGAGTAAGGCGAGAGACCATTGCGGTAGTAATCACCTCGCAGAACCGCTGCCATTTTGGAGAAGAGTTTGTGGTCTCTGGCAACGAATGACATAAAGTCGTTGAAAATTAATTTAGAGTCGAACCGAAGAAGCGTCGTCATTTTAGTGCCTTCTTTCGGGCGGGGACCATCAAATGCTAAACTAGTAAATGAATGTTTAATAATGCCCCCGAAAGGTCGTGCAGTGGGAGCGTGTTGGAAGACAATATTCTTGAGATCTTTATGACCGGCTTAGGGGAATCTAATTGAGCGTTTAGTTAGAGGGAAATATTTTATGTAATTTAATTGCGAGGAAGTTTCAAATTTGGGATGGGATAATTTATTGCAATATGCCGTCAGGGAAACTCTTTCCCTTGTGGGAGATATAAAGTTTAGAACGTGGGTTTTTTATAGAATTGAAAGTTGAAACGAATTAAGTTGTTTGCATGAACCATCTTGTAAGAAATAAGTATCCAATAATAACAAGTCACAAACAAATATCAATGAGAGGAGATATGACATCAACTAACCACTCAGGCCCTAGTATTAACTACGAAGAACTATCAGAGACCATAGACTGTCAAGTAGTTATGACATAGTTGAGTACTAACCCCGGACAGAGACTACCAACTAGTAAAAACGATTATTGACTACAATAAACGATAGATCAACTATTTATAACTACCTAAATTGAATGAGTACCAATGACGAGCCATCACTGTGTACGAACCACTAATGATCACAAAAGGTGAAAGACTATTTTCTAACTACTTACAACTGAGAATTGACCACGAATGATTACCAGAATCAAGCGACTACTAACCATTCACGAGTACTGGAGGGAAAAAACTGCAAACTAGTGAAGACCATCTACCGTTGATTAATAGACAAATGATGACTAAGTGCATATCATGAATAACTTCTATAGACAACAGACTACTGACTACTCATGAGTGAGTATCAATCACAATTGAGTAGCAGAGATAGGAGAGCACCAATTAGTCATGGGTTTTTCTTAGTCACACTGTATTAGTAAATGAAAGAATAGTTGAATAGCTTTCTTATGAAAGCAACATGATAAGTGATAAGGAAGACACTGGAAACCGTTCGTGTAAAGACAGACCAGCTTTCAAAAGGGCGGACAAGTGCTAAGTAAAAAAGGCCTTGGGTTGAGCCGACTTAGAAACGTATATAACGCTGCGCAAACTGAGGGCAGAACTGTCTTATTATGAAATCCAAACCTACATTTCCTGGACATGATCGCACAGCTCACTCATACGAGTATACTCGGCATTAACGAAGAACTAAAAATGAAATCAGAACTAAATAATCTACTTTTTCGAAGCCCAATAAACTGTTGAAGTGGTAAGTAAGACCAAGACACATCAATTATTTCACTATTAAGTCACTCCAATAGAACTTACGATCCACAGAGCAGTATATCCTCCCTCTTCCACGTAGAAATCTGTTTCATGTCACAACAGACAGAGCAATAAATTCACTCCTCAATATCAAAGATAAACTACCCATAGATACTCCCTCTCCCATTTAAATCCAACGTTTGTAAACAAACAAATCGAGAACATTCGACCTCTTTTCAATCCAGGGGGTGTGCAGTGCATTGTGCATTACAGCTACTAACTATTCCTGTTTAATTACCCGCTTGATTTTTGCAATTATTTTTATCTCATATTTAATTTTTCTGTATTCTCTTGCACACACATGAGGGTTAGTGAATTGGAAAAATAAAAATGATTATCATCAACCCCCTGCACAGCAGACCAATCATCCCTGTCATTGTTGGGAAAATAATTAAAAGCAAGGATGAGAATAAAAGAATTTTTTTTTTGTTCATCCTCCCATCAGGAGGGTAGAAAAATGCACTTAAACAAAAAGGATAAATAATTCGATAGCCGGGTATAACCATGGTGAATGACGGCAGGCACGTGCACCACCGCTAGTTGCTACGAATGGCAATAAAACGATGGAGAATGGTTGGCGACAATGTCGATTCACTCACACAGGACTCTCTCTAATTAATAGTTGCAAGCTAATTCGTTTTGTTGGTCGTTTCCAGTAGTGCTTTGCAGCATCCGCCCATCAGTAGTGGGCGGAATGTTAAACATTGAAATTAGCTTCAAATTGCTTGCATTTGCTGCAACAGTGACTGCAATTAATTTTGTTTAATACTCTTTTTTTTCTCTGACTGTATTCTCGTACGTTTTTTTGTATTATCTGTCTCTGTCTGTGTGATATCCTGGTAAAAGGAGGAAGGAGTATAATACTCGTACATATGTATGTGTATGCTGCCACCCTTCAGTTGGAGTGCAAAACAATTGGCTTTTGTTGCATATGACATAAAACTGAGGGACTCTTTAGCCTTTACAAAGTCAACTCTACGAAGTAGAAAATTAACACGGAACGTTTTAAGCTTCTTACGAACTGGGTTGCTTTTCATGCTTTTTGTAAGAATGGTAGCGCGAAACAGAGTAGAACGAAATGATTGTCTCATTGCCAATTTTAAAATGACCTGCATAGTCGTAGATAAGTTTTGCGAGATACAGTATGGCTAACGAGGATATAAGCAGAGTAGAATAGTCAAAAAAAAAAAGTCATTTGCATGAGAGGAATGTTATGACACTGAACAAAGTGTGATGCCGAGACACAGATAAGGTAGAGTGTCAGAAGTGGCAGGGTCAAACTAAATCCAATTACGATATTTTAATATAAACTCTTCACACAAAGTAGACAGTGTCAGAAGTGGCAGGGTCAAATTCAATGAAATCGATGTGTAGATACATTACGTTATAAATTATATTTTACTGGTTCGGTTAGTCTACTTAGTGGACTGTTTTTAGGTTTTCAAATAAAATTGTCGGTGGAGTGGGTATGTGCAGTGAATATGGAGCAAGAAGAGGTAAGATTCAGAAGAAGACGAAGGATTATTCTAGGAAGGATTAATCTAAAAGAAAAGGGATTTTATTTTGCCGCAAATCGGTTCGTAAATTCTTCGAAATTCATAGTAATGTAGCGTACCCAAACCCGTGAATATTGAGTGACACAGATGAGCCATCAAGCAGGCTTTTCGGAAGAAAAATCTTTGAAGGGGATATATTTGTTCAGCCTGTGTATAATTAATACTTGAAATCTATATGGTAATATCCATGTTTTCAATACAATAAAAACTGAAGAGCATCATTCACTCCCTTGAACCAACACATTTTCATGTTTCCTAATTTTTTGAAGGCTTCCTTAAGACGCTCTTCTTTTCGATTGGAATCACAAGATTTTCTTTTATGGCAGAGGTTAGGTTAAAGAATGAAGCCATATAATAGTATTAGTTCTGCATCGAAGTGGTTTATCGTGCCACTTCTGACACTATCCTTTTTATACGCAAATGTCATCAAGAACCAAAATGACTGACCGTTGATAGCAGTAAAATGTTGCATTTAGATTCAAAAAAACATAAGTGGTTTCATATAAGTAGCTTGGCCCTGTCACTTCTGACACTGTCATTATTTTCAGACAAATGTAAACAAGAATCAAAGTGAATATTACCTGTCCAATAAAACAATATTTAAGCACCTGTAGTAGCAAAATATTTCCTTGACGCTACCACATCTAACACTTTGATTTCACATAAAGATCCACAAGAAGTGAAAGTCCTCTGATATAATAAAACAAATAAAATAGTTTACTCTTCCACACAAAAGGTATTCAAAATAAAAGTGAATAAGTCCAATAAAACTAAATCTAAGAACCCGTAGCAACAAAATATTGCCTTCTGATACAAAATAAATAAGATGCTGCCACTTCTGACACTGTCATTGTTTTCACTTTCATTAATTTCTCCCAAACAATTATCTGATTCTCAATCAGCTGACGGTTTTGCTCGTCACCCTTCTTTTTAAGGTGTAAACTTCCCCGCCACAAAGGACTGAATAACTGAAAGGTTTGTTTTGACAATATTTTAGAAAAGTTTATTTCATTGCAAAGCTCTCGTCATGTTCTAACACACTGTCTGCAACTCTATTATATTTGTTGCAAATTTTTATTATCCACTTGCTGGAATACATTCTCCCCCTTTCTCTATCTTTTCATTTTCCTAAACATATCCGGGAGAACACGCAGATACAGCCCTTGCATGTCTCACTATACTGTTGGCTCCATTCCCAAACTTCCTCGAAAAAAATGAAGGAAGTTGTCAGTGTCTCCATGGTTTCAATTTGTTTTCCTTTTGTTCCTTTCACATTCCTTTCATTTCTCTTTGCTTGCTTGGTTGATAATTTTTATGAACGCACCCGGATGGAGTCCATTTGGCTGACATTTTACCCTGTCTTTCTTTCTCTGGGTTTTGTTGTTGGTTGTGATGGTTTTTTTTTCGGTATTAAGGGATGGAGGAATTCTTTTCCAAAATTGTTTTGAGTTTTCTTAGGGATTTTTTTTTGCATGAGCAGGAGAAAAAGTCTTCACTGATGGAGTGTGTGCCTCTGTTTATTTGGTGTTTTATTGTTATTACTGCAGTTGTTGACTTTTATCATTTTGGACATATTAGTGTGCATTATTATGGAGCTTTATTGAAGCGGAATTACATTCAGAGGCAGTGAAGTGTAGTAAAGTTAGGATGCAGTTTTTGGCAGAGGAATGTTAGTCTTATTCTAGTCCAGGATCGGAGCAAATTCATTTGGATTTTTGGTGGACTTTTTGGAAAGGAAGATGGAGTTGTCACGTCATCTACTCATATTTAGAAAACCATTTAACAGAAAGCAGTGATACTGAAAAATATATGTACAAAAAGTATGGTATAGCGAAGAGAATAAAGGATAGTGTCAGAAGTGGCAAAATTAAGGGAAATAAACTCGGAATGTTTTCATATAACTCGGAACTTTCTTTTCATTCAGCTTTCATTTTAGTTCTCGTTCAGATTTGTGTAGAATTCATGTACAAAGCTTGAATTAATGAGACAAAAAATATTAAGTCTGAAGTGGCAGGGTCAAGCTAAATTAAACAACGGTATTTTTTTTTTTTTTTAATTACAATATTTTGCTTTAAGGGTTATTAGTTTCATTGGCTAAGATGACCTTTAAGTGTAGTGCGAAGATGCCATATTGTGAGATAAACAAATGGACAGTGTCAGAAGTGTGGTGTAAAAAAAATGCAACACTTGGGTTTTGCTCTATTGGATTTACGGGCACAAAGTTTGGTTTTCTCAGTCCTTGTTATTGGACTTATATAGTATTCTGTCAAGATAGAGGACAAAGGTGCAAGAAGTACTAACATCTGGCCATATCTAATCAAGGAAACATTTTCTAGAAAGTTGATAAGGATTTTCACTGCCACGTATGCTATCGCAAGAGACCGAAAAAGGTGGCAGTACAAAATGTAATGTAGTGAAACAAAGCAAGTCTAAAGAGTGTCAGACGTGGCGGTGTATAGCTAAATGAAAACATTGCGATTTTAATTTGTTCACCATACTATTATTGTGGTATCTAGGAAAGTCAAAAAAAATAATTTTGTGAAGAAGAGCGAAAAATAAGGATTCGTGGTGCGTTGGTATCGCGAGACAAAGAAGAACAGTGTCAAAAGTGGAGGGTTTATACTAAATAAAACCATGGATACTTGCTCGAGGTGACGTTCTCACGACTCTCTTGTGGTCACTTGCTATTGATGATCTATTGGCAAAGTTAAGACTACATTGAACTGGAACTCGCATATCAAGATCAACATTTCTAAGATGTATTGTGCCATGTGGACCATGTCGCCGATAGATTATATATTTCTTTGGCAGTTAGTGGGGGCCAGTCCACTGCGCTTTTTGGCAATGTGGAGCGCAGTTTTCCAGAGCTAGGGATCCTAAGCAAGATTTATCACTTTATATCCAAATCGCTCTGCTTTCTCAGAAGGTTTGAGATTGAGATCGCAAGTCACGATACTTGGGTGCTAGTGGAACGCTACTTGATTCCAAAGGAATCGTGAGATGAACGGATGGTTCAAAAATGAATTGTGAAGTTGGTCCTGGCGTCATGTGCCTAACCACAGAGTCTCTAAACCACTTGGAATTTTGCTGGCGTTTCTCTGGCTGAACCTCACGCTAGCAAAAAATCCGTCAATATTCATACAATCACAGACAGTTAAGCGGCACTTAAAGCAAATCCCAACTGGATAAACTCAGAACCCATTGCGTGCTGCTTCAATACTCTCCAAGACTTATATTTACTTACAACAATGTCAAGCTCTGGTGAGTACCGGGGCAACACAGTATTGCAATTGCTGACCATCTGGCGAAACAAAGTTCTTCGGAGATGTCCATAGGAATCTCAGACTCCGCGTTCAAGGTCACATTTAACAGATGGGAGACAAATACATGCGTGGTTACCCTACTGGGAAAATACCCAGGGGTTCAAGCAGGTTAAGAGCCATCCGCTCTTTCAATATAAAATACGAAGGCAACCCTTAAATGCAGTAAGGGCGATATAAGGAGACTCGTGACCGGTCATTGACACCTAAGATATCACCTTAGAAAGTTTAAACTTATTCAAGACATTAAATGTTGGCTCTGTTTAGAAGATGGCGAAATCGCGGGACACATACTATGCAAGTGCGTAGTAGGAGGCACTTGGTAGGTAGGTAGGTAGGTAAGTAGGAGTGGTTGCTGCTGTGCACTGCCCTGCAGCCCTAATTGGCCGTTTTGAGTACCACAACTCATGTGACATTGTTTGTTAGACACTGTTAATAGGTTGTTGAAAAGAAACAGTTTCAAATTCATCCTGTGGCATTCAAGAAACTGATCAACTCTGGGATACTTTTCTCTGAATTTTTCTTAAGGTTGTCGAAAAACGGTTTGCCTAGAGTTCGATGTCGGACTCTACTTAAAACCGGACACCCGGAGAGGAAGTGGAAGAGAGTTTTGGTCCGACAAACTAGTAACGAGATCTCTTCCCCACAATGTTCCACCAGCTTGGAAGATAATTTTGTTGACATTAGGGCCTTGATAGCAGCCTGACTATTACATGAATGGGTGTAGGCTTGAGTCTTATAATACGCCACGCTTCGCGTATTGCCACAGCCGCCGCCCGTTGAACATCCTTACTCCCACAGATTTAAGAAATGTCTCCACAGGGGATACTAATGTGTCGAAGTCTTCCGGTTTAAAGCTGTTTTTTTTTTTGCACAATCAATCGTCATACTATAGTGGTAACATTCCACTCATGACCGTGGAAGTATTTCTTTTTACAAAGCAATTATCCCCTTACTCTCTTCGTTTAGTCTGCATGTCACCCATTGGAAGACCTCCCAAACCCTTGTTTTCTAAATAAGGCAAACCACTGGATAAAACAAATGACAATTCCAATTATCTTCGTGGAACCTTTCTATTTCCATCTTTGAATTATATGCATTTCCTTTGAATAAAAGGCTGCCTTCTCCATTCTCAGGGGTCTTAAAAAATCAGTTTATCAAGGACTAATTTCAAAACAACCCTGGGGATGATACATACAACAACGCATGTAGTACCACACACTATGTCCCTTTCAATTTTCTTTTAATCCCTGATATTTGTCTCCGAAAAAAAAAGGAACTCGTTTCCAAAAACAGGAACCCCTCTCCACAAATTATAAATCTACACTTGTTGGCGTCACAATTTATTACACACATCATGGGGTACACTTCTTCTTTTTCCTAAAATCACAAGACGTTGTCAACGCTTAGTCAAAGGATGCATATCGTTGTCGCTTCCCCTTTATTTGGTGTCCAAAAATAGTCAACGGAAAAACGATTTTCCATCTTTCGAGTGTGATGTATGCGCACCATAATAATCACAATATTCCCATCCCACCTTCCTTTCCACAGCGTAGAGTGGTGGTGATTAATAAGGCTGAGGATGGAAAATTTATGCCCGAAAAAGTTTCTCCTTGCAATTGTCACCGCTTGCCATCGAGAGGCTAGGGGAGGGTGATGAAGTTCTTCAACAAAAAAGTTGAGGAAAACACATTTTCATTGCCACTGCCACGCATTTCATACGAAGCGAGACGACGGCGACTTATGTAGTACTAGAACCCAGCGACATAGCGCGCCGGATGTTATTTGGCCCTGAAATTAGAGCTCATTAGATGGAGGGATTTTCTTCGAAATTAAATAAAACAAAAAATAAGAAAAACTAATCACAACAAATCGACTTAAGTGGGGGGATGGGGAGAAATTAATAAATTAAACTGACATTGGAGGGAGTAATGACAGGATTTGGGAGGCCTCTGTGAACAGCATGTGTCTCACGAACGTCTGTCAAAATGTCATGTACGTCTTTGCCTCGAATGACAAAATTCAAAATCTGGACACAGGACTAGTTTCTGTCGTACGAGTACATCCCTTCATTTAACCATTATACGGCTGCCTCAGGCGATATGCGAAACTCTCGAGTGCAATGAGATAGGAGTGGCACAGTCTACAATGACATCCAACATATGTTCTCCCACAGGACCACTTAGATTCGTTTAACACTTAACCAATACTGACAGCACAGTGCTGTTGTGTGAACAGAGGGGTGGGCTGTCGTAGATCGTGCTACGGATGCATTTCGAATAAACAAAGGGAGTGATGACATATCGCTATGGAAACTGATGGAAAGGTAGTTGTGACAGGAGTTGGCAATAAATTTGATTGAATTCAAAATTGGTCTTCAAATAGATGAAAATGGCTATATGTGTCTGCGTAGATCCCTCCTACATTTCATAGCATTTGTTTGGAACTTTTAATGGATTGAGTGAGGTTTTCTTTCCATTAGAAATTTCTTCCAAGTAGGTACACAGCCCGTGACTGAGTCACTTCTAATTTTCGAACTGGTGATACTGGCGTGGATATGTTGGAACGTACTGTAACGAAGAATAGACTGATTCAATAGGGAGATGAAATAGTTGAAGATCTGCACAAATCTGTGGCTTGATTTTGTACGATTTTCTGGGCAGTAAGGGCTTACGAGTACACAAGCGATTGCTAGAAGCTTTTCGTTCTTTTTCGGCGATGGTTCATAACTCCGGTATTTTAGCGACGGTGTAAGACCGAAGTATCTGACCGTTTCCGATCTTTGTAGTGTGTAGCTATTAGAGTCGTGTTAAGGGTACTTTGTAGCTTTCTTTCGATGGACCTGTCAAGTTCGGCCTGCAACAGAATTGGGCACATATATTGTACAATATGTTGAATATAGTTGGTGGTTCAACCATTTGAAACAACCAAGTTGCTATGTCCTAACGTAAGGTAAATTCCCAACACAGTGGAAAAGGCAGCGGCTAGTCCTTATGACAAAGGGCAACAAACTCCTGACTAACCGTCATCGTGTATGCTTGACATACTGGGTAAAGTGCTTGAAAAAGTCATACGAGCAAGACTAGACGATACAGGGAAGGAGATTTCGGGTTCTCCAATCAGCTTCAGATGGAAGCGAAGCATAATAGAGGAAGTGTGCGTTATTGTGCGTGAAACAATACCGGGACGAAAATGGCTATGAGGAACAAATCAGTACTGCGATGTCGTAGCACTCGACGTCACATACGAGTTCAACTCAGTCAGCTGGAACTGCATAGTCAGAGCGTTAAGCAACCTGCAGGTACTGAACTACCTAATGAGCATAATTTCCAGCTACTTCAAAGACAGGACCCTTCACTACGACACAGAAGAAGGGCCAAAGAAGTACTAAATCCCGGGAGGAATTCCTCAAGGGTCAGTGCTTGGTCAAGTCCTATGGAACATAATGTGTGATGGGATCCTGAGATGATGGATGATGGGATAATCGGCCTCGCTTGTAGTAGTTGCAAAGAGCACATGATATACGCAGGTGAGAAAGCCTCCCGTGCAGTAGTGGCATTATCCAGATTAATGCCAAATATTGGAGGACGCAGGCAACCAATTAGGCACCAGTAAAGGATGTGAAATCTTACATGAGACGCATGAAATCGGCGCACAGAATCGCATCGCTATGAGTATGCTGCGCTTTCAGAACTATGGCAGCGGAAGCCATAAGCGTAGTTCTGGGCAGAATGCCTACCGATCTAGAAGCAACAAATCAGCGGCACAACACCTTACTGAGCCATACGAGAGAAGAACCACCACAGGTGGAGTGGCAACACAGATAGAACACTTCAAGCAAAGGAAGATGGATAGGAGATGACTATGAATTCCCTAAAGAGCGGATAGAAGAACAATGACGAAATAAAGAAGTCTTAGGTGATGACATGGAACAACTGAGACAAAAAACCGGGGTGAGAGGCAATAACAACAAACCGAGTAATCTACAGTTTTGGTCAAGCAAATGGAATGCATGGTCAGCATATTCAGTAAGGATGTTCTCGAAGATATCACAGAAAAGCAGTCTCTTCCAATTTTGTCCTTTTTTTTTTTACAAACTCTTCTCAAGCAAGGCAAGCCTATAACGCTGTGATAGGGTTCTGAGATGCTGGTAGTACCGGTTTAACACCAAAGCTGTGAAATGTAATCATAAATACTTCACGAAGCCTATATCTCACCGAGTGGCAAAACGGTGGGTCCCTGTCTACCACCTATATGTGTAGCAGCAGCCCCCCAGGGAGTTCTGTGACAGACGCACCTAGATTTGACCTTTAGATTCGCCTTCTAACTATGGATTTACTGCCTAGGGACGCCCGGATAGCATTGCTCATAGCGTCATTAAGGTTGATTAGTTCCTGTAACCTCTCGGGCATAGGGCGTCAACAATGCCTGCACGCCAACATGTGCGGGTTGCTGCAACGTGTTTCAGCTCCCTTCAACTCATTCTCTTCCTCCGCAACTGTCCTGCGCCAAGTTTGCTTAGGGCGGCCCACTTATCTTCCACCATGGGTTAGTGGATTCCATGGGATGGCATATTTTGCAACGGAATTTTCTTCGCGCCGTAAGATGTGACCTTTTCACTGCCACTTCCTTCGTCTTACTTTGATGTCGATAGGTTCCTGGTTAAAATTTTAGTATCTCACATGGTGAGATAGGATAAAAAAAGAGACGATTACAAGCTTAAATATGATTCGAATGCTTGAAAAGAAGGTGTCGAAATTGAGAGGTATCGTTGCGGTGACAGGCGGTTCCTTGGCGTCGTGAATTGAGCGGTCACCATCTGATCGAGATTTCTTTAGTTTAACAACTTCCATAGAACACCTACCCTTAACCTATGGACCTGTGCTCTGAATACGTCGAAGTAGTGTGAAACAAAGTACACAAAACCATTGATTAAGCATGCCTTAGTGGGAAAGGCTATCAAGCCGATACTATGCTGTTGTGAATTAGCAAAAATCCCTGGCCAACTGGCGAAGAGCGATAAACTCTTGGGCCTTTAACGTTCACAAACCAAAGCTTTTGCCACCTGGGGCTCATCTGGCCATGAAATGGAAGCTCATTGCTCGTTTTCCTTCACGACGTGTCCCGGTGTTAGCAAGTTTTACGAGAAGGAAGGATAATGACTTACTCGTCCGAATAAAAAATTTGATGGCCCACTAACAAATCTACTTCTCTGGTTTCAAAGCCCCCGACTTCTAACCCTGCCCACCTCTTCATTGAACCAATTTCGCTAACACATTCACAACTCCACCTCTTCGCTAATTTTAGAGGACCAACACCGACCATACCCATCATTTAAGATCAACTTAATAAAACCCTGATTTACGGACCCCCACACAATTTTTTAACAAAAAACTAATTTTAAGAAATGTACCTACATAATTTTTATACGGTACACCGAAGTGGATACGTTTTTATGACCTCAACGTGCATGCGTAATTCTCAACCCCGCAGGGAGCGCAACCCATTCGGTCCTTCTTTTCTGCTTTTCATTCTTTGGGTGCCTTTATTTTTGCTTGTATTTTTTGGAACATCATCTGCATTCTCTCATTTTGAATTTATTTACCCATAAATTGTGATTAATAAAATTTATTCCGTCGGCCTTTTGTGAGAGAAGCCAGCAGTCCCAGCTATAACACAGAAGCAGCATCACAATCACCAGCAGCGACATTTCGCGCGCTGCCGCATTAATGACTTTCTTCATTAAACGAGACGGAAGAAAATATGAACAAGGAGCAGCAGCCTTACACACAAAAATATATCCTTAACCGCGAGACCAACTGGATGCGCGACCAATATTTATGCGAATATGATTATCGCATGCAATGGCTAACTTAATGACTATGTCACACCTGTGGCAAAGGAGTTCATCCCTCGTTCGGGCATGTAATATCGATCCAATTGATTGCCAATGTGGGACCGAGTTGGAGAGTCCCTACAGGCTATATTGTCTCAGGAGCAACAGTACGGTGACTATGAGAAGTGGCCAATGTAGGCATTCCCAGTGGATTAAGTCTTTTGTTATCTCTGTCTCTCTGCAGAGCTGGTTGCCTCACTCCATCTTTCTACTCCTGCCAATGTAAATTAATTAATTAAATTAATTATCCTTGCACTTGTTCATCGTCGTAGTGTGTAGTACGAGTAGTGGTCTTTCGCCAACATCGTCGTCGTCGTTCCTCTCTGACTTGGTTTCCATCTCTGTCACTTGCGATGTTGGTCATTAGTTTAAGTGCACTCTCGAGCTTATGCAAAGTTGATATTGATGCAATTTTATGCACAGCAATGGACTTGGTCGAGAGCTGTTAGCTGGAGGCGAGTGGACGCGTTGGACAATTTCCCGGCTACTTAAGCATGCATTTATATTCCAAATGGAATTTTTAATAAAAAAGCGTTTGCTCTCGGTTCTGGTTTGGGTGTGTCGTCTTTCTCTGGGTGGGGGTTTAGAAAATTGGGACAGCCAGCGTTTAAATTTTACATTTGATGATGCTCCCGGGAATTGCAGCTTAAAATTGTTGGTTTAATTTTTCTCTCAGTCCCCAGAGGGAAGGCAATTAAAATGCAAGTGCACGCGAAATTGAATTTTTTTCGGGGAACGAACCAGGTTCGCTGTGTAAGTGATAAAAAGATGGTGGAATATAGAGGCATATACTGTCGTTCTGAAAGGGCTCCTTTCTTAATTTCATTCGACAGTAAGACACCAGATCAGTTTGTATCTATTATGACGGAAATATTAGCAGACTGTTCAACAATCCGTTATAGATTTGTTAATTTTGAGACTTGAATACGCGCATTCAATTCATCATAGCCATACATAACAATGGCCCCAAAATGTACTCGGACTACGTTATTTCAATAAGAAATACTCCAATACATTAAAAAATGAATAAAACATACAGTTCTTCACTGACGGGTCTAAAATGAAAATATAAACCGGAGCAGGAGTATTCTGTAAGTCTATATAGTAATTAACGACTCATATAAACTCCCAGACGAATGCAGCGTCTTTCAAGCTGAAATCTTCGCAATTGATAGAGCAGCGTTGACAATCCTCGGAAAGAAAATTAATCCCACTCGGGTAACAATCTCTGTGGACAGTCGGACAGCCATTAAGCCACTGAATATCTAGGATAGTATGTAAACGTCGTCAGAACAAACTAAGCAATATCCACGTGGTCAATCTCTGCAGAGTTCCCGGACATAGTGATACAGAAGGAAACGAGATAGGGGATGAACTAGCCAGAAATTTACACCAGCCAGGGAATTAACCAACACCTCCTGGATATCGAGAAGTAATTGCGTTATATTCCGCAGCCTATGGCCACAATTGCATGAGGGAAGAACCAAAAGCTTATTAGCTTTGAGGGAAAAGGAAATCCGCATCTTGGTGCGGCACTATGGTCCACTCCCCGGACTACTGCAGGAGCTGTCAGGATGAGGAAGAAATAAAAACCATCAAACACTTGTTTTGTGAATGGAAAGCAGGCTCTTTAGAGAACTGGGTGAGCTAGAGCAAGCTTGGTTGATGGACTTAATGCGATTCATAAGGAGCACACATTGGTTCGAACATGAACCAGCTAATTGGCAACGGTGGGGAATCACAATGAACCAAAAGCCCCCGTGTAAGCACTCGTCGTGGTACACATCCTTCAAATTTCTAACCTACGGTCACACTTCCAAGTACGAGCATCTTAAAAGATTCGCATTTACTTTGTTCTTGGCATTGCTTCTCGTACTCAATCTGTGAAACGTTAACAACTATGAGTATGTCTCAAAATATTTCAGTCGTTTGCAGAATTTAGCACTAGGATGCACAATGCCATAACCTTTCAGGCGCTTATTTTAAGGATTTGCAACTAATTTATACATGTCCCACTTAGTCTTCGAAAACGAATTGATTTTAAAAACATGGGAACACTTTTTGATTCTGAAGAAGTAGAAGGGCAAATGGAGTTAAATAACTTTGTGAACTATACAAAAATGTCAGCGAATCACAAAAAGGTAATACCTGATGAATTCTAAGCTCCAGGTTCTAGACGACAAGGAAAACCGAACAACAAATATAAAGCGTCTAGCGATCGCGGATGCCAGGAACTAGAAGCAACGTGCCCGGGTAGTCCATGGTGTCCCTGGCTCTTACTGATGAATACACCTAATTAAGTAAGTCGCATTCTCTGTAGTATGAATCGTAGGCTAGTTTACAACACAAATATCACCTAAAGGTGAAGTCGCCTAAGATATTATTATAATTAATATTGTGTAGGGTTATCTTGCACTACGACCTAATGGTCTATTGTGCCCCTGTTAATACCGAGGAGAGGTTTGTTCCTTACAATATTCCTTCGGCATTGTATTTGAGGGACAAATACACTTTCTTTGCCTTGGCGAGAATAATTCACTTTAGAGTACGCTCTCTAATACGGTTTCTCTAAGGAATCTGAGCATAAGTTGGTATATCCTCACTTAATAGTATTTCAATCCTTTGTTTATCAGTGCTCCACAAGACGTTCTGGAGTCTCGCTGGAATCATTCCAAAATCAGCAGAGCCGTTCATTTGTATACCTAGTCTCCTTAGATGCTTCCCGAGTTTGCAGCGCCCCGTTGGAAAGCCTGTTAGGATATGTAGGTTATTCCTTTTAAGGTAGATGCATGCTTCGAATTTTTTCCGGTTGTAGCATCCGAGCTTAGCTTGCCCCAGACCTGGAGTATTAATTCATCTTTCTCCACTTCCTGAGTTCTTCGCGTATGGTATGATTTCGTATTCCGCAGAATGGTTCTGTAGTAAAAATTTGACATAAGCACATTTAAAAATTGTATTTAAGAGACACAACAAATGTTACGCTACAGGCTCTATAGCGTAGTCTGCGCTGTAAGTGGAAGGATATTCAATAGAAAATATTATATATTGTATGTAGTGCATACTGTTTGAAAACAGAAAACTTTTCTCCATTAGGTTCTACCCCATATGCCATGCTGTATGTGCACAAAGTTCTATCATTCTAGGTAACGTGGAAGGACATGGAAATTGCGGAAAAGCGCACACACCCAAGAATTGAGAAATTTTATTAAAGAGATACAGAAGTGTTATTTTTAACAGCCCGTGTTTCGAAAAACAAATTCTGTGCACGTTATCGTCATTTCCATAGTCTACTGCACTATAAGTGAAGCAGTCCTGAAAGTGTGTGTGGTCTGCCCGGAAAGTGTGCAAAGTTATGTGGATCTACGTAGTCTTGGGCTTCTGGAAAATGTTGAAATAAGCGAATAAATACTGGGAAATCATTAGTATGGATTGAAAAATATTCTCTTCAGCATCCTGTATTTCGAAAATCACATAATCGGCCATGCACCTTGGTCTGTGCTGTAAGTATGCTAAGTTTCAGCTTTCTCGATCATTCTGGCATTCTGGGGCTTCGGGAAGGAAAACACATGCAAAATGACGAAGTGAGATAAAGCTTCTGTGCACTTTTGTGCTTCCAGGTGCGATAAATCAAAAAAATTGCTAGGACAGAAATTGTAGATAAGTTTATGATTAACAATTCTTGCCTGGGAGTTTATTAATTTATTTATTTTTTTGAAAAGTGGATGGTTGTCGGGAAATTATCCAAAAACTGTATTCTGTCTGGCATTTTCCAAGATACATCAATGTTTTCTTAGGCAGAAAGTATAAAGTTACAATTCCCTGGCTTGCATGATTTTTTGTTGTTCAAATATTTAAAATGACTGCCCTTTGTTGGTGTTTTAGGTGACTTCGGACTTATTTTTCGTTTGATATGCTCACTGGTGTAGGTAGCATAGGACTCTTCAAAGCGTTCGCAACAAATGCCCGGTTTATTAATTTTTGAGTCATAGTTGTTGTATTAACTTATTCCGTATCACGTCACGGTATCCGTTTCGAACGGAGAAACTGTTGAACTTGTTCAGAAGTATGCTTTCGAATTCTAAAACTCTTTTGAATTTCGAACAGGTCCTGAGCTGTGATCTCGACTTATTCAATAATTTTGAATTGAGGATCCATAATTGAGGTCTAATTGAGTTCGATTACCAATGAAAAGACACCCACAGCACGTAACCCAAGTCAAGCTTCTGGACACACTACAACGATCTATTCTAGCTTCCACAGTTTGTAACGTAACAAGACACTCCTGTGAAGAGGTGCGATTTCATTACTCCTCGTGGGCTTAACAACCTTCTTTTATTACAAGAAAAAGTAGAAATTCTGAGCTTCTTTAGATAATCACCCACCACCTGTTTCGCTCTTTTATAGCTCTGAGCACCTACTGCTTTCATTGAGCATAACCAATCTATCTAATTCCTGAATGAGGTCATCACAATTTTTAAATACCAATTGACAATAAAATACCCATGCCTGTTGTAAGCCACACATAACCAAAAAGCATCGCGTGTACTTCTTCATTTTACAAGCGAATCGTAAATCAAAATCAATTAAGAATGAAAGTAACGCCTCAATCTGTAACTCCCCTTTGTCAGGCGATTCCCACCATCCATTTTACGAATAATAAAACTATTTGTTCCTGTCCAAGACGACATCGTAAAAACAATATGAATTTATAATTTTTAAAATTTTTATAATTTACAGCGACCAATCACGAGCGCGGTCCACAACGACCGATTGTGCACCTGTGCCAGTTGAGCTCGTAAAAAAGTCGTAAAATCAATGAACGATTTTAATGGTGAAATTAATTTGTTACAAACGAGAAGAAATTTGTTTAAAAAAAAAAAAAAAAATAGGAAATCCAAAAGTGAATTCAATCAACCAGTCAAGCCCGTGTTGGCCAAGATGCTCTCAGGAAATTTATGACTCAAGACAAATCATGAATAAAGCTTCTTACACAACTCTTGTCAATTGTTTATGGTATCTTTGTTTTATTTTTATGTAGTTTTTCTATTTAAGGTTACGTATTCAAATTAGGAATAGTTTACAGGGTGCTCTCGATTTGTTATGAGAATCCTATGCCACTGGAAGTTTTGATCCAAATTATTCAATGGCTGGGTGGTTCCCTTATCAAACTTCTTTGGTAATAAATTTTAATTTTTTTTTCTTTTTTTTGTCAAATTGTTGTTCGATTGGGATGGTGTTTGTTTTTGTTTTCCTTTTTTTGACCGGTTTTACCCTCTGTCGGGTTTTAAGAAAATATTGTTGATTTACGTTCCTTTCTGTTGTGCCCTGGACATGAGATTCTATTTCAATGGGCGCACGCTCTAATTAAGAAAATATTTCACTAATTAATGAAGAACAGCAGAAGTGGTGGTGGACAGAGGGCAGTCTTGGAATCAGCGGATGGATTTGTAAATTTTTAATTGGTCTCCCAGTTGAAGAGAAAGATGAAGATTCATAGGTTCAATAGTTTGGAATGTTACAGTGAGGTGTCCTAGAGTTGATTAGAATTTTAAATTTCTTAAAAAAAGGTGCACAGAGCGGTGGGTTTTTTATGGTAATTTTCGATGATGTCGGTGTTTGAATTCATCTAAAGTGGGGCACTCCTTACGTAATAGTACAGGTTTCAAGGCAGATGGATGTTACAGCATCTACCGTTTGGTTCTAATGGTGAACATGTGCACTGGTTGACAAGTTGGACAATTTATGGTAGGTCACTTGAAGAGGGTCCACAATCGGTGGCAAATCAAGAAGCTAGAAATTTTATTGTTTTTTTAAAATTTTAGTTCATATCGTTTTGTTAATCGGAAAACAAAAACTCGATGTTGAAAGATGTAATAACCTTCATAGATCATGGACTAAAGCTTTGAAACTGTTAGGTTATTCCTGCTGTAATAATCTCTTATATATCTTTTAGGTATATATGATACTTTGGGCTTCGAATACTACCTGTATATGCTCCGAGATCTCAATACATAGTGTTGGATCACAGAATGAGGAAGACATAGGTGAGGATGTCATCTTAGAAACACTCGTTATCGCATTCAACTGCCTTCCGGTTCTAAGCAGTATTTTTCTAGTGAAAGTTCTAACCAAGGGGAGAAGTTATTGGGTATATTTCAAGACGATATCTCTATTCACGTGGATAGCCAAGCTACTTTTAAAATAGTTGAACTCTACGGCACAAAACATGGAGTTCTGATCAAGCAGTCCAAGGTTAAAATTATGTGGCTGCCAGGTTATAGTGACCTCATAGGAAATGCAAAAGGGGATAAATTGGTGCATCACTGGTAGATACTAGGATACATGCAGCACTATATTCAACCCATTGAACTAACTCTCCATCAGTAATCCCATCCATCAATTTCTTTTGAGAACTCTTCCTTCAGAGAATTACACGAATTGACAGACCGGACGTACGGCTGCGCATTCTTACAGGCTTCCTAACGGGTCGCTTTAGACGTAAGGAAAACCTTAGGAAACTGGGTATAGAGCAACACTAAGACTGCAAATTTTGCAGAGATGTTGAGGAAACTCCAGGACACCTTCTTAAGGCTGTTGAGTACTAATCCACAAAAGAAGGAAACACACCTAAATACCTATCAACTATCAGAAAAAGATCTACCATCGTCGGATCCACTCCAGATATTTCAATTCATCAAGAAAATTAGACTGGAGGAGGTGCTCTAAGTCAAGTATCTCATCGACTAGAGCTGCAAGTCGTGGGAGCACAATAAATCTACAAGGTCGGAGTGCGCTTATACCCCTAAAATCAATCTACAATGTTCACAGAACGAACAACATAGGCCCGAACAGAAACTTGCAAAGACGAACAAGGGAATGTAGTAGTACAGTCTCAGTCGTTGCTGAGAATTTGAAAAAAACGCTATGCAGACTGTTGGACGGCGGCGATAACAAACAGCCCGCCATCAGGTAAAACGATCCATTTGGTCTTGACGATGATAGCCGAGATTATCAATGAAACGCAGGGTTTATATCGGAAGAATTTGGAACTAAAATAGAAGTTAAGCAAGGATATATCTAAGCACGTTACTTTTAATTTTATTTATCAAGGATAAAGCAAGAGTAGTATGACGAGGCATCAAAATTGGTGATGTGCGGATACCGGCGATAAAGTTTCCTGACGATATAATGCTTTGTCGGAGACATTTGAATTTTGTGCAAGTGCTGTTTCTATACTGCTGTACGGAGCTCAAATTTGGGGTTATTGTTTTTATTTGAAGAAGATGAGAAATTCCTTTGATACTTTCTAAAGCGAATCTTTCGACAATCGTAGAAACTGAAGTCCAACCTCTTTTTTTTAGATACATTAAGGCTCCATGCAGATTATATTGCAAAAGTAGTGGAAATGGAAGAAGGCAGTCTGCCGAAGATTACTGTGTTGGTGGCAAATTATAACGTGAACATAAGTACTGCAGCTGTTATGCAACTTTCAATGAATAAATCTACAGTGGCTCAGAGTCAAAATGGCCCATCCTAGATCAAGCTCATTTTGTTAAAAAAAAAAATACGTGACAGCAATAGAAATAAAAATCACAAATATATACATATGTATGAAAGTTTATTCTATTCTTTCGTTTAAAAAAAAAAAAAAAAAGTTTGCAAACCAACAAAATAAAAAGGAATCAAATGAGAACAAATTACGTCTCATAGTGAAATTTTTTTTTTTGTGAGTAGGTGAGAATCTTCATAAAACACTTCTGACACCGTGTACTCATAGTAGTGTCATATTTTTACTGACTAAACTCACCCGCCTCTTTTTCTTATTTACTACAACTAAGTTTTCCTTATCAAGTAGTTAGGCTTCGAGGAATATTCACGTGAGGCACGTAGATTTTCGGCAAAAGCACCTGCTGATTGCTGATAACGTCATTAAATGCGGTTACTTTTTATTGCGCTAAATCGAACGGTTTCGTTTTTTGAAGTCGGCGCACAAGGTTTCTCACGTCCAATGTTTGGAGTACGGCGTGGTTGCAATGACCATGAAGGCGAATATGGAGCTTACGAGCGAAGTTTGTTATTTCGTCGTTCACGGTTGCAATCCCTAAGTCTCTTTGTATATCATTATGTCTAATATACCAGGGAGCATTCACGATTGCTCTTATCACTTTATTTTGGAATGATTATATAAATTCTCTATTGATTGATGAAACATGCTCATTTGACTTAGTTCTGCGTAATGCAGCGCCACACTTCAATTGAGTTTTACAAATTAATTATTGGACATTATAAAAAAGAAAAAAGTCAGAGAAACATCGATAAAATAGTTAATAAACCTCAAGAAACTGTACCAAAAGTTATTGCGAGGTAATAAAAGAGAAAAGGATTATTAATAAGCCGAAAATAAACCCAAGAAAGATTTTCTCCGTCCTTGAAAAACGCTGTATTGTCAATAAATCCAAGAATAATCCAAGACTGAGTGCACCAAAGCGTTGAGATACGATGCTTAAATGCTGGCTTAAATGGTAGAGATGCAAGGAAGAAGCCATTCATTAGCCAGAAAAATAAAATAGTTCGTTTAGAATTCAACCACAACTACTCAACGAATGATTTTTCGTTCTGGAAAAATGTTTTATTTACGGATGAGAGTAAATATATTTTGTTTGGATCAGATGGAAGAGTCAACGTTTAGAGAAAGTCCAACGAATAAATGAATGCACAACATTTGTGTCCAACTGCTAAACATGAAGGAGGTCATGTGATGGTTTGGGGTGCTTGCTCAGCACGGGGTATTTGTAAATTGTATTTCATTGAAGGGAATAGGGACAAACACCAATATTTGAATATTCCGAAAGACGATTTGAAACAAAGTGCTGAAAAACTGGGTATCAGAGACACCTTTTATTTTTATCAAGACAATGTTTCTAAGCATACCGCTGGCATTGTCCAAGAATGGCTACTGTACCACTGTTCAAGAGTGATTAAAATAATTTATGGCAAAAATCGGAGATCGAAATTCGAAAATATCAAATTTCAGATAAAAGTTATTTAAAAAAAAGTCTTGTTGGAAGAATGGGATAAAATTAGCTCCAAATACACCAAGAAACTTGTCGAAATTGATTTGTTCAAGGGTGGGCCATTTTCACTGTGAGCCACTGTATGCTTACCAATATTTTGAAAAAAAGCAGGCAATGCAATATATGACAGATTTGTAGCCGAAGCACATTCATCGCAGCATAGGTTCGTCTATTGTAGGCTGAGTTTTAACCTAATTGAAAACGTCACGTACTAACTCAATCGCTATTCTCTGCATACGATAAGCACAACATTTAAACTTAGAGGAGAACTAATAAATCTTCATTTTACTCCCCGTCGACCTGATCTTCTAATTTTACATGACTTGAGCAACCTTACAGAGAAGGAAGTTATTTACCATTTCATCGGAGGATGTCCCATTTTAAGATAATTCTGTGTGAGATACTTCGGAGTAATTTCGCTGGACTTTGATGAGGTTATTAACGCATTGAACGGTAATCAGGGGTGGTTTATATAACAATGCTGCAACTACAATCAGCTTCAGAGCCCGTATTTTGGAAGGTAATAATTGATTACAAATAATAACCATAATTAAAATCACTTTTAGTTTACTATGTACTTTATGATAGCTAAAGTGTGAATCTGGTAGACGGCTTTAAGCCATACCATTAACGACAAAGTATACTCTAATTGTAAACATAAACAAAAAACTGTATGAAGTTAATAAAATATTCAACACTTAATGTGAATCTGGTAGATGGCTTAATGCCCAACCATAGACTTTTAACTATTGTAATGAATTTTATATTATAAAAGTTAATAAAAGTCATTTGAGACAGAACACTTGAAAATAATTCCCATCATCTCCATCATATTGCAGTTTAGGTGGACCAAATGTCCCTCTTAGTGGTCCCATTATAGTCATACCTAAGAGATTGCTCAGATTTCAAGTCTAGCAGAAACCAGAACTTAAATCGAATTTATTTGGTCGATGACACCATTAAAAACTGAAAGAACCTTCAAATGACTTTATGTATCGGCACATGACATCCCTCAACTTGACACCTAACAAGTGTCTCTAACATATTTTCGTTTTCCCCAAAAATTGATTTAAATTAAATTCAAAACTGGCATAACACCAGCATTAACCATTCCACTCAAGTGTGGGCCTCGTAGCACTACCAACGATCAATAACAATCGACTGACAGATGAATCATTGGCCACAACGCACAAACGAATAAAATTGTCAAAACGAAACGAAAACTGCAAATCAGTTCACATCGGTCAGAGTAATAAAAATGTCAACTTCACTTGGCCGCGGAGAATAGAAAGCCAACCGAGCCATTGAACCAAATGTCCATTTGTCACCCTCTACAACACTTGCCGCACATAAAAATAAAATTAAAAATAAACCGGGTTGCAACAACTCATTATTTTGCAGCTTAACTCGGACGATGATAAATTCTCGGGTGTCTCTCTGGCGTGCTTGGTTTGACCAGTTGTGGCGATGCCTTGTCTTGTCCACCATCACACGTCCCAGGACCTCTTATGTCGATTTCGATTCCTTGTCCAGTACATTTCACGCGGCTCTCCCCCAAACAATTGTTGACACTAAATTATGCGAAAAGAGGCAATAATCGTTGCCAAAGATGCCCAGTGACACATGCGAGCGATACACCGGGAGAAGGCGAAGACTCCTACCTTCCTCTGTTGGCAAATTGGAGCCACATTTTAATTAAATTGAGGGCTTCAGGGGGCGTTCGTTACAAACGGTAGTAATAAAAATTCATACCTATTGACATTGTTCCATTGCGCGCGCCTGTGCCCCTTTTTGTGCGTGTGGGGGGACCCTGAAAATCGTTTCACATTCTCCGTACCTCTTTGGGTAAGATCGTCAATTTTCATACGATATGTGGTTTTTTGACAGGTAAACGTGGATTATTTATGTTGTACGGGGTCTAGTGTCAGAGGCAGCGTATTACAAAAGGCGAGCGCACACAAGCAGAAGAAAAACCAATCGAATGGGATTCACCAAAAGAGAGACAAATATGCGAATTGTCTCGAACGGGCATCGGGAGTAAATTGCCACAGAATTTATGAAGGTTACAGTGAGGGAATAAGTTTGGAAGAAGGTGAAGTAGGGTTCTTATTTTATGCAATTTATTTTACAGCTCAAATGGTACGGTGAAGAATTTTCAGTAAATCAGAGCTGGACTCGTGTGTTAACCTTTAGGTAGGGTATACACATTAAAGGGAATTACGTGCATTGGAATTTGTGATTTTTGTTGAACTTTAAGTCGCAGGCTTTCACTTGTTTACAGAACCGCACCGTAAATCATTTGAGGAACCTTACTTTTTGCGACTTGAGATGATAGACGACGTCTGTTTTTTCAGTTCTGTGTCCAAATATCTCGTGAAGGTCTCAGCTCCAAATTTGTGATCTACTATTGTGTCCTAGGACAGCTCTAATCGCTCTCCGTAAAAACGGTTCATACGAGTAAAAATGAGATAAAAAAATGGTAGTAAGAAAAGATGTATGTATGTACGTAAAGATAATGCTAAAAGAATGGTTAAAAAAGTTTCAACCAAATCTGAAGCAAAGAAGCGCATGGCCCATCTTTTTCCCTTTGGGCTACTGTTGGACATGAGAATATTCTATTCTATTCTTACCATCTGTTGGAACAATTATATTTTTCGTCTAATTTCGTTAGCCTAATTGACAGTACCCAAGCCTACAGTAAAGGAGTCTTTAGCAGCACTTTAGCAGTCTTTACCTTCAGGTGGGGTATGCGCACATAGTAGGCTCAGTTGAAGAGATTAGGTTGACTCCACTCATTCGCTGAGGGTTGGTACGCTATGTATCACACCCGAATTTGAAATGATAGTCGTGATAAATGAGCAGTTACTTGCAAAGAAATAGCGAAGGAAGTAAAAACAAGCATCAAAACCACCGAACACAAGAACTTCAGAGAAGGACTCGGGTAGACACACAGGTCACTGGCCAGTAGGAACGAATGCGTCTAGACTGGTCATCCCTTTCAACACATACCGCCGCAGTTGTAAAAATGTAAATGAGAAGAAAATTCACTCCAACTGACATTGAACTCTAGGCAAATCTCAGAGAAAAGTATCACAGAGTTGATCAGATTCCTAAATGCAACAGGATGGATTTGAAACCGTTTCCTTTCAACAACATATTAATCCAACACCATCCAACAAACAAGGTCACGCAAGTTGTGGTACTCAAAATGGCGCTTAAGTGCTAATTGGGCTGCAGGGCAGTGCGCAACAGCAACTACTCCTATGATAAATTTACTCAAAAGCTGCGAAGGTCGGAGCGCCGTCATGTATTCGCGGTAACAACTCTTGCTGACTTCAATTTTGGAGGTCACGGCTACGGAACGAGGTTATCTTGAACACTATCAGTCAGAATATGCCATAAAAAATACGATTCTAGATCCACAGTCATTCATTTACCATTGATTAAACTCCCACTGCAGCTGTCCATCCTTGTCGAACTGGGGTACGCTACTATTAACCCGCTAGGTCAATCTTATATTTTCCTTATCGCCTCGTCTCGAACTTGCAGATGGGACTTAGAAACTTAGGCGATAGGTCTATGCCTCAAGACTGACACACAGACAGATACAGATCCATTTCTTAAAACGGCAAGGCAGCTTCGAAGCCTACCAATCCAGAAAGGCACAGGATGGGAATATATCTCATCATCTAAGGGATAACACATATCCAAAAGGAGGACAAGACAGACATAGCACTGAGTCATGCTAAGATGTATTTGTATGAATTTACTTTACGACACGAATACTTCTCATACGTTCATGGTAGGTAGGCAATCTACGAGCTACTAGATGTGGCAGCTTCTTGTCACATTCCCCAACAATTCCTCTCAGTGTATCATCGACAAATAGAAATAATCTCACCCAACAGTTCCATCCAAACAAATTCTCATCCACCTACTGCGCTGTGAAAGACTAATCTCAGAAGCGTTTGCACAACAAATTGTGTCCGACCTTGTTGTCTGTTATTTTTGTGCGATCACGAATGGCTTCTAGTCTCTAACCACCAGTACATTCTAAGTCCCCCACATTCTCATCTATCAACGCGCGGTGGAATTCCATTCAATTTTTGAAAGTCCACAACACGATTATGATTATCGGCCTAGCAGCAGTGAAGTAGTTTGTTTGCTCCTCATAGTCCATATACGAACGCGATATTTGTTAGCGCTCTCAACAGTTCCATCCAACTCACAAGACCATCGTTGAGAAGACGCATTCCAATTCGAATTGGATTTGAATTTGCCCTCATAGCTGGAATGACTGCAGACACCATACGAGCGGAGAGCTCAATCCTGAGGTTATTTGTGGGCCCCAATCACAATGCGCCAAAAACCAATCAATAATCGAAACAACTACAACGACGCGCGGACGATGAGCGCGTCGCGATGGAAATTGGCCGAAAACGTAATGATCGTAAGTCGCGGTCGTTCGCCGTGAGTACACAAATGGTTGAACAGACAAACGGACGGACAGTCGGTAGACACTCGACTACGGTCCACCTCGACGTATTTTATTTGATTGCAGCCCATAAATTACCCCCATGTTAATGGTTTTATTCCGAGTCTGTACGGTGGTGTGCTGGACGATGCGCGATCTTCTCCTGCTCTTTTCGTGAAAATGAATTTGTTCGCGCGTTCGCCGCTCCCTCTTGCGTGCGTTTGCAGACGAAATTTATTGCTTCGATTAAAATGGAAGGTGACGCAAGACTATGGTGGTACCTACTTGCTGTTCTTTTCGTCCCGCATATTCTCAAACCGTGCGAAAGCTTGTTAGCACTCATCATGATGCATCATCAAGCGAGAGGTATACATTCGGATGGACGGACAATTGTCGAACTCGGGAAATCGAAAAAAATGTCAAAATGGAGATTGCCAGGCTATAAGGGTCTTCGTCTCAGGCTAGAAGCTCATAGCAATCAGAAGAGACTATGTGCTGGTATCTTTTTGACGCCCCCACGCTACACTGTTGCGGAGATCGCAAGCGATTGGGGTTCTGCAATGTAACTCAATTTATTAGTATCGCGTCGCGCGCAGTATGTGTGATTGGATTTGGGGAGCTCCAGATGGGGGCTCCTGGTAAGGTAACTATGCCTAACGATTAATTGCAAAAGAACGCAACAGTGGTGGCTGCGACGGCAGCAGTGCGGGGTGATAGGTTTATGGAGTGCGAATCCCACACACACCGCAACCCGACAAGCAATCGCGGTGAAGCCTTTTAGATAGTTGTTTTGCTTCTTGTTGGAGATTGCTGTTGGCTTTGTTTTGTGAAACGCGCGCGGGTACTTGGAATTGAATTTGAAAAATTGCTAATTGGGTGTCAGATGGCCATTGTGCGGAATGGCCTCATGTAAGTGTGTTAGGGAAATTTATGCGAAATGGGATATGCGAAATTGCAAATTACAATTTGTGGATAGGATTGCTTGGATAGAATCTGTTGGAATTTTTATTGGGACGCTAAATGAGTCCGGGATATTGTTCTACCTGAAGCTATCTTTTGTTTTATTCGACCGACAGGAAGATGACCAGCGCTTTCATTAGTGTTAAAGCAGAAATTGTAAAGATTAATGGTTACAAATGAGGAAAAGATAAAGTCTCTACTATCAGCAGTACAGTGAATGTCGGTAGTTAGATGCAATATCAAGGCAGTCAGTTGCATAAGCAGTCATCGAATTTGCTTATGCAATTGATTTTGTCAACATTTTGCTGGGGTAATGGAACCAGTCCCATTTTCACACACAAAACAAAGTATCTGAGTCTTAGACAAGTATTCCACAGAAAACTAAGCTCGAAATATCCAAGGGCACGTTAAGAAAGCTACTACAGCTGTACACTCTTGCAAGAAGACCATTGGTAAGAAGTGGCTCTCTCCACGGCTCCTCTCTCTCTCTCTATCCAAAGCTGATCAGCTTGTCTGTGCAGTGGTGCCCTCAGGAGACCACCCCTCTCGGTTTCACTGGACATTTTCTTCCACCTGATACCATTAGACCTCTTTGGCAAGCATATGACAACTAGTGTAACCATTCGACTCAAAATTACCTCAGAGTAACCAGCATATGCATGGGCGTCTCTAGAATTTTTAATAATCTTGGATTCATCCTAAAAAACTCCGCCTACACCCTGCCTAAATTCTGCTTTACAAACAATTTCCAGGCAGCTATCCCATCCGGACAAGACAGGAAGGGAGATGGGAATTAATGAAGCTCTATCTTGCCTGGAATGGAATGTAATATCTTCCAAGAATATAAGCATCTTCAGTGACAACCAAGCTGCCATTAAGTCTCTAGAATCTCTTTCAAAATAAAGGTCGTTCTAGATTGTCGGTCGTGCCTTAACGAAACGACTGAGCAATTCAACATTCACCTTTGCTTGGTGCGGTAACATAGGGATATTCCAGGGAATGGGGAGGGCCAGGTATAGTACAACTTTGCAGATTCTACCGGAAAATGGGAATCTCGGCATGCCCCTCGGTTCATCCAAGCAATTACTCAAGCTGAACACAATTAAGGAGACCAACTTTACTTGGGAACTTATTTCTACGATAATCTCAGTGAGCTGGCAAATTTCTAACGTCAGAAACAGTATTCACGTTTCCTACTGCGAACTGGTGACAGCCGTAAATTGGAAATGTTCCGGAAAAGTAGATACTTTCCCTACGGTGCTGTTCTTCAATTTGATGTGAATCTTCTACGATCTGTAGAAAAAAAAATTTCAACAGTGTCGAGTGGAGGAGATGTTCATCAGATGTCTGGTGCTACTGTTGCCTCTGGGAAACCACGGCTGCTATTGCTGCCAAACAGTCTAAAGGAGACCTTGTAAACTGTAACTATCTGAAGAAAAACATGTTATGAACAAAATCGAGGGTTTTCTAGACGTCTGATAGTTCTAGTTGACCTAGGTAGCTAAATGAAATTGTTTTTAACGATAAGTGACACAGGAAAGTCCTTAATTATCAACCCCTGGTGAAGGTGAACATTTATTTGACTGCCGTATCATCTGGCATCGTTGCCACGTTGTTGAAAAGAAAAAAATCGGCCCAATTTGCCTCTAAGCTCATTCACAATCTGATGAAATCCCCTCTACAGTCAAAGCATCACGGGTCACAAGTGAGGCCGTTAGTTAGAGGTGTGGGTTATAGAGTTACCATGTTGGATGGAGACTTGTGGCAATCTGGAATTCTACTTCTACTGATTCTAGGGTGCATAGATATACCGCCCTAGCCTGCCAGCGCACATACATTTCCTCAAAGCTGGAGCTCAAGTGATTCTGCAGGTTAAACTTAAACCACCAAAATCACGGCTATGTATCTCCATATCCTAATGAAAACAATTTCCATTAAAAACCACTCAATCCAAGTCACCCCCTACTGCAGTACTTAATATTCATATATTTCAACCACATCCACACGATTACTCCAAGTTAATTACGCCAATTTGCACAATCACACCATTCTGGTCATTCCACCCATTCCGTCGTCGTCGTCCAGTCAGCGTCGTCGTCCTATTGGCATCTTGCACACCTTATTAGGATCAAATATTCCACCAATTCCCCCGTGCGCGCTCCACCACTGCAAAACCACGCCGTAAATCGGAAGTCACCTGTGCAAACTGTGCAGCCTGTCAAATCCATCTCACTCTCCCATCTGTCCGGGGTCCTAGGCTTCGCCACTCTCTTTGCTGGACATAGGATAATAATGGGACAACGAATGGATGCAACGGCGATTACAACTGCGATAGGCGCAGCATTGCGCCCATTTGTGGTTAAATCCTTATTTATGGCACAGTATCTACCCGAACTTTGCTAGCGCTATTCCTTGAGCAACTGCTTGTGGCCGGGAATCAATCCAAAAGTGGAATTATGTGGAAAATTGTATGCCAGTGTGAATATAATTTTTTTTTCTTGTCCTCCATTCGTCTGACTGTCTACAACGATTTTCACAAATTTTCGTTTTTCTTCTCCAAAAAGAGCGAAACAAAATGAAAAACAGTCTTGTAGACTCTGTGCCAGGATGCTGGTGGTTAGAGGACAGCAAAACCGATCGAGGATGCATTTTTAATGTGCAAAAGGTAATTTTCTGTACAAAGATTTATTGAGATGTGACCCATGCAGGTACCTAGTCTATCTAGGATCGGTCCTGGGTTATACATACATCCTAGGTATTACTCATGAGGGTTGTTGTTGCTGTTTTCAGTCGATACCTAAGTGACAATTTATTTAGATTTATGTGAATGGGATGAGCTGAGTAGGTTTTTATTTTGTTCTCTGTGGAGAGATCTCGACCTATTGATAGGTTACCTACTCATTACATAAACTGCTTGATGATAGGTGGAACTAGGTCCGTAAATTTTGTTATAGATTCACTTGGTGACAGTTGATTTCGTAGATTTTATTCTCCTCTGAGACACTCGATAAATTTCGTAGAAATGAGTCAATTTATAGGTTTTGAGGTTAGTAGATGAAGCAGAACTCTAGGTCGGTTGATTGGCCTGATATTGAAAGTGTGATTGTTATCATATCTGGTCGAGTTTGTTTATGGTTGATAAAGTGAAAGGGGTTGTTCGACATTATAAGTCCATTAGCAAGGCAGTTTAGGGGAGTTTCTAATTATTGGAAAGAACTCTGATGCTTGTCAGACTCTGGGGTTTTAAAGGGCAAATATAAATCTAATTTGATTACATCAGCGCTATATACAAATTTTCTCTGATAATGCAAAAAATAAGATCGAAGATCATTTGAATATTACCCAGATCCAAACTGATCGCATCCGTTTTCGTCTGAGCAAAACAAGAGCTTCTCTAAATTATATGATTAAGAAAAGATCGGAAGGCGCCCGTTAATGAGCAATGAGCGATCGATAGTGATCATACCTATACTATGGCTTAACTTTTGTATGAAAGTCATTTCGTTGTAATCTAAACGATATTTGAAGATGTTTGAATAGAGATTGTAACTTTACATACTTACATAAGTAATCATCTGAAGTTTGCCTTTCTTTTCAGTTCTATCAAAAAAAAAAAGCTAGACGAGCAAATGAAATGAAAGGAAATCTTTTTAGTTCTAGGGAGATTTTCGAAAAGAATCCACTGATCTTGATTTTAAGTTCGAGTGATATGTTACTACGGAAGATCTGTGAAATTATTACCAGATATCAAACGATCGTATGAGTGCTTGATCCAGTGAACAAGAACCTTGCGAAGTTATTTGGTTCAGAAAGAATTTAAAATCATATTCCCAAGTGATCGTGAGTCTTCTTTAGTAAAATATCGACTGATCATCCAACATTTAAGGCTTTTAGAACAACGACAACAAATTTTTTATGTCATTTGATCACGAAAGATCTAGTCAAATCTAGTCAAAACTCTTTGAGATGCTTGTAGTAGATTCATTTTCATTCTGCTCTTTAATAGTTGGAGTTGAAGGCTTTTTGAAATATGTCTCCTGGGAATGAATTCCACAGTTTTTGTTCGCGCTGTTGTTCGCTGGCCATAAAGGTGATGGGTGACTTGTGGGTGTGTATACCTACCCACAAGTGATCGCTGTCTTCTTCACTAAAATGCTTATTCAACATGCAAGAGATCCCAGCCGATATTAGAATGGCTCAGCATAGCAAACCATGACTATATTAGGTCATTTGATCAATAAAAGGTAAGGAGCCACCAAGAAATGAGAACTTCTTCAAATTTTTTCAATGATGATCATACTACGATCGCAAAAAAAAAAAAAAAAAAATATCTAAAGATCATGTAATAATTCTATGGATTTTTTGGAATTGTAAGACATACGAGTATGTGTCAATGTTATCGTGCGATTCCTTTAATAAAATGTTGACTGACCATACTATAAATATTTCCAACTATTTAAAGATCAAAGATCGTTGTAGGACTTTCCAGATTTAGATCTACCACATGAGCGTTGAACCTAAGCATGATCACTGATTACTAATGAAATAATGATCAGTTTTCTTTTACGGTCAGTTTCCCAATAAGGCATCCTATACTAGCTCATTCACTGACTCTTTCATCAATTGGTGGGAGTTCTTAAGCTCCGATCTTTTATTGATCAAAAGGCTTGAAATAATTTTATACCAATACTAATTGTTCACTAGTTATGTTAGTACTAAAGAAGTTAGGGACATCATCAAATTAAAGGCTTTATGCTTTTGCTATAATCCCGATCGATCGCTTCTGTTGTCTACAATTGTTAGATCCTTTGGGACAGTCGCCCTCTTCAAAATCAGAGCCTTATATCTCATTAATAAACTGAATTGATCATGCGAGCCATAAAATTGAGATCGATGTCCTGCATTTCAAAATTATCGACCAATTTCCATCAAACGATCTTAAGCTGATCATAATATTTTCATTTGTAGACCATGGCTTTTTCAAAAAACGACGATCAGCCATTGCAAATGATTCTAAATATTTTCAGCAAAAATTTAGCTGACCTGTCAAATTGATCGCCCACATTAATCGCAACTCCATCTGTCTATAGATCCGCCGAAAGCCAAACCAATGAATCACACGAACGATGATGACATTGGATACCCAACATCCATGATCGTAACTGATCGCGTTGTACACTTGCGTCGTGCATGTTTTGTGACTTGTTGTGAACAAGAAGAATTTTAAAATTTTTGCACACACCACTGACAGCTTGGCATTCTTCTCTCGAGGGGTGACCGAAGTTTGTTGCAAACGATCACGAAAATCTTGCAATATCTGCCTCCGCAAAACGATCTCCCCACCAGACTCTATGATCAGTCACAACAAGTATGTTGTAGATGTCATGCCACTACCTACCTACCTACAAGCTAACCGATCATAGAATTCAAAGCAAACTGAAGTAACTTGAGAAGCCGACAATGTCGACGACAAAGTTACTCATGTGTGTGTGTTAGCCTGAGGCTTGAAAATGTACTTTGTTATGAGACACATTGATCAAAACACAAACACCTAATAAAACCGGTGGGGAGTTTGCTTAATGCGATCAACCGATCAACTATGATCCACACATATTCCGATCTCCTCCTCCGACTGCTGCTCCGCCGCCACCCTCCTCTTTGATGGCAAATAAATTAAAAGAAATGCGCAATGAATCCGTGTAGAGACCGCCAGAAGGTCTACGATCTCTCTTCTAAGGTCCGTAATATGGATTGCCCCGCATGGAAGCGTGACATTAGGCCCCCAATAGCTGTTCCGTACGAAGAGGAGGACACATCCAAGAGAATTTATCTCCGTTTTATTCAAATTCTAAATTGCATGCGAGTTAGTGTGAGTGTGACTGCGGACTATTGATTGAGGGACACAACCCCAGAGAGACACCTGAAACTTGATACCTTTTTTAGGTTTAAGTCCTTTGCTTGCGCGAAATAGTCTTCCTACATGCGGCGGACATACGGATACGAGTACATACAACCGAACGACGATCGTGGTGATGATGATGATGCAAGTGCTGAGCCAATTAATCCCGCCGTCCTAATTTCACACGTATTCGCTGGAAATTTACTATGTGTCTCCCTGATGCGGAGGAGCGGATTGAATTGGAATTCATGATTTTAAAGTGGCGGTGATTTCTCAAGTACACGCGCACAAAGTTGTTTGCTTCGTAGTCGTCATCGGTGTTTAGATGTTAGGATTCGCGCAGCCACCTTCTGCCCCCGATGTGGTCGTCGTGTAGATGCAGCAAAGAGGCGTCGTGTTCATAAATTCTGTGTTTGGTGAATGCTTTTGAGCGAGAATACAAGTGTTTGCAAGGTGGGTGGTTAGTGATTTGTTACAGAAAGGGAGCGAGAGGAACTTGAGTAAGAATGGCCAAGACACGTGGACAGTGGATAGGTTAACAAGAAATGTCAGAGAAGATCAATGGATTCGCAATAAGTGGCGAAGCAGAGGAATTTGCAATCAAAAAAAGCTTATAGTCGTATGAAACATGAATAGAATTCATGGCTACGCATTTTTCAGGAATAGACACACTTACACCAAAGGGTAGATCCAGAAGAAAGTTGCGTAACTATTACGGTGAATGCGTGCTACAATTAGAAACAAGAGATGAATCTCTTGTCAAATCTGGACAAGTCGCCTTTTCTTTCACAAAGTTGATGAAAGTGATAGCTTATGCCAGTTCTTTTTGCGTGACAGCCTAGCAGTGCTCTAGTTTTCTTAAAATTCAGTTCTGGGAATATTTTCATCAACGAAAGACAGATTCAGCACACAAAAGATACAATTCCATGTACCGTCTTTAGCCAGCTGGTTTTGTTAGACATGTGTAGTTAATTCTACTTAGGAAAGTACTACACAAATTCATGTCAGTGTTAGTCAGGGCTCACGCCAATAGTATTCCGTTCCGTCTTATTAATGTTTTAATAATTCTGCTTCTGTTTTGTCAGAAAGGGGTAAATCAGTAAAAAGACCTTTTTGCTATATTCCCTTGTTCAAGACCCACTGAACAGATTTTGATGAAATTTGATTTGGATATTAATGAATTCTCTTTGGGCGTCATGGTTCAATAATAAAAATAAAATGCCATCAAAATTTGTCAACGATCTCGTCTCTCGTGAATGTCTGCTTCTGAGAGTAAAATTGTCATGAGTATCTTCTCAATTTCGCCGGCTGGTCATCATGGACAGAAAAGTATAGAAAGTATACTAAAGTAATAATTAACATGATAACATTTGTGAATGTGATGGGATATCGCAAGTAAATAAGATGTTGAGTACTGGTCCAAGCACGCTTCCTTGGGGCACACCTGCTTTAATTTCTCTAAGTTCTGAATAAGCATTTTGTTCTTTTATACGAAAGTATCTGTTTGCAATATAGGATATATCAGTTTTTTATACCAAACTTTAATGAATGCTTGCCCTACATCCAAGAAGACTGTAAGAATAAACTTTTTTCTGTCCCAGTGAATGGTCAATTTCAAAACTTTTCTTACGGAATCCAAATTGATGGTTGTGAATAATTTGTTTTCGCTCTATAAAAGCTACTCTTTTGAGTAGCACTCTTTTAAACAGTTTTGACATTACAGAATGTAAGGATATTGGCTTATAAGAAAATGCTTCATGCTGGTAGTTTCTCAGGTTTTGCGATCATAATTAGATACATCGCCACTTTCCATACTTGTGGCATGAACTTTAATCTGAATGCGGCATTAGCTTCAAAATTGATTTTTCAGGAATCTGGTCAAGAATATCTCTAGTTATGAGATAGAAGCCAGGGGCCTCTCTTGCATTTATAGATAGTTTTATTTAATTTTGGACTTCGGATGGCCTTGTTAGTTCAATTTCCTCATCTTCTGTCATCTGGATTTGGATGAACAATGTCCTCAAGATGTTCTGCGAATCTTCCAGCTTTTTGTTTGTTGCTCTTAGCCCATCTCCTATTCTGCATTTTAATTGGGAGAGTATGCATAATTGGACCTTTTTTAGTGACTTTCCAGAGAAAATTCTGAATTAGTTTCATTTGAGAGAGTCTTCTTAGGCAAAGATTGATTGATTCATTTTTTAATTCTTTGATGGATCTTTTGACTTGCTGCGAAAAATTGTTCAGTCCTTGTTGCCATTTCTTCCTTGCTCTTCGATTTTTATCAATAAGTTATCTGATTTCTAGAGGATAGTTGTTTCCTTTAAGCCTTTTTCTGATTGATGGTGTATTTATCCACGCTGAATATTGTATTTCTTATATCAATTTTTCAAGCTCTGCATCCAGTTGTTCTTAACATCATAATAGTACAGCTAATGCTATCTACTCTTAAAGTCTTAATTTAAAGCTCACCCAGTCTGTACGTTTATTAGCAACCATTGGGTTGTCTTCCTTTTGAAATAATAATAACCAAAAAACTATTACATAGATTGCTGATCAAATAATTTTATTTTGCTGATCAAAAAACCTTTTACTTTCGATCTGTTAAATGATAGCACAATTATAGTACAAAACAACAATTAATTATCTACCGAAAAATGCTCAGCTCCGTTGATAATATTTTAAGGAAAAAAAAGAATAGGCGCCAGTACAGCCTTGTGGAACTTTACTTTATTTTAATTATTCCGTAAGGCAGCACACCTTCTCTGCAATTCCAATTCCTCTAGATGGTTTCCTGTCATCATAAACTCTCATTACAGCGCCATCTTTCGTTATTTATGATAGTCTTCACTTTTCAGTAGCAATATGCAAATTGAGTTTACGCTCCTCATATCGATTAACATTCTTGTTCACTGACGTGAGTTCTGAATTTCTGCTAATTAACGCAGTTACCGGCTTCAAATTCCTTCAAGAAGCAACAAACTATTTACATACAAATTGAAATAACATTTTCCCCTGGTAGGTACCTAAATCAAGCGAAACAAACGATGCAAACAACTCAAGCCTCGATTAACGACATCGAATTGAATTTCTGCAGCCTATCCTCCCCGTGGAGGTTCCTCATTACAAATGCGAAGACGTACATTGGCACAGCCAGAGACCAATTTGCATCCCGGTTCGATACTTCTGGAATTTTATGATATCCAATAAAGTGACAAGTCAAAGATATTAATGGCTTTGGAAATTCATAAAACGTCGGATGGCAGGCGCGGGTGATGTGGTTCAGGTTCAGAGGTTTTAAAATGCTGTTTGGCGGCGTTGTATAGGTATATTTTTATTTCGGGATACGTTAATGGCGATGCTGAGGAGCATTTAAGAAAAACTTCAAATCACTTACCTCTACTAGCCGTGGTGCTTCCAACGTGTCCAAATAAATTCGAATTTGGGTCCCAGAAAATTCTATCAAAGCACAACACAACCTTATTCAAGTTTCCGAATCCCAATCGTTGAATAGCAGCCTGTTTCCATTCAGGCAGTGGAGGATCAAACTTCACAGTATTCAATTGGTTCGTTGAAAGCGGTGATGTAGCCACCTTCAATACGCCCAGTGTTAGCGTGCAGAGAACAAGATCAGCTGGAAATAAAAGAAGAAAAGTAGAATATAATAAATGAGATCGTTGAAGGATTAATTATTACAAGGGGTACTACGATGTATGCATGTGCTACGTTCCGGTGTACAGAAAGCAATGCTCCACCCAATGAATGGAGAGAGCTCTTTTTATTTATATCCTTGTAAGTTGAGCAAAATTAAGCTATAATTCAATTTAAACGGAGGAAACAACATGCCATACTACCTTGTGGGTTATGCCGACTCTTGCTAAGCTCAATTTTGTTTGTACATGGAGCGTTTCTGTTACCGTTCCCTCTGACTTGCATCTTGATCCCGGAAAACGGAAAGCAAAATGTAAAGTAGAGGGAAAACAAGTCGCACCAGGAGAAAGAATGATGTGTGTGTGCGTGCGCTTGAAAGGAAGACTTATGGATCAGGAGCAGTAGTGACAGATGGGATGGGGAGTGAATGGGCAGCAGGTTGGTATAATGAATAGCATCATCCTGGATGCAGGAACCACTCATCGCATGAAAGATATGACTCTTGCTTTCTGGATTAATGACTTTGCCACGCAGTTAAAACAAGAAATGCAGAAACAGGGCGATGAGTTGTTGGTGTAGTTGGTTGTTTTCGGTAAGAATAGAAACTTCGGAGCAGGAAGCCGGCGATGGTAATGCGACGAAAGCAAATGGCGACTTTGCAATGAAATTTTACTTATACAGGGTGCGTGGAAAGTCATTATTCGAAATACGAGTACATGCAGTTAAAAAAAAAAACCCTCAGAAAATCGATCGAATCGAAGTAAGCACAAGAGTTGGATAAAGTGAAATTCAAAGATGGGGACCAAAACTACTTTATAAAAAAAACGTTTTTAAAAAATGTTTGAGGCAAACCAAGTCCTTGTAATTGTAGAGCAATTGCACAAAACGGTGGATGCAAGACGCCTGGCCCAACTTTTGAAGAAAACTTATTTAATTTGTCAAAGTGCTTGAGATGAACTACAAATTGTAGAGACTATTGACTTCCGAATACTTGAAGAGCACATTAAGGTAACAAAAAGAAGTCGTATAAACCCATTTCGTTTCTCCGAATTATATCATACAGTTTTGATATTACTCAAGCGCTTACAAGCGATTATTGTGGACAAAAATCGTATTCTTAATCGCCAGTTTGAGTTTAAAAGAAAGCATTCAACCATAGGTACATAGAACTAGTGATGTAATTGAGAAAACTCTTGAAAAGAAAAAGATTTGCTCAAACGTATTCCTTGATGTCTTACAAGCCTTTGATAAGAGATGGTATGAAGACCTGAAGTTCTAATTATGACAGGATCTGCCTGTACGCCTATATAACATACTGACAATATATCTCACAATTTAAAGAAATATCAGCTGGCGTACCTCAAGGAAGCGTTTTTGGTCCGTTCTGAATAATGTGAACGAATGGACGGCAGATCGCCCTCAACGAAACCAAATCGGTTCATGTTCTTTTGATCAATTCGGTCGCAGGCTGAACTCACTGAGTTTTGAATGGGTCCTGGGGCACAATGAGATTACGGGAAATGAGATCTTCGATGAACTTGGTTCGGAAAAGAACTTCTCAGGACCTGAATCGGCGTTGGGTCTTTCTGCGTCCCGTTCCTGTAGACCGTTCGAAAGGCTGTCATTTGGATTATGTCGATGATATCTGTATCCTGGCAAGTACCATCAGCGGGCTAGACGAGATGTGTAAATCACTACAGGTGAATGGAGAGTCAGTATGTCTAAGAATCAACGCCAAAAAAGATAAAAATAATGCTCACAGGCCGCTTCACACATCAGCGTACTATTCTGAAGCACATGTTAATTGAGGAGGGAAGTTTTGCATAATCTGATAGAGGAACAGACTTAGACTTTAAAAGCAAAATAAATAAAGCTCGCTGCCTTTAGTATGCTCTCACCAGTTTGCAAATCCCGTCAAATCTCCTTATGCACTAAGTTGAGAGTCTTCGAATCCAACGTTAAAGACGTGCTATTGTATGTCTCTGAAACCAGGAAATCACAAGAAAGTTACAGGCTGTCTGCGATACATTCTAAAGATTCGCTGGAATTGTGGCGTAAATCGAGTCAGATGCTGTTGGATCTCGAGATAAGGCAGGGAAAATGGCATTGGATTGGTCACACATTGGAGAAGACATCATTTGGCTTCATTGCGAAGCAGTTCTTCGAATGGAATTCTCAGGGTGCACGGCGGGTTGAAAGACTAAGATCAACAGTCTTGACAGAAGCGAGCCAGAGGAAAACGTGGCCACAGCTGAAATATCTAGCTGCAGACCGAGAAATATGGAAGAGATTTGCTTGAGTTAAAGGATATATGATGATGAAGTTATTCGTTTCCATCTGAAATAAAAAATAAAAATGTGCACAATGAAAACCTAAGGTTTTGGTTAAGATAAGATAATAGGATGTGCTCTGTTTTCCTTGATCGTTTCATAGTACTATTTATTTCACAATAGATAATGTTGGTTCTATACTTTATTACGAAGTCTAATATATCGTTGAAAGTATTGTTATGGTGCATGTTCCCACAGATGTATGAGACGTCGATTATTGACGAAAAATAATACCCTAACGACATAAGTTTCACCCAAAACCTCTACCAAATGATTCTCTAATTAAAATCCATTCATGATCCCCTTTCAAAGGCGGACAATGTAAACGGCTATAAAAACCTTCAACAAACAATTTACCCTAACATTTGCCCCCAAAAATGTGGCGTTTGCGTTCGTACCCCTACTTCACCCAAAAAGAAAAGAAACAAAAAAAAAAAAAACTTAATGATCCAAAGCACACAATTCAATTCAATAAATTTCCCTAAAAAACATCTCATAAATACCCTTCTGCCACATGAACAAATAAACTTAAGAAAAAAATATTTTTTCATATGTCAACCCAACAATAGTCGCGAACACAATTCTTATAACCGAACCTACAAAATAAATGTTTTTTTTTTTTTTTTTCCTTATAAAGAAAACATAAACATTGTAATAAAGCCTTTTACACCTCTCGTGCGCTCTAAAGGTTCCCTCCCTCTGTGTTCTCAATATTTTTTAACAGCATTTTCTAATTCACTGATCGCGCGAACGACTGTCATCTCACCTGAAACGCGTTTGACAGATGGAGAGCGCAGCAGTGAGCCCATTCCGCGTGATAAAGAACGCGCAGCAGATACTGGCAACCCTTTTTATGTTTTTTGACCCCAACGCGCCGCGCCGCCAACAACGGTGCGATAGGCGATAAAATATCCAAATTATGGATAAGAAATGACAGTGGGAGCGAGAGACAGAGAAGGAGAGATGGCCCATCATTGACTATGTTGTCAGATGTCATCTTCAATGGGCAATGGCAACTAATTTATGGTCCACTTATTCCCTTTCAGGGCATATAAATGTCATCGTGATCGTCGTCGTGCATCCCTTTTTCGGGGTCAGCGCGGCGCGGTCCATTGTGTGTCAAGCAAACACACACATGAATGGAAATGCCATTATGGAGCGGACGGAGACGACATTGCGTCTGTCATGACCTAGAAAAGTCGTAAAGAAACACATTCCGACCGGAGAGTGCCTGAACAAAATTTACATTTTTATTTGAATCCTATAGATGGTACGCACCGACTTGTCTATGCGGTTGTCTCTCTTTTGTGTCCACTGGACCAGTTGACCACCTAGTGTCATAAATGCATTTGAGAGTTGCGCAGTGCGTCTTTTTTTTTTTTTTTTGGGGGGAGACAACCTGCGGGTACTTTTATGCTCCCGCTGCTGTTGCAGCTTATCAGTGGTAATAATCTCTGCTTATCGTAGAGCTCATTAACTGACATCACATCGCTTAGTGTGGTTCTCAGTTCCACACTGTGTTGGATGGTGTATCTAGGTGCCATTTTGTCTGCGCGTTTTTCTGGAAGGGATTCACTGCTGGATGAAGTTCTTTGCAAGAGATAATCTCATCATCTACAACAGGTGGACTTACCACGTCGTTGCATTACTTAGGGGAGTAGTGGCACTGGCTGATGGGTGTTGGACTTAATGGATTTTCTCGTTTTGCACGCCATTTGAGGATCTTCCGCTCCACAAGAAAAGTCGCATCATACATTGTGTCGTAGAAGATGTCAATTTGGGGTGCTGACTGTACTCGCACGCATTAAATGAGTCGATCCAAGTATGTCAACTGGATTTAGGATGGGGGGACACTCGAAGATTGCAGTTCTCGAGAGATTAAGTGGAGCGATAATCGTGTCAGTAATGGAAAGCTATTAGTGCTTCCTTTTGGGGCCATGGAATTATTTTTTAATAAGTTGTCCAGGGAGTTTGTTGTTTAACAGGAAAATTGGTTGTGTGGTTTCTTGCTGTCATAAGAAAATTTACATGTAAGTCGTTCCCCATTTTATGAACAGTAGCAACTCAATTTTTTGGGGGTTCACCCCCAGTCCATCTGGTTCAGTTTAGTTATCCTTAGAAATTGAAGGATTATATCTAGAGGGGATGTTTTTCTCGTCTCCCAGATACTTCATTGCAGAATCTACATATCCTGTCGTTTACTAGGTCTATCTCCTAAGATGCCGGACCTTTTCTCTGGTTGAAATTTACTTTTACTCGTACTTGCCTTAGTTCCTTATAGAAGTTTTGCTTTCTTCCTCTCTTCACAGCTTTCCTGGGATGATGTGGCCACCCATTCCACAGACCTAAAATACCAGGCTTCAGCCTTCCTCGCTTAATCGAATAATCACTCATATCACCGCTGAGTGCTACGTGTTTGAGCACCATTCTCAATTAAAAAAAAAAGAACAACGGGTCCCGCTTTCTAGGTCTGCAATAAAACCTTAAGCAATGAAAGTGGGAGAAGAGCAAGAAATGGAGGATGCATAGATTTAGTCGAATTTTGCCTTTCCCGCGCTCAATAAATGTCACCACATTAATAGAACAGACGTCGCACGTGTGCAGTTGCAGCTTGTACCTTTCTATCTAATTCCTAAAAGCATGTCTTATATATATGTCGTACGGATATACTGTCTGATGCAATGGCCGGTACCTGTGTTGGGTCTTCCTTGTCCTCGGTCAGGGCTTACGATTAGGTTATGAACATAATTGTGTGTGGCACGATTCTCCCGGATTCGGGCAGACCTAACGAATGCTCCCAGATGTTTGTAAGAAATGCGCAGCATTCTTCCTGTCCCTCAGCAGAAAAGACTGCAGACAACTTATTGGCATATTCACGGGGCACATTGCTTTTGCTAAACCCCTTAGTGTGGTAAGCTTAAGTGATATAACAGTCTGTGAAGCTTATGGATGCGGTGAGGATATTGCGGAACACTTCCTTTGTGATTGTCCTGCCTTTGTTCGTAGCAGGTGGTAGATTTTCGACGCTGACGTGGTGTGGTGAGTGCTGATACTGTAAGCTCCTCTCTACTTTCTCCGAAAGATGAGGAAACTCTAATAAAATGGGTAAATCAGGGTTTTGCTTCTTGGTAGTACAATGAACTAGTTGCGTCTGAGTGCTTCAGAGCAGCGTTTCCTGAACCGACAAAAAAAAAAAATGTGGGCATGTCCTCCCAAATAGAAGTCGATTTAGGCATGACGCCAATGCTGCTGACATGCATTTAAGTTATTGTACTTTCTCGAGGTGTTTCTTCGCAGTATTCTCAGCCGAGTAATACTTCTAAGCTCCTATAAGCGTCTTTATTTTCTCAATTTAATTGCAAGAAATAAACCAGCAGAATCCCAAATGAGCAACTTACTTGTTGCAATCAATGTTCCCACATGCCTACGGTCTTTTGGTATCTTAAAATCACGTCTCCTCCGTTTATAAGGAAAAATCGACTTCCTTACTCTGCCCCCCACATTCATACTCGTATATAGCATTTTTATTGTATGACAGTCCACAAATGTCCCGCAGTAAATCAACAGCGCAAAAGAATGAACTTCATGTTTTATTACACCCATAAGTTTGTGGGCGTTTAGCCGAAGATTTATTTGCCATCGAAATGTGTACGAATATGTGCGCGCCCTCTATTGCTTTCGGATGTATATCTAAGTGAATGACACTAGCATTCCGCATTCATATTCCATAAAAAAAAAACCTCTCCTCTTCAGTAATTGCTATGGAAAACTAATCGCACAAAATTGCTCCAGATTGGAGGCAAAATGCCAATAACGAGAAACAGCACGACGACGATGACGATGCGACGTCGCCAAGCTATAAGGTAGCCCGTCAACCCATCAACGACATCGACGTGGATGTCGGGAACGCATAATATCAACAGCAATGATCTTGTCCGAAGTGATTGAAGATTTCTATCTGTGATTTATTTCAAAAACCTCGCGTCTCCGGGAAAAACATACATCCACTCCACATAGCCGAACCAGACAGACGGACAGACAGTAGCAGTAGCAAAATGAACAGCAGCGCGAATATCCACATCCATCCATTCAACCCATTCATCCATTCGCTGTGTGATGTGTTCCTGTTGCTGCTTTCCTTTTGGCCAAGTTATTGAGGAAGTAATTGGGGTTAGGTTTTGTGTTCTTGTTACCTGTTGTTAGCCGTCGAATGGTGGATGTGATTCAAGGCTGGGGGCTTTTCATCGATGTAGTATAGCTGCAGTGACTTTTTTTTTTTTTGCGCGCTCGCGCTCTTCCGACTAATCTGCATATAAATGTGCGATTAAGTGAATCAACGGAATGGACGTCAGGCCAAATGGTCTGGAATTCTGCTCCTCTTATTTGTGCTACTCTGCGTAGTTTGGGGTAATTTATCAATCTGTCGGGGATGATTAGCGATGCCAGTGTGTGTTGACATTTAAAATTGAAATTTATTTGTGAGGCGATTTGTTTTTTCCATCGTTTATTTCTTCTTTATTTTTAGTGTTTCTCTGTTAAATGGCAGAAAGTTGAGTTCGCTCATTTAATGTGTCATTCTGTGTGGATGTGTGGTGGAAGTTTGTGGATCAGTCTTCATTTAGGTTTACTCACGAGTAAGAGGTGAGATAAATTTTAGGTAAATGACAGTGAAGTTGAGAGTATGGGTCCTAGGTCGCTACCTTGTGGAGCTCCACAAGTACTAGCAATACCTATACGAGCTCGAGTCTCAATTTGCGAGTTCAATTGTTGATGTAACTTGATGTAATTAACTGCGATAGGCAGACCGCGAATGAATTAATTAATTGAAAAGATTTATTGGGCGCCTTCCTAGTACCAGCTGAGGCTTCTACCAGGCTTAAGCATCTCGTTCAACTTGGTTTCCCTTAGGATCGTAAGAAGCTGTATTGGGTCAAGGGATGGAAAGTCTTTCTCCTTAGTTCCTAAGGATGTGTCTTGTATCATTTCCTCCATTCGTCCTCCTCGCACGCAGGACCAAATATCCAACAAAGGTTGGATCGCAAAAGCATATTATATTCTTTATTTAGGCCAACACTCGGCACGGTTTAATAGAACAGAAAGGATCATTGATCGGTAGAGAATACATTTTGCTCTTCAAATTAGGAATTTTGAACCAAGTTTTCCTAGATTCAGTGGTAGTCAAATCTTGTGGACTTTATGTTTAATCCGAGATACTTCGAAGTTGGACTTATCAATAGTGACGTTCTTTAACTTTTCGGGCCGATATTTTTAGGAAAGAAAATCAATAGGAATTAAAAGTTCTCAACTACAATTAACAATTGGATCTATGCCACGGTTAAGTTCCACAGCTTGGTACTCCTACCGTTGAGTCACTAATCAATAAGTGAACTCAAGTGAGATGTCGTTGCCAAGAAAGTTATTAAATACATCAGGAAAAGTGTTGGCTAGAGGACAGAGGACAGAGCTCTAGGCCTTGCCTAGTTTTCCAATAGCTGGATATGCGTCAGTTTTCACCTGCATATATCTGGAAAAACGCCTGCGGCATACGATACATGCAAGAACTGGAACACCTTCTCAAAACAAGAGGAGATATCCCATTTGGACCTGAAGATTTATTACAATTGAGATCTTGAAGGACTCGAATGGTTTTCGAAAAAATACTTGCTCTAAACAAGTTAACTTCAAAAAAGACAGGAGAAATGAAAAAGGTTCACCAGTATGTGCCCATACACCAAACGACGTAAACTAATCTTAACCATCCTAATTTAAATCTAGGCTACAGTAAAACGCAAAATAGACCTTAATCTATACATACAGGTTCGTCTCATCCCAGAGGCTCGTGAAACTACTCTACTTTCCTATGTTCTTTGAAGTGCGTCCGTAATCTATTTAGATTTGCTTCTTCTTTTCTTGGTGTGTTAATATAAAAGGCATACAAAAGAGTTAAGCCATGCGTGCGTGCCACCATTCTCCTCTTCTGGGTTAAAGATACCTCCGTGGCCCTATCCTAGTTCGTAAGTTTGCTGCGAATATAGCTAGTTTGCTTAGACTTTGATCTTTAAGAACGAGAATAAGAATGATAGTATAGAAGGTCCTTTAAATACCAGGCACGCTTTCGCTTGAAAATATTTGGCTATTAAAGGGAAGGCCAATGAAAAAAAAAAATAAATCTTGAATAGCTCAGACACCAACCATAAATAATGCAGCTGAGCGACATTATTGGAGTTTCAAACCAACTTAGTAACAAGAGAGTTTCACACCACTACACGAAATATCTTTCAAGTTCTTAGTCTTCCTCATGATAAAAAGGTCTAAAATTTAAACTTTTAAAAATGAAAATATGTACATATAAACATTTGTGGTCTAAAAATTACCAAAGACGTGGCTAATTTAATCAATGAACTTGGAACTTTGTCGATAAGTGGCCTGCTATAATTTTTAACTCTTTCCGATGTTATAATCTGATCAAATTGTAATTTTAATTCACTAGTATCCAAGCAAAGGTATCCAATATTCGCAAGTTAAATGTTTATTCACCCCCGTGTTACTACAACAATAGACGCGCTTCATACACTTCACCCTGTCATTCGTCTCAGAGAACAACACATCTTACCTAACAAGCCTTCGTTTAGCCTTTGGGTATTCTCCTCCTTAAACGAGCTGATGTCAGCCATTGCGTACCACTCTTCTACGGCTAACCTGTCTAAATTCCACTTACCTCCACTCACACACTAACTGTCACATGTGACAGATAGACAAAAGTTATATTACCATAGTTCGCAGTACCTCCTCTCTCTCTCTCTCTGTATTTCCATCTGTCAATCTCACCCACATAGAGATACAACTGGCAGGCATTTTATATTCCCGTATCTTATTGCAGAAATTTTAATTTCCTCTCACAAAATGAGGTGCGCGTATATGTGCGCACTCACCTTAACTTTATGGGAAGTTACTCTCCTAACAATAACAGCACAACGACAACACGAAGAGGTCTTTGTGCGCGCGCGCGCGCGCCTCTAAATGGTCTTTTCGGGCACAAACAGGCAAATGGAATGCCATTTAGGTTTAACGCGTAACGTCTCACACAGGCATACAACAGAGTTAAAGAGGATTTATAGCCATCGTTAAGGCAATGTAACATGGGGGTACTGAAAAGTGTAACGAAATCGCTTCTGGCCGACTGGCTCTCAAACTATTGTGTCCCCCGAAACGGCTGAAACGAAGTTTTAATTCATTTATTTGCCAAATCAGAGGCGGAAGGTAAAAAAATACAACACGGACCGAGACGGAACTTTAAGGGAAACCGCACATCGTTAGACAGTATACAAAGCCTAAGGCAACAGCGTCATAGAAGATTGTCCCGTGTTCCAGCCAATTTAGAGTGTAGTTGGCATGAGAAACAAATGAACTTGTTACATGGCATTTCATTAGACCAGGATAGTACGGGTATATGGGAATTTGCAGCATACGGTAGGATGCACTAATGAAGTGCGTCGCCTGTTCATTAAAAGCCAACCCGTTGTAGGCGTCTGGCGAGCAATGAATCATGAGATAATTGTGTCCCAATCATGCCTCAAACAAAAAATAGAAAGAAAATAATTATCTCATCAAACCAAGCGTAAATGCATCTCTTAATCAGCCGATAATCGGCTTTCAATGCCCAGCAATCAATCATCATTTAGAAAACCATCGGCTTTATTCAAACGGAAACTATTTTTTGGGACACACTCTCCAGTTAATGACTTCTGTCAGTTTCAATTAGGGATCAATACATTTAATCGATAAGTTGACGAGCAATGTTGTCCACCTACCAGCGCCAGCGCCTTGGGAATATAATCTCCATTTCATTATACACGGCGTAACGCTGTCATCACCTAGAGCTACCAGGAGTGCATTGGCATTGTTTATTGGCCTGCGGCTAAATGCTGTGTGCCAAGGAGATTAAGGTTCCCGCTGCACGTATGATGGTCTGGTAATCACCACTCATTCATCCTTACAACACCTCGACTCGGTGTTCGGTGTGTGCAAGGGAAGTCTGTTGCAAGTTGGCAGGCATCAGAGGAAAGTACGTACGAGTACTCCTAATGGTGGAGTATACCTACCCCCCTCCAGGGGCATCTAACGTGTGAAAAGTCATTACAGTAAAGTATTTCTGCGGACGGAATAATTATTTTATGGACGACGAATATTCTAGCTTTGGATCGGAGGTGCACACTTTGCTTAGCCTTTGCGGACGTCGCCACCGTCATCGTCGTCGTAGTCGGACTACTGCACATTTTGGTCGAGTGGTCGTGTTATCAGTTAATTAATTACGCGATAAACCATGATGGAGTGCATAAATTTGTAGTTGTGTGTGTTTGGAAGAGACGGTGGCGGCAAAAGTTAACAACAAGTAAAGTGGCGGTGGTTATGGCTTTTAACTGTTTCTTATGGAAGCCGGTCATGCTAGGCGGATGACAAATTATATTTTTTTTTTAGAAAGGAACTACATGAGCATGTGAAGTGGTTGTTATGTGCGCGGGAGGGTTGAACCTGAATCTGACACCTGGTTAGCGATAGAATCAGTTACTGGCTATTTAACTGACTGGTTATTGCATATGTATCTAAGGTAGATAAGGTAATGTGAGTTAGAAGGGGGTATTGTTCTCTTGATAATAGCTTAATACAGAGGTCTTATCTGTGTGACAGGAAGCATTAAGATAGGAAGTGGAATGTTTATAAATTAATTAGTTGTAATGACTGCACAATGCTAATTTAATTCAATTAGCACGTAGGGCTTATAAGAGTTAGGGTTGAACATGCAGGTGCAAGGTGGAAAAGATATAGTGAGACAAGCCCTTCTGTGGCTTTGAACTTATATTGTTTGTTTCGTATCAATAAGGTCGATTTCGCCAAGACGTACAACTGGCGAAAGCTCTAAGGCTCTATGTGTGTTTGGAGTTGTCCTTTGCATATGTAGTTAGTAGATTGCATTCCATTTACCTAGGCGATTTGAACTTCTTAACAGCTATACAACATTGTTCATTTTATGCTTTAGGATTTTAATTTAAATAAAATAAAAGCTATTAAAGATTTTAGTGGTTTTTTTTGTATTGAATACAACGTCAGTTAAATGGCCGCCATTATTCATCGATTCTTGTGAGGTAATTTTCGAGGTCTTTTCGGCACATTTCTGGCCGTATTGCGGCCATAGCTTCACGGATGTTGATTTTTAAGTGCTCCAAAGTTTGGGAATTGTCTGCATAGACACGATCTTTATCATAGCGCCACAAAAAGAAGTCCAACGGGGTCAGATATCGCCAAATCTCAAAATTAAACGGTCGGTGAACTTTTCTTACAAGAGAGTCAAATTTACCTGTTTGTCTAGCACGTTGCCCCATCCTGTTGAAACCATATGCCGCTCACATCAATGTCTTCAATCTCAGGTCAATCAAAGTTGGTTATCATTTGACCATATCATTCCAAAAAAAATACGGCCCAATCACGCCGCCAGTCCACAGCGCAACAGTGGATGCAATGGCCTCTGAACGATCACATTTGGGTTCTCAGAACCTCAAATTCTGCAAATTTGTTTGTTTACGTAGCCACTGAGCGAGAAATGGGCCTCATCGCTGAAGAAGATTTTGTTCGAAAAATCGGCGTCAACTTGTTGATTTTTCAGCACTCAATCGGCGTACGTTCTGCACATTCTATGGTCAAATATAAATCCAAGCGCAAAATATGCCAAACGGGGCTGTAGGAAATGACCAATTGCTGGGCATGGCATGAAATGCACAATTCCGGGATTTCGTCCACTGAGGCACTCACAGAGGCTACATTTTCAGTTGATCGAGAATTACGATGATGCACAGGCCTTATGACATCACAAACACTACCGATTTGTTCGAATTTGGTGATTGTGGTTCGAATTGTTTGTTCAGTTGGGCGATTATGCCGACCATAATCTGTTTTTAAATCACAATTTGAATGCGTTGGGCGGTGGTTAAACGATCTATATTGTAAAATGGCAGGCAAGAACTAACCACCTGTCACTATGGATGACAGATGGATGACAGATGCCATATGGCAGGGATGTGAAATCCCAACCTCGAAATGAATAACCCTTTATATATAATATTTGACTGGCTATGCTTGGTGATGACCTCTAACATCCCTGTTCAATGAGAATTATTATTATTTTTTAGCCTGAGTAAAAAAGTTCCTATACATTTTGTAGCCTGAAATCCAAATCAATTCAACCCAAAAACGGTAGCAGTCGTATATTGATCTCCTAGCTGTAATCTGAAGTATGATGACTTCGAAAATCTTTTTGGAATATTAGGATATAATAGGCTGCGATTATATAACACAAGAAGCAGATATCTAATGGAAGCGATCAGAGAAATTGGAGGCACAAATCACTCAACCGAAAGTTTTTCTTACTGGCCAACAGATAGGAATAAAATCCCGGATTTTGTCGACTTCTTTGAAACAAAGAATATATTATAACAAAAAACACTACAGAAGGACCTGGACTCAGACCACTCCTCTGTACTCCTCACAATTAGTGATAAAATTGTCACAAAGGATGACCAACCGTGACTAACAAGTAAGCTAACTGGCTGATATTATTTCAGGTAAGAAATAGAAGAGCACCTTCTTCCCACGACAAATATTGAAACAAAGAAGCAATTAGAGGAAGAAGTTCAGACTTTTACTATAAATATTTAAACAACTGCATGGTCTGCAGCTAAACTAAAAGGAAAAACATACCCCATACCCCAAGATAATTTCAGATATGATCGCTGAAAAAAAGAAGAGCTCGGAAAAGTTGGCAACAATCAAGAGTAACAGGTTTTTTTTTTTTTAGAGTTTGACACGCCTGCTGTTCGGCGTTTATCTAGTCCGGTTAAGACTGTTGTTTAGGCTCGGATGGAGCAAAGTCCTGTTTACCATCTGTCTCGTTTGCATTGACGAGCTTTGGAGGAAGATATTGAACGACGAACTGTACAAGCTGTGCACCGAAATCGACATAGTCAAAAAAATGCGCATTGGTCGTTTTAGATGGCTATGATATGCAGAGCGAATGAACACTAACGCTGCGGTCCGCAGAGTCTTGGAATCTAGCCCGGAGGGACATCGCAGTAGAGGAAGACCTCGTGTTAGGTGGCGCGCACAAGGGGACCTCAATCAACTAGGAGTACGCAACTGGAGGCAGTTGGCTAAGGAGCGGTTCGTTTATTGAGGCTCAGATTCACTCCGATATCCAAGAGGAAATTTGGCTTCTTGTGATAGAACTTAGAGAGTAGTCGATTGGTATTCATAGACTAAATGCCCTGAGGAGTTCAGTCGGATTTGATTGCATTCCAATAGAAATATGCTCTTTTAGCCTCTTGTAGTGACTTCAGCTTTTAGCTGACGCTACAGAATGGTTAAGAACCGACGAAGAAGGTTAATGTAAAATCTTTAGCCAACGAATCAGTCTTGTCATTGTCGGCGAATCGCTATCGCTGGAAACATTGGATAATGACTAAGTTGCTCTGTACAAGCGAGGTTGGAATCTATGACAGATTGGTCAACTGCTTAGAGGTCAGTTTGGCAGTCGCACACTAACTAATGGTACTTCTGTTAGATATATAGTGTGTCAAGGTTCACTGTAAAGCTCCATTGATTCGGCCGCTTTATGGCAGTCCACATACCAGACAAGGATGAATTGGATTTTGAAACTTTGTCAGTTTTTACTTCATAATGACTAAGCTGCTCTGTACAAGCGAAGCTGGATTTTACGACACATTGGCCAGGTGCTTAGAGGTTAGTCTGAAAACGTAATGGTTTCGTCTTGAGTTTTAGAAGTATGGTTGATCTTCACATACTAACTAATGGTATGTAGATACTTCTGGTAGAAATGTAGAAGCGTGTTTGTCAAGGTTGACTGCAAAGCTTCGGCCGGATTGGAATTTGAAGTTTGTCAATCTTTACTGTAGTGGGAAAAATCGAATTGAATGTTCTTGCTCCTCTTTTTGTCAGCTAAAATCTAGAGAAGTCCGGGGTTGGGTTATGAATGCAGTCGTTTCGACAAGATCAAGTTAATAGACATACATACATATATGTAAGTACATCGGAACAAACTTCAAAAATAATCAAAAGCTGGGATATTATGGTAGCTATTCGCGTAAACAAAAAAAAAAATTAAAATCCAATTAGCACACTTAATTACCGTAGACTTTCCAGCAGCAATTATGAAAAATTAAATTTGAGAAAAAAATAAACTCCTATAGAGGCGTCACTCGTCACAGTTAAAAAGCATATAAGCCCAGTCCCCCTGCCTACCGCAAATTAACAAGAAAACAAAGAACCAATTTCCATATTTTCCCAACAAATTCAGTTCGCCTAAAATATATTATTAAAAATTTATTAACATTCCTATTCTAAGTTTTTCCCCGAAACGAGTAGCGCAGCTACTGAGTGTCACGTTCAGGCACACATCTGCTGTGATTGGACGCTCACGATAACGTCACACGCACGAAGGAAACTCGAAAATATAGGGAAAAATATAAGAGAAAATAGAAAACCAAAAACAATGACCCATTGGCCATATTAATTGGATTTTAATTAGAATGTCTGCTTGGCCAGCCGTGAACCGTACCAAACTGAACTGAACTGAGCTGAACGAGCCATGTAATCATTTGCTAATCTAATATGTAAAACAACAACAAAACCAACAACAAGAACGTTTTCTTTTAATTATGAAGTTTTTTTTTTTGGGAAAAAGATACTTTTCACAGCACTTGCTGCTAGTTGCAGTACTGTGCTCTCTGTTGGTCATTTGAAATGCAAATTTTCTCAGATGGTCACTACAAGTTCGAGGAGGCCCTTCATCATCATTTGAATTCAAATAGAGAGCGGGCGGGCGAGGATATTTTTTTGGAAGTCTCTCACGCAAGGCAAATCGCCGTTGGGTCTATGCGTCGGCGCGGTACCTGAACGGCCCTGGTTATCTCAATCGAACGTCAAAGCCACCACCCCATTACTCGTGAGACAATAAAAATGGAAATTTCGACCTTTTTCCGGGGCAGTCCGCCTAGTTCTCATTCTTCCTGGGGCCGTCGTGATACCATTCCGGGTGGAGGAACAACACGACGACAAACGCATCTAACGGATAAATTTATGCACACGGCGGCGGCGCGGTAATGTTGTTGTTCGTTAGCATTGTTGCGTTGCATGCGTCGCAACGTGCATTCACATCCACCATTCGTTCCATATTGTTGGGCAAATGGCAAATAAATTATCACCTGACAGCTCACATTGTGGATAACATAAATTCCGGCGTCGTCATCGTCCACATTGTGTACGCCAGGAGTTCTTCGCTCAGTTCTGGGGCTCTCGTATATATGTAGTTTATTTGACTTCCACCCAGTTGGGATAATTAAATCGTCAAGATCAAAAGAAATCGGCGGACTTGCGAGTGGAGCCAGGAGTGATATCAAGGAGAAGTCATTAATATTTGTCTGATTGGGTGTATCTATACAGCGGCAAAGGAAGCGGAGGTGAGTGACTGGTGGACTCCCCATGGTGGTGGTAGGTAGGAGATGGAAATGGAGAGGTCGGATCTCTTTGAAATTAATATTACTGCGCGCAGTTTGTCGAAATACTGACAAATCAAAAACGATCGAAGCCCCTTTGACACTTGAGATGGAGTCAAATTTGGCGGTTGAAGAGCATACATACATCGGGATGCTCTCGCATTTTTATGAGACTTCAAAGAAGAATCCTGTGTCTATGCCTGATTGACGTCTTATATGACACTTCCACAGCTTAAGGACATACATATTTCTCAGAGCTTTAAAGTTGACTTGGTAAGAGCTATACGATTATCAGTCCATCGAAAAAGTCGAGTCTTGTGAGTCTCTTGGTATACAGGGAGTTATGTATAACGAGTTTCCATTATCGTGGACCTCAGAATTCGTCGTAGGTGAGGCCAAGGCGTTGTTTTTTTTTATTTCTTTTCCCTGTCTCCTCTTTTAATATGGCTGTCCGACAGTATCGAAATACTATCGGACAGCCAGGACGCCATAAAAGTACTGATATCACATAAAATCAGGTTAAAACTAGTATGAGAGTGCTTTGCCAAGCTAAATAGACTTGGCAAGAACAACAGAAGCACCTTGGAACAACGGAAGCACCCTCTACTGGGTACAAGGTAACGTGGGAGTGGAGGGTAATGAAGCAGCTAACGAACTAGCAAGAGAGGGATCTGAGACCGCCTTCGTTGGACCAAAACCATTTTACTTGCTGGGACGGCGTAAAATATGGAAAGAACTAAGAAGAAAAGAAAACCAGAAGAGATCCAAACTTTGGGAAGAACTCCTGAAGCTAAGACAAACCAAAAAACTTCTCGGGAACTACAAAAGGGAAAGAAGCAAGGTCTGTATCAACAGGCTTCCTGACGGGTCACTGCAGGCTTAAGGAACATCTCAGAAAACTGGGCATAGAGCAAAACGGAACCTGCAGATTTTGCGGGGACGTTGAGGAAACTCTAGGGCATCTACTTAAAGAATGTGGAGCATTGATCCACAAAAGAAGGAACCACCTAGATACCTACCAACTATCAGAAGAAGATCTACCATCGTTGTCGTTGGATCCAATAAAGATAGGGTTCATCAATGCAATTGGACTGGAGTCGAGCATATCATCGATATACTCCAAGTCGGGAGAGCACGAAAGATCTATTAAGGTCGCAGTGCACGCACACCCCTATAACCAATCTACAGTCTACAATAAATCAGATCTTTGATCCTGCTCTGACTAGAGCATCCGATTTGGTAGTTATCGATAAACCTGCTCCGTCATACATACGTACATACATACAATGTTGGTTAATATTCTCTTTCGGCAGGGTTGCGCTACATTTTAAGATGTTTAGAATCCAGTCAAGTAACGTTAGAAATTCTGTGTCTAGCTTGGAGCTGTAACTTCAAACAAAGTATTCTAAAAAAGGAATCACTTCAAAAAATTAAATAAAAAATTGCAGCATCTGTTCACTGTTCTCAGTTTAACCTCCCATAGCCCATCGGTTTGACGATGGTTTTTATTTCCGTTCAAATCTTGGCAATCTTTTCAATTTATTTGCATAAAGTTTTCACCCATTTTAAGTTGAAATATGAAAGAATTTCGACAAAATTTGACCTCAAACTTGACCGCCCAAACCTTTATCTTATCAAGGCAATCTTAATGCGAACTTTAGAAGTGTACTGCGTATATTTTTCGTGAAATATATTTCTCCCACAACCACAAATAAACTCACTCACCCTTGTAGGTCACCGTAGAGTTGTTCGTCTTCAGATTCTCCGTTGTTATCTCGACACCACCAGGAAAATATTTGACCGTTTTCACAGCGGTATTCACACGAATATCCAAACCCTCGGTCAGTGCTATCGGCACACACGAGTACCCATTCCGAACTGAAAAGATACAAAAACAAAGCGTAAACATCAACGAAATGAATGTGAGAACAAAACACTGAATAGAAACCCTACAAACATTATTAATAAAAATAAAAATTAAATAATAAAGTTATTGCCCATTCGGCATCTAATTCCCGTTTGTCAAAAATGCAAATAAACCCAGCGAGCTCATCGGCACGGAACCAACAGAGTTCAAGCCCAAAAGAATGAAACTGTCAAGTTGAAGATCAACCCGCTGATAGTGTCACGATCTGAAGACCGCAGCAACACACTCACGCACCCGAGGGGGAGTAGTTAGGAATTTATTTGGAACCCTAGCGTTTAATTAATTTATTTAATGCGCGCACTTGCACTTGTCGTTCCATTTATAAGACTGGACAGTCGAATAGAGACGCAGTTTTTTTTTTTTTTTTTTTTTTGTGGTGGACGTGGGAACCCACGCACAGAGCATCACCCTCCCGCTGACCGATGAAGATTCTCGGAGATGTCTCTATTTTTAATGGTCCCCCGCTTTTGTTATGCAAAGATGGATTGGGACCTGTTATCCTGAGTCGGACAAGTGCCTGTGAGAAGCATTAATAATCCCCCCAGCCCGTGCGCCGGTTACATAGTCTAATGATGGTTCCACTATGGGGTTCTCTACAGAGAGCTGGCTATGTAATCCGGTCCAGAGAATTTCTGCTGAGTGAGTGGTTTTCAATAATTTACGTGGCTGCAACAAGGATTGTTTGTCAGCCGTTGATTAACGTTCGACAATCAGTGGTGCTGGTGGTTGTTTATAATTTATGATCCTTAAACACTATGGGGAGGTAATGTGCACTTAATCCATTAGCTAGAGTCAGACGGTCAGCGGTATGTTGCAAATGCATGTGCACAACAGAATGCTGCACACATGAGTTTGGCTTCAAATTGAGTTGGGTGAAATCAATTTTCTGTCCAGCACCAATTACCATACCACTCAGTCAGGGTCTACGGCACACAACTCCGATGATGATTTTAGGCGGAGATGGTATTAATCATGGTTTCAAGAAGATAGCTCGAGTGGAGGGTGATTGATAAAGGCGAATGGTCTATGAAGAAGGATAATGACCTGAAGATTTTAGGAATCTACAACCTTTAACTCTCATGTGATGTACTTCTGCGTAAACACTGCTGGAACTAAACTATAGGACCATGAGTCATAGAGTCTATAAAACTGAGTGCCTTTCCTACAGAGCGATGAAAATGAATCTGTAAAGCTATAAGCCGATAATGCTGCAGCAATTTTTATAGCAAAGGAGCTCGCTTTTTTATTTAGCAGCAGCTCCCTACCTCTGTAGATCTGTAGAGCTTTAGTTACGAGTCTTTACAGCTCAGGGAAGGTATGTATGTAAAGAGAGACGTCTCTACAGCTCTACAGTGATAACAGTGATAAAGGAAACGTGTAAAGCTGCGTACCTAATTTCATAGAGTTGGGTAAATAGCCAGATGATACTGTATACTACCTTTTGGTCTTTGGGCCACAGAATGTCTGAACAAAAAAATTACTTTGGTCCTTCGAGCCGGAATCTGATTGAAAAAGTTTTTTGCTAGCCCAGTAGGACATCTTGGGTTTAACACCCCAATTCTTCCCGCAAATACGAGAACGTTGGCGGCTGCAAACGAACTTTATGGCTCTATTGATACGGTCTATCTGTGGATTTCGAGCCAATTGTTGCCCAGTAAAACTCTCAGGTATTTGGCTTGTTATATTTTTATTATTTCACCGTATAGTGTCGGACAAATGAGTAACTCCAGTTCTTTTCTTCTCGTAAAAAGAATACTATACAGTTGCATTCTTAGGGTTCACAGAAAGTCCTTGCCTTCTGCATTATTTCTGAATCTCGAAAAGTGTAAACTGCAAAGCCGCTGCCGACTATTGCTCGTCATCTGCATAGCCTATGGCCTAGATAGTCTATTTATTCTGAGGACTGAAGCAAGCTATCAACGACAAGCGACTAGAGGAGGGGTGAGAAAATACCCTTTTGAATTATTGTTTTATTAAGCATGGACATGACATGATCTACCTACAGATATCTGTAGTTGTAAACACATTAGGGTTGTTAAGGGTCCGGTTGGTAGACTCATAGGAAGTGTAATTTGAATGCTCCTTCAATATCCAGAAAAGTGACATGACAAATTTCTTTATGCTTAATAGGGACTTCAATTCTAGTCACTAAGTAACTATTTGGGGACTATTTGGAGACTTGAAAATCCAACTTTACACTTCAGAATATGTTCCACTGATCATCTCCTCAGATTTATGGTAATAAACTGCCAAAAATCTCTCTCTATGAATTCACATCAAACAGTCTGCCACGCGAGTCTCTTATTCATCCTACACCGAAAAATATCTCTTCAACGCCTTTTCAACTTAATGCATTGTCCAGACCCTTTGTCTACTTAACATTCCCAACCCATTTCAGATGCTCATCATAACTCCTTCGGTAATTCTTTGCCACCCTCAGGAAGCCTAATAAATCAGATGTAATTTCACATTCAAGTCCCTTCTCCTTCTCTCTCTGAGCATATAGCCCCCCATAGTGTCAAAAGCCATATTCTCGCAGCCAAAGATACAAATTACCAGAATGAAATATTCGAAGGTCACGAGTGACCCGAATGCAGATGATGATAAATTCACCAAGGATCCCATTAGACAATTACTCACAACCATTAAGGGATTACACACATCTCTCCTTCTACTGGCAGTTCTTTTTCCTTTTACAGGACCTAAGACAGTGTTCGCATATGGAAATATTTCCTCCAGCGCCAAGTAAATTTCTGCTCCAAAAGAGAAAGAGAAAAACTCCAAGCTAATCATCTCTCAGCATCCGACACTCAGTCGGATACCAAAATAAGATGGTAATGTATCTTAGCACTTTATAAATAAAATCCTGCCGCAGTCTCTCAGGTGTGCGCGCATACGGGAAATCTATGTATATGACGGGCATACAACTCCTTGTGACCTCACCGCACACCAGAGACTTGCCAGAGTTGGACTATGAAAAATTATTTTGTAATAAGTTCCTAACTAATTTCCAGACGCGCAAAACTGCGTGCCGCTTTGCTACGATGCAATTTTACCGACATCACCGCTTCAAATGCAATTTACACAGTGTGGGTCCTAAGTGGGACCTGTGGGGAACTCCATTGGGGGAATATTAACGACTTGCAATCAATTTTATCGACTGTAGTGCACATTATGCTATTAAATAGCGAATGACTGATGGAATTACCAGGCGGCATAGTCATGTGGAGTATGTAATGATTGGAACGTAAGGAAGATACCCGCACCCCGCCCTCGTTTAATTAAAATTTTCGCTAAATATTACAACTCATTGTGCACCTGCCTGCGGTAGTGGCATTGAATAACAATATCCGTGAATGTTGTCACGTATTATATCTGCCTGCCTGTTGATTATACACGAAATGAGGCGAGGTCAGGTGCCAGCCAACTATCGGGCCACAATTATCAGTGAAGAGCATGTTGGTTTGATAATAGTTAGGTGCCTAGACATGTGAGAGGATAATTTGTCGCGTATTCAAATGACAATTAGCCTGGTTGATTATTTTGGCCTGTGAATTGTTTTTTGATAATTGGTAGCAATCGCAAATGACATGTTCGCGGACGCACCATTTTAATTGAGAATCATTTTTTGGGAAACGGATTTAATTGGAAAGTATTTAATAGTTACAGGGAAAGTAGTGTGGTAATGAGGTGGAGATTTTAGCCACTACGCATGCATTTTTGGTCAATTACCACGAAATGGTCATAGTTCAAAGAATTTTCAGCGCTTGTAGCAAGGGACTGTTGAACAATTCCTTAAATCTGAAGTTTTCCACGCCCTCATTGGTAGTTGTGTACATATAGTCTTCGGATTTTGTAGGCAGAGGTCTATAGACTGTGAATCTCTATAGTCGTACAAGTGTCCTCAAATTTAATATCATTGCTTTCAAAAAGCAAAATATGGTTATTTTGAAAGAAAACGGCCCCAGAAAGTGGCGTGGCCATGTAATATATGGACAACAAATAGAGGAAAGTACACTGCCCCCACGCGGTGCAACCTGGATAACACTAAATAGTGTATACCTTTGGATGACAGATCTATATAAATAGATGCAACAACACGCAACCAATATTAAAAGATACAAATAATGGAGAACATTTTGAACCCAAAGAACAAAGCATCAGCAAATCTAAGAGCGAGCACCTATCTAAAATGACAACACTATCCTAAATCGACATGCAAGACTTAAATCAAGAAGACCCACCTTAAGGACAGCCGCGATATTAACGTCAACCGAATTTGAAATGAACAACAAATGGATAACACAGTGGGCGAATAATACCGTTACTGGATTCGTCACGATTGAAAACCCCACGAAGTCTCTAGGTGGATTCGACTTGCCCGGTAACCTGTAACGACATTTTCTTAAAAGTGGGCGTGTCTGTGGGTGGATTTTACAAGTTGTTCCACTTATACCTCTTCGGTTTCTGGAAAGATTATGTATTAAATGTCATGTTCCTAGCTCAAAAGTGGCCCAAAAGTGGTGACATACGGACCGACCAATGCACGGAAGGAGATGGCCAGATCGACATAACTTTTGATGCAGATCATAAATATACTTTTGGGGATCTATCGTTATTATTTCTCTTTGTTACAAACTATGTATCAAACTTAATATACCCTGGATAGGATATAGGGTATTACTTTTGACTTCCTCCAATGTATATACCCGAGAGCTTAACTGCTTCTTATTAGACCGAGGAAGTGCGGTATGATCGCTTGCTGCCCTTTTTGTAGGCGAGCAGGGCAAATGCAGTCTATTTCCAGTGCTTTGAACGTATATAAATTGTGCAATTCCCAATACAGCCGTTGTTCTGTACAGTATTTGTTGCCACTACCCAGTTCTCTCTGCTGGGACTTTTATGCCTGTCCATAACATCTGCAATCCTGAATGTTCAGGTAACCGTAAAGAGTTGTCTCTGCTGTGCGTCCTCATTAGCTGCCGTCCTATTTCTTCACTGTGGATGTACGTCTGCTATGTCCTTTAATAAAGCGGGGTAGATGCAATGTGTTCACAGAACTATCCGAAGATATTTTTTGTAGGGTTTCTGATTTCTTGTTGTATTCCAGTCTGTAACGCGCTATGCTCTATTCTGCGCACTTTGAATATTTGTTGTGTCCTTTGCTGACTAACCTCCTCCAAGTTTTGCAGCACTAACTTAGTAATTAATTAAATTCCCATAGTTTCTATTGACAGCCACAGAAACTTGTTACTAACACTTTCGTTTGATGCAGTCTCTAAGGCCGCATTGTAATACAATCATCTTTCAAAAAAACAAAATAATTTTCTTCAGCAATTTGCCTTAAAGGCATCTTGTTTGCAAATTAAGAGAACGAATATATCTAATTCTTCATCAACTTTTTTCTGAATCACCTCTTCACCAATTAACCCAAACTCACCTAAAGGTCTTCGTACCGACAACAAGCTGGCCCCATCTTTTCCTCTGACTCAAACCGCGGGGCAAATCCAATGATCATAAATTTTCTTCTCAAATCAGACAGCTGAATTGGAATCTGCGCCTGAAACAGAATCAAACTGAAAACCGCTCTTTCGACTGTAGTTACTTAACTTGTTGGAGCCGCGGCTAAACAGTGCAATAAAATTCAAAGATATGAGCTCAGATGAATTTCTTGCGAAAAACGGTGTCCACCCGAAAAATATCACACAATCTCAAGGCAAAGCTCGCAATCAGAGAATCCATTGACAGTCATTTGTGGAATTTCGTTCATTCATGGGATTGTGGGACCTTGAATTTGACACCTCCAGTCGTCGTCGGCTTCCATTGAAACACAAAAACCAAATCCTATCTGACCTGACGAGGTGCGAGAAAATCGATTTAACGCGAAACGATGTTTACTTTATGTGGTCGTTCAGCGGTTAAATCTTTGCGGTTTGAATTTTTGCCGGAGTCGGCGGCCCCCGGATGGGGGAGTGAAGTGGATGGATGCCTGCTCGTGATGATGATGTAGTTACAAATTCTTATTAAGCTTCAATTTCCGGTTACTGGTCATCTTGTTAGTTTCGAAATTAATTGTGCGGATTCTGAACTGAAACGAATAGAGATGGAGGAAGACGTAACCATCTCGCGTGCTTCACCGGAACTAAAGATGAGTGGTTAAGTTGAACAAATTATGTTTCATTCGAATGGCATTGCTACCGGAGTTGAGTTGAGGGGGAATCAATGATTTCGTGGTTTGGGTTTTCATGTTGCTTCCATGTCAGACTGTGAAAGGTGTGGCTTACATGAGAACTTTTACAGTTCTCCATTACTTAAGTGAGAGTCATTTAGAGTCAATTGCTTTGAGATGTAATGAAAGGAAAGATGTTACAGAGGATGATTAAAGAAGTAGTTGGAGGAAACATAAGGTGACACGTAGATCGCTCTATTTGCAGCACGAACGTCAAAATGTAGAAATTCTACAGTAGATGAACTTTCATAGGCCAGCCGAATGATATAAAACAGAACACTAATGCATTCAACAACGTGTCTATCTGTCTGTCCACGTATTTCTCACATGCTTAAGGGCTGACATTTTCCAGAAACTAAAGAGTAGTATGCGGAGTACCGAAGACACAACTACCAGGTGGCGCAAAAGTCATCATTCTCACTCTCTCACTTTTGCAAATGGCGTCTTGTGTCACCGTGACTTTGACATTTATGAAGTGAACTGAAGCAGAATACACGCAGACAAACAATGGATTGCTATGCTCTTCAAGAACGTGGAACGTCGTTTTGGCTCAATGTGAGCCAAGTGGGTAAACACTGCGGCGTTTAGCCGCTCGACTCAAGGAGACTGGCTCAATACGGGACAGTGAGAATATCGCTCCTGTGGCTGCGGATGTCTAAGAGAACCCCCAAACATCAACGAGATGACGGGCCGTGCAATTGGGCATCAGTACGGTCATTACAAGATAGTCATGAACTACTCAACCAAAAGAAAATTGAGGTACCAGACCGACAATAGCGTTACAACATTTCCGCGGGAGTTCCACAGGGGTCAATCCTTGCACCTCTCCTGTGAAACATGAATGACAGAGTCCTGAGACTAACGCCGCCACAAGGAGTTAAGGTGATCGGCTTTGCTGACAATATCGCCGTGGTTACTGTGGCCAAACACATCCACGAGACAGAGTCTGCCATGGATGAAGCAGTCGCCAAGATCAAAAATTGGCTAAAGTCTGCCGGGCTAGAGCTAACTGCCCAGAAGACTGAAGTTGTCCTAATAACCAGCCAAACGACTGTGGAATACACAATTTTCCGGGTTGGGAACCGGACAATCAGATCTAAAGAGGCATTAAAATACCAACGAGTAATGCTCGACAACAGGCTGAACTTCAAAATTCACGTCGAATATTCAAATAAAAAGGTAGTGCTTTCCCGTATGCTGCCAAATATCCGCTATCTAGAGTTGTAAGCTCAATCCTTCTACGAGTATCCTCTGTCCCGGCATGGGCGAGGACACTTACAACGAAGAAAACAAGAAGGAAGTTCTCGTCTGCATACAGGCTCTGCGCAATCGGAACTATAAGCGGTTTCCGAACAATTTCGGAAGAAGCAGCCTTTGTTATAGCCGGTATGATCCCCAACGACATTCTCACCAACGAGATACAAAGGGTTTACCATAAGCGAACTGCCAAGAAGCCAGCGTTATCAGGAGTGAAAGGGCAACTTCTGTAACACTGTGACAAACTAGGTGGGATAACACGGAAAAAGGTAGATGGACCCACACGCTGATCCCCACCAATATCACGCGGGGACTGCAACTACTATCTTACGCAAGTCATGTCCGGGCACGGCGGCCTTCGAAAATATCTCCACAGATTTTGACACAATAACTCGCCCTTCTGCCCAGAATGCCCAGATGAAGAGGAAAACAAACCTGCCAAGCCCACAGCTTCTAATAAGTCATATGACGAGGTCAGGGGATGACTGGCTGGAGACCTATACCTGCATAATAAGCTTACAGAACGAGCTGAAAAGAGTCAAAACTAAGAAGAGCCGAAACGTCTAATGCAGATGATATAGCATAATTTGTTAACCAGCCCCGCGAAGTAATGCCGAATGGTAGTCCCGCATAGAGTGGTAGAAGTATGCAGGGTGTGGATTAGTACGTAGGCGCACTACTTAACCGATATTATCTCCGAGACTTAATGGAAAACTAATCTAAACGTCCAAACAAACGTAATCTGCATCGTTGATGAAGACTTGGTATATCCGGTTAGCCAACATATTGTTGACTAGACGGGCCATTTTGTGGCAAGCCATAGCCTTCAGGTACAGTTGAAAATGCTCGCCATTTCTTCAAGGCACCTCTTGAAATCTCAATAGAGGCTTAACAAAACGTAATTCGTTGGGGAAATGCATATATTAAGCTAAAATTGTTTTTTCTTCTTTTTCTTTCAACCAACTTAGCGAACTTTGGTCCACAAATCCAAAAAATATTATCAACGTCTCTCTAAACTGCAATATTATTCAGTTTAACTTGTTTTACTATTCTATTGAATGGTTCGGGCCTGCATCTACTCGTACATCTCCCGACACCTGATAAAGCCCTTTCGTGTAACATGAGACAAATTCAACATTCCACTAAATTTTTTCCCCATCTAATAATAATAAAATCCACTTAATAGTTGCTTTAAAACTTAATTGTTTCTTGTTTAAAAATCTAAAAGAAGCGTCTTTAATTTTATGAGATGTGCGAATAAATTCCACTCATCCTGGCGTTTCCAGGTATTAAAATACTTTTAGCGCCTCGTAAATGATCGATTTAATTCCTTCCCATGTTCGTAAATCAAATGGACAAGTAAAAACAAGATGAACACAGATACAAAACAAGTAAAGATGTGTGCATATGAGGCAGAGAAAGATACGTAGGAAAGAAGAAAAAAAACCATCATCAATAAACAATAAAAACGCAAGAGGAATTGGCGGCTCTAGACTGGGTCTGTCTGTCGTCATCGTCATCGTCATCGTAGGCAATTAACGAGGTGCAATTTGATATTTTTTTTTTTTTTTTGTTCAGCTGACTTGGTGGAATAGAACAACTTTTTGTTTATGATTTTTTTGGGAAGTGCCGGGGAATATGAGAAATTTAGTGAGAAGAGCAAACGGTTGATTGAAATGGGTTGTAAATATATCCAGACAGATCTATCTGTTGGGTGCATTGTATTCTAATAAAGTTGTTTTAGTGTATTTTCACAAATGACTTTATGGGAGATCTGCTGAGTGATCGGAATATTTTTTGGGGAAAAGCTTTTGGTCCATTAGTCTAGATTCAACTGATTTGGTAACAGGTTTAGTTATCAGAATTGGTTTGAAGTAGATTTGAGTAGACTCGAAATTAGCATACCAATCTAGTAGCACATCTAACCGTGAATTCTAATGCAAACTAAAGATTTAAAGATTTCAAGATTTAGTACTAGGGTCGGGGGCTAACGAATCCTTATGTGGAATTGAAAATGTATCTTTTGTGTCAGGTTCTTCATTTCTTGAAGGCGGCAATTAGTTGACGCAAACCAATGAACAAATAAATTTGCAAAGTACGATCTACAAGTGCGATCACTCCGCTAGAGTGAGTATTCCTCGTTATACGACGTCTTAACCAGATGAGTACTGGACATTCACAAAGAATGTGCTCAGATGTTTCATCCTCTTCAGAGGTAGAGGCGGCATTCTGTCTCTGAATATCAAAGCTGTATACCGGGAAATAGTGGCCTGTGAAGAAATCCATCAGCTTCTTCATGCTCTCCTTATTTAGTGTAAAGATTTCCTTGACTAATCTTTTGGATTACTTCAGACCCGGAACATTTTCCGAATGGGATATTCGAAGTTGATACTCTCAATTATTAATCAAATCTCCGACAACCGCCCAATTGACTCCAAAAGATGAGTCAGTCGAAGCTAATTCATCCGCAACTTCATTACCTTCTACGTATATCTTGGTGACCAGACACCCAACCAAGTTTGGCTTTAAACTCAGTGCTTTGAGTGATCTTTGATTATCTGAAAACATGTGTATTCCAACACCCATAATGCCGTTTTTAGCCTACAAAACACTAGGACACATACAAGAAATAAGGAAAGAAAAATTTGATGACATTCTTCCACTGCTGCGATGAAAATTCTAGGTTGCAAAATAAATAAGGTGGTGCTTTTGAAATGACGATGTTGCGAAGGAGTATACAAGCTCTGACATTCAGGTACTGCTGTAACGTACAACCTAACAGGCTCCTAGATAGAACTGGGATTCTATCATATCTACAAAGTCCATGAACATGTCGCACTGCAACCTGAAGCTTATGTTGTGATAGCGAGTCAAGGCTACAGTACACGACAGTACATGGGATGATGAGTGTGCGAACAAGTTTTTGGCGAGTCTCAATCGGAGTAAAGCTTGAAGTGAACCAAAGTTTTCGCAGACACCCATAGATACAGACTATTACAAGGTTGACGTGGTTGTAGCAAGACAAGTTGCAGCTAATTACAAAACCAAGGGTGGTGACTGATTCGACCAGCTGCAGCTTGTTGTTGGATAGCCGTACATCAGGGACGAAACTCAAATCGAAGAGCCTTTTGGAGATAGGTAAAACCTGGTACTTTGCTTGATTAAGAAACAAACCATTTTTTTCTGACAAGTCATTGATGGCAGCCAAATCCTCATTGAGATGTGAAACTAATTCATCTATTCTATTCAGATGCTGGGGCAGACAGAGTTGAACATCATCAGCGTATAAATATACTGAGACATGTTTGCATACCAAGGACAGGTCGTTAATAAAAATACAAAACAAAATTGTTCCGAGAGTTGAACCCTGGGGTACACCTTGAGTAAGGAGTTATAGTGTGGAATATTTTTCTTCGAGAACAAATTTTTGCCATCTGTTTGACAAAAAACTTTTAGCTTTTTCACCAAAACCAAAAATGTGTTTAAGTTTCCAGCAGAGGATACTGTGATTGGCTTTATCGAAAGCCTTAGAAAAGCCTAACAGGCAAAGGAAAGTTGCGAAACTTTTATCAAATTTTAGGTTTAAATCATCCAAGATATTGACCATTGCAGATAAGCAGCTATGCCTTGTTCTTAAACCCGATTGAAACGGACTTAATAAGGAATTAATGAAGAGACGATTTTGAATTTGCTTTGCTAGCACCCTTTCAAAGACTTTTGACTGACACGGCAAAATGCTGATGGACCTGTAGTCGCTGGCAATGGCAGCATTCGACTTCTTTGCAACTGATATCACTCTTGCATACTTCAATGACACCAGCTCCAACCTCAGATTCCACTTTCGATCCGTCCGTAAATCCTACCAGACTTCTTGGGTCCCGTAACGGTCAACCATTTCTAACATTTCTACCTTAAAAAAAAAAAAAACAACCAAAGTAATAATCTCTGATCATCAAATCAGACAATAGTTATGTGTAGTTTTAGTTTCTATTCGTTTATGGCCCTTAGTAACTAAAACGAAAGATCTGCTTTCCTTGTCGTATCGAAACTGGGGAATAGGTAGGGAGACCCATACGGCTGGAAAGCTATTGTCCATTCATTGGATACGTGCAAGAGAATGCAATCAACGGGTTTTAGGTTTTCGCACATAAGACCAACATTTATATGAAAAATTTCGAACAAGCGTAATATGCTCAGCTTCTCTAACTATTTTTGACGGTGCTCCCGCATATATAGGACGTAAAACAACCGACTTATTGAAGGACGCCTTTCCAAGGTGTTTTATTTGCCTATTTGGTGATTTGTCGTTCTATACTTTAAAGTCACTCCGTTACTCTTTGAAGCCATTACTTTAAAAGCCACAGACTCTGAAGACCTTAGAGAAAAATATTCGACGGAGAACATTTATTCAATACCATGTTCCAGTTCAAAACTTATAGGCAAAGCAAAATAGTCGAAAAAGCGATTCTCAAAGCAAGTTATCGATAATAAGGCGATTCTTTCTCACTGAGACACTGCGCTACAGTTACCCATTTCCGGGAGACCAAAATGTCAAAATTTCCATTTCTGACTTTTTTGTTCTGCAAAACTGTCTTCTCTCAACAAAAAAATTCTGTCCAATAAAGCAACCAAAAAACATACCGCTAATTCCTGTCAAACTGTCACCGTACATCAGTGCCAAATACACGCAAATAAAAACTTGAATAAGGAAATAATGTCACCCGTCAATATGTCCCCGGAAAAAATGTTTCGCCGTTGAAAGATGATGATGCTGATGCTCTCAATTCAGAGCTCCAAATCGCCCCTCAGAATTAAAGAAAGCAACAAACCAGGAAGACATTGGCGGCACACGAGACCGCTGTCCAAAGTAATAAAAAAAAAAAAAAGTCGAAAATGGAATCCTCCTCGGAGCGATGTCCGTACCTCAAATCACAAGAACCATCACAATGGTAATTTTTCTTCTCAACACGTTTTCACACACAGATTGAAGTGATCTGGATACGAAGTTCATATGGCAGCGGTGGCGGCATGGTGGACCAGCGCATCGGCACGGCATACACCCCCCAAGGGTAGCAATTGATTTTTCAGGATCGATCCGGGATACAACAAAAACAACTCAACTCTATATAAGACACATAAAAATAATAATGGTAACATATCGGTAATGTTGTGTTGATTGTTGTTTGTTTGGCTGACGGGTGAGGAGGGTGAAAGAACGGCCCGAGGATCACGACGGACCATGATGATGGCCAGAACACGGAGACTGCAAAAGCGATGATGATGATGATGCTCCTGATGATTATGGTGATGGTGGATGTCGAAGGCGATGATGACTATTTCCAACGGTTTAAAATTGATTTGCCATTTTAATGATTGTGAACTTATTTATCTTCTTGTCGAAAGAATTATTGCTGGTACCATAAACTTCCTGGTAAACATGGCAAAATGTAAAATTGTTATTAATGAGATTGTAGTGCAAAGTGATGGTCAGGACAGAGGTGGAAATGTGGCAAGAACTGGGAGTCTTTGCACAAAGTAGGTACCACCATGATTGTATTTGCAGTTGGTTGGGGTAAAGATTTAGTGACAATAGTGTCGAGGTAATTCACAAATCAGCAAAAAGCGCTCAACCTGTTTTGGGAGATTAAAAGCCAATTTTTGTAATAAATATATATTTTGCCGATTGTCATCAAACTCCAGTTAAATCTCGCGTTTCTTATTTTGGTCAGAATAACAGATGCATATCCAAACCTCATGGCGCTGAATAAGTGTAGGATTCGTTGTTTAGGAAGGTCAAATTTGAAATACTTACAAACTTTCTAGAATCTGAAGTCGTACAAGTGTGAGTTTTGTTTAAATCTGCCCACAAACACGCCCACTTTTTACTTTTTACAATTTTTGCTAGACACAGAAAAAACTTCCAAAAGACGATAAATGAATGGAATGTTATGTTGTCCGAGTCCAAAAATAAAATAGTATCATAGATTGAAATTGATATTCAAATTATGGAAAACTTGTTTGAGCTCAGCTCTACTGGAACCAAAAAAGCATGATGCACTAATACATAAAACACCCATTTACTTCCACAGGCTACCTACTCACTGGCACGGGCAGATATTAGGACGAAAGAGAGCACCCTCTACAAGCCGACTGAGTCGCCAAGACATTAGGTGACTATTAAATTTTTGGGTTGCGAGTAGTTTGAAAACCACTGCTTTAAAGGATGACCCAATAGATTTCCTACTGAAATTCAGTAGCACTGAACTAAATATGAATTAAATTTTTCTAGAACCTAAAGATTTAATTCCATAGGTTGATTGTTTCTGTAGGCTACCGCAGGATTGGCAGAACAGACCGCAGCTCTTGATTAACATGTTAATAGAGGTCTTAGTACCATAAAGTCATACACCCCTTGAAGCTTAGAAATCTTAAAAGACTCATTACACACCACCAACAACTTGGTCTCTAAACTTTGACCCTACCAGATTATAAAATGTTCTTAAGAATAAACTTAAACTGATCTTAATTTTTTTTTTTCACCGTCGATAATCTCTTTTATACTTTTGGGTGGGACCGCTTTGTCATTGGCAGGAGATCCCTGGCCTAGTCGATGTGCATCTGCAACGATGCCAACTTTGCGGTTTATGCACCGGTATCAAAGGAAATACAGCAGGAGTGATTGCACTTCAAACCGCGTTGCTAACCTCGACCAACACCTGCTATGATTGTGAAACACCTCTGCGCATAACCCATAACGTCCTCCTCTCGTTTTCCCATAGCAATCCTCACCACGTTCCTCGCCACCGAAACACATTCCAAGTCCGACTCGTGCTATCTAAATTTAATTGGACATGACTTCTACAACGTTTTATGACTTTCGCCTGATGAACATTTTTCACATTTGACCCAAAACAGCTTCGCCAGGCGCTTTTATAGACCCAACACTCCCCCAATCATTTCACCAAAAGCGACTTGGTCGTCGTCGTCGTCAAAATAATAAGAGGCACCGTAATGCAGAACTCGTAAAATATTTATGCCGCCTTGATTGGGTACAATACGTCTGTCAGCCTTCTTCTTTCCAACACAAAACAAAATTTTATGACCTCCACGCTGCTGTGTGTGGAGATACATACTGTCAGCCTCCAGGAAGAGCCTCATTTTCATCCTCAACAGAATAAAGGAAACATATTTATGGACTTCCACGTTTGTCAATTAGCCCAGGGTTCCTTGAAGCATCTCAATTATTACTCCTGTCCGGGTTTCTGGTTATCCATTAGATAAACAAACAAATGAAGAGTCAAATCACGTGCATCCTGCTAGTCAAAGATACTTATATACGTAATAACACACATCTGAGTGAAGATAATTTGAATGTTTTTTGGTGGATGGATTGAGTTTGAAGGGGGCAATCAATCAATTATCGTCGTGCAACAGTAGCACTGACATTCAGAGGCAGAGATACATATTTTCCTACGAATTTCGATTTGGATATGTTTATTCAGCGAAACCGAGTATTCACATCCACGCAGGTGAAATTTTCAAAGCTAAGAGCTTCCGATTATTCCCCTGGAATTAGGTAGGTAGAAATCCCGGCAATTATCCACTTTATGTGGCAATTATTGGTTCCAATGAGAGAGAAACGAATTCTTGACGGTTGACCTGAATTGGAAGACCTTTCGTTGGGGAAATTGGTTTAATAATTGGCCTAATGCGTTTTTCGATAGAGAAGATGACTGTGTTGAATTAAAATTTTGTTCGATACTCGTACAAAAGATGTGAAGATGGTAATTTAGCAAAATAAGCGATGGCGGTGGTGGAGAGAAATTTGATGGGCGGGCAAAGGGTCATCGGTCATCCAGAGTTTTGGGCAAAACACGCAAGGCTCTTGAAATAGGTTACCAGTGGCTGCAGGGGGTTTTAATGGACGTATAGAATCTATAAGCCGATAATTTGATGCAAATTGGGATGAACCGACTTAATTGATTCAAGATTATGCCGCCTAAGTGGGATTCTATCAGGTATGTATTTGCTAACTGGGGGAAATTTAATTTGACTCAACAGAGACAAGCGGCGTGGTTGAATTTTGAAGGAATTCAGTTGAGAATTTCGCTTAAAGGGTTATGTGGGAATGAACAAAGTCGGTAGTTAGCGTGTATCAGGTTGGGTTTTGGGCAAAGTTTCGTATGCAAATCTCGGCTGAAAATACAATATCCGCGTTCGAAACTATTTTAATCACAAATAACCCCTGGGAGTCTTATGAAAGGCGGTGACTTAATGTCATTATCCTGATAATGCATGACGCTCCTTCCCTTTGGGGACATAAATTCGATAGCCCTGTAAAGTCAGACACTACTCATGCAGACTACCAATTGGGTTGATGATACTCATTTTTATTTGCAAAGAAAAAACCACTGAATTAAAACCACTCAGATATAGATAAACATACATGTATCTAAACAAGTCTTTCAGTTTAAATTTACGTAAATCCGTCAGCTCTGCGAAGAAAAGACTGCCAAGGGTCCCTATTTTTCTGTCGACCAGCGACCAGGACATTCGTACAGCAAATAATGAACAAATTTAATTTCTTCTTCGACCTTGCAACTTCTGCAGTAGTCATTGTAGATTACCCCGAGACGCTTAGCATGAAAACCAGTGACGAAATGCCCAGTACTGATACCACAGACGACTCGTATATTTCTGTGATTTGTCATAGTGATCTCGATGTTGCGCTTGTGACCAAGTTGATCTATCGTGTATTTGCTCTACTTGTGGAACCCTTACCTACAAAAAAGAGAGCATGAATATGATACCCCGACCTTATTCTTGCAAGTACACCCACTCTTTCACTAAAAGGGATATCCATATACCCAAGTACCCAGCACAGTATCATCGCATTGGTTATCGATATCCCATATAGGTGTAACTTGCGGAGTCTTACTAGTCTCGATCTGATTACCGATGATTTCAGAACCTTAGTAGTCGTCTGAGTGTCAATAGTGGGTTTACTATGCGGGTTCTGGCACATTTTTTTTTTTTGCACAAATTTTCTAAATTCCTTATTAGTGACTTGATCTTCTACGTGGGACTTTTTATCTTTTATGACGTCATCGGTGTACATATTTTTTTTTTATGTTTCTCTTTTTCCTTTATTCTTTGATGACGTCTCTTCGAAAAAACCGTTTAAGCGATTTGATCTTGTACGGAGTAATTTCGCTGTGATCATGTCAGTAAAGCGGTTCGCTACTGCCCTATTCGCAACCACCCTGTTGACAACCACCCTGTTGACAACCATTATTATCGCAAGTCGTATCAACGGTTTAAAGAAGGCAGTTCAAAAATACAGGATCGTTGTGAAGCGGGGCATTGAGAACACATTTTGCAAAAAGTGTGCCAGAACCCACATAGTATACTTACTGCCACTGTATCTACACAGTAATGAAGTTTCCGATGGTATTGCCTTTTACTGGATTGATATTGGCTGTGATGGAACAGTTGACTCATTCGCAGTAAACCCAAAGTACTAACATCTATTTCTGACCTGTCAGTGTAAAATGCAAGTTCATCTTTGCTAGTGACTTGTCGATTTACACAGTCGTTTTTGTCAGCAATTCTCTTAGCGAATTTCCTATCAAAGAGTCGAAGTCATATAAACGATTTATGTTCTGTTTGTGACAGCATATGGAGGAAAAGATACAACCACAAACTATACGGGCTATATGGCGGCATCGATCTGGTGAAGAGGATACGCCTTTACCGCTCAACAATTTGAACGAACATGAACCCAAGAATCTTCGAATCTACCCCAGAGACAGACCTTATTTTAACCGGCGTAAGCAACTGCAGGTTGACCTTAATCTACTTGGCGTAGACTATTGTTCCTGTGGTAAGAATGCAGCACCTAAGTACTGATCTCTGCTGTCTACAGGGAGCTGTAGTCGTTTGCAAATGGATGTTTTTCTCTAACGATTATTTTTCTCAAAAAACGAGTCTTCGGCCTTTAGATAGCACCATCAGTCACAACCTTAGAGGAAAAGCGCAGCCTTCCCTTTCCGAATTTTCGCTCAGAATTCAATTCCTTTTTCTCTCCCTACCATTATCAGAAACACATTCACAACTCCTTGTGACCACTAATCTCATCTTTATATCCCTTTTTTGTTGACAAAAATTACCACCATAAACTTTGAACACTACCCATAAACCGCTCCCAAAATGACAACCTATAATGACACTCCACACACTATGTACTGTCCGAAGCAATTTCATCCTCCTTTGTGTTCACCCATTCGCCAGATCCTGATTAGATGATTGTCCTCTCCAGTACACGTACGACTATCGGAAACATGGTCATAAACCTCGTATTGCATTCAATCGATTGCAAGTGATAAAAAATTGTCACATAATAATAAAAATAAATTTTCGTGGCGAACAATTCTTGTTCTTGCATCCGCAACGACAACGAAAACAACGAGGACGACCACTACAACTATGATGACAACCTCTGAACGATCTTCTCGCCACAAGTTGGACAAGTTATAGAGCACTCTCATAGGGAACCCTAAAGATCCATTTCACTTCACTCTGTGTCCCGGTCCCCTGTTTATGAATTTGCATCTACGCTCGGTCGGTGGACGAGACAATTTCAACCTCTGCTCTTGTTATCCGAGTGCGATTACTGCTGCTTCTGCCGCGGATTGGGCCAAAAGGAGTTGCCAATTTGATTTTTTTTTTCTCATCTTGCTTTAGAATGGTGGGGTACACCAGGAAAAATTATCTCCTTCGATACAAATCTGAATAAACACCGCGCGCGGTTCACCTCAATCGATTGCGTGCCTTTGCTGAACAACAACAAGTACAAGGCGGGCATCGAAAATGTATGTTTTTGTAGTTGTTGTTAAATGAAGGCGTGGCTTGGCATTGCAGAAAGAAAAAAAAAAAAAAAATCTGGAAAACAGGACAACAACAAGAGCAGGAACATAAAATTCTTGTTAAGGAGAGCGAACAGGCAAAACAAAGCGCGAAACAAGAACAACGGACAGAGGTCCACTGCACTACCAAAGGGTCATAAGATGATGTGATGCTAACACAAGAACTCACTCAGGTTTTGGCCAAAGTGAGAATTGCAGTGGGTTGCGAAAGGAGGATGCTATTAAATTGTCTGCATATGTAGATTTGTTAGTGCGCGGCAAATAAGAACACCGCTGACGACAATTATAAGGCCCAGAGGGGCAGAGCTAGGAACTTGGCTAAGCTATATAGGCAATTTTAAGTCGAAACAGTGTGTCACAAAAGAAAGGAGTCTCAGCATTAATGGGAAACACAATAAATTAGGGCTAGAAACATTTCTCTTGGCAAAAGATACCATGGAAGTCTATAAGTCCGGGAATTAAAAAAAAAAAAAACAATTAAACCTCGACGAACCCTAAAATAGCCAGAAGCCACGATAGAATATTTTTAACAAAACGTTTAGCCAAAGCCGAATCAAGCTCAGAAGGGTTTCTATAAGCAATCTTCTTAAAAGAACGCTAGTAAGTGTAAAAGAATGAATTCTTAGAATCCCTTATGTGGCCATCCTTTAAAGGCAAAACAAAAAGTATTTGCTCAAGATATCGCAGACTTCAATCCTTAGTCTTATATCTTTCTTCCAATATTCCGTATTGAGTTGCGCAATAAGGTAGTTACCCGGACACTCAATAAATACGATACCCCTTTACACATCCGCAAAGACACTTATTCTTAGATCGAATATGTCGAACTATCTTATTCAAAAGGAGAAAGCCTTAGTGGAAATACAATTCCCCACCTTCCACTTTGACTTAAACTCAATTCCCAGTCGAGGGACAGAAGTACAGAAGTCTCTTTTAATTTGTTGAACTTATTCTTGAAATTTAGAATCCATGTATAGTTCAGCCAAGTTCGCAGAGCTTTCGCAAGCATTAACTTGGTCCATATTTATTTTATTTATTGACCTGTGACAGGCATAATATTAATCTTTTCGATTGAATTATCGTTTTCTGTTAAGTCTTAAACCTGTGGAAGATTCGTAATGATTTAAATTGAATTAAATTTAAAAGAATTAAAAAAAAAAGTTATTAATATTCGTAGATGAAGGTATCATCTATTGTTCTTCGAAATTCATAGTGCAGCTAGTTCCTTCTTTATTTGTTTTTATCAAAGCTACTCAATCTAACTTTGATGTCGCTATAGCCAATTCAATTCAACAGTGATTTGGACACAGATGGAAGGATGTACCTTTGTTCGCTTTTCTAAAAGTTAATTCTCTACGGTTTCGCTTTGTATTCTTAAGACACATTGAAATCAATTTTAGTCCCCTGACTGTTGAGAAATCGGGTTTTCAAATACTGGATTCATAGTTTTTTTCTGATAAAATATCTCTCAGTCTAAGAGCTTTTTTTCAAATTAAATCTTCACTGCGACGCACCTAGTTCACGAAGTTTTCATCAAGCTTATTTTCGTTTCAGAATGCTGAGAACTTGCTGATTCAGTGAGCCATGGTTCTATGCCATTCGTCGTGGTTAGTTAGGTCACACTTTTTGCAATGAAATCGAGTACTGTACTTTCTTGCTGGCAATACTGTTTTGATTTCAAATAGTCTGTTCAAAGACCCAAACTGAGTTTTTATCAATTGAAGTTATGTTCTCTAACACGTTCATACCACACTCCCCCGATCTCTTCACCAAGAAAGAAGAGCACCCATCAACTGCAAATGCAACAAGAGCCACGAAAACAGAACAAATGTCGCGCACAAATGTCCATTTTTAGGCTAACACCTTGAAATGGGTCGCAAATTCTTTCCTTGCCTGCAAATTCGAAAAATGCAAACGAGTGCCGACTCGACCGAACAGCAGACAACCAAAGGAGAACATCGAGGTGGTAAGGGTACATTTCGACATTTGAAGCAAAGCCTATGAGTAGTCTGTGTATTTGCTTCACATGGGGACACACAAACGAGGTGTTTGGCGGACAAATATATCGCTTGGTGTCAATTGGAACACAGCCTGCGCCGAAAAGACAAAGACAAAACATTTTTTTTCCTCAGTCATTTCTAACTTGGTTCAGAAGAGAGAAATTTATTTCCATTGTAGGCTGTGTAGGCTAATTTAACTTTAGATGGAGACGACAATGTCCACATGGTCATGCTTCCAAGAGAAGAAAAAAAATATGCAAATCGAAATGGATGACAGTATTTCAGCGCTATACCTCCTTTGTTGTGTGTGTCTTTTGGATGCAATCTATTACCATGTATATGAGATGTAATTTAGCATACGTCGCGTCGTCTCCTCACCCAGTAACTCTGGGAGTTTGAGAGTCTTCAAAGACAAAACACCAATATCCTGGGCGCAAAGTGTAATAAATCTCCTCTCTCTATATATACGTGTTGGTAGGAGTTTTCGATTCCAATTTGTTTGGATTTCGACACTAAAATGTTGTACCCGGTGCTTGGTTGAGAAACATGCTTTGGCACATTGTAATGGGGTTAACAACGATAAAGACTTTTTTTTGCGCATACTAAATAAAAACAAAAAGAAAACAAAATCGAATGCGTGATTCAGAAGTGATTTAGATTGGCTTTAAACAGAAACGGTATACAGGAGTCATGAGTCATGGAAAAGAGTCAATTTTGCTGCAATAAGTCTGTGAAAATGTAGAGCAGGAGGTCAGGGAAGAGTTTCCCATCACTCACTTCTTTTGACAGGGAAAAATTAACAATTGCTTGATGTACATAATTTGGGGATAACAGTTTATGTATCAAGATTTAACAGCCCTTTGGCGTCAAAATGTACGATCTACGGTCTTCTATTCCTGACACATGAAAGGACGCTCGTAAGAAGTTCTGCCCGCCAACAATTTATGTGACTGAAGGCGTCAGGGTAGGAGTGGACCTTGTATCTAAGTGTGTCTACGCTTATAGAATTGCAGACAGCCACTCGAACCTAGTCTAACATTCAGAGGAGAGGTCTCATCCACTATCCACATAAAACCATTCATATTTTCCACTAGGAACTTTGGAGATTTAGTGGAAAAAAAAACCTTCACACACATAAGCAAACAAGTTTTAATTTTAAGACTAAAGTATATGGGAAAGTAACAATCCGTCTAGAACGGATGGAATGATACCATATCTCCCATCTTTTGACTCCCCCCTAATAAAGTGAAAGCAGCGTTGCTTGTTTAAAACAATTGCAATGATATCTTTCTATAAAGAGGATATTTTTTGCGATTTTTTAGAAATTTTATCAGGAAACTGTTGCTACAACTTTTTCTTAGCAGAAAGTGGGCGTGGTTCCTATAATTTGTAACCAAAGTTTACGGATTCTCATAAGATATTCACAATACCAGAGTAAATAGTTTTGAAAAAGCAATAGGTTTTTTTTTAGAAAACGCCCCTAAAAAGTAGGCGTGACCATGCATAATGTATGGACAAAATGTAGAGAAAGTCAACGTCTAAACATTTGCCTACATAGAAAATATTTTTCAGTTTCTAGCAAAAATTATGAGGAAAACGATATTTTCTTAAAAGTGGGCGTGTCTGTGCGCAGATTTTAACAGTTTTAACAATTTTGACACTCATATTGCTACGGATTCCAAGAAGCTTATATACCAAATTTCATGTTCTTAGGTCAAAATGTAAGTCCCAAAAAGTGGTGACATACGAACGGACGAACGGACATGATCGGCATAATTTTTTATGGTCTGTCGTTATTATTTCTCCATGTTAGAAACTATGTATCAAAATTAATATACCCTCTGGGATATGGTATACGAATTTTATGTTCATTTTACTTAGCTCTATATTTACCAAATCTGTACCGATTTCAACAATTGTAGACTTAATCGAACACAAAGTATCCAGTGCATACCACCTATTGACTAGATTATTGCTCTATTTCTACAACGGCAACAAAATTCTTCATACTGAGAATTAATATAGCTTACATTTTCGGAAACTAAAGTTCTAGACACGCACTCGATTAAGTTGGTTGTAGTTGATCTGCCCTTAAGAAATCCGTGTTGGTTTAGAGAAATGATGAATTGCAGTGAAAAGATAATAACGCTTAGGATTCCCAAGCTTTTCGTAAGCATTATAGCAAAAGAGTTTAGCAATGGGACGATAATTGGTTACTTCATTCTTGCGGTTTTTTTTTATGAATGGGGATTATAAAGGTTGGTTAAGTTTTAAGGGCCGATGTTGATTTTGAATAAAACACAAATTATTTAGGAAATTACTGTCATTTCTTTTTATTATGATAATATTGGTATGGTTCAATTATGTATGGAACAAAATATCGGCCAAATGGCCGCCGCGACCTCGGCGGCACACCTCCATCCGATGGTCCAAATTTTCGATGACGCTGAGGCATAATTGAGGTTCTATGCCGTTCATGTGCCGCATTATCTCATCCTTGAGCTCTTGAATTGTTGCTGGCTTATCGACGTACACCTTTTCTTTCAAATAACCCCAAAGAAAGAAGTCCAACGGTGTCAAATGACATGATCTTGGCGGCCAATTGACATCGCCACCACGTGAGATAACACGGCCATTGAATTTGTCGCGCAAAAGAGCCATTGTTTCGTTAGCTGTGTGGCAAGTGGCACCATCCTGTTGAAACCACATATCGTCCACATCCATATCTTCCAATTCGGGCCATAAAAAGTTCGTTATCATCTCACGATAGCGAACACCATTCACAGTAACTGCCTGACCGGCCTCATTTTGGAAAAAATACGGCCCGATGATGCCGCCAGCCCATAAACCGCACCAAACAGTCACTCTTTGTGGGTGCATTGGTTTTTCGACAATCACTCTTGGATTATCATTCGCCCAAATGCGGCAATTCTGCTTATTGACGAATCCACTGAGGTGAAAATGTGCCTCATCACTGAAGATGATTTTCTTCGAAAATTGATCATCCACTGTTGCCACTTCTTGCCACCATTGTGACCATTGACGACGCTTGAAATGGTCAAGAGGCTTTAGTTCTTGAGTCAATTGCACCTTGTAAGCGCGTAAATGCAAGTCTTTATGCATAATGTTCATCAACGACGAGCGTGAGAGGTGCAATTGTTGGGCACGACGACGAGTTGAGGTGGACGGCTCTTCAGCCACACTATCGCGAACAGCTGCAATATTTTCTGCAGTACGAGCTGTACGAGCATGCACTGGTGTTTTCACATCTCCTACAGACCCGGTTTGCACAAATTTTTGCACTATTTTTCCGATTGTACGCACATTTGGACGATTAAATTGACCGAAAGAATCACGAAATGCACGATATGCATTTTGATTTGAACGCCCATTTTCATAATAAGCCTGAATAACTTTAACGCGTTGCTCGATTGTGTATCTTTCCATGGTTCAAATTGAGTTAGTCTGAAATTGAGAAATGTCAAATGAAATGCAGAAAAAAACCACCCTTTATAAGAGTCTTTCCAAATTTGGGGAAAAGCTCCCTGCAAAATGAATGTTAAGGTAGTAATGGGCTGGACTAGGTAGTTCGAACATTTTTTTTTTTGAATTATTGCGGGCAGACCACCAGGACCTTTCAGTTTATTAATCTTCTCTGCAACTAGAGTAAATTTCAGCAAGGCCTTTGACAAAATTGCACACTGAATTATCCTATCGAAATTAAAACCTCTTGGTCTTAAGCCGGGTTTCATTTCGTGGATCAAATCCTACTTGATAGATCGCCAGTATAAAGTCCTCTTTAGATCGTCCGTATCTGACCTTATTTATGCTATCTCGGGCGTCCCTCTAGGTACCCACCTTGGATCTATGATCTTCATCTTGACAATAAATGATATTGAGTGCATCATCAAAAATTCTTTTCAGCTTACTCTATTTGTGACCAGCCAGTCCAATCAGTCTCTTCATTGCGCGACTTAGACGTCCTTTGTGATAGTGAACTCAATTTTCGTGCCCACACTGACAACATAATTAGCAGAGCCAACTCCGCGCTTGTTTTGTCAAATGATAGTCTAAGGAATTTACAAACCCATATGTCACAAAATACCTTTACATCGTCAGGCGCCTCTTTGAACATGCTAGCCAAGTATAGTCACCCAACTACGAAACCCATATCTTACGAATAGAAGCTGTGCAGCTGAGGTTCATCGTGGGTTGATAGTTATAACTTAACTAAAACGTCGTGAAGACGCTGACATAATATTTATTCATCAATCTTCGGTCTGTACCCATCTTCCGTCTCAATCCTCATCGCACCATATACGGTTAACCAATGTCCAGAATGCTGCACAAAGCTAACGGTATGCAAAGCTGCTTTGACTTTACAGTCTTCACGCTTTGCCTTCACGCCCGCTTGATATCTCCATCATTAATTTGTAATTAGTTTTTTTAAGTTTAACTTCAAGTTCATAATGCTTGTATCAATCTTAAATAAATAAATAAATTGAGCATCAGTGTCCTACGTTTATAGACTGAACGCTTAACTTGTCCTCAATCTCGAACCCGTTCAACTTTTGCCCAACAGTTTTCTTGGACTTTACTGACTAACAACTTTCAAATTGAGTAAGTCCTGGGCCGGAAATCAAACCATCGAACTTCAAACGCCAACAATGTGCATGAACTACAGTGTCTCGAACCGAATTCAAAACGTAGAGCTACATAATGTACATGTATATGTTTGCAGAAAATAAGGGCAAACTTATAGCCTACAGCCGGCTGTCAAAGGTTAGCCATGACATCATGACATGATAAATTCATGTCCAACTCATTTAGAATTCTGAATGACAGCCAATATATTACAGTACGGCCTTTAAGCGTGACCTATCAACCTACCCCTGTAATGAATCGCCCTGAATGCTTTTTGACATTTACATGAAACAAATAAACGGAACTCAAAAACCACAAAAATAAAAGTTAAATTGAAACGGAACTTCATGGCACCGGAAATGCCACTTACCTTCGAAAAATGAGCCAACAAAAAGCAAGGAAACCAAATAAAAACAAAACAAAAACGGATCCCGAAATGAAATGAGAAATCCTTACCTGTATCCCTCGGTAACCATGGCACGTCATGACCATCATTTTCTTTGCCCCCACCTTTACAATTACCCGCCAAAACAATTCCAAACATGATTACGATTTAACTGCTCTGCTCAGGCTGTGACTAGCTATGAGAAATATTGTAGCAAAGCGTCCTACCTCACTCATCGTCCTGTTGCAGTAGCAGCATCAGTACTACCAGCCGCTGGACAATTGTAGTGCAAATCTCTTGTTTGGCCTAAATATGTGTTGCGGCAGGCAACACAATACCTACAATAGGGCGGCGAGGAGTGCAGAAGGACTTCCTGCTAACGATAAAACGGTAAAAACAAATTATCTAACAAACGTAGCGCAAATTACAGGTTTTGCAATTAAGCAACAAAAGCTCCTCCCTCCTCTCCACTGGCTGGCCTCAATCCCTAGCTCACAGTGCTCAGCCTCTCTTCCTCATTTGTAGCCTCTGTAATGTAATAACGATAAAAATGGAGGTCGTTCGTTTGTTTGCGCCAGGATTATATTGAGAGTATCTCTCGCTCTTGCCCTTCGTATACGGTATCTGTGTCGTCCTTATTATGGGCTTGCCTGCGTGGCCTGGTGCTCGACGTGGCTACATATGTTTGGCTACATACACGAAGGGAGGACATACCGCAGCATGTAACCTGCAACAAATTGTAGTGAACTTTTAAATGAAATCACGTACTCGCAGGATGTTGTTACGATTGTTTTGTGTGTCCTTATAATATGTGTACAATTCTCATTCACTAAGCAAACAGCCAGCCATACAGTCAGACAGACAGACAGACAGACTGAGATACACTCTGCGGAGAGAATGTAATAAAATTTTACCGTTTACCTAGGCAGCAAGAAATATAAAAAAGGACACACATATAAAAAAAAAAGAAATAAACAACGTGGAACACAGGATAAAGAATAACTGTGCAAGCTAGGAGGTGGTGGGTGGTATGGAGTTGTCCTTTTTTGAGTTGTTTTTGTGCAATCGAGTGGATCCGTGTGTGGTATGTGTGGAGCTCACTGTGCTGTTTTATTTTATATGGGCTCTTTTGTATTTATGTGTGGCGGCGTGTCCTTGTGCGCTTCGACAGGCAGAAACGAACCACAAGCACAGTGTAAAAGTCCTGTTAGAAGTCTTTTGCCCAGCAGCCTGTTGTTGGTTTTAATTTGAAAGGACGCAATTGTATATATACGTTTAGTACTCTACACGAGTTTTCTTTGGTAACGTTCCTCCGAGGGAATGAACCAAATACTCGTATAACATTGAATTGCTACGGACACTGAATGTGACCGTGGTATGTCGTGTATGTTGAGGATGTTGCCAGGTGGGTTAGCACATTTGTAACTTTGACAAGGTTTACTATTCGCTTTGTTGGTTAAATGATTGTCACAAGAAAGTGAGTTTGAAAATGGGGTCCAACAAGGTGGAATACTGGCACCCACACTTTTGGTAGAAAGTAGTTCAATGGGCTGCTATTTGGGGTGGTATTCAGAGGAAAGGGGATTTTGTTCAAGGTGAAGTATATCATATATGTATCCTAATCACTACATGAATGGTCTTTCAAGTAGTTCAGTATAATTGTCCATCACCACCATGAAATACAGGAAAGAGCCACGAATGACAGGACGAGTAGCTATGAAGATGACTGTCAAAAAAACGTGATTGACATGGCTGGAGTAGAAAAGCGAAAGGCGTTCAAGAGATTTTGTAAAAGGGAGAGCTTCCGAGCAGTGCTGACACTGTGGTATCTTCAAAAAGATTTTTTTCTGCTGGACGGCAGAGACGTTTTCTACGATGAAAGAAAACTGGACATTTAATTAGAATATGGAGCGAGGTTTCGCCACTCTCAAGGTGGATTCTATACACTGAAACCGATAAGGAATCTATACTGTGTAGGTGCTTTTCATGATTGGCAACTGATTATCCAAGTTAGGACTTTGAGATTGTTCTGATTAAGGTGCTCTAGAAAGCTGTATGTCGTGCTTTAGAATTTGCTTAACGCAAAGTTGTTGTGGTGTGCTTTGTCAGGTTTCATTGGATTTGGACAAGGAAAGCTTCTGAAGTGACTATTTAGGGATGTAAAATCTTTAGCTAGCGAATATCTTGAAAACCTTCGCCATTGATTCGCAGAATTCGCTTGCGATCCAAAACTATCTAGAGCGGTCAACGAGCGCCTGCAAGAAAAGCCAACGAAGAACATCGAATGTGGCAAAGAAATGGAGACACGATGAAAGCAAGGATACTAGAATAAGTTACTGCATTCTCGCCAATCGGATTGCAGGAGTTTTTTAAAAAAAAGTTATGGCCCAAGAGAGTATTTTCAGGGATTCCAATTATAATTTTTATTTTCTATAAAATCAAAGGACATGAGGAATGTTTGTTGACTACAGCAGCTGAGTAACTTAAGTGGTAACAATTTTAAACTCGTCGCCGGAAATTTGAAATATTGTGACAACTGACGTTCCTTGTGGAGCACTACAAAAGTACATCCATATTGAGAAATGCAAGGCCAACACAGTGGTTGTTATTAGCCCGCAACTTCTATTAAAATAATTTAATTGATACCAAATAACAAGTCACTGCTAGGACGATAAGGATCGCACTATTTGGGTACTGGCGATACGGACAACGAGGGCATAATTGACAGTAGGGATGGAAACCTCATATACTTTTTTACGAGTTTGTGGAAAGTCTGAATAGAAGATTGACAATCCGATACGAGAAGGGTAAAAACCAATTAATGAACGGGATTATCATAGTCAGCAATAGGTTAACAGTGGCTTTTACCTTGCTCACCATTTGAACTAGTGGGAGAAACTACATCTACATAACGAACCTCGACATCGAATACACCCATGGACATTTTAAAAATACCAATTCAAATCTATTGTGGAACTGCTATGAACTAGAAATACCAGAACGCGGCTCTACCGGTCTCGCTAACTTAAATTTCAGAACGGATACTAATAGACGACCAGTCCCTTCTTCTGAAATCAAAAAAAAAAAAATCGTTTTCTAGCTGAAGAAAAAGAAGGACTTTGGGATAACGTATGAAGGTAAGTTATATCTTAGAACTCTTGTCGATTAATACGCTAAGAGCGAATCAAATTTGATTTCAACCACATGAACTGTTATTAGCGTCGAAAAGAGGAAAAAATAGGAAAGAGCGGGCTTTGCAAATCTCCGTCTAGAGCTTAAAAAATTCATACGTTTAGAAGATCATATCACGAAACCACTTGAAAGAAGTTCGATTCTCAGAAAGTTCCACCGTGAATTCGGCCATCAAAAGGTCCAAGAAAAAACTCCAGGCAGCACTTTTTAGAAAGATTGAGAATAAATTGTTCCACTCCAAAGGTTATCTATCTGTTTATGGATATCAGAAAATTTGTTAGCGTGACGAAATCGTCGCTGAAGATGCTGAATTCCAAATTATCAGTGGCAGTTATTATTCATTTTGAACGTTTGCGCTGATTCAGTTTTCTACACCTTCACAAGGGCGAACACTCCTGTTTCATGATATCTCGTGAAAACTTGAACGTTGTCTACGGACTTGGAAATGCGTGAGTTCCAGAAGTTGCAATTTTACAGGCAGGGAGAAACAACTAAAGCGCTTCCTTAAGCAATTGGCCTTATATAACTTATGTATCGTATGTGTCCAATGAGTTTCACTGAGCATCATCCATCGGAATGTCCAAGGCAAGATTCTGGACTTAGAAAACCTTGAGTAGGAGTTTCCAGTTCATGGTCTTGTCATGGAGTTATAGACTTGATTTTGCTTTCGAAGCTTGACTAACGTACAATACGTACAATCTCAACAGGTTTTCACAATTACATTTCTGGCAACACCGTGCTTAACTTTCACATCGTAATTCACCATCGTTATCCTTCTGGGACAGTAGATACTACTATTCCAGGCAGTATCCTAATATCTAGCGAATTTGTGATACTTTTTATTCACTTCGTTTCGCTTTTTGTGTGCGCTGTTGCCTCTAAGGACTCTCTGGTGATGGTCTTTCCGTTCTATCACATTGCAGTGCCTGTAACATAAAACCTGAACATTTATACATCATGGCACCACACTCACACAGCGATAACTACTAATAGTCCAACCGAGCAAATAACCGCAATAACTCGATATCTCTCACTAATGCTCATCAGGATTCGTCCTTCGTAAAATACCTGCCGGAAAGAAACTTAATTTCTATCCTCCACCATCGCCATTTGCCCCAAAAGGACGACTTCATAATGAAAGGACAAATGCAATTAATTAAAAAAGAAATTATACTCAGGTAATTCAGGACGACGACTACGATGGCACACAAAGATTTTTATATTTTTATTGCATTTTTTTTTTTTTTCGTCGGACAATATGTCCTTGGTAAATGTTATCCTGCAGCCATAGAATGTTGTATGACTCGGCCAAGCAAACGAAAAAAAAAAAATTAAAAAGCTCAACGGCAGATGGTTTTTATAATAGTGCTGGCGGAATGGAATTGAAATTTTCGTTGGGCCACGAAATTTACTCCTTTCTCTATGACTGTGTAGTGTATATCCTTTTTTGGTCCTTCGTATAGTAGTTAGTCCTTGGTTATTAAGAGGACTTGATTTAATTCTTTCTCTTTCAGCTTTTTTTGTTTTACTTTTTTCGCTTTCTTCACTGTGTCCTATTTATTTAATTAGTTTTCCTGTGCACAAATGTTTCAGCAAAGAAAAGGGTCAAAATTAGGGCACCACCGATCGGCGTAAATGACTACTTGCTGCTTAGAGAGATGTGGAGAATTTAAATGGGGGCTCAGTGGGTTCTAGTGCTTTGCTTTTGTCATGAATGCCGGGGAAAATTAAATTTATATTCCAGTGGAGAGTTTTTGAAATGTCAAATTTATTTGAATTAGGTAGGGTTAAGTGCAGACATTTTTAGACTGTGGCGCGACATCTGGTTTTGAATGATGACTACGGAACAGGTGGCACTGAGGACACAACATTTTTGGTGAATGGTCTTTGGTAAGTTTTCAGCAGTTTGTTTTTACTTAGTTTTAATTGTTTTGCTGACAAAATTTTAGGTATAGTTGGGGATTTCAGTGGAGCAGTGTGATATTAAGACTCATGTTTAAGACTGAAAAGACTTTTGTACTTGTGTATCAGCGAGTAGTTACATCTAATGAAGGTCACCTTTTGAACATAGAAGTCTTCTTTGTGCTCAAGATTTATTAGGTTAGATAGTTGATTTCACATTAAATTCCTGTACCGGAAAGATTCATAAGATTGAGTGTTACATACCTCCTCAAAGGGATTACGTAAGCAGATGCTTTCTGTCTCCTTAACCACTAACGTAGTTAGATATCGGAGAAACTTAATAGTACCTCACAACAGCACAATTGGAAGGAAGACGTTTAATAAGTAGATAGTGTCATCTCGAAAACGTTTCCAGTAAGACACGAGAAGCCTTGTAGATGCAGTTTGGCTAACTCGCTATACATTTTACATCCTAATAGTTTAGACGCAAAACAATAGAGCAGTTCACAGCTACAGGCCTTTTATATGGAACTACGCTAATAACAAAATTAATCTTTCGAAAATTCACTAGCTCGTCGAAAGAACGTTCACAGGCAGCATTGAGGAAAGACTAATAGGATTTCTCTACTAAAGAAGTAGAGAGCTTCCCGGCGGCGAAATTAAGGAGTGCAACTGATTTCAATGTCGACCACCTAGCAAAAGTTTTATGGAAACGATCTACAGATATAACCAGGGAACACTTGTACTCTGAACAGACACTGTCAACTACAAAAAGGAAAAAAAGCCCTATTATTAGGAAATGTGATGGCGTCGACTGGACTTGAAAGAAGCAGAGTACAGATAAACTGAAGGTGAGGGCTTGTTGTCAAAAACAGACCTAGGCTATATTCCAGCTTATCGACGCGTTATTTTACATAAAATTTAGTGAAACTCATTCATAATACATAACTATCTGCAGACACCAGGAAGCCTGTCGAAGAACGTATTTCACCCAAAGCTCGAATTTAAGCATCCTCAGCAGCAGAACGATTTGAACTCGAATTTCAGTATCGCATGAAGATAAAAGATATACAATAAGTGTCAAACGACACCACATCGATAGCATTTGCTTCACAACTGACGATGGCGTCAAAGATAATTTAAACTAGCTTTCGCAAATTCTTACAAACAATGATCTTGGTGTACAAGATTCTGTAAATATTCTTATCAACATACATATGTACTACCATAACATTCTTGGGTCTAAACTTATAACAGTTATGAAAAGTTGAGAAGTAATTTTTCATAACACACATACATTTCATTTTACCACTCAAGAATGTGTCTTACATCTCAAATTACAAAGGCAAATCGTTTGCTTAAGGAATATCTTAAACCACTCCTTCAAACAAATTCGCATTCTTTTGCAAATTAAAGAAATAAATCCACCCCAAACACCCATAACTCAAACAGCTGCATAAAAATGTAAATTTATCCCTACAGCATGATCCCTGTTTGTCTGCTACTACAGGACTTAACCACGCATTCACACAATCTTCGAACAGTAGTCTAATTAAGCAAACAAAACAGGTCCCACACGCGAACCTAATGGCACTCCATGTAAATTGCATATTAACTCCTGGCCATTCAAACTCCGATACATGTACAGCTGTGTATCCATTGTCACACAAATGCACCGTAAACGAGTGAACCATACACATGATTACGATCACAAATCGTGATGGAAATGTTCTCCATTGCGGTACATGTCATAAACGGTACGCTGCACTGCACACCAGCAATCACGTTCCACACACACAAAATACACAAACTAGATGTAAAAACACAGAATAAGATACAAAGATACAATTTTTATTCCCCTATTTGATTTAATTTTATTTGAAAACATCGTGCGATAATTTAATTCACATCAGGTGAAGAAGAACGGAGCTGCAGCAACACACAATCACGTCGTCGTGATTTGGAATCTCATTCGATTCCTCGAAACGGCAACAAAGGGAACCACCACCGGGAACCGTCTTTGAAAATAATTTGTCGATACTATATTTGAATATTTAGAGGGGTGGTGGCGAGAATTTTTCTATTTTTTAAGGGAATAAAATTACGTGAATGTATCACTTAATGGCCATTAAATTGTCCCGATTCGATCGGTTTTTTTTTCGTTAAAAATAAGCAAAACGCTCGCATTAGTAGCACCAATTGGAAGCCATTCCTCTTCCCAAGTGAGCGCTGCACTGAAAATAAATTCCAAATCATCGTCTACGATATAGCGCGAATTCTAATTGAAATTCACATCACGTAAGTGATATGAACTGAAATCGTAACCGTACGTAGCGCAGAGCAAACGAATGAAGAAACCTCAGTAAGAATGGGCGAGCTTTTTTTACCTTACTTGTAACCTCATGTTTGGTTCTCATAAGTTGGCCATAAATTTTGGTAGCCCAGGTGAGAGAATTGGAGCCAGAGAAACACTACTATTACGCTGGGTGCTAGAGAGATCCGTAAAACACCTCTATTATTGCAAAAGGGATTTAATTATTTAAGAGAGTTGTACATCGGCCAAGGCATACCAATCTTGAACTACCACCGACACTGTTAAAGGGTCTTGTGCTGGAATTAAATATTTTCTTTTTTTTCTACCGAAATTCACTTAATTTTATGGCAATAACCATAAATTCCCACACCAAGAAAAAGGAGATCGAAAAGAAGTGAACTCGAAAAGCCAAACGTTTTGGAACGAAGGAGTTGGATTGGGGCGGAAAAGTCCCCGAAATGACTTTTTTATGAAGAGAAATGATGGCTCTGGATAGGAACCGTGTGGGAAGCTCTTAAAGGGACTCGATACGGTAAATGGCGCACGTATATTAATTTATTAATACAACGAAGCCGGTAATGTACCACTAAATGCGTACGCGTACGCATGCCATGGAAGCCAAATTAGGAACGAAAAATTATCATTATCATGGGGTGGTGCTGCAAATAGGGTGGAAATGGATTTATGATTCTTTATCAATTTGATCGATGGTGGTATTTGTAAGATCTTATATGTATCTTCCAAGAGTATGCAGTTATAGATAGTGCTTTTACTTCAAGTCTCAGGCGAATGGACGAGGATACTTGTTGCTGGCGGAAAGGCTAACGAAAGGCACCAATCGGCATTGAAAAACAACTTTGGTTCATTGTTCTGGAACTAACTAGAACATTTGGTGTACTTCAAGATGTACAGGGGTCATTCCATGAAAAGTGGGAAATAAACTGAAAAATAAAAATATTGACATTTTCCCCTTAAGTTAGCTTCACAGCATTATTAAAGGAGGACGTAGTATAGAGTCCTGGTGAGATCAGGTGTCAGTGTGATAATATTTGCAGTGCAAAACATATGGAAACTGAGCAAAATAGTGGAAATCCGCATGTACTCGGACAAACAGTACAACTTTTCCAGTGATGACGATGTCCCTTTAGCTGCAATAAAAACCACTGTTACAAATCAACTTTGCGGACATGATGAATCATTATTCACTTTGATTGTAACACCAGTTACCAAATATATGTAACGTAAGTTATCCCAAGAAATGTTTTTATTTTATTTTTATAGCGTTCACAATGTTACTCGTTTCTAGCATGACAATATTTGTGAATTTCAAATCATGTATCTGGTTAATTAAGCAGAACTTGCTAAAAGTAGTTTGTGAACAAAAAATACGTGTTCTAAATTTGTAACGCGTGTTACAAACAAGTTTTTTTTAAATAAATAATCCTATAACTATCATAGTTTTTCATATTCATAAGACTATCAAACACAACCGTCGACCCAAACAGTGACAGTACTTCATTAGTCATTGCGTCCTGGTAATTATTCTTAACCTCCCGAGAGTACATGTCATGTCAAAGTCATTTCGAGCTGAACAGTGGCCACTGATCATCGTTAAATCTACTAAAAATCTGCCCACTGTTCACAGAGAACACTTTTGTGCAACTAATTTGTCTTAAGTAAGTTTTGATCTTGTGTCTTAAATGCCAGCACGATCGACAGCTAGCAGTCTCTAATTACACACACCCTATGTACTTTTCGGGCCGGTTTCATCTTTACCAGGGAGCATTCAAAGCCAATTCAAATAGGCAAACCATTCTGAGAAGTACCCTAACCTCTTTGGATCTACTAGTACCTATTGACCGTCATTGACAAGTGAATATGTATTTCAAAATTTTGTCAAAATCTTCATGCATGTAAAGTTTTTCAAGTTTTAAGCTCTAACAGGACACACAGAACAGCTAACAAAGTAGCCGGACATTGGAAAAACTACAAAGTCCCATCAAACAGAAGAATAAGTGCCACTCTCTACTGATGGCTACAAAGTTACCTACACCTCTTGACTCAACTTGGGGTCATCTGCCTGAAGCCTATCCATTGTATATTTGCACAAACGAGACAACAATTTTCTAGAAATTGGTCATAAAAACCCTGGCAGACACATCAAGAATTCACACATTCATTCGTTTCGCAACATTGTTGGCCCGACCAGCAAAATGACAGTGGCTTCAATTTTGCTTCGTTCGATGAGTCCATACTCACATCACACTGATCCCATCTATCCATCCAAGGCAGCGACCGATGATCGACACAAAGGTTCGAAGGTTAGGTGTATGTGTGTGTTTGTCGTTAATTTATTGGCACATCACTCTGCATCGTGCCGCATTTATAATTTGCAGCACCTTCTTAGCAACTTGAGCACTTTCATCTGGGAGACTTTTCTTCACACAACTCGAGGTGATAAAATATTCGCAGTGCGCACAACAATATTGGCGTTGAAGAATTCATTTTTTTTTTTTTTTGTGCCATCCTTCCTTCCTGCGGCAAGTTTGAGGATCTCTTTAAATTAATCGACAATGTTTGCGTGTTGAAGGACGACGATGACGATGACAACGACGACGGTGGTTCTTCTTTTTTTATTTTCCTGTCCCGGCGTGTGTAGTGTTTATTTTGTCGGGAGACGGACGGGATGTGTCTGCTGTGGGGCTATTTTTAGGCAAAGAAATTCGCGAGGCAGCCATCCGCTTGTTGGACTCTAAAGATCGCCGAGAAGAGGTGTTTATTGGTGGTTTCGTGCAGTAAGTGCATGTTGGAGGCGAATAATAAATAAATAAAGTTTTTCGACTTGTTCTTGTGGGGTTTTATTTCTGTTTAGACATGATGATGCACAGTAGCTGATGGCAAAGTTTGTTGGCTTAAACGCAGCCAAGAAGGCCATCTCGGGTTGGGTATTAGGTGTGGATGCTGCCAGTTGATGGAGGAGTCAATTAATGGAGAATGATGTTAAAAGGTTCTCGTAGAATAGTAAATTGAGTTTCTTTTTTGCACCACACGATGAAAAATTAAGAAGAAAAAGAAGATTTGCAAGTGGTACGAGAGGTATAGATGGATTGAGGTATGGTGGGCATCGTAAGTCATTCGTGTGATGATTTTGTTTACACAGAGTTCGGGAAGATGTTAGCCTTCGTTTACATTTGAAAGAAGCTGGGGTTTAAATTATTTTTTTTTTAACATCACACCTATGTTTAAGGTCTATCGAACTTTAGTGCAAAAATAGCGAGGTTGGAGCCACCCCTTAGGGTAGGTCAGGTTGAATTATAGTGGATGCTTCCATTGTTAGTGTAAGCAGACTTAAACCAAAAGCAGGCTCAATTTGAAACGGTGAAGATCCCTGACATTAATATATACTCAAGCAGTTCAAGATAGATCTTCTCAGCGTATTGTTAAGATTAAGAGATTGCACTACTGACAATCCAATCAATGATGAGAGACACAAAAATATAGAAATTAAGTGCTAACCTAGCCTTGAACAATGAAAAGATATTGTTGGTGAAGAATACAATGCAAAGATCACTTATTGGGGATCTAGAGTAACTACATCCAGAGGAAGAACATTTCCACAAGCACTAACAGAACTTGGCTGTCCACAAGAGAACCGACGTATTGGCCTTCAGACAAAAACAACATACCATGATCTGATGAGCTTTATGTAACAAAGCTAATTTTTGTTCAACAATAAAGGCGTTGTAATCAGCTTTCTAACAATCCAAGCTCGTAAAAATATGTAAAATAAAACTGAATGAGATGGTAATCATCTGCTGAGACATAGGGATGTCCCCGGAAATAAAAAAGCCGATAAACTTATTAGAAAAGGGTCTGGAATGAATTCGTCACAGGTCCTACTCTTGGGTAGTACACCGCTTAGTATACTTCACAGGGAAATAGACATAGAATCCACCAGAAAAGCTAATAGACGCTGGTGTCAATTAGATACAAGTGCTACAGTTAGATCGTTATGGACAGTTTTCAATAAAAAGAAAACTATTAGTCTAATAAAGCTTAGTCGAAAGGAAATTCGAAAAGTCACCGGTGTCCTGACTAGGCACTACTTGATAGGCAACCATGCAGCGCAGCTAGGACTTCCATACAACGACTACTGTAGAAGCTGTAGAGACGAAGAAGAAATAGAATCTATTCGCTATCTACTGAGCGACTGTCATGCACTAGTCCTTAAATGAAGAACAACTCTTGGCAGCAACTTCTTCTCAGGACTGGAGGACCTGCGAAATATAGAGCTTATTAAACTACTGAGATTCATACATTTATCTGGGTGGTTTAACTAGGATAAGAATTAATTCCTGAGAACCTTAAAATTAATTAAGGTTCTCAGGGTTTTAAACAAATTGGGCATAATGAACTAAAAGGGCACCTATTTACCTAACCTAACCTATCCCCTAATTCGACAAGCATAAGATGAAGGTACGGACCTAGATTCAGATCATAGTCCAGTTCTGTTAAAAATGAATAAAAGGATTAACATCAAGGAAAACAACGTATATCTGGCCAACGAACTAACATATTGGGGGTACTTTAAATCTCGAAAAGCGTTTACAATTGTACCTATTATAACAATCAATGATCCCGATGAGATGAAGTACAACTACTTACTCACGACATTCAACAATCGGCACGGTGTGCAACAAACGGCACAGTGTGCAACATTATTAAAGATCCCCTACTTGTTGTTTTACGTTAAGTAAGGTAATAACTTTAGTTAGTTTCAGAGTCAAAGTGTCTTTTCTTTACCATACTTGTGAGGCTATTTAATCAAACGCTCTCAAAATCAACCAGCCTGACGAGGTAATATTTGCCCTGTGACGTGACTTTAAATTCAAAAATTATGAGAGTATCTGTTACCCTTTAACAGAAAAGTATGATCAAAAAAGCCGAACCTTGTGGAACACCATTCCAATGCCTCTCAGCTTGAAGTAGTACAGTGAACTTAACATGCTTCCACCCACATTGCTCTTAGAATCGAGTGCTACGAACTTATTATCTCTGCTTTCTGCCCAAATCTGGATGAAAACAAATCAAGATGCATATGATCCCCCAAAATTACACCGAAAACGATGACTTTGCTTATGTTTTCCTTCTTTCAACAAATGAATGGGTCACAGCTTGTACTAATCGATGTTAAAACTTTAAATTAAATCTATCAAAGCGATTCCGACACTTCCGATCAAAGTGAAGGACAACAACTCCCTCAACTCCCTACGGACGCGCGCACCAACCATCATCATCATCACATCACACCTGAGCTATTTTCACACACCATAACAGCGCGCAGCACTAATCTGCTTAACTTTTCATCGCTCCAGAAGCACAGCAGTCGTTTTAGAGCCGCTTCGCTTCATAAAAACCAAAACCTACTTCCTCACTTTCCGTCGTCTGCCAGTCGGGCGTGTGCATACATCAAAAAAAAACATTTTAATTCCAACTTGATGACATTTTTGTCCGGGACTTTGTATAAGCGCATAAGCGCCCTTGTTAATGGCTCATTTATGAGAGAGCGTCAGGTTATACAATTGCCGTCGATCGCGTTTCCCCCTCTACACAATACACACCGACTGGTGTGAGGATTACTATTCCAAATGTAAGCGGATTATTTTGGCACCTTTACACAGTTGAAAGGAGTTTGGCGTGTTCCGCTCTGCATACTGTGTGTTCCCGGATTTCGATTCACTGGAAGTGGAAGTGAAACTCATTAGGGTCAATACTGTGAACCAGTTCTGCGGTATGCAAATGAAGAAGCAGGTGGTTTGTATGTATCATAGTTTGGGACCGACAAAGAGAAGTGTGGACCGTATTTTCTAGCTTTTGAAATTATTTCATTACATCGAAGTTGACAGACCATAAAACTTGACGCATGGGTATATTGTCGAATGAAGAAGTTCACATCGAACTTCTAGACGTCTATGTAGAGCATTTTAACCCAAAGAGGAACTATATTTGTGACGTTACGGGATATTAAAACAGCTGGCTTAAGTTGTTGAGAATGGTTCATCCTCTTATTCAAACCACAGTGGCACGTACAATTCAGTCCGCAAATCTCGTAAGACTAATCGAGACAACCACATAAATGCGGTCTCTGCGAACATACCCATACCCAACTACAGTACTGATCTGCAAAGCATGCAGCTGGGATAAAATTAGCTAAATAATGTGTGACTTGTGCATTGAACCTTAGGTTTACCAAATCTTGACCTGTTATCAGAAAAAAGAAATGGAAGCGAATAACTAGGTAGAATGCTGGCCGCACCGAATTTCGCTGCGAAAGAAAGAGAAAAGATTAGCTCAGCGAAAGCCACTAGCTACAACGGTCAGGGCAATATGGGGATCAAGAAAGTCCAACATAGCTCTTGCCAAAGGTTTTTTAAGAAGACTGATAACGAAATCATGCAGATGACGCAGTCTTTTCTAAAACCACACAAAGAGTCCTTATAAAACTAAACGGAACTCGAAATCGTTTATTTTAAAAACATTGTTTAAGGTATTCTTAGATTTAAACTATATGGACAAACTAAAATGAGCTGTCTAAGTATAGTTCCGAGTCATTCACCGGATGATACTTTTTTGCACAGCTTTTCGGAAAACACTTTAAAGGACTGTCTTGCGCTCGAAACCAAGACTTCAGTTTTAAAGTGGTTTTCATACCAAAATCAGCAAAAGTCTCACACTTCAGCTCTAAATGCTGAGGAAATCTCTAGATATCTACATCAAAAGGTATGTAATAGATAGCACCAGACTATCTAGATCGCAACATACCCACTAAAATGATAAATCAGACCTCAAGCACACGACGTGAGCTTAAGTCCGCATGAGCTTAAGGTAAGGTTTGCCTGTCGTACGAGGCGACTTAAATGCATCCAAAAGAAATAGCCTTAATGATGCTATGAGCAATAATGGTAGACAAGGACCCACCCCCTTGCGAATCGATGAGATACTACCACATCTTGCTACAGGCTCCGTGAAGTAATTGTTATTACGTTTCGAGACGCTGTCACATGTTTATAGGTACCCTCAGAAAAGTCCTCGAAAAAACTCGGAAGCGGAAGACATGCCTTGACTTCACATCACATATCACAGCAGCGTTGCAAACAATATCTCACTTACTTCCAATAGACGTATTTGGTCTTTATCTGACCACAAATTCAGCCCTGAGATTACGGAGCATGCAACATCGCAACCTCCTCGATATCACATATCTACTGCACTCTAATGTTGACTTCAATATGGGTTTCTAGTTACGAATGATACAAGGTGGTACCCTATATGAATTGTCTATGATTTTTGCAAATAGTGTCTCCTGTCACCTTGATATTGGCAGTTGTGTAGTAAACAGATGAAAAGCTATACTTCTCAAGAACGTCGAATAATTGTGTCGATTTTTTTGCGGAATAAATCATCAGTAATAAAAACACAACGTGAATTTCGTCAAAAATTTCCCCACCGTTCAACACCGACTAGTCGCGCAATTCGACTTCAGACCGCACGCCTCGAAGATACTAGCTTACAAAGCGTCGGTCAAAAATATTGATGCTGTGCCCGAGGATGTGGAAGAGTGTCCAGGAACATGAGCGAGACGACGGGCCAAGCAATTTTGGTGAAAGACTTTAAGATGTTTCCGTATAAAACTCAGATAGTGCACCCCATCAAGCCTGCCTGGAAGACAGCCAGCGCATCATAAGCCTCAACCATGAAGAGGACGATTTTCCTTCAAAATTAATCATGAGTGACGAAGCACATTTCCATCTCTCAGTTAATAAGCAGAATACTCGCTTTAGGGGTACTGAAAACCCGTTACTTCATGAAGAACACTTTTACAGGCCGTGTTTAACAATTTACATTGGCTCGCAAGATCACCATATCTGACCATTTCAGACTTTTTTCTTTAGGGTTATTTGAAGTCATTGTGAAAAAGTCACAAACTTTCGCAGCCCTGAAAGACAAAATTAGATAAGAAATAGAGAACTCAGTGTTTAATGGAGCAAAATTCAAAGCCCAAATAAAAATAATAATAAATTAAATCATCGTTTTTTAATTTAGAAAAAAGTTATAGCTTGGTTGCACAAAGAAGAACACATAGGTACACACGCAAGGACCGAATCTGCGATAGACTTGATTTTAGCCACCAATGCTCTACCAACTGAGCTATCCGTACCGCAGATTAGCTGATCACAAAATGTGTTCGGGTCGTTGGCGTAGCAAACTAGCCATCTCGGCCATGGAAATGGCCAGTTTGGGGGGTCAAAAGTAATACTTCTTCTTGGTTTCATATAGTTTCAAGTATCTGTAGCAAAGCATGAAACACCGAAACGTCCTTTACTATGATTCAATATCGGATGGCCCGAAAACAAATGAGGAAGTTGTTGATGAATAGAATACCAGAAAATGACTTTGATCTACATTGACAACCAGGACTTTCGAGTATAACTAATCGTACATCTTCAAATGTCGTTACTGTCGAGACTGTAATGAACATTTTCAATGGTGATCCACACCGGGATAGTGGTTAGACTGAAGCTAAACACCCAAACTGAAATTCTGAGCCATAGAGCTTTAACTTTTAAAGAGGCAACAATCAGTTGATGCCCTCACACTCTCATTAAGGGTCACACCTCCATTGATTGCAAACTATTCGCAACATGAAATTTCATGAAAATTTTAAATATATCCCCAAAAAGTATCTGACCGAGATCTCCCCTTTAAACAAACAAATCACACTTATGTAAATTGTCAAGCTCCACATAGCAATAAATTACAATATTTCGAGATCAGATAACGAGCCCTATTCCACATGGTGAACAAAATCGCGCTCCACCGTGCTATTATTTCACCGATAATCTATTAATTTGTCATCAACGCGCTGCGGTAATTAATATTCCAACTGCGCCAGATAAACGCGAGTGTGAAATCCCAACGGCTGCAGAATGACACAAGATATCTTTTTCCAAAACGTATCTCCCCACCACATGGAACCAATGTGTTCTAGAATTCCCATAAAACATACGCGTATCCTTTAATGTCCACCGCGCGACTTACCAATTAAAAATTCACTTCCTCTTTTGGCTTAGACAGCTCGATGCCAATTGGAGAGAAGCGAGATGTGCTTCTTGGGGAACGTCGATGCATTCATTGTTCCTAGTGGTATGGGGTAAACCTTAAACCCACATCAGGCAAGAGAAAATTTCAAATGGCATTAGATTGGGACATGTCGCAACAGTCCAGTGCGGTTGCCTTTTGGCCATTTAATCTTTCGCGCCGCTGTTCCTCCTGCTGCTGCGGTTCTGGTGGTAGTTTCACTAGCACTTTGCCCATTTTATTTATGACCGCATTCTACAGGGCTGAAAACGCTGTTTTTATTTTAGCACCACAGTGTGAAAATAATTCGGCTTTAAGCCATTTTCGGCCGAATTACAGCCATCGGCGCACAGAATATAGAAAAAGATATATGACATTTGGCTGGCGGTACTTTGCTTTGGTATCCTTGCTCAGCAGGAGTCATTCTATATACATACACACACAGTTGGGGTGCTTAGCAAAATTCGAATGGAGGCGTCTAGGAGTGAATGCAGGGCATTTGTTACCTGGAAGCCACATAGTATAGAGTAGATGATCAACGCGCGTTGTTGGCGGGCATACTGTGTGTCTATGCAAATTGTTTGACCCGATAGATACAGAGAGAAGAGGGCTGTGCAGATACTTATTATGGCATTGCGGTGGACAAACTTTCGCTGCATAACAGGAAATTTATTGGCCAAATAGAAATTGGAGTGGATTCCCATTTTTGGAGCGTTAAACGCGCGGGCGAAATAGTTCTGTGTGAAGTTTTACCGCCGGAACGAAGGCGTTTTTTTTTTTTTTTTTTCTTTCGAATGGCAAATTTTGCCATTTTAATGGGATTCCGGGATATATGGAGTGCTTTGGGAGGATTTTAGTTAATGTGTGATTGTGTGAAAGAAAAAGGGATTAAAAAGTTACAGTTTCTATGAAAGGAATAGCCGTGGTAATCGGTGGATTACTTAGAACATAATGTATGTCGTTGGATTTAGTGAAGCTAAAGATGAAAATGTAGGTATTCGAAATCGAGTCATGAAGTTAGGAGCTTAGTAGCAGTATACAGAAAGAATTTGTCAATGTTGGTGCTTACATTTATTCTTATACAATTCACTTCAAGTTACTGGCATCTAACCTCATCTACTGGTAATTGTAATTGTAGCTTTCTATAGGTTGCGATCTTCTTTCCTATTTACCAACATTTTGTAGCGATATCTGTTTGCAGCGATATGTATCAACTCTCGGTGAAACAAGAATCTAACTATCTCCCACATCTGGTTGATGTTTTTAAAAGAACTTCTCTCAGGAAAATTTAACGTATAACGGTGTGGCAGCGCCCCGAGATGTCTGTACTACTTAATGGAGCCCAATGCCTACTTAGCTCACTCGATAGAGCATGAGACTCTTAATATCAGGCTCGCGGGTTTTATCTCCTAGTTGGGCGCCATTGTAGTATAGACAGGTAACTATTTCCGAAAGATGAAAGACCGATTGATCTATTTTCGCATTCACTTGCATTTCAATAACCACTTGCATCAATGAGCCCCTCCTTAAAAAAGCTCAAATTAAATCAAATCCGTTACACCTACAATATCGCATAAACGCTTTCAGTTCCCTCAGATTTCACCCAAACTGAACAGGCGGAGGTCTGGGATCAACTGAAGAGCGATGCATGAGAGAATAAATGACAGGATTGGAGCAAAAGGAAATAAGTGATTTATTTTATGCAGCCTGAGGTGAGTATAGAAAATCACAACATTTTTCATATTTTACGCTCACTTGAGGTGCTGGCATACCTATTCACAGAACCGCAACAAATCGCCTCTGCGTGACAAAATGTGTTATATACTGCACTCATCTACACTTACACCTATGCTCTAGACACCTCATATTAAATATATACCTAGCCCCACTTTCACATTAATACCCGTACCAGTAGGGTAGGGCCTACAAGAAGAGGACAAAAACCAAACTAAACTAAGGTAAGATGCGCCAAGATGCGCGCTCCAATTATGGATGACCGGGGAACATCATTTCCACTTGTCTAAAGTTGTAGGAATATTTGTTACAATTTTGCAGAAAAAAAACGTAATATGATAGCTACCGCACTACAATATTTTGAAACTTGATGCGTCTTTGAATTAGATGCAAAAGATGTACTTCTGTGTAGGTTCATAGCGTTAAATATAAGAACTCAAGTTTTGGTACACTTTTTTTGGCTACGCTACTCTGCTATGAAATAAATTTTCTTAGTGGCAGCACTGCTGGGGGCCTCTGTTTACAAATTAGTTTTACTTTTCTTTCTAATGTGAGTAAGTAAGTACACAATTTTCTTCCGAAGTACTGGTGGGATCCACTTGATCCAACACAATACAAACAAATGGCAAGGGGTATAACATCTTCCAACCACAGATTCTCAAACTTGTAGAATTTTTTTTTAATTTTTTATGAGCAAGGTGAAAGCGATTATAAATGAGTAATTATCCTCAACCGGGAACAAGTCCGCTGCTAGCCGTTGAATGAGTATGGTACAGGCAGTGGTCTCAGATTGAAACAAAGGTTTTTCTTAGAAGAAACTACTACAGACTGTCCACAAAGACAAGACATAGCGATTTACTACACGCCTTGTAAAAAGTGATTCCACTTAACTAACTTAGGAGTAGCTAGGCAAACATTTAGATTAGGTCGGAGTGGGCGTACCATAGCCAGTTGTGCCAGTCATGCCTACATGAAAGGAAAAAGTTCTTCGTAGGTTATCTGTCAACGGTAGTGTTAAATAATTGTCCATTGCACTTCGAAACTACCTATGAACATTAATAGCGCTGAAAATCATTGATGGAGTGAATAGTGTACAATATAGGTATATTGAAGGTCCTCTACAAGGGATTCAAATTCCATTGTGATGACAAAATCAAGATGATGATTGCATTTATATTTAAGACCATCTAAAGGCATCTAATCTTTAGACAACTAGTCCCTACTCCTCTTTATTTGCCGCAACTGGCTCAATTTATTTGTGTCTGTTTAGTTGCAGACATTCTCTATCATTTGCATACATAAAGTTACTTCATAAACAAACCTTATTTAACCCCTTAAAGTGTATTACTTAATTTAAACTTAATTGTGTAACAAAAAAAATATCCTGTCTCAACTTCTCTGAATTATTCTCCAATTAGTGCCGCAACGCAAAATACGTTAACTATGACCATAACTCAGGCAATAAAATACAAATTGATTCAAAAATTAAATTACAATCATCGCCACCCCTTAAATTGTTCTACCCCCACCCTGTACTAAATCACGAACATTAAAAAAAAAAAAATCACCAATTAATGAAACCTAGCGCACTGGCACTCATTCTTCTCTCCTTTGTCGCTTCATCCTGCCACTGCTTCTGCTGCTGCTGTTGCTCATTCGAAGGCAGTTTCTTTAATTTTTAATTAAATTATCCCCTCAAACCGACAACGACCCCCCCAAAAAAAAACCTGGTAACAGGTGTGCTGTCGTCGCCGTCGTCCTCAGTTTTATTCTTTCATTAGTTTCATTCGTATTTTTCCGCGTCGGCAGGAAGAAAGAAAATGCCACCTTGTCCACAAAGTTTTTATATCCCAAGCTCTCTGTACTTCAAGTTGAAATTAAATTAACAGAACACACAAGCACACACAAAAACGAATGAAACTCCAGGACAATATTAATAACTGGTTTGTCCTGAAGTGAATCACATGAGAGACGACGACGAACTACCATCGTCCAGCAATAGATCTGCAAGCAAATAGGCATTCTGCACAGGACCCGTCCTTAGCCATCGACACATATATTCCTACTCGTAAAGCGGGCAATTTTATTGGAATTTTATGGAAATGGCCGACATAAGAGACCTGAACCGGCCTTATACTTGGGTCAATCTTTACCTCTGGGGGGTGTGTCACGGCTTCCAAGCATTCAATTAAAAGTCCTTGCACATTCGTAAATTCGAATAAACCTGTGAGCTATGGTCATTTGAGTGAGCGAGCGAGATGGCCAGACACCCATCCCCAACGTTGGCCACCAACAAGACTTGTTTGGAGGCGATAAATTGGGATTTCGTTGAGGGTTTTTATTCTCATTTGTATCTAATTTGTTCGGTAGATGTCGTTAGGATGCCATAAATAAGAAATGGTTGCGGAATTTAGAGCCACTTTGTTATGGCTTATAGAGCGGGCCATTAGGTTTGATGTCAATTGGTCAATTTAGAAAGAGGAAGATGGTTAAAGGCATCATGGTATTAAACACTAAAATGGATCGAATTGATGCAACTAATAGGCGTTAGATTGAAAAAAAGAGGAACGTACACTTGAAATTGACATTTCTGGGAGAACTTGATGAAAAGTCGTTTCATGGATGATAGGGCTAAAGGCGCCTTACATATAACTCCGACCAAGGGTAATGAGATTTTAGGCATGATATTTACATGAGATTTTAATCTTGTCTTTTGGTTTTGCTGAAGTCTCAATTTGTGCAGTTTCGGCCCAACAACCTGACATTTACAGATCCTCTTCATGCGAAGAAAATCAAAGTTAATACGAATAGGACCGTGCTGTTTAGTCGATTCTATCATATATAATTTAATGGAGTCATCAAATACTTCTGGCTTGACTGCTCAGCTTCCTGATCTCGGGCATTAATGAAATGTACCTTGAGTCTTTCGCAGAAAAATCATCAACAATAGGTAGAAGAAAACTACATTAAAATCGTTTCATCTAGTAATCTTAGGTATATGGTCCAGTGGACTTTTTTATAGACCTTTTTGCACTCTAAATGCATGTCATATACTGTTTTGACAAACGATTTATAGTTTGGCCGTCATGTTGAATTAAATTTACCGTACAGATTATTTTCACCCCCCCTTCGGTACACATATAGCTTCAGGACCCACTGATCTGAGGCCGGACGGTATCAACGCATATAGATCGAGTCTTGAGACAGACAGGGAAGAGAAGATGTGGAAAAGTACGTCATGTTCTGTGTAGTGCTTCTGAGTAGAAACCTGCTCTTGTACCTATTGCCAGTAGTGAACGTAATCTCATAACCACTTAATTGGTTTTTTGACTCCCAGTCTTTTCTACTGGGGAATGGTATGTGCATAAGTCTTAGGCTATATCCAATGAACATAAATGATGTGCGGTTGTAGTCCCCCTCTTTTCCAAATTCAAGCGTCGGAAGCATGTCTCGCCCTTCATACCTCTAAAAGAGTGGCCGAATCAGCGAAAAATGGGGGCTAAATGAGAAGCTTCTTTAAGTTGCCAACTTTCATCTAATATCACAATATATGATAATATGACTAATCAATATTTAGAACTAATGCATGAAATGAATGCACACCATGTGAAATTTTTCTTTTGAAGCTTAGAAGAGGATCACCGACAAAAAGTTCAGATTTGATTTAAATTTTGTGTAAACAATAAAAAAAAAAGGGAGCTAGATGTGAGTTACCCCATCCAGAGGTATTTTCTCTGGCTAGTTTAATAGTTTGAGCCCTGTTTGCAAGTGTTTAGCCAGCCCTTCTCCCTTCAACTTCACGCTTCCAAAATAGCTTGTAGTCGAGCATGATACCCAGCTATGTTGCCGCTTTTTTGACACAAAGAGACTGAGACCCGACTTTTGAAAGAATGACTCTATTTTTAAACTAGTTTAAGACTTTCTGATACTTTTTCGTATAATATATATATTTTTAAAATACAAATTCTATTGATTTGCTCATCATCAATCATTCAGGATAAAAAATATTTATCTCTGTTTATTCAACAAAAAAGTCACGAAGTATTTTGTTGCGATAGTATCAGCAAGAATGCACACGTCCATTCAACGAAATTAAGGTAAAGGATGTATTTTGTGGTCGAAGTTGCTCGCGACTTTAGTGCTGGTTTTATGACTCTAATATTATTAGTGATCAGCTAAATAATTAAAAGATCAGCTAACGTATATGCTGGCAAACAAAGTAATTCACCAGCGAAAAATTCATTTTTCAATCAGCAGAAAACAAAAAAAAATAGAAGAAAAAGTAATTGATTAGCAAAAACAAATTATTTGATCTGGAGAAATAAGCAATGCTTCAAGAGAAAGTATACAGCCTTGGCCATAAATGAAAATACGTTTTATAAAAAACTACTACAAGTAGTCCCAGGATTCGTTACCCATTATTGACTAAATTATTGGGAATTCCCGCGATTTTTAGCTCTGGATTTTTTGTGTGCGGTAAAACTGGTATAATTGGTATCATTTCGAGAATAGTAGTGAAGTGTGTATATCAGTTTTTTTTTTATTCATTGATAATTGTTTTTGTTTAAATAATAAAAGTAATCAAAGATGGCTAAGCCAAAAAGACACGAATTAAGTTTGCATTGGAAATTTATTTTTAATAAAAGTGGGTCCGAACTGAATACTAAAGCAGAATGTGTCTTTAAAGATTAAAGATTTTCGGGACTCCTGGCGCAGTTCACGTTCGGAGGAGAAAGGGAGAAGAGTACCATACCAATTATGTGGTACCCACAGTCAATTTTGGTGGTGGTAGTTGCATGGTGTGGGGCTGTATGGCGGTAGGAGCCATAAGAGAGCTATTCATGTGCGAGGGAAAAATGAATAGCGACAGCTATATTGATATTTTAAGGACCTCCCTAAGGTCAGACTATGGTAAAATATTTGGAAACAGGTATCACCGAAGAACAATTATTCAGGTCTATGCCATAAATCCCGAAAAACGAACGAACGAAGTAGTTTTCAAATCAAAACATTCAGGTCTTGGAGTGGCCAGCTCAATCATGAGACCTGAACCCGATTCTACAAAAGAGGATAAAGAACAATAATCCGACATCTTTAGCAGGCCTGAAGAGCACTGTACGACGGGAATGGGAACACATCAGCTCGAAATAATGTTTTAATTTAGTTGCTAGCATACCTCGTAGGGTTTTTGTAGTGATAAAGGCTGCGAAGCGATTGCGAATTTCAGAAAATAATATTAAAAACAAATTTCTTTCTTCTCGTTTTCTTTTTGCTTGTAATTCTTAATATTTTAATTCCTTATTGTTGTTTTACTGACATATTTATCAAAAAATTATATTCTGCTAATCATATAATACTTTTGCTAATCACTTACTTTTTCTGTCGATCAAAAACAATTTTCCTACGATGAAAACGCTGTTGAATAGCTAATCAAATAAATTTATTTTGCTGGTCAAAAAAAACTTTTTCTGCAGTGTTTTGTGAAATAATGGTTTTTATCACAATTTAAGTTAAAATTGTTTTATAATTTTTTGTTTTGCCACAGAAGTCCCCTTCTCTTCATACTAACTATAAACAATCTTGAGAGGGTCATTAAACACTCTTCTCTCTCCCTCTACGCTGACGATACCAATTTTTTCACAGCCATTTTTTGAACTTCAATATTTTTTCGATTTGATGCCTCAAAAATAGCTAATAGCTCAACACAGCCAAATACCTTGTCCCGTAAGTATAACAAATCACCGTGTGTCCCTCGTTCAATCTCTTCGCGATCCCTCTACAACGGAGAGTTAAATATCCGTTTGCGTATCCTCACCACTTGGTTTTGTCAAACGGTGGTCCAAAGAATTCTCCAACCCTTACGTAACCTAACGTGATCCCTCTACATTACCTTTGCTCGCCCCCTCCACGAGTGTTCCAGTCAATCGTGGTTCCCCTTTCAGCGAGTTCACGTATCCAGAAGAATATGTAACGTTGTTTTCTTCGTGTTGCTCTTCGAAGTTTGTCCTGGAATGACCCTTTTATCTTACCTTCCTATCAAGACCGCCGCAATCTTGTTAACTTGAGTACCCTTGAAGAATGTAGAGACGTAGCAGACATCACCGTCGAATGATTATTAAACGTAGCCGTACGAGTGTTGCAAGGACAGCAAGATTAATATCACACTTAAAATGAGAGTCTTTCACAAAATATCCAGCAGTCTCAATATCGAACAAATCTACAACTATCTGTAGACTTGTGTTAATATCTAAGACGCGACTATTTCAAAGTATTGGAACTGATTACTGTTTCTAAAAGTAGAAAACGTCATTCAATTCTCATAACAGAGAGGCGATTTTTTAGTTTCTTTATTTTCGATGGTCAAGCAGAGGATAACGAAACCTCCCAAATGATCGCAACCCACTATCAAGCTCAAAATGGATCCACCAAAAACGTGAACAAAAATGACAAATGCTCTACCTCCACATTACCTCCTTTCACGATATGGATGACAACAACACGTTTTACCATGACAATCCCAAATTTGTTGGCCGGATTTCGGCGCTGTGTGCTCTCCAAAACGTAGTATATGTAGCGCACCAACAGAGCAATAAAAGAATTTCATCTCGCTACCTTAATTGCTTCTAAATTTCAATTGTCTTTGGCCATTGTCATCGTTTGTTCTCCTCCGTGGTTCTTGTTTTTCGGCCACGTTGCTATGGAGCACACACATTCCCATTACTCATTCCCGATTATTCAATAAATCAACGAGACGTGTTCGCAATAATTTCATTCAAAAATGTTCATTCCTGCTACAGATTCCCCAGAAGAAGAAGAAAAAAAAAAAGAAACAGTCTATTGTACCGAAACCAGGCAATAACCCAGTCAACCATTCCAAACATCAGCATCAGCAGGAACACATTGTGCTTTCTGCTTAGTCGTGATGGAACTGCTACTACCCACTTGACAGAGGCACAGATGCATGTACACAGCCAAAGACGTATCTGCCCAGATACGCGAATTTAACCGCCACTCGGTCCAGTCGACCACGTCACGACTTAATTGTTACGCACTTTAGAGTGCTGTGCCTATGGACCACGATGGAAGGCTTTGGATACCCTGATGGTGATCATCGTCGTCCTCCACCGTCGTATGAGGCGCATTATAGCTACCCTATACTCTGAAGCCAACATTGATTTGGACTCACGAAAAGATTGTTGAACACGGTCCTGTACGCTGCCATTCCTAGTGAGCAAGAGAGAGGGAGAACATTTTGACATAGAAACTTAGATTTTTTTTTTTTCACCATGGTGTGTTCCATGGCTAGGTAGGCAACATATAAAAACGAATAAAACGATTGAACCAGGAAAATAGCATTTTCGTGATTCGGACATTATAGAAAATTTTCGCGGACGCGCTATGTAGGAATAGAGCACCGAATGGCTTCTTGGTTCTTCAGTTGGTAGTTGGAACAAAAAGATATAAAAAGCAAATCGCAACATTGTCCTTCGTAAAAGCCCAGGAAGAACAAAACAACCACACAAAAATTCTTGAGTCTTAAACATTTCTGAATCTAAAATAATCTGATTTGCAAATCACGTAAATTTATGGAGTTTCTTTGTTGTAAACAAAGAAAGAAACGTACGCACACTGTTGTGGACTTTCATGGATTCTGGTGTGAAGATATTCTAGGAATTTACGGCGTGAATTCGAAAGTGATTGTGGGAATATTTTTAGGTTCTGGGTAATACCAGCATTGGACGTTCCCAGATGTTGACCTATTTTTGGAAGACAGGTGTGTCCAGAGTTCGTCATTCAGCTATGTTTCTATTTATTACCACTTATTACTTTACTCTAATTTTGTTCTTTAATTTTAAGTTAGTGCGATAAATTGGTTGACTGTTTCGGAGAATGTTGTTGTATCCTGCTCTGATATTATTGTTTGGTGAGCGTTGAGCAAAAGTTCCCCTTTTTTTAGTGACAGATTTTAGCATCAGGTGCACTTTTAGGCGATATATTCCATTAACTATAAATTATCTTAAAACAGCTTCTTCTGGGAAATTTACCAACCCCTCGCACAACCAGCAGGCTAAGGAATCATCAGACGATCTGCTAAATGAATAAATTACAGAAAGGGTATGGAAAGGAAGAACCAGTTGCTCAACGTCCGGATTCGATATCTCTTCTTGTGACAACTAGCAATAACCTCAAAATCTGCATCTAGAATACTTTGGCGCAGCTTTAAATTGAATCACACAAAAAAAGGAAAGCGACCCCTCATGTACAACTGCACCCTAGTGCTTCATTTTTCTAAGAAAAACATTCAAAAATTATATCGGAATAATATATTTCAACTGAAAAAGAAAACATTCGGGAAAGTTACAATCCGTCTAGAACGGATCGTATGGTACTCTACCGCCATATTTTAACTCATCCCTAACAAAGTGAGCATGGCTTTGCAAAATTTTTAAAACAGATCCAATGATATCTTTCTATTTCAGCAATTTTGAAGAAATTTCATCTCGAAACTGTTACTACAACTTTTTCTTAGCAGAAAGTGGGCGTGGCTTCAAAAATTTGTAACCGAAGCTCACGAATTCTGATGCGATATTCACAAAAAAAAAAATATGTTTTTTTTTAAGAAAACGCCCCTAAAAAGTGGACGTGGCCATATATAATATATGAACGAAAAGTAGAGAAAGTCAATGCCTACATCTTGACAATATTTTTCAGTTTATAGTAAAAAATAATGAGAAAAACGACATTTTCTTAACAGTGAGCGTGTCTATGGGCGATTTTAACAATTTTTACAATTGTAACCAATTTGTATGCTCCTAGCTCAAAATTTAAGGCCCAAAAAGTAATAACATACAGGCGGACGGATGGACATGATGCTGATTAAAAGATCCTAAGAATTAAATCCCCTATTACCGACCCATTGCTAAACTCTGCTGCATACCTAAGTTCTTCGAAAGCATTGTTTACGATACAATGTTCTTTCATTGCAAGTCTGTCTTTTCCCCTAAACAGGACGGATCTCCTAAGGGAAGATCAACAACTACTAACTTAACGGAATTCGTATCTAACACTGAGGATGGCAAAGAATATTCGATAAAATCCAGCACCGAATCATTCTTTTTAAACTCAAATCATTTGGCTTTCATTGCGTGAGTCAAACACTACCTCGAGGAACGTCAATACAAAATCATATTTAGATCATCTGTATCCGACCCCAATATAGCCACTTCTGGGGTCCCTCAAGGTAGTCATCTTGGTCCTCTGATTTTCATTTTGTCTATTAATGAAGTTGACGGTATCATCAAACATTCTTATTTATCCATCTACGGTGATGACATGAAAATCTTCAGGCACATATCAAACCCCGTTGACTCTTGCCGATTTCAAGTTAACTTAAACAGCTTTTCAACCTGATGGCAACAAAATTTTCTTGAGCCAAACTATTATATATTTCCAAAAGCATCTTCCACCAGCCTATGCATCTGTAACGAGCCCGTCACTTCCATAATAGAAAGCAAAATTTCCGCTGCCATATTGATTATATTATTAGCAGAGCCAACGCTGCACTCGGTTTCGAGAAACGCTGGTCTAAAGAATTCTCGTCACGAAATCTCTCTACTTCATGTTTGTTAGGCTAATCCTCGAATATGTTACCCAAGTCTGGTCCACCTATTACGATACCCATTCCCTTCAAATAGAGGGTGTTCAACGTGGGTTCATCCCTTTTGTTCCACGCGGTCTTCCTTGGGCTGACAGTTATAACTTACCCCCCCTATGAAGATCGTTTGACATGAATTAACGTGCAGCTACTTGAAAAATATAGAAATTTTGCCGACAAACTCTTTGTACATCAGCTGTTAGCAGGAAACATTAACTCCCCTGCTTTGCTCTAAATGATCTCCCTTAATACTAACCCACGCCTCCTAAGCTTTATACGCCCCTTCCGTCTTAATTTTCACCGCACCAATTATAGCTGCAATGAACCAATATCTAGAATGCTACGCATGGCTAATGGCGAACTTTTGCTCTTTTGATATTCATTATAACAGATTTGGACTTAGAAACGCCCCCCTGAATTCCATGTCCACTCCTTCTCCGCCTTAGTTAATTTTGTTTAGTTTTAAGTTTAGCTTTTAAGTATACATTAGTCTACAGCTGGGTTGCACGTACTGGCACCCATTCGCGGTTTTTTTTTTTTAATCAATTTAAAAATTATTTTGACTATTTTCTAAAACTTGTCTTTGCATATGTCAAATATTTCTTAGATGTCGAATTCAACAAAATCGTTCCAACCATAGGCTGTTAATAAGGAAAGAACCGTCGTACGATTTTTTCGCCAAAAACACTGTTAGGATCTTTTCATTGCTTATTCGCTGTGATAATTATTCCGATCATCTAACAATTTCAACTGCGTCCATCAAGACCTGGCAATAGCTCAATTTTAGAACATTTTCTAGATACCAGGGATTCAAACAATAAGTTCACTTCAAGCTTTGAATATGTCGTATGCCAATGAAACTCCAGGCTCTATTTCCACAATGTATCTTTTGAGGATGAACAAAAACACAGCTAACCAGCGCATATCCCTAACCTGCACACAATACTTGCCATTGGTCTTCACGACGATCAAAATGGCCATATTTGGGTCGAACGCGCACACATGACTTCCTATGGTAAATCATTGCAGAAAAAAAACCACCAAACATGAAAATCGTTTGGCGCACACATTCCAGGCTACTGCGCGTGGCGATCGTTTCAGCAGTCTACCGATCGCCATCCTTAATAAGCCATTCAATCCAACCAACCATCCAGCTAACTATTAACCAAAGGCTTACCGCCTTTAACAATATGTACCTGCGTATTTTTTGATATAGTGTGTGCTGGCCCTTAGGTTATTAAACCAAATCGGCCGCCAACTTGTCAAATGTCACAACTCGAGGAGTGAGCGAAAGATCCAGATCTTTTGAAATGTCAACATGTCTACAAGACATGGCAATATTTAGAGACAAAAAAAATAATTTATATTGCAATCAATTCCTGGATCTATTGGAGAAAGATATGTACGAGTATGTATTCCATTCGTATTGTTGCTTCCCCCCTGGTGTGAGAATCAACCCATAATCGATGATGATCAGTGTCTGGGATTAAATCGAACACAATGATCAGATGTGCTTGAGAAAGAGTTTACCACCGAGTTGAACTCTCTCATATGCTCCTCACCGGATGTGGGAATTGCATATTTATTGCCTGTGGCTATGTACATATGTGAGGAGCATAATCCTCCTCATAAGCAGCAGAGCTTACCAATATTTAACTGGTGGATTAAAGGAACAGAGAGAGAGACTCCATTGCAATTTCCATTAAATGAGGCATTTTTGAGAAACCTTGAAACACGTTTAAAGGAAACGAAGGGTCGAGATGAACATTTAAATGAATTTTTATTGAGGAGAACTAGTGGCATGCATCAAGGTTGGATACCTTGGTCAATTGGATTTTTCACTTTTTTTTCATCCAACTTCCTATGCAAAAATATGCAAACTGCAATCGCAATGGAATGAATTAACGAACATATATGTTGGTTGCTGCGAGAATGTATGCGACAAGCACTAGGGAATCACTGTTTTGTTAAATATTCAACCAATTGTAGGTTGAACGTCGCCGATGTATTTGCGTAGGGCTGGACGAAATTTCATGAAAGAAGAAGCATTAGATGGATCTCAAACAAGGGGATCTCTAGTATAAAGTTTAGACGACATTCAATGTTGAATTGAAGACTTACAATTGGTTAGGAAATTTGTACTATCTTTTGGTCGATCTTCCTCTGTCTACGCGCATCTACTAGTATTTATTTCGATTTCTATGTTCAGGTTCACACACAACTGATCGTCGAATACAACCATGTCATGGTGAGTGGAAATAAAAGCTCAATTGCATCCTCCATCTATGTTCTGTTTGCATTTTGATCTAACCTCGACTAATGGCTCATGTTTTTCAGCCTCTGCCATCGGAATGTGCAAATTTTCTTAAGCAAGCTGCTCCTTTTTTGTAGCTCGACAACATTTCTATCCGCATCTGCTCTTAAAATTCGGCAGCAATCTCTTGAATTGATTTTTGGCTGAATTATACTTCGAAGGAACAACTTTATGCAAGAATGGATGCGGAATCTATAGCCATCACAATATGATGAAGGAAGTGGGAATAGATCGGTCACACCTTACGGCGCGAAGAAAGTTCCTTTGTGATGTGCCACGCAATGGAATCCACTTACCCGATCCGACAGAAAAGTAAGCCTCTCAAAACAATCATAACGCAGAACAGTTTAGGAGAATCGAGTGCATTGAGAATGAGTTAGAAGAGAGCTAAAATGCTATGCAGAAGTCCAAATACGATGGCAAGCAGGAGTTGTTGACTATCGAAACATGTATCTAAAGGTTGTAAATATTGTTGTTGAGAGCATTTGCAATACTGCTGATTTTGCTAAGGAAAATCGCCTATTTTCAAAGACGTGTCATCGACTCTTCAGGATTCTGGGCCTTCGTAAATGGGCTCGGTTATTTCAACAAGGGTGAGAGAGCTGTGAAGACGACCCTCGACAAGGCGGTCAGTGAAAAAAAACGGCAGTGGATTGAAAAAGGGAAGAAGCCGCTGAAGAATTTCAAGGTGGAAAAGTCGACTTCGAAGCTTATGGCGACTGTTTTTTTGGGACAGTGAAAGGTGTTTTTCTAATTGATTACCTGCTAAAGGGAACAAATTTATTGACTCAGGTACGTGAAGCGGTCGTACGGAAGCGACGTTGGAAACTCAGGCACGGAATGTTATTTTTGCAGAATAACTTCTGCACCGCTTCACGTCCACTCGCTTTTAAGTCGATTTCGAAAGATAAAACTGTCTTCTTTGTAGTTAAACAATTCACAAATCTACTTTCGGTTATAACCCAAATTGCACTTCGATTCTCTACGATCTACCAGTACACATTCTCACCTGAAGCATATCAAAATCTAGAATAGACTACAATAACTATAAGTATAAAAAAGGTAGCGAAACGAAGCGGGCTTGCTACTAACAATAAGTAAGGGAAGGAAAAATCGGACGAGAAAGTGATAGAGCCAATGCAACACCTACTACAACCCCGACGCATATCTTCACCATGATCTAAAAAACTTTATAACTTTCCAAAATCATTTCGACCCTAGAGACTCCACAGTTGATGCGATGTATCTAATCCATCACACACACACTTACCAGCATAAACTAATTTAATGCAATAATTGCCATCGTAAGCCTCCTTCAATCTGGCAATTTCACCGATCATGGGTAATTCAACTGACGTTGCAGTCTAGACAAGACTTTAACCATTCAAACAATTTCTACAAACACACAACTTTCGTTTATTTACTCTCACTGAATTAAACCACAATTTGTTACTAAAATTTCTTTCTTCATCTTTCCGTTTTTTGTGCCATAGTCCTGGACAGCGGCCAAAATTTTTAAGCCCTCCGTGACTTTGCCGAAAGCAACCCTCTTTCCGTTCAGAACTTTCAGGGGCTTAAAACTGATGCTAAATTGAAAATTTCCCTTAGTCTCTCGCTCTAAGAAAGCCAACGTTCCGGCCTGTCCATGATCGATATAAGAATTAACCTTTTGCGTGACACCAGATTCGGTACCAGGCGGAACAGCAATCTTCCCCTCAATCCAAAGATTAGGATATATCCGATGAAACTCCAGGGTGCTCTGACCTTCCTTGCACATCTTAACCAATTGCAGAACAATGCCCGGAGCTGCTTCGGTGTACAAGGTAATTACCAACCGGTCTAGTGGTCGAACATCTTTCACTCCCAGATCGATGAATATCTTTGGCCATAACAAGATGGAAACTGAAGTTGGATTTTGAACTTGCATCACGTTTTTATACCTTCGGTAGAATTCCAGTCGTAACTCTTCTTGTTCTTTCGAGGTCCTATGAACATGTGGCACCTTATACTGTGTTCGTGTCTTCATCGTCGGCTTTATGCAGAGCAACTTTTTTCCGAGGGTATAGTTGTCCATATCGATCTTATTCAGCCACTTTTTGACCGACGGTATTCTTGTCTTTAGGGTTGCTGTGTTTTTATTATACGATTTAACTACGCCATCGGTTCGATGGATTTCATTTAATTTCACCAACAAATTCATGTTCTCATCAATGATGCGCTTGAAGCACTTATTGTCCGTTCTCATCTGGGTGGCACGCAGAAAAGTCCCAGCCTTAAACATCGGTGGCCGGGCGTCGATTTTGCAGGTTGCGTTAAGGATTTTACAGAAATGGTCAACATCGTGTTTTTGCATGGTGAAGGTGAATTTAAATTGAAATACAAAAAATAACTAAACAAAAATGAAACGGATTTTCAAAACATTGACTTTAGACAAGCAGGTGTCTACGATTGGGATCGGGCAGGGTAAACAAAAAAAAAAAAAAAAAAACTAATTAAAACGAAAACAATCCTTTTGAAACTCCTCTTTGAATCCTTTACCTTTTCACGGGAATAACAATGAATTTTAATGGTAATGGGAATTGAAAGACAGAGGTAAGGTAGGTAGGTACCCTCATCAAAGAGGCTCATTGCGCATGCGCAACGTGATTGGGCGGATTTTTAACTCTTTTTTTCCTTGGAATGAGTTTTACTTTAAATTTTTATTATTATTTGAGAACCCTTTTCAAGAAGGACCGCCTGTCAAATCAAGGGTCTCCAATAAATTTATTTTATTACATCATCATCACTCCTTGAATCGATTGATCTCTCGTGGGTCGGCAACTCTCTGTGATGATGATGATGACCGACGGGGATCGGCTTCACTGAATTGGGAAATTGTTTTTCCTACGTCCCGTGAAATTTCCTTAATGTTTTCATCGGCTTTTTTTGGACCCCATTCTTGTGCTAATGAGCTGGCTAACAGCGAACAAAAGGAAGAGAAAATAAAGTGTGAGGGACAAAGATCAGTGTTGTTAAACGAGTGGCAATGATCAATCACCTGTCAGGGAGTTTGTTTGAAAGTCATATGCCAAAACTAGGATGGGGTTGTCATTATCTGTTTTGAGTAAGGGTTTAATGGGACATATGACCATCGCCATGCATGAGCGATCGACTAATTTACGGGGGGAAAAAATCGTATTTTTTGGCGGAAAACTCATGTAGTAACGCGGAAGTGGTCCGCAGGCAGTTACATGGATGGAAAGGCAGTCTAATTGAGATATAATATACATACGAACATTATGGGATATTAAAGTGGTAAATGGGTCGTGTGTGTTGTTGTTTGCAAGGATAAAACAGGAAATTGATGTCAATTAGATAGAAAGAAACATGGTAATGCCATAAAAAGGTTGACAGATACATTAGAATATCATTCTGAGATAGCCACAGACAGATGGATGTGTTAACACTCATTGTAGTATCGTCGATCGGTAAAAAGAAACCGACAGAATGGTGACAGCGAAAAATGGAAGCCCACAGCTGGACTCAATTTGCTAAATGATACTCATTACAGTTTGCGCTTTTGCAATCCATCTTTTGAGTGTGAAATGGTGTGTCACAAGGTTGTGTGTTTTGCCCTACACTTTTTGGCTTTTCTAATCAGGTTCTTTGCAATTGATGGATTTTCAGGTAAATGCTTCTGAATTTAAAATAGAGATGATCATGAGCGCGTAACGGAAACCTACAGCAGACTTATCGAAAATATCCTTAGAATTGAACCCGCAAAAGAGCAGGCGTAGGGAGTATATGATTCAAATTACATTGCTGGGCCGACATCTTTGGAAAGAGGCCAATTATGATTAAATTGAAACAAAGGTAGGATGTTACAAACTACACGAGTTTGAAGGCACTACATACGGCGTATCAATATTGACTATGAGGCTACTTAAATTCCAATGTCCCTACAGTCTGGGGAGAACCTGTGCTTCAAACAACAAATCCCTCCAAATAGTACGATCTTTTGCCAGCTGTCTCCAGTTGTGTACGCCATCAAAGATGAGTTCTGCGTCTTCTGCGCTGTCTCTCTGGGATGGATTGAAAGACTCAATGTGTATTGAGTCGGAGTATTGCTGTACATCCGCTCTACTTGACCTTGTCAACGTGATGTTTTGGCCAGGTGGTGATACATATAATTCGCCAGTAACTCCTTTGTTCTACCGATGATATCAATATCATTCCGAAATGATGATGACAGTCAAGTCATAAAAAATAGCCCGATGTGTTGGGATGTGAGATTCACAATATTTTTTCCACCACAGATTCAAAAGACTGCACAACAGAGAGTCCTACATAAGCATATATGCTTACCAGGGATACCAAAACTAAACACATAGCTCATCCCCATTTGCGCTGGTCGTACGCGGGCTTGAAACAAGTGATGGGTGGCGATTTAATATTCTTCAGGATTTAGTACAAAGTGAAGATTTTGTCCCATTGCCTGTATGTACTCATCAAACCAGGAATTTTGTGCAGGTGGTGAGGGTATCCTCGTTTGTTTAGCTTAAAATGTATCCAACTTTCGCTATTGGTCAATCTTCTTGTAAAAATACTTTTGATATCGAATTCACGATCGCACGCCATCACTACGAGTATCTATCTCTTTATAAATCTGAACAGTACTCAAGACTTGTGCAGACTCAAGTATAGCAAAAATTGGAAGAAGAAAATCTTTCAATCAGTATCTGCGGTGACTCCAATATATCCGATAAATATCGCAGCAAGCAATCATCTGGAGTGTTCTTGACCTTGGCCTTAAATTGTTCTCGAAAAAAAAGGAATTCAACGGAATCTGTGATGTTTGATAAAATTCTGCCCACCAAACCGCTGTGCCTAACCACCATTCCGACCGATTGACTTTCGCTTTCTTCTCACTCCCAAGATATTTGTCGATCTCGTAATTTGCCCACTGGGACTATGTCTTACGATCAAAAGAACATTACCAACACTTCAACCTTAGCCCACACCTGCATTTCATTTCTACAAATTTTTCTCACCTAATTGGGAGGACGCACCACGTCTGACTCCAATCGAAAACTTTTCTGATCTCCAATCTCTGAGTGTGAAGAGTTAGAAGTCCAAAGCAACAAAATACCGACCATCATCAAGATCATCATCGTCATCCAACGGCAAGTCCCCACAGAGCCACGGTCCACCGCAGAGGTTCTCCTCATCCCAACCGGCTCGAACGCATTTATATATCATCGCAATCGCCATCGCTGTCTTTGTGGCCGTTGTGTGTCCATTTACCCGTTGCCTTGTCATCGTCATCGTGTGGCTGGAGAAGCCTCCTTCCGTCTGTATAAATAATTTAATATTGTGGACATGTCAAAAACATCACGTTAAAGTGCGGGCAACTTGTCTCCTTATTTATGCAATTAAGTTGGAATAAAACGACACAGAGGCAGGCAGAAGCGCAACAAGGCAGTTAGCATGATGCTGGTTGTTTTATCGTCTCGACGAACGTGGATGTCATACTTCATCGTTCTGCAAGAAAAGTGAATCTTTTGGGTTGCGTAGTTAGATAGATACGTGCGTGTGTTGCAGAATCGACTGGGATGCAAGAGATAGAAACGCAGTAGGCCACATGGAATTGGAAAGAAAATTCCTCAAAAGGAGTTTCACTATCTACGGTTGTGAGCTACTTTATAGGCGCCGGTATTTAATGAGAATTTAAGCCAATTAGGTTCCAAATTTATTTTAAGTTCTAGTCTAATGTGAGACTGGTATGCAATGAGGATTCTAGCTTCATCCGGAGGACATTTCAAAATTGTTTGAATTCTTTAGATACATGACCTTAAATTCTCTCCACACTGTAAGGAGACATTCGGGAATCTTGCAAGTCACCGATCACTTTAATGTAATAATTGGCACCTTTCACCCTAAAAATAATAACTACACCATATCCCAATCAGGCTTATCCCATCTATCACTGACATCCTTGTCAATAATTTGATCCCATAAACTGTTGCAGTTTGTGTGTACCGCAAAAATTCATCGAAAATTATAATCATTTCCCGAAAAAAATATGCGATAAAAGTTAAGTTCCTATAATGGCACCCAAAGGCATCCCATCAGTGCTTCAAGTCTGTCCATCAAGCGCAACAATTCCAAAAGGACAATAATTTCTATACAAAGCGCGTTGCAATACATCTTTGTGACAACATTCGCGCACATAACCATAATTTTTAATGACGCAATTGCCACTGGCCAGGCCATCCACCGATGAGAGGAACAGGAGCAAAAGCAGGAGCTACCATCTACCGGTGTCAATCTCATATCAATACGTCATCTTTTGTGAATGATAAAATACACGCCCTTGTAGAAATTGATAAATTAGAATCATCTCAGGTGGACTCGATACCGCTTTGAAGAGCCCTTTAAACGTTCTTGAGACGTTGTTTTTGCTTGTTTGATCGTCTGTGCATCATCATCGGGACGTCGTTCGTCGTTCATCGTCGTCATTGTCGTTATCGTTGTCGACGTCGTCGTTTGTTGTCATCGGTAATTTCAGCAGCATTTAGTAGTACACGCACGTCACCTCATATTATGAAAGAGATACCATGTGTGCAGGCTTCAAGATCAGGCTTGAACGGCGAACGGCTTTCCTCGAAGTCATTTTCCATTGAAATATGGTGCGATAACGAGTTTTCATTTGGCTAAGTGCTGTACGGCGCATAGTCGTGGTTGATTGTGGATTTTTCCAGGAGGAGTTTATCCGCATTTCAGCTTCTATTGCGAGATTGTATCTACGTGTATCAGCGGCGGCGTTACCACCTTTCACTTTTTCGAAATGACAACGCTTTGATGGGCGGTTGCCTGTGGGTTTTCATTTAGCACGATCGCCTTTTGAGAAGGATAAATTAAACATTAATCAAACGGTTAATGGTTGGTTTGGCAGAGCTGGGAATTAGGTAACAAGTAACATGTGAGATTTTAAGGGGATTTTTTATAGACTTGTCCAGGGGAATTGTCTATGTTTTCGATTTATAGAGTCAAAGGAAATTTACTTTGAAATATGGATTCATGGTATGATATACCACTACCCAAGATGGGAATAGTATCAGCGTGTAGTGATTTGCGTTAGAAGAATACAGACATTAGTCTGTTATTGGGACCGTACAGTCTTTAAAGTGTGAATCTACATATATACGTACATATGTAATGTAGATATGTACATGCTGAAAACAAGGAGATTTTCAGTGCCTCTGAAATCCGGTTGTTTCATGTGGTATGTTTGGTCTATGTGGTTTAAATGAGGGAAGAACATCGGCTTCTCTGGAGGAAAAAAGAAAGAGCATGATAAACGTGTCATGACAACAAGACCCGAACCTGTAGAGACGAACAAGGAAACCTTATAGTAGAGTCACAGTCGGTGTTAAGAATATGGAAAAACTACTTCTGCAGATTGTTAAACGGCGAAGACGACCGAAATTCGGAGGAAAGTATGCTTGATGAATGGAACCTCAGCATCGGTTGCCCGATCGACCAGAAAGGAGACCCTCTCTACTGCGCCAACTAAAGAGGAATCAGTCTTCTCAACATCGCGTACAAAATCTTATCTGCCATATTGTGTGCATGAATCAAACCTTTCGTCAACAATATGATTGGCCCCTATCAGTGCAGTTTTAGGACAGGAAAGTCATCGTTGATGAAATTTTCACACTTAGACAGATCCTGGAAAAAACCCAAGAAGTCCAAATCGATACTCACTATCGATTTCAAATAAGCCTATGACAGCATCTATGAGACGAGCTATACAGAGCCAGAAATTCGTCCGATGGATAAAGCTCGCTGCTTGGTGTCAAAAAAGGATTTAGAGAAGGCGACATGTGACTTCTTTAACATCATACTTGAACGAATTCAATTGATTCACAAGCCAGCACAAGAGGTAGGATCTTTCAAAAGTCTGTACAATTACTTGCATACACCGACGATATTGACATAATTGGTAAAACACAGTGAGCTATCACCGGTGGGTTTGCGAGTATAGAAACAGAAGCAGCTAAAGTGGATTTAGCGGATAACGAGGGCAAAATCAAGTATATGCTGTCATAAAGAATTGACACACAACATCGATGAATCGGGTAAAATGCGACAATAGGCAGCTATAACTTTAAGGTAGTAAACGGCTCCGCTATAAACTCTGACAACGACATCACGTCAGAAATCAAGGGAAGAATTACACTTTCCAATCGTTGTTTCTTTGGCCTAAGAAGGCAATTAAGTAGTAAGGCCTTGTCAAGAAACACTAAGGAGTCCTGCTCTATAGCGCAGAAGCATGGACGTGATGTGTTCATCCGCCTTCTTCGAGTGATTTTCGGTCCCGTTTGCATTGACGGGCTTTAGAGGAGGAGATTTAACATCTACGAGATGTACAGTGTCATCGTTGGACACCAACACTCCGGCCCGAAGACTTCAATTCCTACCCGAAGGGACAATGCAATAGAAGAAGACCTCGCCTTAGATGACGCAGGCTAGTGGAGGGGCCCCGCAATCAACTTGGAATGCGCAACTGGAGGTAGTTAGCCAAAGACCGCGCTAACTGGAAAGGCGTATTGAGTGAGGCCCAAGTCCACCCCGGACTTAAGTAAGTAAGTAAGTAAGAGTTTGCAACTTTCAAAGCGTAGTCATGTAATCCAATGCAGTGGGGTCTTCTCTACCAAATCACAGATTCGATTTTTTTTTTCTTAAGGACGTAATACGATACGATTCCACTATTTTTATGGGAATTATAGGTCGAATAAATTTCTTCTTCTTGCACATTTTCATTTGATAACATCACTTTTGTCTAACTTAAGCAATTTCACTGAACTCTCTTCGTTCCCCCACTTATCATAAATTTTGGACAGGCTCCAACTAATCCGAAGTGATTGCGTCGAAAAAATTATCACAAATTTGTCAATTCTCGACAAATCTTCGATTTCCATCTTTCAATATATACATCGTTCCAGACACACCGTCGTCTTTGTCGACACATACTATCAACACAAGAAAAACCCACAAAATACGCCACTTAATAGTCCACCATCTAACCACAACCACTTGGTACATACAAAAACATCCTGATTCATATCTAAGGTTGGGAAAAATGAAACGAATTAAGAATTCCACCCGCATTCTCGTTTTTGCTTTGCTCATCCCCCAGTACACTTCTTTTTCCTTTAACGCTTGTGGAATTTTCCAAAGTCTTAGCACAGCACAAAATGCATATAATCAGACCTCTCCCTCTCTGTGAAGCCACTAAGTCTAGTCTCGTTTCAGTTGCCTCTGTCCCCCTGCCGGCCCTCATCATTCCAATCCAACAACGTGCACGAAAGATCAAACAAAAATTCATTCGAAATCACGGTGAGGCGTTTTTTTTTTTTTTTTCTGATTCTAGATACATTCTGTGTTTTGGTTTTAATGTTCGTTCTATGTTCCACAATCGGCACCGCGAAGCAATACGTGTTATGACCTTTTAGATAGGAAAGAAATATATAATATGAAAATACAAAGCAGCACATAGTGTGATAATTGTAATGCGTAAGCGTTAGCGTATCCATGAGATGCACACTATGCACAACATTGGACATTTTTATGGTAATTAAAATGCACCCAGAAGCTAATGGATGTAGATGGTTAGCTAAGCGTAGGTTGATGAGTATAATTTGGTATGCTCCACATGTTAAACTGCAACGGAATGTATCTCTAAGAGATATTTAAATACCAACCGACAACTGCAACAGAGATACAAGTATCTCTGAATGCGAATTTCATTCAGAAAATTGTTTTCTAATGTATTTCAAAGTATTTCACTGTACTGTAATGTTGAATGTCGGCCTCTCTGTAATAACAATTAAACGGCCATAACAATTAGTTCAATCGGTATTTTCGGTTTTCCGCATATCTATAGTGGTTTAGATTGCAGTAGAGTTGCGTAGGGCAGAACAATGCAGCAATGTGGATGCAGTGCGCTGCGCTTAGGCTAAATTTTCATCATTCTTCGTTCAGTGATAATTAGTGGATGCGAAAATTCCAGATAAACTCTTTATTTCTCTCATCTGCTTTCGTTGTGGAAATGTTTGTATCCTTGTTGGGTATTTTCTGTTTCTATTACATGGAAATCATAAAAATTTGGTATACCAGGTAACTCTTTGGTCGGGTGCGCATTCTTGTGTTTGTTTAATTACATGCGATTGAATGTTTACCCAGTGAATTAGGATGCCATTATGTATAGGGTGGGTCAGGTCAAACCAATGTCGATCGTAAAGTTGTATCAAATGTAGGTTCTCTTCGAGGTCAGATGAGGTGATAATAGAGATGATAATTAAAATCGCTACTGAATGATATTCCTTCTTTGAAATGGTTAAAAGAGTAACGAGGATACCTTGGGGTCCTCTGAATGTAGGTATAGTAATCGCGGTGTTTTTAAAACAATTTCTTTAGAAATCATAGGCATATGTTGTTTTCAATTGTTTTCCAAGCCGTGTAGCATATGTTTGTTCTTGGCCTTGAACAAGCTACTGTCATGTATCATGGATGGTTTTTTACTAGACACTTTTTAGTACACATGCCTTTTTAGAAGGGAATGAAGCTGTATACCCAAGGGATTCCTCAGGGCAACCATGCATGAATACGTGCTCATAGACTGCAGTAAATATCTACAGCCAACATAGACTTAAGCTAATTAGAATAAGACCGTAGATACCACGGGCATCCACACTAAGTTAGTCGTGACATGCAACTTCTTCTGAACCAAATTTAGATATATTCTTGGACATAGAAGAAGCTCTTAAAGTCACACATACATCCCTACAAAGAAACCTAGTCAGATCAAATGATACGGTGGCAGACTATGCCTAGAGCATATATGCTGTCACGGTTCTAGTTCAACCTAGAAAAGGTCGTACAAATATAAGAGCAAGTTGGACTATTTAATCTACCGTTTAATTCTTGCATTTCAGAAGCCTAAAGGCTTTATTCTTGACAGCCGACGCATCCATATAAGCACGACGAGAAGCAGGAAGTTCTTTCTTAAGTCCAAACTCTCCTGTGTATCTCTCACTTCGTAAAGTTTGATTTTTGACGATAGACTGACAACCCAAATGTTCAGTAACATGAGAAGTATGTTTATATCCACCGCCATTACTATCACTTGCAATATAGAGCAGGTCTCCTCCAGACCAATGTGACCGATGAGCGTCCATGCGTCTGTCTCTGATTGTTTCAAGATTTAGCAACAGACAAAGTAGTATCAACTATAATAAAAAACAAATTTTGCGATTCCCGGTTTGATAGACAGTCAACAGGACTAGTCCGAATCTATCCGTACTATAGCTTCAACACTCGAAAACTGATGACGCGCGACATGGATATTATAATTCCAGCAGTACAAAAAATGTTCCTGTCATAGACCGGATTGGGCCTATAGGAAGATAGCCGCTGTCTATGAGGGTGACGGGACTGGCAGAAAAAGATTCAAAAAAATGCCCAAGGCCAAATGTTCCTGTCAAAGACCAGATCGGGCCTAGAAGAAGATAGCCGCCATCTATAAGGCTGACGGGACGGGAAGGCGGTTTAATTCGTATGACGGGTTGCTGATAGTTCTGATACAGCTTGTCTTTTTTGTTGCATTCGCATGTGCATTGTGGCGGTTAGTCTTTCAATCACCGATAAGAGAGATCGCATCCAACTGTCGGATTCATCTTAGAGTAAGGACTACATATGTATATGTCTTGAATTGAGAAATTTTCTATAGTTTCTGAGTTTCAGGAAAAGGAATCACTTTACTAGCTCACTGTAACTTACTTCGAAAGCTGCTGTTCGGTAGCTTATCTAATGAAATATATTTCAACCCATTATGTCTGGGCGGGCTATAAGATTTGGGCTAGACAAGGAGACGGCGAGGTCGATTTCTACTAAAACTTTTTGTATTGTTTTACATACTCTACAACACTTTAACCTGTCTAAAGGTTTACAATACTCAGTTTCGGCTATGGTAAAATTTTGTTTAAGATCACTGAGCTGTAGGTTGAGTTACGAGTACTAGTCATTACGTACAATATTGACACTTGTTTCCAAATATGAGCAGTCTACTTGCCCCATCCCTTTTCTTTGAATTCTAATCAAAGGAGACCGCTCGTCCATTTCATAACTAGGTCATAAACGGACAATTTTCATCCCTTTTTCTCACTCTTTTCCACCCTTACAAAACACAGTTCAGCTGTATTTGATTGATAATTGCCGCAGTCGCTGTCGTTCAGAAGCCGTGCTTTGGGTGAATCCTTTATTTGTTCTCAGACGCAATGAACGTGTTTATTGCCAGACAACAGACATCGCCTTTATGACCTCTGTCGGAACATCTTGTTCTTTCCCGAAAAAATAACAACCCAGCCCCGTCGTTTTTTTTTTTTTTTTTGAACCAGATAACAATTGATGTGATAATTGTGGACTTTCCACCACCAACTAGGTCGTGTCGGACCCACTAGTCAAAGGTACTCATTAACACTTTCGACTTTTCAGTGTATACCCTTTCCCAGAACTACAGTAATTACGATTTTCGAAATGTGTATACTTTTCCCAATGCATTCTGTTGGAAGCTATCCGCTTCGTCCAATTAGTGGATGACTGAAACCAGTCAGCGGCAAACATGCACACACAGCATCGGTTACCATGAGTGTTGCACTGCACTGAACGCTCACCTCACTTACGACAGGGTTAATGAATTTGTTGACAGTCAATTTTGACGCCATCGTCACGCTGTGCACCAGCTTCCTCGTGTGGTGGATTGTAGGTAGATACCATGTACGGGTCTTTTGCAGTCAACTTTTTCATGACATTTATCTCTTCCACTTGAATGCATCTTCGACTTTTCCTACATAACTATCAATCCTGATTTTATTTCAGTCAGCCAGCAAGAGAATGATGATGGAAAACTGCGGCTTAGAGGGTCAATCGAGATTCGAGCGAAGGTGGTGATGAAGGTGGTGTTGTATATGCTGGTGGTAATCCATCTTTTCGGTTCGATTAAAAAATTAACACACGACCGCGTATGAGATGCATATGCATGCTAGGTATGAATGTATAATTCGATTATATGATCTGACGACTTTGCGCGCTGGATGCACGAATTAACCCGATGGCATATAAGAGGACACATGAAAATCTGATTCGGGAGAAAGATGAAAATGTGTTAATTAAGAGGTGCTAGTGCGGAACAGGTGGAACTAAGGTGCTGATATCAGGCTGCATAAAATAATTACCAGCGAGAGAGTCTCAGAGGAAACCAAAAAAAAAGAAAAACCATGGCGAAGTGACACTAATTGACGACGGAATTTGGGAATTTCGAAAAATGCAGTCGGTTGGGTGAAGACTGCAATGGGCACATTTGTTTAAAGAGAAAGTTTGTCAATGTAGCTTGAAGAGAAGTTAGAGGGTTAGAGGCAGTCAGATTTTCTATTACTTTGAAGAACCTAGAATTCTGTCAGAATGTCTTTACAGAATATCACAGTTATTCTGTCGATTTATCTTTCATTGATACCAGAATTGCGCTCCATACCTTTTTGTTGGCTTAACAGAGACATAGTGTCTTGGTGCAATCTTTGAGCCCCAAAGTTTACTGGAACTATATCCTATTTTTCAAACACCAAAAACCACCTGAAACGGTGAAGGAAATTGCTTCTTTAAATCAAACTCAGACATCTCAGGTGTAGAGGTCACGTCTTAGCGGCATGTAACGCCTTCCAGAGCTTTAAGATATCTGACAGATTTTTACGGAAGAGAGGGCAGAAAAACAGAAGCATTCTATTCTATAATGTAAGATTTGCGCTCATCTAGAAAGGAATTGACGTCAAAGTTGCAAATATCGTAGGAAAACTTAATCTTCACTTAATCTCTTCACCGAAATCCTCGGAAGCCATCTTGTGCTAGCTTTTTGAAATTGGAGGACGTTGAACTTAAGGTGGGAACAGCTTATGTGGATCGTCATCCTTTCGACAACTTAGAGAGACTGATCCCTGATGAGTACGCTTTTTCTCCAAATATTGTCTAGGACCTGCAGAGGCGAGGAGACAACTTAAACATGGACAACCTCGCAATTCCTTTGAAAATTTTCCGCTTTAAATTTTAGACAGAAACTCAAATTGGTTTTGTGATTTAATCCGAAAAACGAAGATCCTCACCCAGATCAAATTCGGTGTGTGTATAAGACTTCAGTATGTTGAAGCAAAGTTAACATTCTGAGCATATATTCAGGAAAAGACCCATTTGGGCCGCTATTCTATACGTACTACCTGTTACAAACCTGATCAAAATTGCCGTAAGACTCTTACCTGAAAAGAAAAAAAAAAAGTTTATTATTAGTGTAAGCTCACAGAACGTGGATAAAATACAATAAATGTAAGCCTTAAACGGTTGTTGATCAATTTGCTTATGATTAAGAGTATTGGTCATATAATGCAGCCTTGTGGAATCTCATGCATTTTCTATTTATAGTTCGTCCTTTATAGGCAACCTAACTTCGACCTACCTATAAAATCGCATCTCTACAATGATGCCTAGTGAAACTTTATAAGCCCATTAAGTGCTTAACATTGAAAATTCACATTAGGTGTCTTTTTAACAAAAGAATTTAGAAGACCCTAAGGTAGAGGCGTGGCTTGTGGTTATAAAGACTCAAAGTGCTTAACATTGAAAATTCGCATTAGGTGTCTTTTTAACAAAAGAATTTAGAAGACCATAAGGTAGAGACGTGGCTTGTGGCTATAAAGACTCAAAGTTCATCGCTATCTAACTCCATGGCGAGTTCAAAATGTCTAACTTCAGACATTTGTTGTTTTTAGTTCAGTTACGTCAACTGAAGGCTTTAGATGTGTAACTCATGGTAAAAGAGGTTTACATGTTGAAGTTTAGAGAGCAGATAAGAACCTAACGTATTTCAAAGAACAACTGCAACCTTGAGGAACCTCTTAAAATAGGTTTATGCATAGATACTTAAACCAAAAAATTATGAAAAAATGGGTTTGAATCATTTTGCGATACCCCAGTGCTCAATCAGTATTTAGGTTCCAAATTCGCTAAAGAAAATTTGAATTGTACTCCTTATTAACTAAACCACAAAATAAAATTCTGCGTATTTCATTCTTTCGCCAGGCGCTACTTACTCGTATATTCGTAGCGCACAAGAACCCACTGTATGCAATAAATAAAAAAACGAATGAAACCAAACTCAGTTACTAACTTCAACCAGAGACTCATCTACTAGTGTGCTCCATGGCTCCACATCATCTCTCGAGCGGAATGTGTAACGTTTTTCTATACACACCGAGCGCGGATATACATAGTTCTATCTACAGATATTTGCGGTTCTCTCGCTTGCTTGCCTGTGCACTGCAGCTCTTCACTGAGTTGCATGCAATGCAGTCAGCTCCATCATCATTATCGTTGTTGTCATTATATCTTTCATCCTTGTCGTTGTACTCGTTTGTGGTTTTCCTTTCGATTTTTTGTTGGGTACTTGCGCTACCGGTGTAGACCTTACCTCCATCTCCAGTCTCCAGAATATAATCCACATACCGCAGGTTGGTAAAGATATTTTCCCTGCACTTCGTCTCAACCTACACAGACCTCAAATAAAATGATGCGATATTAAATTTTATTCCATTTGATGTGTAGGATTCCACAAAGCCACGCAGTTGGAAGTCATAAACGTCTAAGGCCTTGAGGCGGGCTTCAAACTTGGTTACAGAAATATTCCGAAATATTTCCCTCCTAATGATGACAATAATGCGAGGACAATTACTGTGTGCGGTGGATGTTTTTGGAGAAAAAAAAGTATCTATACATCTGTTTACACAGTATCTTTCGTTGCATACTTCGAGGGGATGACAATTACCATCGAGCGCAGCGACAATGTTAAAAGAGATGAAAAGGGAATGACATGAGATGAGAAGAAGATGATGGAACATAGATTGATGGGTCAAGTTTTTTTGTTGATCTCGCAAGGAATTGCTGCTCCGGCTACTGTGTGTTGCTGCGACGTGGATGAAATTTTAAAAAATCTCTCATTTAATGGCATTTTGTGTGTTTGCGTTTCTCGCACTTTATGTGTTTTGTATTTGAAGTTGAGAGAGAGAGAGGCGCGTTAGTTTTTTGCTGCGACTGGCTTGAGAGGAATTTTAAAGCGCAGTACAGGGCAGCATAGCTTAGGACTTAAATGGCCTCGAAGGTGGTTGACTTGGTTACGTTAATTTGTGCAAAGTTTTTACCGACTGGTGTGTTAAGGCTATCGGCGGGTGATATTAAGGCGACGAATTGTTTCTGAAAAATGTCAGAGCGGTGTGTTTAAGAAATGCTACTGCTTTTGGTGTGCTCGATATTTAAATTCTTTGGTGCAGAATGCAGGCTGGATGGAATTTAGTAATTGCTGATTTGATGGAGCTCAGAAACGATAAAACGGAGATATTTATATGAAATTAACGCGTGAGCATGCGGTGGACTTTGATGTTAGACGGAGCGACGTTTTGAGAATTGTAATAGGCGGAATGGTTATTAACCGATTTTGGGATGTACATAGATATATAGTTGGTAGAAACTGACGCATAATAATCGAGTCTATTTAGAATGCTATCATGAGCCTTGAAGAGAAATGTTATTGAAACAAATCTTACTATAAAGTACAGGCCCATAATGTCTACCTAGAGGGACCTCATCGAATTTCGTCAATTTGCCCCACTATCCTTTCTATCAGCTTATTGAACTAACAGTCAACATCGATGAAACAATTATATTGCACCGAAGGTGTACTTAATTAAAGGCAAGGCTGGCATAGGTACGTCTGCCAGTTCTTGACAGCATCTGGATGTTAAGACGTAAGAAATAAAACCGCAATAGGAGACCAATTTCCGAAGACTTTGCCTATCGTCCAACCTGACAGAAGCACGAAAAAGGCCAGAATGATGCTGAAATTTATAAGAAACACTCAAGTCGAACAAAAGGGAAGAGTACAGGGAGATCTTATATCTAAATCGTTGATGAGTGATGTAGATTTAGCAGAAGGAGGTTGATTATATCTGTAATTCTAAATAGGAAACGCTATCGTAATTTTAAGGTGACCGTAGACTTCGAGATTTATCAACAAGATTATCCGTTCGGCAATGTCGATTTTTTTGTGTAGCCTTCAACAGGAAAGAACGTGCGATCTTTTCGGTGGCAGTGATGTATGCCTCAGATCCAAAGTTGGGAAAGAAAATCTGCGAAAATTGCAGTGCACATTATTCTGCACATTATTCTGGTCCTGAGGAACAATTTACCTTGCCACAAATCTTGAACAATCCCACTGGGCTGGTAAAGATGAAATGGTTAGTAACTATTTTAGTCCAAGTGGAGTCACAAAATAGAGCTGAAGCATCTGCATTGTACTACTTTAAATGATTCACCGGTAGGACCCCAAAATAAAGCTTTGTACTGATAAAATCAGTAGCTACGAATGGTACTAGACTGCAAAGAAACTCAATATTCGTGAAGATGCCGACTAGATCTAACCATCAACATTCGATCTCTCTATTAAATGAAAGCATATCTGTGAGCCTTTGTATCTATCTCAGACACCCAAAAATAATCCCATAGTTACAAAACATAACTCAGTACCAATCCGTGCGAAACACAATAAATATATGCAACTCTTTCCAGCACAAAATACTCCTTTCTCATCCCCAACTACTTCCCAACAAATTGATGATTTGTAATACCCTCCTGTCAACAGTAGTACCACACGATCGGCAAAAGATCATTGATCATCAAACCTGCGCGGCAACAAGAGTTTAAACATTTGTTATTGCCCGTCAGTAACCGAACCACCATATTGCCAATTCACTTCACCCATCCATGCCCCCAACTCACAGAGAGCGAGAGAAAGAAGTGAGTACTACTCCCCACATGTAAGCATCATAAATCTAATCAATGATCATCGCGCACAACACACGGAACTTCAATCGCGCAGCGATTATCGACTGACTCTTGGAAGATGTGTTGAGTAAAATAAATACACTGCCATATCGGATGAACTAAATATGATGAGAGATATAAAATGTGTCCACTGGGGATTGCGTATATGTTTACACAGATGCGTCAGCTTTCAGCTTCCTGCTGAAAGGACGACTCTTCGACTTGCGTGTTGAATAAACTACTTGTGTGTAAAAAGTGTAATCCCCCCGTCGTACCATGTCTAATTAAATTCTGTTTGTCAGGGATTTTGTATCGAGACAAAACAAACCCCGGCGGATGGACATGCGTCGTTTTTAATTGTTCTTGAAACCGACAAAAGGAACGACGATGGTGGCCATGTCAAACTTTCGTCTTGACATGATTACCTCAATGAGTGCCAAATGAAACATGAGAGCTATTTCCATATTGTCTACAACTTCACAGTGTATCTATGGTGTATCTACACCCACTTAGAGACCCCAAGCTGACTATTTGACACATCATATCTCCTCTAAAATATAAAAGTTATGATTATTAGCGGAAAACGCGTGCTGGCTGCATGCTGAGAGCGAATCAATAAAACGGCTAATAAACAATGATTGGGTCGATAAAAATTTGAAATTGGCCCAGTTATCTCACTTCCTCATCAAAATGTGCGTAGGTTCAAACGATAGAATAGAATATATGTAGATACTCCGGGGAAATTTGAGATACATTTTCCCAAAAAAAAAATCGAAAACCCCATTCACTAACTTCCTCTGCGAGTTCATATTTCACCTGTCAAATTGGCGAAAATTCGGTCAAAGATACTCGAGCTCCGGATGCAAACATGACAGCTGCACATATGAATCTGTGTTATGGTTGGAAAATTCCTCTCTATACGCACCATTGCATAATGTAGATACATTTCCATTCAATAGCCATTGGTGTATCTAAATCACTAGGTTAGATTTTTATCAAAAAGGATTAGTTTCCACCTCGTTCCGTGTGCTTTCCTATTCTACCTGTTCAAAGCAATTTTCGATGCAGCCAGCCAGCATTGAAGAGTAACGAATGTTTGGCTATTGTTGTCGTTTGCCTTATCTCTGGAGAGTGGTACCTACTACAACTGACATTGGCACTTGTACTATAGAAATAGTTCTTCCTCAGAGAGAGATACATTATCTTGATACAGGCAATGCTTACGTGTAGCTACACACAGCTGACTTTTCTCTCGGTGTGCATTGTCTTTGGTTGGAATTCATCTTGTTGAACAATCTTGTTTTATAAATTGGACAGATAAAGATAGCTATGACATCTATAATTTAGAGAGGATGGGTGTACCTTTAGAAATGAAAAGAACACTCAAATCGATGATTCAACAGGAAACAAGAAAAGTTAAAGAGATGAACACAACAAAATAAAGAATTTTGTATCCAATAAATACACTTTCTATCACGTTGCATATCTTCAAATGGAAAAACGGTTGGTGAGAAATCTTTGAAAATGAAATTCGTTTACATGTTGACGTGTGAAATTTACATCGAAATGATTTGGGTACAAGTTTTAGAGTTTTGTGGCAAGAAATAGTGAACTAATATAGAAAACTAGATCAATATGTGTTTCATTAAAGGGAAAACATCATGTAGAACTTATCTGCATATATAATTACAACGATCATGAACATGATCATGAATGAGCCAGATTATAAATTGAGGATCAGTGAATCTTATGTACGAACATGATCATTAAGCGCAGGATATGAAAACGATGATCAGCGATCGATATTTGAAAGGTTTCCCAACCCTACAAACTCATCTGCATGTATAATTACAAACGATCATAAACATAGTCATAACCAAATAAGCCAGATTTTATATTGATCATCAGTGATCGTTACATAGGTATTATTGTATTTTTCCAGCGAATGAGGTAAACAGGAAATTAGAATGATAGTAGTGTCGATTTATCTTAAAAGATCTGGTAAAGATCAATGATCGCGTTAGAGACAGCCTTTCAAAATGTTTATCTTGGTCTGGTACATTATGTATTTTGTAAGATTATGATAGTTTAATCAGAAATAAACAAAATGTAACTTAAAGTTCAATTATCTAGTCAAAGAAATTGTCGCAAAATTTGTTTTCGTAAGGATTGGTAATATTGCTACCATGAAAAGCAAAAAGAAATAAGTTGCATCGCACCAAAGATAGTGAGAACTGAAAATGTAAATGACGATTGATGATCAAAACATGGAAATTTCGGAGAATTTTATTATTCGGATATTATTACTGATCTTCCATGTCGGATCCTCTTTATGTTGTTAAAACAAAAATGGATCAACAGAAACTTATAGCCCCAAAGAACATTTTTCAAAATTCATCTTGAAAGGATTGATGTATCCTCACCCCGACTAGTTACTTACATTGATATGAATATATTTGGTAAGATTGATGAGTTCACTGAAGATCAATGGTCGCATGAAAGAAATTGCCGACAAATATGTACATATGTATATGCTACCTAAATGTGCATATGCACGATCGTATATTATGATCACCCAAATTTGAAAAAAAAATATCAAGTGGAAAATTGGTGGCACCAAAGTAAATAGTATGCAGGAAATTGCAATAAACATCGGTGATCGATATGAACTTGTTCGATTTTATTTTTGATTAAAAGATCAGTGATGACGTTGAATGAAATTTCTCAAAACCCATTTTTGAGATATTACGACCCAAAATTTATTATCAAAGGATTGATGTGTGACTAAACCATTTATAAGATCGCGATCGTGATCACAAATGAATATATTTCAGCTGTAAATACGACAACAATATCTTTGTAAATAATAATTGCATCTATACATTGTGCACTCAACGTCCTCACAAAAGATACGCGATTCCTTAAAGAAAAACAAGCAACACAAACGAAATTCCTTGCACTCCCCCCTATTCAATGTAATTTATAATTTGCTTTATGAAAAATAAAGAAGACCTTAATACACAGCACAAAAACAAACAAAGATGAAGGCACAATTAAGTGCTGGTGCCAACCGGCCTATTTTTGGAATGGCATTAATCAAGTACACTGCGATTAATAATAGCAATAATTATTTGGAGTGCCGAGTCCCCCAACACAGAGAGAACCCTGTAGCATACAACAGAAAATAACAGACAGAAATCCATCATCCACAAACAAAGACCAGCATCAATTTTCATCTCTTCAAATACAAATGAAATTTATTGACCATAATAGAAGCGAATAATGATTCATTCAACGTCAATTTGTTTTGTATTTCGTTTGCTTTTGGGCTATTTTGTAGGAAAATTGATTTTCTCATTATTGTTTCTTTTTTTTTTTTTGATTTGTACAATGAAAATAGTGCGTAAAATCTGCATGAAATTGATGTGAAACCGCATGAAAAATACTTTAGATACAGGGTCATTCTCTTACATTCGTACTCTTGAGTGCAAGTTTTTTTTTCTTTTATAAAAATGAAGCCTGTCAGTTTAAATTCGGAAATACTAAAACTCTGGATTAAATGTATGCACACATACATAGCTGAATAGAGTATCTTTGAGTGGAGGGGAAGGTGTTTGAGTCGATTTGTTCTCTTTGTTGATTTCTCTCTTAAATGAATAAGTCTAAGGTAGCAAAAAGAAATGGTACTGAATTCCTATTGGTTTAAAAAAAAAAAAAAAACAGCGCCTCGCGGAAAATTTGCTATAGATATAGAGATAAGTCAAGTACCACAAGAGTCCCTACTGACACCGATAGTGTTTCTTTGAAGTCAAGAGTAGGACGCGTGGCATGAATTCTTTAACTTCCTCTTTTATTTGTATTATTATTATGTAAAGGTAAGAAAAATGTTTAAAACTGTTCGCGAAATATGGGGAATTCTGCGACAGTCCAGCTGCAGTCTATCGGATGGGTCCACGGAGGGTGGATGTGAGCGCCACGTTAGATATGTAATAAGTACTTTACTTTACTTTATATATTACCAACCAGAGATCCAATCAATGAAAGTCCATATGCTGTGGAAAGAACGCTATGGCCAAAACACGTCCTTAAATTTATGTAATAAATGAAAAATTAGGTGATAACTGAAACGTTTATGCTGAATCATTAGTTCCATAAGTTGGTTTCTACTGGCTGAGATTTTCATAAAAATCGATATTGTGGTTTCAGTATAGGTCAGAACCTTTAGGATTATTTCAGCCGAAAGTTCGCTAATTTCCTATTGGACTTTGAAGCCCCTACCAAAATATTTAAGTCTGCTGCGAGCTTAGGGGGCATTCACACAGAACGAGCGCGGCAGTTTCTTTATCTTCGAGACATATGTATCTACATCGCTTTAGGATGATAGTTGGGTGAGCAGTGTCCTGTGAGGAAGTCCGGTATGATGTCTACTTCACGTTTGCTCAGAGTAAGAAGTGCTTAGTTTCAATTTCTGTCTGAGAAAGTTTCTTACTTTGCCGTAAACCTTGAGTTGAGTTTCACTAAGACAGATTTCCTTGGAGTTCCTAGGTTTTCAGTTCCAACTTCAGGGCCAATAATGTATTGAGACTGTGAACTTTGTGTGACAAGTTCATCCGCGATCAAGTTGAACAATTCACCTTGGAAGATGGAAGAGAAACTGCTAGTTAGTTAGAACTATGAATTCGCCTATTCCTTTATCTATTTTTGAGCCACCTATGCACGCTGAGACATGCCATGCGGGTTGTTTTTAAAGGGATGATTGAATTCAATAGTTTCTTAATACGCGTCGTTACATTGGCAAATAAAATAAATTAATGTTTTAGTGCTAGCAGCTCATACAGGATCTGGCTTCTCGCAGCCATGTATGCTGTGCGACACACTAATGGTAGGAACCTACAGTTTTATGCTATTTTCGAACGACAATTTTTTCGATTGAGAGTCTTCAAATTACAATTAATTCTCGGATATTTACCAGGCATTCGCATAGGTAATTAGTAATACTCAATAAATCATTTTTAGCCTTAGGCCCAATTTTTGTTACAAAGAGTCTTGAGTAGGCCCATAGAGCTGAGGTTGCTTTACTTAGTCACTATGTCCCTACTTTTATTCACAAAGGTACTGTTGGTGATGTATCTCAGTTCCAATCAATTTGTTCCTGGATTGTCTGCTCCGAATGTCAAACGCTTTTACTTATTCTCTCGACCTATTGCCAATCAATACTTATGGGGTTGGTGGGTTATCAGTAAGGCTGATAAGTTTAAGTTGTGGTGCAGGTCATCATCAGTTCCAAAAGGTTTGTATTTGACACCAAACTGGTGGCATAATTCTATACGATAGAAGGAAACACTGTCGGCGTTGTCGTGGTGTTCGAAATACGAGAAGGTTCTAAGAATCCGCTGGGTTCCACCTCTCTCCACTGACAGAGCATTCCGAAGAACATAGCTGATCATCACCAGAAAAAGAAGTAGCGGTTACATACCGTATGTTGTCGGATACAGCATCGAATCTCAAATTTCTCCGATGGATTACACCTATGTAGCATGTCGCATTTGGCACTTTCGTAGCTTGTCTTGATAAAAGCCACCGGTTTGGTCGGAATGCCCCTTCTTTGTAAGGCACGCTACAGGAACTCGGTCTCTTTACACTAGCAAATGCCTTCTTATAGTCAACAAGAACCAATTATACTAGAGATCTCTACTCGATGCATTATTCAATGGCGATCCGTAAGGTGTTTGTTATCAACACAGAAAGACCCAGAACGAAAATCTGCTTGCTCATTATCGAGATCGTTTCCAGACGAAGCCTAATGCGTTCGTTTTCAATTGACGTGCGTTAAGCACAAAGATACCTACCTTACCACGCAATCTACACTCTATTAGCTTTCGTGTGACGTAAAAACATTCGCTCTATTAAAAAGCACTTTTTTTCCAAATGACAGACGCCTATACCTGGAATACCTTGTAGAACACTGACCCATATACCGTCCCGGGAAACGTTCCATCGTACTAATTAATAACCAGAACCACTTCAAAAATTTCCTTATCAAAATCATCTGTCACCCGCAGCGTTCCAATAAAAAACTATATCTTAATAACAAAAAATATTTCCAAAAATGATTTATCACACCGAAACACCTTGGACACGGTGAAATTTGATCACAACTTAATGTGTTAGATACAAGATGTCTCACCAAAAGAAGAAAAAAAATCTAACTGCATCTTCATTTCAATGTCATTTTTCTAATCACACGATTTTTTTTTTTTCTTTTTTATTAATAAAAATCAAAATTTAAATATCCATTAGTATCCAGCTGGTTCGGAAACTTTGTGTTTCCCCTCCTCTCAAATCTCAGCATCTTGGGGCATTAATTCTCATTCGATTACTAGTTTTGTTTTTGTTCTTTTTAGAAGAAAATCTCTGTCTCTCACTCGAGTGTCCACGATTAAAAATTGCCTTCTAACAACCTCTTTATGGTAATCAATTCCCATTTCCACACATCAGACAAAGAATGGAAAAACCAAAAAAAAAACAAAACAAGAATAGCTAAGAATGAAAACTAATTTTGAAAAATTGCATCGATTCTCGGAGATATTCAAAATTAAATATTATTTACAATTAAGCCTCAGAATGTTTACTCAACTTCCCCTTTGTGTGGATTTTTTTTTTGAAGAACTAAGACTTTGGATACAAATACTATATACACAAATAATTGCTAATTTATTAACAGATACAAATGTTGGATGGTATAAAAATCTCATGGATTCTTTGAAGACATTTCTACCTGTTGTAAGTAGATAGTTAGCACCCCTGTTGTGCATTGGGCTTTCTTCAAATTACCACCGTAAAATGCAATGAAAAGATACACAAAAAAAGAAAAAAAAACCGATGAGGGAAAGATCGAACAATAGCCTAGGGAACGATCTTTTGCCAGCAAATACAGCAATTGGGTCACCTGTCATATAATATATTCTCGCGTAATCTCTGAGACCTTCTGAGATTGAATTTCATGCAGCAAAAATGGAGAAAAAAAAACTGCAGCAATGTGCACTGAGCATGCATGCATTACTTTCTCACAGAGATACATTTTTTGAGTCAGTTATTCGATGAGCTCAGAAATTCCTATAGGCAGCCATGAACAAAAAATCAAGAAACATATCTAGATACATTGTTATTGTGTGAGTTTGTGAAAGAAAAGGGTAAGCAAAAGCAAGACACAAAACAAGTTTCGATTACCTGAAGTTAGATAAAGAAAAAAAAAATTACCTCAATCATTGAGTGGATAAGTTACACATAAAACCGACACTCTCAGAGAGTCAAAAGTCTGTGAGAATCAGGAGCTCTCTCACAAACACTAACGAAAAACACTCGATGAACTTACGCACTCAACAAGATCACTCTAAAGATGCATTGAACTCATTGCATTCCTGCTGAGTTGAGTGAAGGTACAAGTGTTCCCATCTTACTAAATCACAAAAATATCTTATATACTACGTTTTCAACACTCACTAATAAGAGCCCATCAACTAACCAGGAAGGTCATTTAAGGGTTGGATTTATAAGCTAGAGTCACTCAGGTTTCGATATATACTCAAATCAAAACTTTAGCAATGGATTGGTAATGAAGATTAGCAGAGAATGAAATCCTATTCACATTGCTAACTCATGATCTTTCAAAAGCCTGGTTTTGTTTGAAATGACAGAAATTGTGTTCTGAAAACTACACACTTCAACATGATTATAAAAATTCGTCGTCTGTTTGCCAAACGAAAATCATCTTCAACGACGAAGTGCATTTTTGGCTTCGTAAATCATCAAAATTGTCAGATCTGGGACAATACCAGTCCACAACAGTGTCAGTAGCTTCCTTTGTATCATGGAAAGCTCACTGTTTGGTGTGGACTTTCGTCAGGTGGCGTCATCACACGTCTTCCGAAATGAAGAAGGCGAAGCGGTAACTGTCAACGACGATAGATTTCGTCTACTACTCTTTTTATTCAATTTTAAATATCCAGAGCCCTTAGAATCTTTACTTTGTGGAACTAAATTCTAACTAAATCTTGGTTTTCATCCTGGATCCTCGCTCTTCGCCCTTTAGGGCTTCTACTATTCTTCTATCGTGTACGGTTCATGGAGATGTGTCTTAGCTCCGACCATGTCTTCCCCAATTGCCGAAATTCCTCTTCAACTGTCGTACACCAAAAACTTCGTGGACTTGTTTCTTGGGTAAGTGGTTTCCATTGCATATATAGTTTCCATCGCATATATAGTATACCCTTCGCATGGTGAGAACAATCCACTTCCACTTTTGCATCTGTATTATCTTCGATGTTGGCTCCCGCCAAAGGTTCTCCAGCTAGTTCTCCAGCATCTTTTAAGCGAAAGATCAAGCTATCGGAAAGTCTACTCAACTTAGTGACCATCGCTGTAAGTAAAAAGCTGATTTTTGATGATGAGTTAGAAACATTTTGCGGGATGGAAAGATACATTATCAGGGAAGAGCTACAGAAAAGGGCAAACCTATGAAATGCACTCCCAAGACTAAAAAAAACTAAGGTACTGCTCAGGAACATCGACCGAAAAAGATGCAGGACTTGCACCAGCTTAAGCGAAAATAGGCAACAATGTTAAATAGATTTTTCACAGGACATTGTAAACTAAAAAGCATATAAAAGGATTAAGCCAGGAAGTAATGTCAAGACAAACTGGAAGAAGTGCACTAATCTGAAAACAACTTATATCGCATTCACGTTGACATACCGGATGGTATATCAGTTGCACCAGAAATGAGATGTTTAAGCTAAAAAAAATTAGTCTGGTGAAGCCAGATTTGAAATACTAAAATAGGCGGAGGATTTAGCTTAAACGTTGAACAACGAGCCTCACTGCGAAAATTTGAAGTAGGAGCTAATGTGCAAATTCAGTATTATAGTTTTTGACGAATCAAATATGTGCACGCCATGGCTGGGTGGTTAAGTGTGTGGAGCTGTAGATTCAGATTCGTTCCCAGCTCTCGCGAATGTCTGATAAGCATCTGTGAGTAAAATTGTCAGCGAAATTTCTTCCAATCGACACAATTTCAGTTCAGGAATATAATAGTAAAGCTAGGCTACCTCCTCTGGAGCTGATGACGGCAAAATATTTATTTATTTATTTATTTACCACTCGCAAACCTTAGAAAAACATCCAATACTAAGAGTGTTATGAAAAAGCTTCTCAATTATGTCTTTCGGATACGGGAATATCTATAGGTATCTTCAATTCGTGTAAAGCATAATACGCACAGCAAATGTGACTTTGAAAAGCTAGGCCAAGTCCTGAATGGCTGTCAATGTCAAAATATTTATTTAATTACTTTTGACCTCGACATCAATGTGAACTTATCAAAGGAGATGACACCCAAAACAGAGATGACCAAAGTTGCACATCGGCTATTGATTGACAGCTTCAATTTTACGTCGCGATGCACTCTGATTCGCGATGAATAATGGAAGCAGGATTAATAGTCATCCTACGAAAAACAGTGGACAGCGATGGAGATGACAATCAGCAGATGAAGATGACAATCGGCAAGTAATAGGAACAATCGAAGGTCTCTAGCTGGCTATGTTTGCGTTTAACAATGTATAGCTGTATCTTGTATTTTGGGCTACAAAGTACCAGTCAGCAGTCTAGACGAAAGAGGCTAAGTATATTGCGTCATCAGCAATTATGAAAATTTGTTTGCTTCTTTTTCGTTGTAACAATCAACAATGCATTCAGTCCAAACATATTAGGCGGTAAGCGCAGACTTATTTAAGTATTATCTGCTAGCGATCCTTATAATTTGTTTAGCAATCTGTATTTTTAGCGAAATTGATGGACTCACGAATGGTAAAAAAAAAAATTGGCCACCCTAAGCTTGAGTATATTTTTGAGTGCATCTTCTCAAAATTCAATTCCACTCACTTCACGCAAAGAAAAAGAAAAAAGAAAAACATTTACTGCACTTTTTTTCCTTCAAACATTCTCTTTATATTCGTAAATTGGCCTCCATCTCTTTACTTCGATTTGCTCACTAAAAGTGCCCATATTCACTCAGATTGCGCACGCAAATCGCGCACTCAAACAAAACAAAAAAAAAACAACCGAAAAACCCAAAGAAACCATTGTACAAGAGAACAATAAACCCAGGTAGACAACCAAAACGAATAAAAAAAGTATCTATCCACATCTTTGTCCATTCTTTCAATTTAATTCCACTCACCCTTCTTCATTATTCTACCAACGTTTCATAGTGTTTGTGTTAAGTAACCATCGTCTTCGTCATCCACATCGGTTGGCTCACGCAAGAGCAAACGAGACAAGTAACAGAAAAAAAACTTGCCTAACCGGTGGTTGTTTTGTGCGCAATGTTTCCAACTCAAACAGCCTGAAAAAAAAGAATCTCTGAGATACATGAAACATATCCAGAGAATCAACAACTCTCCGATCAGTTTATGAGAAGAATTCAAGTTGATCGGACGTGTATCCCGCGACGTCGTAAACGGTTTTTGAAATTTCCAATCTATTTTGAGAATTTTTTTTTAAAAGAAATCCCTTTTCTCACTCGGTTGAGAAAATTCAAAATTACGAGATCGACTTAGAAAGATTATTTTTTTTTTGATACGCGAAAATATTTACGTGTCGGATACGGATACGTTTCGCCCCCAACCATAGTGCCTTGCAAAAATGCATAAAAATGTTGTGAATTTAAAATAAAAAAAATATTACTATACGAAATTTTCAAAACAAAGTGTAAAAGAAAAAAAAAAGTTTTTTTTTTAAAAAAAATGTGTACTCAAACCTCGATCATGTCGAAAACGATTCTTTCGGTATTGATCAACTTCATAATCCCCATTCTGGGGGCCGCGTTATCAAAAACCGTCCTTTACCAAGCCCCAGACGAATGTCGGTGGTCTGGCACCACTGAATCGGATATCGTGCTCGTGTGTCAGCTTCGCACGATCAATAGCGAGCTGGAGAATACAAACTTTAGCGTTATACAACCGCAGAATACTATCCGTTTACGTTTGGAATGTAACGATGCACTGTTCTTCCAGAGCAGCCTTAGTGCGGATAGTTTTCGTTCGTTGATAGAACTGCGCGCGTTAACCATTGAATATTGCAAATTGGGAAATATCACCGAAGGATCCTTTAGGGGACTCCAAGAACTAAGAAATCTGACAATTCGTACGCATAACGCCGACTGGTCCACAATGAGTTTGGAAATTGCGCCAAATGCATTCGCCGATTTCCGTCAGCTCGATCGGTTGGATTTGAGCCTGAACAACATATGGCTGGTACCTGATGGAATTATCTGTCCCCTGAAAACGTTGACCAATCTGAATATGTCCCGCAATGAAATCCAAGATTTGGGAAATTTCCATTTCAGCGCATCGCTGAGCACTAGGAAATCCCGCATTTGTGGATCTGCGATCAGTGTTCTTGATCTATCAAACAACAAGATCGCTAATCTTCCATCTGCCATATTTTCCGCTCTGGGAAGAGTAAAAAAGCTTAAACTTGGTCGTAATGGAATGAACTTTATTGCTGATCGTGCCTTTGAAGGTCTCGTCTCACTGTCTTTCATTGATCTCTCTGAAAACCGGCTGACATCGCTTCCTCCGGAACTGTTCTCTGAAGCAAAGTACGTGAAGGAGATCTATCTACGGAATAATAGTATAAATGTTCTCGCTCCTGGATTATTCTCCGAATTGGCAGATCTTTTAGTCCTCGATTTATCGGCAAATGAACTCAACTCCCAGTGGATTAATGCCGTTACGTTTGTCGGTCTCAAGCGGCTCATTTTGCTCGATCTATCGTCTAACAAGATCAGCAAACTCGAACAGAGTATTTTTCGCAGTCTGGGCAGCCTACAAGTACTCAAACTTGAAGAAAACTACATCGATCACATCCCAGACAACACCTTCGCCGATCTAACTAACCTCCACACACTGATCTTGTCCAACAACCGGATTACCATGATCGGTGCGAATACTCTGCGTGGCCTGAACAACATTCTTGTACTATCTATGGACTATAATCGCATTTCTAAGGTCGATCCAATGGCTTTCAAGAACTGCACCAGCGTCCAAGATCTTCATTTGAATGGCAATAAACTTCTAGCAGTTCCCGAGGCCCTTGGACAAGTACCCTTCCTGAAAACTCTAGATATCGGCGAAAATCTCATCACAACCATTGAGAACTCCAGCATCAGCGTAATGGAGAGCCTATATGGGCTGCGTTTGACTGAAAATTCAATAGATTACATTCGACGTGGTATCTTCGATCGTATGGCGGCTCTTCAGATCGTCAATTTGTCAGGCAACAAGATCAAGGGTATCGAACCAGGCGCCTTTCATCGAAATTTTCAAATCCAGGCAATCAGACTGGACGGTAACCACTTGAAAAGCATCACCGGTCTCTTCACTGAGTTGCAGAATCTCGTTTGGTTGAACATCTCTGACAATCATCTCGAGAAATTCGACTATGCTCATATTCCTACCGGCCTGCAATGGTTAGATGTTAGGGCCAACAGAATCACTCAACTGGGCAACTATTTTGAAATCGAAACAGAGCTTATGCTGAGTACTTTTGATGCCAGCGCCAACCGGCTAACTGAAATCACCGCCAGCTCGATCCCAAATAGCGTGGAAGTTCTCCATTTGAACGACAATCAGATCGAGAAAATCCAACCGTACACGTTCTTCAAAAAGCCAAACCTCACCAAAGTCGATTTAGTTCGAAATAAATTGACTACACTGGAACCCAACGCATTGAGACTGTCGCCTATCCCAGAAGATAAGGAAATCCCGGAATTTTTCATCGGTTCCAATCCATTCCAATGTGATTGCAACTTGGACTGGCTGCAGAAGATCAACACCGAAGCGAGAACTCAACCGAAACTCATGGATTTGGATCAGATCTATTGCAAACTGTCTTATGTTAGAGGAAAGTCCCACGTTCCACTTATCGAAGCCAAGTCCAATGAGTTCCTTTGCAAATATGAAGCCCACTGCTTTGCCCTCTGCCACTGTTGTGATTACTACGCCTGCGATTGTAAGATGCAATGCCCGGATCGCTGCTCATGCTACCACGATCAAAGTTGGACATCGAATGTTGTCGATTGTTCCCGAGGAAACTACGATCGTGAACTACCACAGCACATACCCATGGATGCCACACAGCTGTATCTCGATGGGAATAGCTTCAAGGAACTGGGAAGTCATTCTTTCATCGGAAGGAAGCGTCTGAGGGTGCTTCATCTCAACCACTCTCGCATTGAAATGGTCCAAAATCGAACGTTCTATGGGCTTTTAGAACTGGAAGTCCTCCAACTGAACCACAATAACCTGCGACAACTCAATGGAAATGAATTTCAAGGACTGGACAACCTTCAAGAACTCTATCTCCAGCACAACAGCATTGCCACCATCGATTCACTAACATTTACACATCTCTACCACTTGAAGATCCTCCGGCTTGATCATAATCTGATCGTGGAATTCGGAATTTGGAACTTTTTGCCACCATACCTCAACGAACTTCGTCTTGCAGGCAATCCATGGATCTGTGATTGTGAATTCATCGACAAATTCAGGGACTACATCAATCGCCATGACTCCGTGCAAGATCGCAACAAGATCAAATGCACAGTGACCGGCAAAGTCGCTGTGGGGTCCAACACAACTACCACAGTCAATGGAGAATTATTCTCGATCTACGCGAACACCAATGACTCATCAACTGGAGCCCGTTTCATTGCCTGTGGTATCAACAATCGATCAAACACGATCACCAACAGTTCAGACTCTGAGAGTATGGCCTCGAGTGGAAATCTTACATCCACTAAAATGATCCTCAATCAGCCGCCGTTCCAAGATTACATACCAATTCTCGTGGCCATTCTCACTGGATTCCTCTTTGTGATCATCTGCACTCTGGTCGTTTTCATCTTTCGTCAAGAGATGCGTGTTTGGTGTCATTCACGCTTTGGCATTCGTCTCTTCTACAACGCCAACAAAGATGTCGACAAAGGTGAACGAGAGAAACTCTTCGATGCATTCATTTCGTACTCATCCAAAGATGAAGCATTCGTTGCTGAGGAACTTGCTCCCGAGCTGGAAAACGGCGACACACGCTACAAACTCTGCCTGCATCATCGAGATTTCCCGGTGGGCGCCTACATTGCCGATACGATCGTGCAAGCGATCGATTCTTCACGTCGCACGATCATGGTACTCTCCGAGAACTTCATAAAATCCGAATGGTGTCGATTCGAGTTCAAATCTGCTCATCATCAAGTGCTGCGTGATCGTCGACGACGATTGATCGTGATCGTGCTGGGAGAGGTGCCACAAAAAGATCTTGATCCAGATATTCGATTGTATCTCAAAACGAATACCTATCTACAGTGGGGAGATAAATTATTCTGGGAGAAACTGAGGTTCGCGCTGCCAGATGTACCGAATAATCAACGTCGCCCACATGGTGGACACTGTCCAGGAGTACATATCCCGATGGCGCCACACCATCATAACCCGCATCATCATTTGCATCATTTCCAACCGCAACCGCATCATTTGCAGCATTCCAGCTTCAGAGGCAATAATATGCATCATAATTTGATGGGTGGAACGACGAGGCAAAATCACAATCGGAATAATAATTCAAATCAACAGCAGATGCTGATGGTGCAACAGCAGCAGGAGCAACAACAAAGATCCCCACATATGCCACATGTGGGGAGTGCTGGCGGCGGTGTGCCGGGAGGAGTGCCAGGAGCAGCCATGCCCGTTGGACAGTGCCAAAGGAATGCATCACCAAGAACTGTCGCTGTGCATATATGAGAAAGTAAAAACAAAATAGTGCTTAAAGAACAATATTTGTGTCTCAGCCCAAAGTGATAGAAAGCTGTTAAGTCCAACAACCATGTGCCTCATCCCCCAAGTGATAAAAATCTGTAAAGTCCATTAAACAAGTGTAAAGATACGTAAAAAAAACTGAGTGCCACTTAATGGAAAAATCCTCAAATGATCAGTGTGGAATGCAAGTTTCTCAATATGACCCTGTACAAAGAAAAAACCATCATAATGTGTTTTCTGTGAACTCAAAATCGATCAGCATTCTATTATCATGAAATTCTATATCTTCGTGTGAAACTTAGTGAAGAAGTGACTCCTAATGCCTAGCGCAAAGCGCAAACGATCACTGTTGAACATAGGTTTGTCAATTCCAAGCACGTTCGCTTTTCAACATCTCGTGCTACACGACTGAAACAAAAAAACTATAAAAACCGGCAAAAACAACTCAACATCGATATGCAAATAAGCATCGAGGAATTCAGTGAGCTGCAAGGAGTCGATTTCCTGCCACCACAACGAGGAATACAAAACAAAAAAGACGCGCAACGCAAGCAAACAAAGACTGATCATCATCATCCTGTTTGCTTCTTTTGTATGGTTTCACCTCTGCCCAGCACGGTGGTTTTTAGCGTCTCCTTCTCCACTTCACTCATCAGCATGATCATCGGGAGGAACACACAGCGAATAGTCATAGAACAAGCAGAATTAGCATACTTAATAAACATTCCACTTCATCCAGCCCAACATCGAGAGACGACCAACAACCAATAACAGTTTGTAAACTTCATTATGCATTATTGTCAATAATAGCGGTTTAGATTATTAATTTTAAAACAAGCTTACCAATCTTTCATTAGGAATTATGAATATTCAATTAATAAAAAGAAGAGATGGAAGAGAGAAAAAATCAACAAATGTGATAATATGTTGTGTAGAGTATCTGTGTAATTTTTTGTATTTAACTTTAGTCATTAGGTGTATCTTTTGTAAATAATTATTGAATTCACATGTAAATAAATAATTGTACTTAAAGAAAACGTGAGGAGATACTGTATCTTTTACTATAGAAAGGCGCACTTGCCTTGCCATATTCACAAAATGACTACCTACCTACCTACCTATTATGTATATGTATTGATTAATTTATGTATATTTGACTGACTACTGTAAGCCGATAGGTTTTGTAAATATGTGTTTACTATAATATTTAATAGTTGTTACTATCTACTAAAAAACGAAAAAAGAAAAACTCTTTAAAAAAAAAAAACAAAACAAAAATAAAGGAAAAATTCAAAATGATTGAAAATTGAAAAAAAAAAAAAAAAGTTTGTTTTTATTTTTCTTCATATGGGGAGATAAATATTTTTCTAATGGATTATAGGATATAAATATCACACTAATTACGAATTAATCGAATAAAGATGACGAAATTAAGCATAATAAACAGAAAATGATCACCGCATGTGAGAAGCAACCATACCACATGTGTGTATCTTCAACAACTTCTACTTGAATCTACAGGTGAAAAAAGGTACAAAACAACTCTTCAGACTTCACTTCTTCAGATCGTTACTGATTGATAGCGACCGGGAATGGCTTCCAAGAAATATACTCTCTCAACAGACACAAAGGGCAATAAAATTCTCTTCGTCGTGTGTGTAGTAATAGTAAGTATCTCTTGTATTTGAGCTCTTCAAGTAGTTTTGTTCGATTGCATTTTGAATACAAAATTAAGGTAACGAGTCTTGAAAATTTTAAAAATTCTTTTTACGTAAAAATGCGTGAAATTTTTTTTTTTTTTTTAATACTTAATTAGAAGAATACTCAATTGACAGCTGATAGGAGAAGAAAAAAAAAATTCAACTTAAATTAATTAAAATTCTTTACATGTGATGTGAGGAAGGCGATTGATTAATTTATGTGGATTAGGCTGTTTGAAGGAAAATTAAATTTAAATGATAGTTTACTGAATGGGAAATGTTTATAGAAACAAAATAGAAATAACAAACAAGATCTGGATGAGGGTAATTAAGAGAATTAAAATTTTTGGAAATTCCATTTTATGATCGATTTTGCTTAAACTTTTTTTTTGTCCAGAATTTTATTGATTTTTATCTGCCAATTAAGAGATTGATATCGAGTTTTGAATATTGAACAGTAGTGAACAGAGAGACAGGTAGTAGAATGGAAGTTAATTGATTATTAATAGGTCTTTTGGTTATCTTTGAAATACAAACTACTTTCTGAAACTTTTTAAATTAATAGATGACTGTTAGTGTCAGGTTTAATAAATCAATGATGTGAGTTGTGGCGTTGGTTGATGATGATCGGTGTTTTCGGAGACAGTTTTGCTGTATAATTTCGATGAATTAAGCCGTCAATAGACATAGTTGATAAGGATTTAAAATAAATTTTCAGAATATACTTTTCCAAAAGAATTCTGCAGATTTATTTCGTATAAATTGATGTATGTTTATTAGCGATATGTTTATGCCACAGCATCATCAATAAACTCGAAGGGAAAGACTCTGTGGTCGATAAATAGATAGATAGATAGATATATTTGTTGTTTGCACAGCAAATTATTTTGTTTTTGTTTGCTTAGGTATGAATGACTGTATTTCTAACAGAATAAAGAGCATGAATACTAAAGCACACTCGTGGTTGGACCAGAGCTGGTTAAAAGAAGTAAGTTTTCGGTCAATAAATCTGAGGAAAACGAAAAAAAGTTTAAACAAGTCAGAAAAGACTGCAATGTCCAAATTCGATGTGCAAAATTTCCTATATGACCATAAATTGAGGCAACAATTCCTACAATGTCCCAAAGGTAGAACAATTTTTTGGTCATTCGTCAACAATATCAAACATTGTGCCTGGTCTGCCATCATTTACAATGACATTTCAGCTGTCAGTTCCTTTGACAAAGTCAATCTGCTTGCTGCTCACTTTGCAGCGAACTCCACGCTGCCAGATAACGCTTTGTCTACGCTTGTACTCGTGAACGCCGAATTTTCCATGGGACAAAGTCAAAGGTCTTAACATACAGAAATCCGCTGGTCCAGATGGTATCTCCCCATAGTTCCGAAGAGGTGTTCTTATACGCTGACAAAACCTTTGCGTTAGCTTTTCGGTCTATCGGCTATCCTACTCTTCTGGGCTCTTTCCGAGTAGATGTCCAGCCCGTCCCTAAATAGGGCGAATCTGTCCAATTACCGACCCATTGAACTTACGCCCTTTCTTTCTAAGGTAATGGAAATCTGATAAATCATCAGCTTATAAAATATTTTGATTCACGAAAACTCCTCAATGACCGGCAGTATGGTTTTCATAGAAACAGATCCACTAGTGATTTGATGGCATATTTCACCGAGAAGTGGAACCAATCTTTCCATCACTTCGGTGGAACTAAGATGGTTGCGTTTAGTATTTCAAAGGTATTTGACAGAATTTGGCATCAGGCTCTTTTGTCGAAAATGCGTGCATATGACATCGATGAGTCTCTTCTTCAATGAATTAGAAATTAGTTGAGTTGGTAAATGCTGGCGTTCCCCAAGGTTCTCTTTTGTGTCCCATTTTCTTCTTTATTTTTATAAATGATCTCTTGTCTGCGACTTTTAATCCAATCTTAACTCACGTCCTTGCTCTTCATGATGTAAAAATTGATGTAAAATTAAGGGTTGGAGAATTCAAGCTGTTTATCGACTTGGAAAAAGCCTTCAATAGTCAACTTGTTTGGCAAGGGCCCAAAGAGTCCCAAAGCCGATGTTGGCGATGTTGAGCTCTAAGCAATTTTTGAAGCACCAAATCGAGAAACTATCGAGATCTTGTTGAAGGCGACTAGAGTCATGGGGTGAATATTTGGCTGTGAAAAAATTGGTATCGTCAGCATAGAGGGAGAGGGAGGAGTGTTTTATGACCCTCTCAAGATTGTTTATAGTTAGGATGATGAAAAGGAGGCATATATGGCTGCCTTGTGGAACACCAGAGGTGGGCAAGAAAGAAGCTGAGATGATGGATCTGAAAAGAATACCATAAGAATACTTTTCCATTTAAGAATATAACAATATGGGTTCAAAGCCGAGGGAGGATAGTTTGAAAAGGAAGGTTGGAAAACCACTTTTTAAGGAATATGGCGGGAATAACATCTGGGCCGCGTACGAATCATTAAGTTTTCGTAACTTATTTTCGATAAGAATAGGATTAAAGGTTTGAGAAAGAAAAGACCCAATGGAGAAGTTAAGTAACAAATTGAAGTAAGAGGAGTCCGGCACAAAGACTTGTCGGTAAAAGATTATTCAAAAAAGGTGGCAAAAAGGTTGCCAATGGTGTATGGCAATGCCGTATGGGGGTGCAGATGACGTTTTATGGCGAGAAAAAGGGATACAAAGATAAATAGAATTAAACATTACATTGTAAAAAATGGAGGGGGCATCATATAAAGATAGAAGCTTACGCAGAGGTTCTGCCAGCGTACAAGAACACCTCTTCAAAAATAATTCTTGTTAGTGCTCGTTGCTAACCACGATTTTAATACGACGTTCTGTTCGATTGTAGTTTATTTTGGCTTCTGTCTCCAGAGCTAAGATATATGTATGAACAAGCTGGGTGTGTGTTTGTCGTGTTAGGGATGGATGAACCCACATATGTGGTATTTGCCAATCACACTTCATTACTACTGAACTACAGCCGAGCATAAGCTGATAATTTCAACCAAAAAGTGGCAGCTAGTCATCGGCAATCTTTTGTCACTGCTATATGGGGATATACGTACCTACTTTAGCGGTAAAGCACACAAGAATTTAAGTGCTTTTCGACCCCTTTGACCACTAATTTTTTGGTAAATTCTTCAACCAATGGTCTTTCCGATAAATAGCTTTGTGGGTCAATTCATTTCAGAATGCACTCAATGGTACTTTACCAAAGCAATAAACTTTCTTCCAAATCTACTCACCAAGTTTTCATTTTCATGTCATAAACATAAAATAATCAGTTCCCTTAGTTCCGTGCCACCCTTGAATGACGCTTTTAAAAAGTACTTGGTATTCAAATTTGATAAGCAACCACTTAGAAGTTCCCGCAAAAAGTCTTTTGGGAATATCGGATCATGTGACGTTCTCAGTCGTATGTCCCCAACCATGAAATAAATAGATAACAGAACTAAAACTTGACCCAATAACCTTCCGCTGTAGTAAAACGATTATTTTCTGTCGAATAGGGAGGGTAATAAAGAGCTCAACGCAAAGTTTCACATGAGAAACGACCCAGATGTGGATGAAGATACATTTCAAATCCTGGGAGAAAAGCAATTACGATATTTGAAAATATCACGTATTTTCTAAATCTGATGCAATCACACAGCTTTTTAAAGATATACATAATAAATTTGCGTCGAAATTTTTCATCATAATTTCATGTGCTTAAAACCGCTGTCACTCCCACATCCTTATTTATGATTTTTAATCGCTCTGTCAGTCATTCCCCAATGAGATACTTTTGACAACTTAGAGTAGGTGCATTCGTTTACCTAAGTGATGCGATATAAGCGGAACACATTAACATAGAAATTAACACTTAAATTATGGATGCACTGACTCTAATTTTTTTACATCTAATATTAGTCCACAAAGCCTTGTGCTATTTATGGATAACTACTAAACATGCCAACGATTCACGTGAAACAAAATTTTTTCAAATAAATTAATACGTCTCGCAGACAAAAGACTCTCTCTCGTGTCTTCAAAGACATTCCAATTCACTTATAAATAATATTTTTATCTCGATGCACGATGAAAATTTTAATTCGAAAAACCCCTTCAGAGAATTTCATTCATTCGTGTGTACCCCACCACTATGCGTGTGCATGCACACTTGAGAGAGCAAACGCCAAGTACGGGACCGGGTACATTACTCACTCCCTTGTCTAAAAATTTTCAGGAAAATGTTTTAAAATTAAATTAGTAGACAAAATGAGAGTATCTACATGTACAGAGAAAGAGTTTGAAAACAGAGACAAGAACGCTGATTATGAGGGCGCTTCAGACCTTGTTAGTCCACATACGCTTGATGTTAATGCTAATGGCGGGCAGGCTGGCTGCCAGGCAGCAGGCGTACTTTTTTCTTCATTTTTCTATCCATTCAGGCGTTGGTGCTTTTAATTAAACCCACATGCGCAGAGATCCATTGATGTGGGCAAACGGAGGAATGGGAAACTATCTAAATGAATTTGCACAGATAACAAGTTAGAAGCGCTTAATGGACAGACAGCTGCGCGCGTAAAAAAAAAAACCACATACACTTTCACTCGCCTCGCCGTCTAAGTACCTTTTGCAAACGACGACGACGGACTAGCTGCGGCCAATAAACTACAACAAATAGATGCAAATATATGAAATGCACTTTTGTCTGGCCGGAGATACATTTGTATCTATAAGTGTTTGTAGACTGGTTCGTATGGTATTTCATGATTCATGAGTAATAATTCCCGATTAAAATAAATTTTGTGATCGAAATTATTTTTTTTCTTGACTTTAATAGACATGCCCAAAAACCTGACTTACGCACCTTTCCACCGGCTTCAACAGCAATTTATTAGCATGAACCACCGGTCAGGCGAACGATTTAAGCAGAATCGATCAGATGCACTTTATACATGAAGTTTATTCAGTAAAAGATACGTGTCCAGCACATAATATAAACTACCTTTCAAAGATCGGTAGCGATAAGTCTCCGCTTACAAACACACACGCAAGTTTTTTTTAACGTTTTTTTTTCGGGAGGTAATATGAGAGTTTTGTTTATTATGGTTGCATCTACTCGTACCTCCCGATTCCCCCAGATATCAGAGATAATACTCCTGGGAGACCTGTATGAATGAGGGACTGGGTTTCACAATTCGATTAAATGAAGTGTATGCATCGATGCTGGAAGCTGAAGCTTCTGGGTACAGCAATTAAAAAAATTAAAGAATTATTCGAAGGGAAATTGACTTTTATGATTGTGGTCGTCGCCAGTGTGGACGGTATCGGCCAATGCTTGGCGCTCTTTCTTTCAATATATAAATTATATTGATGCCATCAAAGATTGGTTGGAAGACAAGACCATCTAAATTAGACTCAATTACAATTTAAAGGTTTTTATGGTGGGACTCTGTTCCTTTGGTGTTCGTTAGAAATTGGGATTCTAACATTTTTATTGATGGCGACGTAGATGGAGATAAAAGTACTTTAATTGTTGAATTGTCGAACTCTGGTAGGTTATCGTGCGTTTATTGTTGTGTTTAGTTAACGAGTGAGATTTAAGTTGTTTTGGGCAGCGCTTTACAAATGGTTCTTACATGCAAACAAAAAAAGCTATAAAGTTGGTCTAAAGGTAAGCTAAAAACACTTTTCGCTAAACATAGGTACATCTTTGCATCATAAAGCTCCAAACAGCCAACATATTTCTGAAACGCATGTACTAGGTTTTACTAACGAGCTATTTATCTTGAGGAACTGAGTAATGATTGTCTTGAAAACTGCTGACTGCCTAAAGCTTCGTGTAAGCCTGTAGTGCTACGACATACGAGTAGTTCTACGACTTTTTCAAGAAATGTCCATTAATTGTAACGTATATAACTACGTAATTGCTATCACTGGAGCACAGATCATCCACAAATAGCTCGGGATCGTATTCTAGATTTCTCAACTATATTGCTCCATGATATGGGAATCTGCCGGATTGGTAAAGTGTATTACGTGACATATCTCATGACGAAATTTGTTCGCGTCGTAGTATGTACCCAATCCACTGTCACTCCTTCGTCCAGTTGGTGCCAATTAGTTAATGACCCGTTCTCGCAAACTCGTAAAGCTGTTAGTTCGAGATACCTACGAATCGGTCAGAATACAATCAAGAAGAGCGCACTATCGAATAAATGATAGTTAGTGAATGATTTCAACTATCAAACGATTTCTTTCATTCATTCATTCATTCATTTATTCATTCATTCATTCATTTATTTATTCATTCATTCATTCATTCATACAGAAAGCGGAGAGTTTATACGAGTACATGAGTACAATAACAAAAAAAAACAGATCAGGGGCGTAACCTTTTCGGGATATTCGAACTCAAGAGCAATAGATAATGGATTCTCATAATAGATTTAGAATAGGCATTTTGGAAGATTATTTTCAATACAATTTAAAAAATTTGGCATCTATCTTGCAGAGAATTTGAAATCATAAAATTTCGGCTGAAATAATTTTTTTCGTACGACGCATCGTTTTCTGGATATTTCCACTCAAAAACTATCTCCACCATTAGCCACGAGGTACGGTCGGACCTTCTAAGCCACAGGGCAGGTCTAGGCAGGAAGAATTGGTCTGGAAATAAGTCTATTTAAGACCAATATAATTGCCAGTGCCATGGTGCATCATCAGCTCCTCCTTTGAAGCTAGATGGAGAAATCAGTCTTCGATCAGCTAATCAAGTTGCAACAGATACAAAAATATGAATTTTTAACTCGAATGTGAAGTAAATTTTGTATTACGGCCGTGAGACTTAGAACTGCTCCGCGAATATTAAGGATTTGCCGCATCGCATATCTGAAGAAGAGTTATGGACACGCACTGGATAACGAAAAGCGATGAATCGGGAACTCTCTGTGCTAGCCTCACAAAAACCTCGCAAGACAAGTTCTCGGTTGGAAAACGCAATATAAACACCGGATCGGATCTCTGCGAAATCATGGAGCAGAACAATTGAGAACGAGCTTCCCAGTACATATATGGATTCAAAGAGATTCAATTTTATGTTCCCCCTCTAAGCTATTGGCGAAAGCAAATAAATATTGTTAGGACTGCACGCAAACAGTTGTGACGATATGCAAACTTGTAGCACCCCGCTTGCTTACCGGGGTACTTGCAATATATACAACTTAGTACCCTCGTAGGTAACTTTTATACTTGTAGTAACTATAATTTTTGCAGGAATACTTCTCCAGCGATTGGACCACTAGCCGAAATCCCGGTTTACGCTCTTGAAGGTTTCTTCAATAGATAGATAGCAGATATAGCGGAGACCTATACTCGACTCATTGCACTACGCTGTAAGTCTTTCCTCTTCATGCGGTACTCAGCTTCGAGTTCGACTCTCTCTACTGCGGAGATTTTGACCCGGCTCCCCGTGTCCTCACATAGCAATGTGCTGTGCTGTTTTCGCCTTATTCCGAAAAACGTGTACCGGTTACAGAAATGCTCTCCATAAATAGGGAGCTATCATAAGATGCTGACCGCTTACCTTTGCAATGTCGGTCCCAAAGATACGAGTACTCGCTAATGTCTAAGAGATCAATCTGGTTGGATGTTCCCTGCAGTTCGGTTGAGATCCAAATAATCTTGTAGCACGTTTTGTACTTAAACAAAGTGCCTCCAATGACAAAGCGATTGGCACGGCACATGTCCAATAAACGTTCACCATTCTTATTACTTTCTATGAGGGCGTGAGACTTTTTACGTGCCACTGGAGATATTAACAGTCCCACACTGATTCACGAATATTTCCAGTTAATTTTGCAAAGTTTTTCAAACAAGGCAATGTTTCTCGTTGGTGAATGATACTCATTCAAAAGTCAAAGGTCATCAACAAAGTATCCTTCCATTTACAATGCATTGTAATTCGAATATTTATGAGTCTTACAGGTGTGGGTTGCCGTCCCACAACCGCACTGAAACTTATTTCCGCGATTTAAGGATCGAAATTAATTAAATGCTATGAAACAAACAGCCTTCACGACTACCAACGAAGTGAAAATCTCTCTGATAATAGCTAGACGCCATTAAAAAGATTTTAGAACCTTCGGTATTTAAGCTAATGACCCCCTAGTGCCATACCTGCATGGTTTCCACCTCTTCGCATCGAACTGTCATTGTAATGTAAACAATCAACCCATAAACCACTGACACAATGAACCATTGGCATAAATTCTTTTAATTTTCATAAATGCCAGCAATAAATGTATTTTATAGCGCGCCCCAACCGAAACATCATTCACTTTGTTCTACCCACATCCATAAAAAGACAGCACAGCAAGTAGGTAACCCTGTCATACAACAAAGAACCCGTCAAAGCTTAAAATTATGAAATTCTATAGCCATAAACATTGTCATCAGGAGGCACGTTTGGGCAATTAAATAATTTTATGTCATATTTTCCGAATCAGATTTTCGGAAATAATTCAAAGGCCCGAACCGTACCGTATACCCCCGGGGGACCATCGGGTAACTCAATAAAAACTTACTCCCAACGCTAATATGGTTTCGATAAACTCTTTGATTGAAATTCCATTTTAGATTTTCTCGAGGTTTTCCCAATACCTCCGACGCCCACCCACCCGATACGGATACCAAAGCTCACCCACTTAACTGATGAAAAGCAAACTCAAATTCAATCTAATTCCCATTTTAATATTTACATGGATAAACATCACAGAGCCAAAGTCCGATGGGTGAAGTTTTTCACTCGAAATCAATATTTTATCCCGCAAACCGCCTCTAAGCTGTATGTTGGGTATAGTCGGACTGTATCCTCAAATGAATTAGGAGAAACCTTCAAGTTCCGGGGCGGGCGGTAGTCCTTCTGACATTCTATGGATTCTATGGATGTGAACAGAGGCCGAGGGTATTGTGGACCATGACTTTCACCCTGGAAAGAGGCCTTCGGACTATACGAAGCTTAACCAATCGGAAGTGAGTTAACCCCTTTTTTCGATAGATCTGTATGTGGTAAAGCTACAGCTGTGCTAAGGGTGCGGTGGTATATATGGTTGGAATTGGGCCAACTTGTATCAAGGCGTTTTTATTATTGAACTGAGTTTAAAAAGTTTTGATCGAAATTGCCCGTGGGATTTCGGACGAAGTGCGTACACTCTGCACAAGAAATAGGGGAGACAATTTGTGAACATTGTGGAAATCGGTTTGAATTTTATCGGTGAAATAAATTGTATCGGTGCTGTTAGATATAATAAGTTCATTCACACTTGAAGGAGCCGAGATCAGGTCACATTAAACAAGGATTTTGCAGAGTGAACGAGGAAGAACTTCTGTTATGGGGTTGGGGCAGCTCTCAAAAATTAAGAAGAGTCTCTGTAGAATCTTATTCCAGATTGCAACAGGAAGTAATCCATCTGAAGTTCAGAGTAGAAGATGAGTGAACTGTGGTTGAAATACGAGTTACAGTGTATTGTGAAACAACTCAGAATTCTGAAAAAATAAATAAAACAATTGAGAGAGGGTTCTGAAGACAATTCTACGAGAGGTGGAACAGTGGGTTTTTTTTGCACCCGAACTTTTAGTCTCAGGGTCAATGATCACTCACCCACTCTTAAAAATTGAACTTTAGACAAAAAATTGCAAAAACTACTTCAGCTGCAAATACTGTTAAATCAACGCCGAGACATAAATTAAGCGATACTCTCGATTCATTAGATTCGTTCAGCAGCTAAAGGAACTTCTGATTCAATGTGCATGAAACATAATGGTAAAAGCTGGATAGAATTAGATATGTGGCGCCGTGACTCAAGTTATTGAGCATGCTGATGAACTTCGATGCGGATTCGAATCCTAGAAAAAAAAAAAAAAACACGAACAAATCTTTTCTCGACACCAGTAACACCTAAAGTGAATGTTTGACTAACTTTCAAGAGTACAATTATTGTCATGAGTATTAGATAACACGAACAATGCTATAAATTGGGCCCTTTAAAGGCTCTTTGCCAACAATTTTAAATTTTGTACAAATTAATATCTTTTAAAGGGTCCACCATGGAAATCAGATTTGAGCGTCAGATTGAGCCACCAAGATATTATCTTCTTTTCTGCTTGTGGTCCTGTAGGGCCTTCAAGATACTTCTGAACCTGATTGTATTTGGTGCTTCTTTTGAGATGTTGCTCCATGTATATTGCACACGTAGAAGTTCTTCCTCGACTGTTCTTCGCCACGTTTTAGCTAGAGCAACAGGGCGTCGGCTATACCTTGCGAGTTTCAGCGAAGAGATTGTCTCGCGACCAATCCAGGACGATTTGCATTTCTTGATTTTGGTGACAGCTTTCTTCTGGGCTGTGCAATTTCAATTTTTTTTTTTTTTATTTTTTTACTTGTTAATAAATAATACGGGATTCGATTTTACTTGAGTGCTTCCACGTTTCGCATTCGTAGTACAGTACCGACTTAACATTGGAGTCGAAAATACGTAGCTTAGTATTCAAAGAAATACGGGTGGACTTCCACATTTTCCTTAGTTGGGTAAACACAAATTTGGCCTAAGAAATACGCGATATGACGTCTTGATTTGATTCACTATCATGTATATATAATTTGTTACGCACTTGCTGCTTTCATTGCCTAACCTCAAAAAGGGGCTGCAACGACGCCATATTCGCTACTCATAACATACAATATACATACATCTTTGTCACACACCAGTTTTGACTTCAAAAGATCTTGACAACCTACCTTTATGCAGCATGCAAGTGGTAATGAAGTGGTAAGCATTGGATTAAATAGGTTGATGATTTCTTCTGGAATGCCTCTGCGCAACAGAACATTTCACAAATATGTCCTGTTGAGACTGTCAAAGGTTTAAAGTCAATGAAAACCGCATAAACAAATAATCTGAACTCATTACACTGCTCGCAAGATCGATTCCTTCTGAAGCCATATTGATTTTCTGACAAGCAAAATGTTGGTAAACAATTTGTTAGGAATAGCTAAGAGTATAATTCTTAGAAAATTGTTGAAAGATATTATAAGTTTTTTTTTTAAATTTGTTTCTCTCTGCAAACTTCTACCACTCAGATGACACTCAGCTTCACTTAGAAGATCAAGGGAATGCCAGGAATAATTTAAATTATACACCAATTTTTTTATACACACATTTTTGTCAATGAAAAAGTTTCTAGAAAGTCCCTGTGGTATTGACTATCTTAAACGTTACCAAGATAAGCTGCCTTACGGAAACTGCAGGCAAACTATTTAGTACTCGCGTTAGTAAAACTATTTATAACATTCCAAAGGAATGGATTCAATCGAGTTACTTGGAATCCGTAGGTCATCCAGAGTGTACTTGAGAGTAGTACTCAGACGTTTGTTAAATGGACACATATACCTTTTGAGCGCCTCAAGTGCAATAAACAAACAAAAAAAAATACTGATCTAAACAAAGCATAGTCGGTTATCGAATTAAGGATTTGATGCGACACCAATGTCTATTATTTTTTCAGCAGAGTATACATCCAGCCTTTCTCACCCATTTCGTATGGCCAAAGCAAGACTTATAACCACCAGAATTCAATTTATTAGGTTTCTGCTATTCCACAAATAGTCTACCCACAGAAGGTAGGTATATGAATGCACACAGTCAACCACTACCTTCTATTACTGCCCCACTTGATTTAATCAAATTATTGATCCGAAATGGGGAAAGTCAAGGATAACAACTCTTGCTACCCTGGCATCAATCCCACTACTTCATCTCCCACTACACTCACCGAATCCTTCTTAATAATTTACAATCGAAGGGAAATTAATTTTGAAAATTTCAAATAATTTCCCACAATGAAAATGTTTACATCTGAATATTAATTCATTCACCACTCCTCCCCATCCCTGAGGCTATTTGGTCGGCCAACCACCCCCAAAATCTCAACCACAATGGAAGGAAATTAATTTAAGCAATTCCGGTGATTTATCGATTTCAGTTTTGTGGTCATTATTTCTCATTATTCTCATTATTTCCCATCAATTCCATTCATCTTCGGATAATGTATATACTCAGAGTGTTGTTGGTGATACTCATTTGTAAATATACGCATTCGGTGCGATACTCATTATAATGTTAATGGGAGTACACGTACTGTTACTCGTAGCTGCCTGAATGTATCTTATTTCCAGTTGCCACCATCTATCCACTGTTCAGTGAGTGACTATGGTGTTCATGTGCAAATAAGTATCTTTTGTCTTTCACAGAAGTATCTATCGACCACTTCTCGTGAAAACTCATGTTTGAACACTGCCACTTGACACTATTGGCGCTGGAAGATGCGCCTTTTCACTGTCTACTCGTATTTGTTTTTTTGATTTGGGAAAGAATAACAAAAATCTCATAGAACTGTCATCCACTGTCGTGGTGGCTGCAGCAGTATCCCATCATCGCAGAGCTCAAGAGGCCATTTTCTCCTACTTCAAGAGTGTACCCACTTATGTCCTCCCTTTTGGCTGATGCATACCAACTGTCGTGTAGGTAAATACAAATTAATTCCACTTAAACAAAGACCAAAAGTGGTTACTATTATTATTTCTCATCGTCGCTGCATACACATGTCATCGGTTTGTCTTATAATGTGGAAGACGACGTCGGTCCGTCGGTCGACGACAACGAGGAGTGATCATTGTTTTGTGATAACTCCTTCTGGTGGCTACCTGATTTCAAGGAATCAGACGCTGACTGGTTAAACAAACAGAACACACTGCATAGTTGGTAGTTGCTAGTTCGATTTGTATCTATTTAAAATCTGATTAATGTTTTACAAATTTGTTGAGATATTTCATTCGGTTGGTTGTAGTTTTCTCTTGGGGTCTCTCTCAAGTGGTCACTTAATGTTGCACCTGTAGGTGCGCGCATCCATTAGGGTAGACGACACATACTCGTACATCTGCAGAGACACAAATCTTGAATCTTATTTGTTCCGGTTCTCATTTGTAGATTTCGAAATGGAATATAATGCATTTTGGAAGGCGAAATTAATGGAAAGGAGATACAGTCGAGAGATTTTCATGATTTTCCCATTTTCCTTTAATGGCTTTGAGTGGGCCTACTGAATGGGCTCAGTGAGTTTTGAGAGAAGGACTTTTAATTTACAGCAAGATACATGGATCGACATTGAGGGTGATTTTTTCTTGTAATTGGTATATATATCAAAAAGTATGGGGCTGAGAAAGAGGAAATTTCAAATCGATTTTCGATGGAAATAAGGCTATAGGCGATTTATCTAACGCGGGTAGCTCATCATCTTGTTAATAAAAATGTTGATTTGTCTTTGTAAACCAAGAGGGTATGGCCTGAGGATTTCAGTGTTATAATTAAAAACATTTTGCTATTTGAATTACAGTGAAAATGAGCATCTGAAAAAAAAAAAAGTACAACTCTAAGTTAAGCACCGTGTGGTATACCATATTTCTTCTAAAAAAGTGTCATCAGGAGGGTCGAAATGTCTTTCCTAAAAAGCATTTCGAAAGCTCTGGTCGATAGATGTGCAATAGATGTTCAAATATTCTAATAAGTACTGTTACTTATGCTGCAGGCACGGGCCATCAAACGCTTTGTAATGAATGAACAGATCATAGTTCCTTTGAGCTGTTAGAATGAAACTAGAAGACTCTACCGGGACAAGAAACAATTAGACTAGGTATGCAATCAGGCAATGATACAAACAATCCGCTGACATTAACAGCAATAATGCTCTGCGAAAGTCTCGCCTTTACCACTGCACTTCAATACCATTACGAACCAGGGTTCTGAATTGTTCACCTAAAAACTACGAATGAATTGGGAATGTTCTCTCCTAATTCTAATTCTTTTCAAAATCACCTTTAAATCCAGTACCGTTTGATTAACCGTTTCCATGAACTGTTTAAAGAAACTTAAAAATAAGAAGAAGATTTATCTTCCTGCACCATCTGTTGCGAGAATACAATCCTACGAGAAACAATTCCAAACATTTAACATAGTGATTAATAATATCAATGTTAAACGTCTCCCCTGTGGCACCCCATTATATATCGATGATATATTGATACATCGCACCCGTTTCCCTTGTGATATCTCAACCCGCATCGAAGCTTTCCCGAAATCTATCGATACTTAACAAACAGCTACCAATAAATTTTCCTTCAATTTCTTCAGGGAAGTCATTCATAACTACATCTCGCCTATATAAATTCGAACGAGATGAACTAACAGCAGGGTGTACATAAAGTGACAACAATTTATTTAATTAAACAAACAGTTTTGAACGCAGCATGGATCTCATCTATGAGTATCTTTTCAAATTCTTATTTACAAATTGGAAATGATAACGACGAAGAAAAAAGAAAGCGGGAGTAATATGCGTCCACGACTCGGAAAAACTCTTTCTCTCATTAAACTCTGCATAGATACTTTTGTATCTACATTTATATTTCGTTTGGATGGTGTTAGATATAGGCGCCGAAACTTATTGTCAGCGGTGAATGGTGCACAGATAATGGAGTATTTTTCCACACTCGAATGCAGAATGAAAGAGGTACGAATAAGTAAAGCGTGGTAATCTCATCATGGGTACCACAAATTCTCTCCGCACTGAGTCATGATAAATTGGAAGCTGGTAGTGGGGAATATTTGGAGAGAAAGGTCAGTCAAACGAGAGATGTTGTGCGAGAAGAGAAAACAAGAACAAAACGGGAAACGGAAAACATTTCGACCTTATTGCCGTCAAAAATCTTTCTCTCCCCAACTTCCTTGTAACCCAAAAAAACACATTCGATCGCATCTCTCTCATCGCATTTCACATAATTTTCATTTCATTATTAAAACTTCTCTTCAAAGATTCTTTTTAAGAGCAGAATCGATTTATGGATGATTTATTGGAAGGCGGTTTCCAGCTATAAATCAAAATCTCCATATACGTGCGTACGAACTTTGGTTACAGTTCACAAACAACACACATAAAAAGCTAACTTTTAATTAACGAATAGATACAAGTTCGATGAAAAGAGTTGAAAATTCTTTGTCGTGTCGTCTCAAGACAATTGTTTAGAAACGCTTCCAAAGATTAAATTTTTACGATTTGTTTGACGATTTTCATAGCTATTTTGATGGTTTTTGTCAAAGCATCGCGAATCTTTGATTTAAATTCAATTTATTCGTAACGTTGCCGATCATCTTGGAATAAATTGCGATCATTTGTACGACAGAGATACAGTCTTTTTGTCGGCATTCGTTTTGTCACCTTTTAAGCCAATTTGGTTTGGCAAAAAAAAAAAAAAAAAATCAAAAAGAATTCGAAATAAACCAACCGCCACCCGGCTTGTGTCTAATTAAGTTGAATTTATTAAAATTCATAAATTTGTTGTTGTTGGCTAGCAGTTATATTATGCTTATGAGGTTGATGAAAAATTATGCCAACCTCAGAGAGACGGCAGATGGAAGAGGTAGGATCATGGTGATAAATCGCTTTGTAGATGAGCAATCGTGTATTTATGCAAATCGGGGGTAATTTTTTAAATTGGCTGAATAAGGCATATTTGTTGGGGGAAAATTATAATAATGAAAACTAGATATTTAAGCAGACGAGAACTTATATTATAATTTAAAATAGACTGTGAACACATTTTTCTAAAACTAATGATATTGTGTCGATTTTTAATACTTTTTTTGGCTAAATATGCATAAATTTTTATTAAAAACTTTGAATTGGAAATACATGGTGCGATTGTTAAGACTGATTGTCATCATTAGAATAACCATTTAGTAACAGGTATTTTAAGATAACTTTATTAATTTTTACATCTGTAAGACATTGTTAGCGCTACATAACAAGAAGCCATACATAGGAGAAGTGACCTAATTTGTCTCAGATACAAAAAGTGGTCTGAGAAATGTTTTAATAACTCCTTGTGCCAAAAATTCTAAAGGATTTGCAAGATTGGTAGAAGACGATTCAGGGCACAAATGCTATGTTTCTGCAGGAAATGGGAAATTTTTTCGAAAGTTCCTTATAAACGATGCTTCAGCCCCACTCGGTTCGAGGTATGTCCAAATGTTTTGATTGACATTTTGTATACTTTTGCGTTTAGCAGTATTACATCCGGTTCTGCGTGCCCTGAAAGATATCAGACCTCTGAGACTATTTTAAGAAACATTTTTTTCTTGTCACATAAATGAAAGTTTGACTAAAATCCGCTTAAAGAGCAAACGTTTTTAAACTTCTGGTATTGCTTAGAGTCTTTTAGTGAACGGGCAGATTACCAAAAAAAGTGGGCAATGACTCTTACAATTTATATGGAAAAAATCCAAGAGTAATTGGTGGTTGGGTGTTGTAGGAATTGGGTAGGTACTGATTGTCTTCAACCTGGCGATACTCAGTGCTATAACTCTTACTACACGTCAATGTGTCTATTTTACTTCCCCGAGGTAACCACCGGGTACTGGTCAACTCCATCCGGACTTGACTTGCTAAACTTATAAGCAAGAAGAAAATACCAACACTATAGTGCTCTGTCGGAAATGACTGACTGTACCAGTTGCAGTAGACAAACATGAGCCCCTCAGAAGGAGGACGTACGGCAGATGAATTAACGTGTTGTAATCAAGGGTGGCGTCAATAGTCAGCATGGCAGATACGAAGCGGGTTACTTACACCGGAATATGCGGCACCTTTTGCCCAACATTAGAATGATATGCACTCATGCCACCACGAAGGAAAAAGACGATGCTACCAACGAATTTTTCTACGAGCTCCTCGACAAAGCATGTGAGCAATATCGTAAGTATGACGTTAAAATCGTCTTTTAACGTCAAAATAGAAAAAGAGGACATCTTTAGTAATACAATCGCAGAGCACAGCCTACTGCTAGACCTCACCTCAATATTCATAAGGGAACATGACGGTCACGATATCATCAAACAGTTGATCAATTTATCATGTTGCGATCGCCGTAAGGCACTGCTCCAGTATTCTAGATGTCTGAACATTCCGAGCGGCCAACGTAGACTTGGACCACTACCAGGTTATAGCCAAGGTACGGCTACGTATATCTCAGACGCCACAATTACGGAGAAATACTGTAAGGAAATTTAACGTTGGATGGCTGCAATGGCAACAAACCGCCAGAACTTTTGCCGATTGCATATCCCTCAACCTCTTGAGAAGTCCTATGCAGGCAGCATCAAGTGCCAAAGACCAGTGGCATCGATGCCAAGAAGCCATCAGAAACGCCGCAACTGATGTGCTGGGTTTCACCCGATCACCCGCACGAAACCCCTGGTTTAATGGAGAATGTCGGCAAGCACATGCAGCAAATCAACTCGCCTACGAAGTGGCGCTGTTCAGAAAGATGAGAGCAACTCGTGAGCTCTACCAGTAAAAGAGGATTAAGATTAAGCTTTAGTCTAATATGGCTGCTGGACCGGACGGCCGACCTGCCCAGCTATTTAAGGCAGCGGGAGATGAGTTAGTGAATAGCATACATCAACTCATTTCCAAGATTTGGTCGGAGGAAAGTATGCTTGATGAATGGAACCTCAGCATCATTTCCCTGATCTACAAGAAAAGAGACCGCCTCAACTGCGCCAACTACAGAGGAATAACTCTTCTCAGCATCGCGTACAAGATTTTATTTACCATATTGTGTGAAACATTTCGTCGATCCCTATCAGTGCGGTTTTAGACCAGAAAAATCCACCGTCGTCGACGAAATTTTCACACTTAGATAGATCTATGGCGCAGTGGTCGGTTTAGATTTAACAGAAGGGACCTCAACAACTTGGAATGCGCAGCTAGAGGCTTAGCCAAAGAACGCGGCATGACGTTGTATGCTTGTTTAATGTAAGAAGTTTTTATCTTTTATTTTTGTCCGAAGATTTGACGAATCTCTTGACTTGTCGTAGCCTAGATGATGGCAAATAAACCATTTTTGGTCGATAAATAAACCTACTTTCTAAACGGGCATAGCAGCATTTATTAAAGAAAGTAATTGCTACTGTCGAATATAGCAGTTTAGAACCGGTGATTTCAGAAATGTCTTTAAGGCCGAAGCTTACACCAGTGCAACATAAAACGAAGGATCACTCTGCCCAATTGTGGGTTACGAATACAATTGAAAAAAATTATGTCACCTTGTTGGCAGAAATATGTCACATGACAAAATCCTGCACAAAATTCGAAAACCAAAAAAAAAAAAAAATCAAACTCTGTCTCTGTCGTATACATTTCTTCTTTTATCTAACGAATTATGTCACCTCAACATAATTTAGTTCAAACAACCAAAAAAAATAATAAATATATCCCATCCAAACCCAACTGTTTTCAGTAGATTTCGTAAAGGTTTTACGAAAAAAAAGACCGTAACTTGTCGATCAATTTATTTGTTAAACATTTTTGATTAAAATTATGTCGCTTATTCTAAGAATGCAAAAATATGTCAGCATAGTACCGAAATAATTATGTCACCTGTGATACAAATTATGTCACGACATCAACACTGATTAGGTAGCAAGGCTATATCGAGACGAACCAAGATCCTTACAAAAAAAAAAATCTGGTCATGATATTCCATACAACAACAAAGTGTATAGTTCCACAAAGTCACTACACACTACACTATCTACGGCCCTATCTGCGCTGATCATATATTCACTATAAAATCTGTAGTCATATAGAGCAGACGAATGCCGATATAAATTTCGATGGGGTTAACAAATCGATGCAACTAGCAATTGGAGGCAGATAGCAAGGGTTTATTGCTACAAGCCTAGGTCCACTCCTGTTAGTATCAACATTCAAGTTAAAGCAATTAGCAAAAACCTTGACAAAAAACGTTCAAAACTTTTTGCCAGGAATAGAAAGTGAGCTTCGACCCAGTACGATTTTCTGGGAAAAACAACGATACATCTCAAAAGTTCGACACAGACCTGATTCATTCAAATTTGTTCAATCCATTAATATTCAGCCTGAAACGAACGTTTTTTCGCCAAAATTTTTGCATCATGCGAGTCCCGTTTCGGTGTATTTTTTTTTCATGCACATTTTAAAATGATCCCCCCAAAAATAAGTCGCACATCCAACATGAATGTAACTTCGCTTCAAAATACTCAACCAGTTTTTCTAAACTATTTGTGATCACCATTTTAAAAATCTTTTCAGCCAGCTTAAAATCATATTTCACATACACACCCTCTATTGCCCTATGACAAATCATTCAAACAAATATCTATCTAATCGCTTCATCAGGTATTATAAGCCCCGTAAACAAACACCTCCAACACTCGAAACTCATTTAAATGTTAAAACCCGCCAAAGAGGGCCCCTAATACACTCAATCAATTCCTTATCATCACTCTCCATCTAATTAACATCGATTTCAATTCAATCTTTCAATAAATGAAGATATATTGCCAAAAGCTCTGCGCGCCGCCCGACCGATATGGTTTACTCGATGATCTCCAAGTTAAATCTCAATCTTTGGATGCATTTCCTTTCATTTCTTAATAGATACTTTATTTTGCTGCTTTCTTCCTTTTGACACATCGATAGAGAGTTGTAGATGAAAATCGGCGCCCCGTCTTGATAAAGAAAAAAGATGAAAAATCTCCTCAGAAACCCACGCACAACAAACCCAGTATTTGAAAACATTTGCATATTATTAAGATGTGCACACACAACCAGATAAAAATGTATCTAATCAGGCAAAAAATGTGAGTATAACTACTACACGACTCTATGGTGTTGGTCATTTATTTAAATATCAAACTGAAAAGCTCACCATTAATAAAATGAAAAGCCGAGGCGAGCGAAGCACGCAAGGGCGTGAGCGGGCCTCACCACATAAATTGTAAAAATATCTCGGTCCTCTTGGCATTGTGGAAAATATTTGAAATATCTTCAAAATAAAATTATCTGAAAACATTTGGAAAATATTTATACGTGTGCGCCCAACAAAACATTGGCATCTATCATCGGGTCCGGCGCAACATCACTTAATCATTAGCGCCGTTGGCTGACGCATGCATGCAACACTCTGTATTTGGTGAATTGTTTCAAGCCTTTGTTGCTGTTTTGTTGTTGTGTATGCCATTTGTTGCGATCATAAATCAAAGAAAGATGCATTTTTACAGGCCATGCTGTTGTCAGCTCTGACATTTCTTTCTCCTTCGCTTGTGGAATGGAGATGATGGTGGGCGGCAGCAGTTGAGTGCATGTGAATCGGTTTTTAGCTCTTACTGGGGCGCCCTGGTTTGGTGTGCCCTGCAGGGGCATATGCCGCTTATGTACCCCGAATCACTGGTCATCGAGTTGAGAGAGAGACGGAAATTGGTTTGCGTTCGATTTTCCTCGAAGTGCCCTCTGTGGGGGCACACCGCACACTCGGGAGGAACCATTTTTCCGCGCGCGGCTTGTATCTTGGAATATAAAATTTTATTTTTTATCAGATAAGATGCGGCGCTCAGTAAGATGTTCGCTTTCAGTTTTTATTGCCATAATTCTTACGAGCCGCGCTCTTCTCTGGGTGCCGCATGTAACAGCTGCAGCAGGCAATTGATTCTTTATGGTGGTCTTTGCGGGCTATGGATTCAGATTCAGAGTATCAGCATCTCCTATCGGATTGGAGGAGTCTTCGATTGTCGCTATGGCGGTGGCGGTGGTGGTGGTGCATGTGCGAACAATTGACAAATGATGTTTTTTTTTTCGGAACGATTGCGCCGGGTATACGAGTATTTGGAAAGTGCGAATTCATGTTGGGGTGACAATGATTTTTTATTATTCGACTTTTATTGGGTAGTTGTTCAGGAGATGAGGAGAAAATGAGTTATGACTATTCGGTTAAAGGGTAGGGCAAAAATGCTTTTAAAGTGAAACTTAATTCCTGGCGATATGCACTTTATCATAAAAAAGCCGCAACTTAAAATGAAAGAAAGCCATCCAATTCTAAGTATCTACAGTAGAGAGGTGTCTATTTAAATGCGTTAAAGGTTAAAGACGTTATTTTCAGTTAAAATGTTTATATACAATTTAAACGTAACGCATCTTACACAATATAACCATGTCGTGCCTCCCACAACAAGCAACAGAAAAAAAATTCAAATCTTACGCACAGCAAAGAAAATAAAGATCATTTGATTATTTCGAAGAGATACTGTGCAGATACAAAGAAGATTTGTAATCGAAATAATTAGTTACGTGGGTTAAATGGATAAAATTTCGTGTACAATGCGAGTGATCGTGCAACAAGCAACAAATTGTCGTAGATCACGCGCAAAGTTGTATCTTGAGGCTGTATCTTCCATGTAAACTCGTACAATGTTTGGTACAGTTTGTAGTTGTTTATTGAAAAAGGAAGAAAATCTTGAAAGGTTGTTGAGTGTTGGAATACTTAGACTTTTTGATACCTGAGGCAGACTTCGATATCTTAAAATACAGTCAAACTTGGCCATTATGGCAAGCCACTCGAGCAGTTCATTATGTCACCGAAAACGTAATACGAAGTATTGAAGAACGTCAGGAAACATTATTTCCACTGTGAGCAAAGAGAAGCTAGGAAAAATATAAAATATAAAATTCAAGACTCCAGGAAGGCTGAATGCAATGACAGGCCAGCAAAATATTGCACATTTCTACCAATTCAATGACATCCGAGGGCCGACCGAAGAATAAAAATGTGGTAGGTAGCGGACGAGTTGCACATCAGCAAAGAACGGATTGGAGACATTTTGCACGAGCATTTAAACATTAAAAAAATTTGTGTGCGCTGGTTAACGAAAATGCTCATGCCGTTCGACAAGCAACGATGACTCGATTGCTACAAAGAATTTTTGGACTACGATGAATGGTCAATATTACGCAAATTTATTGACTTAGGCATGTGAAGCGGTCGTACGGAAGCGACGTGGGAAACTCAGGCACGGAGTGTTGCTTTTGGAGGATAACGAGCCTGTTCACATGGCGTGGGTTTCGAGACAGGCCTTAAAAGACACAGGTTTTTCAACGATAGACCACCCACCCTTCAGACTTGGCCCCGAGCCACTTTTTTTGTTCCTTTTTTCGAATTTGACCGGAGATTTGCAGATAAGTACGAGTTCGAGGCGGCCGCAGAAAGTCATTTCGAATGCAAAGGAAAAGAATTTGTTTTTCCGGTAGAACGAGTATTAAGGCACTGTATGCCCGATGTGAGAAATGCATTCCACTCGAGGGAGATTATATTGAGAAATAAAATTTTTTAATCGGATCTCTTCTTTCACTCAATGCATTAGGTTCCGAACTTACCAGCCATCCTTCGTACTAACGTCAGTTCTATGATAATTAAAAAACGCCGGCAACAGTGGAAAAAACGTAGCATCAAAGCAAGCGTTCTTCTATCATCGAAACGTTTGATAGATACTTATGAATAAGTTTCTTGCAGGTTTAAAGTGGGAATTAGTCACGAAAATGGGTGGAAGATGTCGTCATAGTTTCGAATCGCATCACGCTCGGTGGTTAGATACAGGTAAACACTGAATGAGTCGAAATGCACGCATTTTTATGACAGGACCTGTACAAAACTACGTCAACATCGGATGTTGCAGGGTTTCGATAAATTTCCTTCGAGTAGTAGAATGCATAACTAGCAACAACAAGAACTTTAGAAACACCAAGAAAATTGTCCAGAGTCTTCCAATGAAAGGGAAGGTAGCTTAAACGTAATCGGGAACTGGAATAAAATTTATTTGTTGCTGATACGTAGCTACTTCACCGATAAGTGGATGGAGTCTGAAAGTTCAATTTTAAACAGCCCGACAAATGTAATGATGCTTACAGCGCAAAATAATAAACATTAACTAAATGTAATTTGGCTTATTTAGGCAGTCATTCATGCTAAACATAAACCACATCAAATCCCTCTTTGAAATCCTGAATGTTTCAATGTCTGTATTAATTCAATTACCAAGCCAGACAAACTTTATCGGCGAATTCTTTGATGACATTTACTTGCAATACTTGTGAAATGAAGCACAATTTATCTAGGCCACCCAGTTAATTTTTTGCGTCAGAGAGGCATTTTATCTTTAGGATTGTACTAAAGAATTTAATTTTTCAATGTAAGCCAAATCTTATCAGCAGTTACTCATTTCATTCATTTGTGGGTCGATGTCTTTCCCCAGCTAGTCATGAAATCCATTCAAATTTCTTCAAAAGATACAAAAAGATACACACTCTTTCGGAACCCGGCATCATCAGTTTGAATGAAATCACACCACAGACTACTCCATAGAAAGTGAATTTCAATTAAAAATGCCACTCAAAAAAAACCTTTAAAATACCTCAAAACCAGGCCCACACCTTGCGGAAATGTCTAAGATCACATCTAACAATTCGCGTTTGTCTGTATCTTTGACTCACTTCAAACATAACCGCCATTTATTACCCTCGAAAGTGAAAACCATCATCGCCAAGAACCAAGTCAAACGATCATCAAATTGACCATTTAGACACAACCATTAGTGCTATCATAGGACGGATCTACCTCTGAAACTATTGTTCGCCACCTCGCGCATGATGATAAATCGCCAACCGATCGATTCTAGAAAAAAATCTCCAAATAAACCTCTGCTTCTCAAGATCAATAAATTTCACCCAAATTTGGTATGAAAACCCATCTCGTTGTGCAAATGGACGGGACTGTTCTGTGAACAGTTACTTTAAGCATGTAACACACAACAAAAGGGCGACCACAAATGTTCAGTAAATAAAAAAAAGAACGAAAGGGAGATGCTTCCATCCAGCCAAGGTGAGGAGATGAAAAAGGTCCAAGATACGGGCTCTCTAAGGAAGGTACCACCAATTTTTCACTTCTATTCATGGCGTTTATTAGGTGGGAATACAAAAGCATTTCTTCGAGGTAACAGATAGATAGATAGATGTGGATGCATACGGATGGCTCTCGCTTGATGGTTGAACGGATGGATACTCGTAGATGATTGTTAAAGTCGACTTTTTGCTGCATCATTGACGATGTCTTTCTGGTGGTAAATTGATTTTCGTCTGTTTTCGTTGAATCCGCGCGCTTGGTTCATCGTCGTTGTTGGTGTAAATAGATGAAAGAAAGAAAGCCACCGATGATAGAAGTAAAATATTGAAGTTATGATTGTTCTCCGAGTCTGGATTCTTTGGCGGGATTTTTTTTCTATTTTTTGGACCACACGAGTAGATGAGGCGCATTCAAATGGGATTCACTTTAATCGAGAATGTACGACTGTTTCTGAGAAATGTTGATTGGTTAAGATGAACTCTTTAACTGACTGATTTATTGCGTTACACTGATTTTTGTGAGTACACATTTGGGTGGGCATTTAAATTACTATTTTACTAAGTAGCGTATATAATGGATTAGAATAAATTTATGTCTGACTGACACTAGAGCCAATTTTAGGCTATAAATTAGTTGAGAATGCATCGATTTAATGGCCAAAACCCATTTATAGGAAATTCTTTTAGTACGGTTAAGTCTAACCACATTTTATCGCTTCGAAAGTTATGCGGCAGAAGCTAGTGGAATAGTTAAGAAGACTGGATTGATGCCCTCTATTACTAAAGGCTGACCGATTGTATGACGATTCTCTTGACAGACAGATTACTGGCTACTGGCTTCCTCTCTATTTTTTATTAGCCCGTCATTAGGGTTATCTGCTTTAGTGCTAAGAACACTTGTTTTGCTTCGCAATTTTATGAGTAGTCTAGATTCAACAGAGATACATATATACCTATAGATTTATGGGCTTCTGGATGAAGGCTGTATCTATCCAGAGCACGATGTCAATATGCTCGGGAAATTGAACGATCAAATTTTGAAAAGAACATATTTCCAGCAGATTGTGGGCCTCGATGAAAAATGGTTGGTGTCAGACCGTACATGAGCGTGAACGGTTCAGTGGATTTGTTCAAGCTTTATATCTACGCATTATTCCAAAAAAAGTCGAAACTAATTTGCTTTACAGTTATGGCTTCCCAGCTTTTATGAAATATGGAACGGATTCACCTCGTTTTTTTTCTGGCAAACGGTTGGAAATAGGAGAAACGAAAAGGATGTTTTTTTTTTGTGTTGTAGAACTTTCAGTAGGGATAACTGTTAAACCAGCTGTCAAATTTGACAGATGTATATGACATTTTTGTTCTGTATACTATGGCAAATCTTCATGGAAAGACAATTTAATTTTGGAAATTTATTTCCAAAAAATTCGTATTCTATTCACCAAACAGTGTGCATAATCGTTCGTTAGAGCAAGCTACTATTCGGCTCATTTGTGGATTGACGAGTATGTGTAGAATTACAGCATTTGGAGTGAGCAGAATCCTGAAGAGGGCCTTGAAACTTCATTACATCCAGAAAAATTAAGTTTGGTACGGTTTACATGCTAGTGGCATCATCGGTCCTTATTTTGTTTTTCAAAAATAATGCCGGTTAAATGCTCGCGCTACGAGCAAGGGAGATCATTACCGGACCATGCTCAACGAAAGTTTCTTTCAAAATATGGATGTCATTGATCCGCATGAGATGTGGTTTCAACAGGATGATACGTGCCATAAAGCCTCAACCTCAAACCATAGATTTATTGAAATCACAATTTGGCGAGAATGTGATTTCACGAAATGGACCTATCAATTGGCCTCCGAGATCATGCGATTGGACACCTCTCGGTTATTTTCTTTGGGGCCACCTAAAGGCATTAGTTTATGCGGATAAACCAGCAACTATTGACCAATTGAACGCCAATATTGTGATTGCTATTCACGATATACAGGCCGGTATAAAGTAGATGACCTTTGTATAAAGAAGTTCAGGTGGTCATATGCCCGGAATTGTATTGTACCTATATAATTCTCCATTTAATATATTTTTGTGTGTTTGACTTCAATTTAAAGTTGTCACGCTCGACCTAGACTGATGAGCAAATTTATAGGAAGTTTATTGGATGATGGTAAGGATGGTATGGACGAAACCTAAATTTTTCAGATGAAAGGTTTTCAAAAACCTAACCAACCATTGCAATAGACGTACAAAGAAAAGTGGAGGTCATTCCCCTCCTATCTCCAACAGTTTTCGAGATAAATCAGGTGAACTCTTAAAAAATCTTGGATAAGTCCGAAATGCTTAAGTTTACCAAAAAATGTGCTTTGGATTGGATGTCTCAGAAGAACCTTGTAGGGACAAAAATATTGTTACAACCTTTTGTGCTTCCACTGTGAGGCTTAGAGTTAGGCGTCCCCGGAGACTGACATAACATTTGTAACAGTAGCCATTGTTCAATACACTTGCTCTTTCAGCGGCATCATGATTGGCTAAAATTTCCGGTTGAAAAACACTGCATGAATTCGCTAGTAGTAAGGATACGGGTATGCCTGCCTGACATCTTTGCTCATCTTAGACACGTTTGGGTATATATTTCAGAATCGGGAACAACGGTTTTGGACTCCCATTCTTTCCTGCTGGGAATCGTAATCGTGTGTCACATAGTCGGTCTCTTGTTGGAATAACAAATGGATTTACAAACAACAATTCCTTTTTTATCTGTTTGACGTGGAGCTTTAGTAAGACTCATAGATATCAATAGCAAACCACCGCTTAAGTACCTTTTATATAAACCTGACATAAGTGCCTTCGATTGTGTGTGAAAGCGTCACTAATATCTATTTACATACAAAATGTAATCACTAAAGTCCCCTAGCACACCTCAAGTATCCAAATTCTCTAAACAGAATCAAGTATCTAATATTACCAGACCAACATATCGTCCGTACCACAATCAGGTCAAAATCTCTTAGAAATTAATTAAACATAAGCTGTTTAGTTGATTTTCAAGCATCCCATTCATTCCACGCTAAATCCCATTAAATGCTATCCTCTCCACTCGGGCATCCCACTTAATTCATTAGCCTGTTCAAATTTGGCTTGCATCTTTGTTTTGCTTGCATGCATGCTACTACTGCTGCTGGCTGGTTCTCATTCTTTTGTTAACGTTGAAAATTTCTTCGTGGCCCTCCCTACCTCATCTGGAAACAGATGCATCCGCAGCCCGTCTTTTGTCATTCTAAGGTCAATAAGAAAACAAATTAACGAGCATAATTCTGGAGAGACACAGTCACTCAACGAGACCGGTAAGGTGGCTCAATTGGATGAACTAAAGCCCCATCCTGAGCACAAAATATTTGTTTGTCAAACGAAATCAGGTTTTCGGGGTTGTTTGTTGGTCTATGAAATTTCCATCAGCCAAGGTGTGTCCTACATTTCGCCTCCTTTCGTCTTATTCGTCTCATTTTAAAGGGTATGAGTATCTACATCGCTCTAAGCTTCCTTATGTCAATATTGATTTGAAATTCTTTAGATGATTCGTAACGCAAACCACTCTGAAGCTTGTCAAACAGAAGTGGAAGTGGTTTCAACTTGAGAGTAGTCATCGTCATCCTTCTCGTCGCCGTCGTCTCCATTTTAATCGCGTTGTGTAAACACATTACCACCACCCGGTCTCGGTCATTTAATTTCAATTGAGTGCGAGCATATGGCCGGGAAAAAAGTCCAAGAAAAAATCAGGCAGTGCCTAGTTCTACCATGAAGGGGTTCTATACTTCAATGCAAATTATGAGCCTATATAGTTGGGATTCTTGGCATCGTTCTCTGGCCCACAGCCATTTACTTATTCTACTTATTTGTATGTTAACAAGTCATCATATTATTACGTTCAGCTTGCAATGATAATTATGTCCACAGGAGATAGATTGACGGAACAATATCACTCATACGTCGAACCGCAATCTTTTTGTTTCTACAGGCGATGATGAGCGTTTCAAAGTCTGCACGATGTCTCTCTACCAAGTTCCGCGGAAAACATGACGACTATGATGAGGGAGATGACGTACAATGTGCATGATGATGATGAACCACGCACGAAATGTTGAAGAACAAAGAAGCACGATCATCATGGATCACTTTGTTTGCGCTAGGTTCTCTGGCTGACTTTGTGTACACACGAAATGATTAAGTGCGGCACGCGGGGTAACACCGCTTGCATTCGATTCACTTCTATCGTTTGCCTCGGATCTTAAAAAGCTCAGAAAATATCATCAATGGAACGAACCAAAGAGAGGAGGAGGATGGGATTTGTTGGCATTTTTCCATTATCGCATCCGCTACACAGACGTCAATGGTGGACTGTAACAAAATGGCCTTTGGTTCAATGTTTCTTGGGGCCTTAAATGAATTACTGCATCGATGATGTGCTGCACCATCATTTTCTGTGTATCTGGGGGATATCTATGGTTTGAAAGAGTGATCAGAGAAAATATGTTGCATCAGAGAGAGTTATTATTTATCTTGGGGCAGGTCAGAATGGATTGTGATTATTACTTCTTTGCGTAACATGGGCCAGGGACAGAGCTGAAGATGTTCAAATGTGGACTATCTTAAGGGAGAAGCGTGAGTTGAAGAATGTGGTGATTAGCTGCACTCATTTAATTTGCGAAAATGGTCACTCTCTTACCCGTCTTTGCTCGCGCCAACAAATTGTATCGCTGTCATGACTATTGAGTGAGTTAAAAAAAAAAAACATATGAACATAACGTTTTCAGACGTCGCAGACCCTCAGTCTTACAGATCCTACACACTGTCGCATTACCCGGTTTCTCGTGCAGAGAAGTTGGGATTTTTGGTGCACAGAAGATTCGGCTAAGCTGGTGAACTGTGACTTCGCAACAAGTGAAAGGTTAACTACATGGTGCCACACCAGTGGCAGGTCCTGATATATGGTATTGCGTATCGCACTCAAAACAATTTTCATTAACTTCCGGATAAAGTCAAATATTTGGCATCCATCTTGTAAAGACTTTCAAAATAGTTTTATGAACAAACTTTTGCACCGTTTGCGATATATTCGAGTTCAAAAACGATTTTCATTAACTGAAATCCGAAGGTGCGTGCTTTTTATCACCAAGAGACGATTGGTGTACCTCAAGGAAACCAAATCAGTACTGTATGTATTTCCCAAGTATCTATCTATTTTTATAATTTGCACGTGTTAAAGGGGATATGAATACCCTTATACTAATTTTTAGAACACATGCGTTTTGCGGAAAGGGGAAGAGACAGAGAGAAAGACAGAGTGGTGTAGTTTGAAACTCAGGTGGTATTAAGTTTCTGTAAACTCCAAGAGTGGCTGTTCAGATAACTGGGGAATATTTTGTTTGTTTTTTCGCTTTGTTGTCGTTGCTTATGATTCACAGTATTTTTTTTCCGTCCTCCTGATGTCATCATCACGATCAAGTTGCATTTTAGCCATATGACCACCCTACTGCCCGTGTTATGCCTTCACAGTAGAGTTGACTTAGCTTTAGCAAGTGATCGACTTTTTTATTTATTTCATGCGAAATAAATAGATGATTCTTGACATCAGGATTCGAACCTTGAATCAACAGTGTGACAAGCGATGATGTTACCACTACACCACGGCCACCCTCAGTACGCAAAACCTTATAATTTAATTTAAACAAACAAATTAAATACCTACCTACGAGTACTTCCAAACTGTCTGCAACCATTCATGCTAAGTTACATCTCGTCCACATCCTCAAACATCATCGCAACTCCAATAATAATTAAATCACTATACAATGATGAAGAGCATCTCCCTCTCTGTCGTTCTCCATTCACTTGCACTTCATCTCACTTGTCAACGAATCGATAAAAATAATCAACAATATGACAATTCCAAAAAGAAACTCAAAAACTGCATCCACTACACACATAAATTCAATTTTGAATGAGCTACCGAAAAACAAAACGATGATGCTCGGCGCGTATCTGTATATCTTCAGCTTTGAGCTAAAGTAAAATCTGTCAGATTTTATTATTTGTTATTGAGTGCGCTGCAGATACAGCTCTGTATGTGCGTCTTTTAAAGCCCCCCAATCCCTAGAGACACCCACCGCAGCACCACCACATCCCTCCGGCATCATCACTTGGTCTTTCTTTGACGTTCTCTATAACCAATCCAATCCGGCCAATTTTCAACCCATAATCCTGTGCGGTAGATGTCTCTATGGTGCAGAGAAAAAAAAATATTCGTTCGATTCGATCATTTGTATCTGTGCTTTATAGTTCTGATGAAGATGTCAGATATTTTATGATGCTCTTCCGTCAAGATAAAATGCTAATGAGCATCGATCAGTTTTGTCTTGTGTAGTGAGATGATGGTGGTGGTGGCTACAATGGCTACGGAGAGCAACAAGGAAACCACACTACGACGATAACGACGACGGGGAATGACGGTGATGATATAATCACATGGGAGTCATTGGTTATTAGTCGACTTCAGACTCGCGAAACCGAGAGTTTTGCGAGATTATGTATCTCTGTTGGGTATAAATGTATCTGGCGGCCGGCAAATGATGGTGCTGAGTGTGGCGGTGCGTGACTGAGTTCTGTTTTGAATCATGTGGCGAATTGATTTTATCGGTACAATTTTGTCATAACTAAATGTTTTTTTTGTTGATATTGAAAGGCAGACACGGAGGGTGGTATATTCGTATGAGGAATTGGTTTAGGTTTGAATAATTAAGTGTTTGGAAGGAATTCGGGTGTACAACTAGTTATCCCAGGGTTTAGGGTTTAGAATCAGTAGGAGGAAGTAATCTTAATCGGCAGCATCTGTTCATTTCTTAAGATAGGTAAATATTTATCCGATCGCCACAAAGGATGCAATATCACAAATCAGAGCCGTTCACAGCCGAACATTTGAACACCAACACTTCAATAGTATTTAGACCAAACTGAATTCACCTTGTTCAAAACTTTAGATATTTTAAACCCAGTTTTACCGCACATGGCTTAAACCTAAGTTAACGATATTAATATCTTTGCATGTACAGTGTTTACCTCTTGGAAAAAGCTATGTAAGCCTACTACATAATACAACACAACCACAATCATTCGAAAGATCTGATACACGTACATGTTAAACTACAATCTCCGTGCTGTATACTTTAAAATATGGTACTTACTGCATGGCTAACCTATCATATCCAAAGTGTGCTACGCCGAGGTAAGGCTTTTAATGCATTCTTGTAGATAATTGTGCAGTGAGAACCGCGCATACACGTATGTACTCTTGTATAACGTAGGTAGTCGATGTGTGGCGAACAATTATCGGGGTGCTGTCTGCATACGCCATCATATATGTAGTACCCAGTTTTGTAAGTGAAACGGCAGAGTAAATTTGCTCGAGTGTAACGAAAATGGTACAACACTTCGGGTGTAACGAAAATGATGTAACACTTCGGGTGTAACGAAAATGTGAAGCGCTTTTTTTGTTAGAACGTCTCAAATGTTTTTAACCAAATTTGGTATTTCAGTTAGCTACAAACTTTTTTTTAAAGAAATACCTATACATATAACGATACTTTTGAAAATCAGCTATATCTCAGAAACGGCTTAGCCGACTTCGATGAAATTTACATATTTTTGTTAAGATGAGTACAAACACTGTTTACATTTGAAAGAAACTCAAATGAATAATAAATTCAGTACCATGTTGGGTTGCAACGATAGATCTCCTCCTCGTGGTGCAACCTGGTAACGCTAAATGATCTATCAAACACGGAGGCCAGAAACAATAACTAGTGATTACACTCTCCTAGCCTACAATACTGAAGAAACAATAAGAATCAAAACCTAACCAATCTAAAAATTGAATGCAACTAACAGCCATAGTGTCAATTACCCAAACAACGGTTCTTCTCAGCGCCATTTGATGAGGCATATTGGATCATCACTCCGAATATGTCAACCAATGATCGGTGAAAGACTTCTAGACTGGACCGAATCCAACCAGCTACATATAGTATTTGATGCAAAAGATAAAGCAACTTTCTACTCTAGAAGATGGGGTGCTTTGTCAGCTACACATAGGTACTCCTCACCTCGAGGATAGTGCTAACAAACATTCCAGGTAGTCAACATCGGCCAGTCGTAGTAGAAATTGGCATAGAGATTCCGATTGTAAATTCTATACCGAAACCACGGTGGAATTTCACCAAAGCTACTCGTAAGTGGGATTTATTTGCCAAAGAACTGGATTCATGCATCCGGTTCATCCCAGCAAATGTAAAAAACGCATATACCAAGGGGCTAGGTTGCAGCGAAAACAGTGAACAATTCTATAATGCGTATATGGAGTCAGTCGGTCCAGAGGTAGCTATTGAGCTTTTTCAATCTCTTGGCGAAAATCGTGCGACAAAATGGAAAGAAAATTTAAACTTCACACATTCTAGTCAGAAAGCTTGGAGCCTACTTCGTAAAATTGGTAATAGTTCGCATGTTACACCTGGGGTAAATCACTGATTCATCTGAATGCAATTGCAAGCACAATAATTAACATGTTTCGTGCTCCAAGAGAAAAGAAGTGCACCAGCGAGACCAAGCAGAATTTTACAAGTATCAAACGTAACACAACTTCATCCAGCACATCCTCTATAAAATTCACGATGGACGAAGTAAATATGGCTCTTGAAGCTACTAAACTAGAGTAAGCTGCTGGTTTTGACAAAATCTACCCTGAATTCCTAAAACACAGCGGAAAAAGAACATTATTTCTGACCTCAGTGTTCTTTGTCAGAGGTCTAACTGTGATTCACAGATTCACTCATTTTTAAAATTTAACTTAAATTTAAGGTAAGACCTTAAGAAAACTATTACAAAGAGATCGACCATAATTTTTCAGATTAAAATGGGTTCCTTCAGGGTTCCATTTGAAGACCCCTACTTGAGCGTTAGATCTATTTGAAACGATTTTCTAAACGCTTCCCTTCAGTTGAATCGAATAGAACTAAAACGAAACTTTATCTCACGGAATACCAGTAGCATTTAATAAAACAACAAAGTGGGTACAAGAAAAAGGTTTCCAATCATCAATTCCATTCGTGAAATACATTTTTCATCCAAAATCAAAGAAAAAAAGAATGTAACCGGTAAAGAAAAAAAAAACAAAACCATTTACCTTTTTCATCACCTTCTAAAAAAAAAAAAAAAAAAAACTAAATTCACTCAACACACCACAGTGACGACCTTTCTTCGACTTCTTCCACATCTTCGACTTTCATCATCATTCAGCCGGTTATTCATGCATACGCGCCGAAAAAGATTCAAACAAATTTCCCGATGCCCTTAAAAGTTAATTTCTGTCGATATTTTATCATTAAAAAATACGCGAACCGTTAATTTATCACAGGCCAAACAAGCCACAGAAGCTCTCGACGAAAAAAAAGAAGGAGAATACTTTTCGCTTTGAAACCTCAGAGAAATATTAATCAAAAAATCTAAAAAACAGAACGTTGAGGAGTCAGCCTCAACCGAATATCTTTAGATGGAAAAAAAAAAAAAAAAAAGCCATGATTTTCAGGATTTCACGGATCGTTCAATGTTGCGTACAACGCATAGTAAGCCGCTAAATTCCTTCCAGATATCGCAAAAGGAGGACCAGGAAAAAACGGGAATTGGAGCTCTCTGACCATGGCTGATCAGGGATACTGATGGAGCTGATGTTGATGATGATGGTGTAGCTGATGATGATGCTGATGATCTTTCGATCAAGATAACTTGACAAACATTAATTAGGTACCTGTGCGTCGTCTTCGACGTCGATCTTGTCGTCCTCTCATCGTTCGGTTGATCGTATACTACTGATCGGTTGCGATACTTGTTCTCCTTTAAGGATTTAATCGTGCATGGAGGATAGTGTAGTAATTTTGCATTTCTTCATTGAGATACATTTTTCGCGCATACCAAGGAGAAGCGAAAAAAAAAAAAAACGAAGGAAGAACCAAGATAAGATAAAAAGATACAAATTTTTATCTAAATGGAGTTAATTCATGATACATGCGACAAAATTTCAAAAACTGGTTTTCAGATAAACCAGAAAAAAAATTATTTAATTAATAACTTTCCACAGAACGAATGTAATCGATACTCGGACCTTGTGGACAGTTTTGTGACCCGTTTGTTCGCAATCAACAGGAATACATTATGAAACGCAAATCAGACGCATAACTTCAACAGTTATGAATACAATTTCAAAGTCAAACAAGATACGAAAAAGGAGATACTCCCAGGGAGTTCTCATCGGGTATCTGTATAGCTTCCATGGAAGTCGAGTCATTTAATCTGCATATAAATTGAAATAAGTTAATTGATTATTAATTTTTAACGTTTAATCGCTGATTGGTTAAGTTTTATACTCTACTGTTGTGTTAGATACTCGTACAAGGTTATTGGAGGACATATTGAATTGCATTTCATGTGTCTATAAATCATAAAAAAGAAGATTTAAAGAACTTTGACCTACGAGAAAACTATGTCAAACAATCCACAAAGTTAATTTGATAGAACTATCTACTACAATCCACATTGCGTGGGGAGATACAATTAAAAAGATACAAAAACTACGCAGAAATAACTGAAAAGATACATTTTCATGTTCGCCGTAATAAATCAAATTGAATTATCCATAACTATTCGCATTTTTTGAAAGTGAAACTCCAATGAAACTGCGGTAAAGAATAAATCTTTGTAATGTATCTTTGCAGATATTTTCGAGGCGTATCCAAGCATTTGAAATATATTGAAGTTGCTTCAAAGAAATGAATCGTAAAATAGGCCAGAGAGAGGAAGAGGAATATACATTCTGGCGATCATGGGTATTAGACGAAAGTCTTCGTGAGAGAGTCGATTAAGTGTATTGTAGATATTTTCTTTCGAATTGAAGAAGAATTATTACAAGTGACTGGGAAGAATGGAATTCATTATGGATCCATGGAAGATAGCTAATTAAATTTTGAGGATTGTTAGTCGTTATTGTGAAAGTATATTTATTTCTGAGATAAAATGATGACGCATGACAGTCTTTCACTTGGATGCTATTCTCACCGAGTCTATAGGTATATGTAGGTGATCATTGCCGGAGTTCCATGCAGTAAAATGAAGTACACTTAATTCAGATCAATCCTTGTCTGATCCCACTTTGGATCTGAAATTCTTGGGAAGCGTTTCCCCACGCAGAAGGTGACATTCTAACCGTATGTCCCTTTCTATAGCACGGGAAGCCAAATAAACTTCCTGATGATACTGCCGGAAGGCTTTGCAACAGCAAGAAAAGTGGTGATAGCTTTGCTCAATCAAGAACCATAAGGTCGATGATGTTGTCTAGTGATGGATGATGCAAATTTTTAGGGAACATGACGATCATTCAAATTTTCACTAATCGGGAAAGTTTTCGGTTTCAGAACCTTTCTCTACGTGTGGATTCAGAAGACCTGATGATCAGCGCTCTGTTGCTTTTCTTTTCAATAAGCGATTTATTATCGGGAGAAATTCTAAATAAATCTACGGTAGAGATAAATACGTAATGAATAGTTTTTTTTTTTTACTACTTTTAATTTCAGTCAATCGAGACAAAAAGAGGGACTTACCTTGCATCAAATCGAGTAGTTTTGATTTTTGGCATGCATGCTGAAAAATTTACTCCGTTTTGGACCTTCCCCAAACCCGGCAATATCTCCTCTATACGCCTGTCATGATGAATATTGTAGAGGAGACAATTTCTCAAAGCTATTGCCTTAACACTTTTTGTCGGATAAATAGTTTCCACGTTACAGAAAAGCAAAATAGAGGGATTTTGATGAAATGAAAATGATAAAAGGACAACTAGGTGCCATTAGCTATTTATCACAGTTATTTATAACAGAAAAATAGTGTAAACCTAGAAATTTTGTAAAACTGTGGTGAACAACGTACAAAAAAAAAGTCCCTACTATTGCTTCGTTGTCAAAGTTTTTTTTTTTTTTGTCAGTCTCTGCAAATGAATAAAGGTCTGTTCCAAGTAGGACAATTCATTTCGCAATTCCCTGTGTTCTGAAATACGAATATTCTGCTGCATTATGTTCCACTATGTAGCATCGTATATTTTAGTAGATGTACGCAAAGTTTCAACTTTCTAGACCCGTAAAAATAAACAAATTTGTATATGAGAGAGAAGAAACCTACATATATTTAGCACCCTGTTTTTCAGAAAACAAATTTATAAGTTACGAGTGTTCGGGGGCTTCTTAAGAGCTGTGGAAAATTCGTAGATTATGAAATTGTATGCGAGGAAAAAGAATAATTTTCTTTGTAATACTCTGCATTTTGAAAATATAAAAGCGGGGTCCATTTCACTATTTTTTGTGGCTCATACCATAAACTATATATAACTACAAGGTCTTTCATAGCCACACCTAAACTTTGACAGCCGATTGTGGTTATGTTTTGAAATGACAGCGCTGTCATTCTGAAACGATTGTGTTCTGTCATAGCTGCCATTTTATCCAGGAAAATTTATTATAAAAATTCATGCTCTGTTCGCTAAACGATAACCTATGTAAAATTTATCATCTTCAGCGACAAATCGCATTTTTGACTGAATGGCTTCTTAAATAATTAAAATTGTCGTATCTGGGACGATGCAAATTCACAACAGTTTGGTGTGAATTTTGGACAGGCGGTGTCAACGAGCTCTAAATCTTCTAAAGTGAGAGAGGCTCTGGACTTAGACAACATGTGGTTCCAGCAAGACGGTGCTATGAGCCACACAGAGAATGAAATAATGTCGTTATTGAGGGAAAACTTTCTAAGTTGCTTTATTTCGAAAGGAAATCGTTCAATTTCACAATCTTAGACTTTTCTTTGAAGCGACGTCAAGTCTTTGGCCCATTTGGTCTCTCGGATCGCATCCTACAAAGCCGTGGAGGTCATTTGAATGATTTTATTTTTAAAACATAGTGACATTGAATATACTCACTATAGCTGTTTTTATTAAATTTTAAAGAGAGCGGCCCTTATTGAAAAACCATCGATACTAACGATAGTATCTACAGATACTACAGTGGCAGATTTTATGTAGACCTCGATGGCATATTCTCAAGATATGCGACATTTTAGTGTTCTACTACGCAAGCCTCCAGTGCCCATCAGCTTTACTCCCAGGAGACATATTTCCAAAGGCTTTTCATCTTTAGCTATTCAGTAGCAGAACCAACAAGTATCTACTACAGGAATGTCAGGCCATTGTTCCAGCGTTATAATTTGGTCTTTCCTAAGAAGATTAGAAGACACCATCGAAAGTTGAAACTTTAAATGTTCGAGCAGCACTAGAATAAAGCGTAAGTACCAAGAGCAAGACTGTATATTTCAGTCAGAAATAACATAAGCTACAGACTAGCAATGCCACGGAGTTGTAAACAAAATTTTAGTTAGGTCTCAAGTCAAAGGGAAATTTCAGGTATGATAACTGCAGAATTATATCTACTAAAGGAGGTGCACGTCAAGTCCTCCTTGGTCTTGGTAAAAAAATGTCACCTAGGAGCAAATCGAAGCAAATATGGCCAAAGCTCGATTTGACGATAATGAAAGGCTACTTTCAGTTAAGATTAATAGCTTACAACTTATATTTGAAGTCCTTACAAAGCATGTCTCCAACGAAAGAAGGAAGAAGAAAGGTCTTGTAAAGGTATGTGTTCGGGTCCCAACAGTTCCAGAAGAACATATCGAGTACTATGGGTTAAGACCGTAACAGTTACCCAGGTCAAGCAGAATTCAGCATGTGATATTGTTGATAACTATGATAACAAAGTGGATCTTCCCTTCGGTTTAAGTGCGCATTTTCCTTATGCTCAGAGTCTAAATTTCGGTTGGTAGTCCAAAATAATACTTAATAGATACTCAGACGAGAAAAATCGGTGAATTAAATGGCGACAGAGTTTGGAAACCTTTTCCTAACTAAATATTACACTCCTTGTAGAATGATCGGCGGAAATTGTTAGGCCCAGTTTGCTTCTCCATCCAACCAAAACAATGCCAAGACGCTGTGAAATTTAATTGTAATTTCATCAGGAAATTCTACAGTGTATTTGGCAAAAGTGTACCGCTCGTAATTAAATTATTCCTCCTCTAATGTACGGAAAAAGAAAGAGCATTTCAAAGCCGTTGAAAACAAAGTTTACAATTTTTGAAAAAAAAAAAAAAAAAAATGGTTAGCCTCTGAAAAGCAAGTCAAATGTTATCAGAAAAAGGTCACGATGTTTCTATCTTCAGTGTTCGCAAAATTATTCGAAAAAAAGATTTTAATTACAAGGCCGTTGCCGCCAAGCCCATGTTAACCGAAAAACACGTTAAAAAAAAGACCTGAGTAGGCTCACCGTTGCAAAGATATGGAGTGGACCAACATTATTTTCACCGACGAAGCTTAATTTTTTTTAAAACAATCCCTTGAGATGTGTGTCGAACAGTAAAACATCAGACAAAAGTAATGCTAAAAGATGCTCAAAGGATGATCCAACTGTACCAAAAAAGGATTGATGGCATCCGCTGAAATGCTGTTCGGACGTGGAAACCGGGATTGGCTCCGAAACATCGTAGTCGTATCTGTCTGGGCCTCAAAGAGGAATATGACGTCAATGTAATTGGCCATCTTAGTCTCCAGATGAAGCAGAGGATCAAAGGAAAAGATGTAAGGACAATAGAACAGCTTAAAATGCTTTTAAAAAGATTTGGCGACAATTACCACAGGACTATGTAGCTCTAAGTTGTGGGTAAAGGTGTGTGGGGCGATAATTGGGAATAGAGGAGACTGGACAACATATTAAGTAATTTACGCTTTTAAAAAATGTTTCGTATTTTCAGTCAGACAGCCTTAGCATTAAAAGCAAGTAACTGTCGTAATTTAAGAGAAGTGAATCTGACAGATGTGATTTTTCAACATCACAGGTGATCCATAAATCAGTCTAAACGGCCGTCATTTAACATCTCTAAGACCATAAACATGACACTTTTTTTGAAGGTGACATTAGTTTCTGTCGTCTCGATGTTATCCGCACTCAATGAATCCATCAATATGCCACTCGGTTCCATTTTTGGGAATTCCTCATCAAAATTCACCTCGATTCCATATTCCAATTCTAATCAAATCTGATTAACGAAAACCATCTCGTAAGGCACGCAAAATTCGTGACGTGCCTGTTATTTATTTATTTTTCTTGACCGGCTCCCACAAGTTTATCCATGGAAACCCACCATTAATTTTACCACGCCAAATATTTTGATCTGTTTTCTTTGCTCCATTCTCCACTTATAAAGTACTTTGACTCTACTACAACTCCAAAGAGATATCAATTCAATTGAACCACCTTTTTTTTGCGGGCGCGTCTTTTCTTGGCCTTCTGCGGTACCCAACTCTTCTCCATAAGTGGCTACTCTCTACGAATTGGTCTTGAACTTGATTGCCAACCATTGTGCGCTGCGGATAGACCACAAAACTCTTTCTGTCTCTGCACAACATCTCGGTGAATCACAGTGTTATTATTGTTATGATTATTATTTGTTATAAATGGTGAATAATTGAGTTCGAATACGAGTATGTGCGGGGGTAATACGAGTCCGGATCTAAGATTTATTATGCGAGGCACCAAAGAAAACCTTCTTTTTTTGTGTGGTGTTCCTTTCAATTTGTTACAGATGCCAAATGTAAATGGCAAAGCGAAGAAGTTTACCTACAGTGGGAGATGATAGATGATATATGGGAGGATTCTCGGTACCATTATTGTCCCTCGGAGAGAGGTTAATGTTGACATAATGGTATTGGGAAGGAAATGATCCTCTCGAGGGCAGGGCAGCGATATGCACTGGGAGATTGGCTTGGAAGTTACATCAGCGGTAATGGAACAATGATGATGTGAAAGTTTAGAGATTATCGTGGGAAATTTAAATTTAGTTGCAGTAAGGAAGTAGGGAAGAACTGTGAACAGTAGTGAATTTGCGGATTTCGAAGTTTTAACAATATTTTATAGGAAAAACAGTTGGGGAAACATTAATTTGGTCTTCGAAAGTTGCGCATGTATTTGACTTGAGTATTTTTAAACACCGTTTGCCTGCGGACTCTTCTCCCCAGTAATTCTTTGGTCTGGAGGACTTTCAAGACCGATGGTGACAACATCTTCAGAGAAAACAAAACAGCTGAAAGAAGAGGCACTGCGATCTTTCTTTGAAAAATATTTAAAGTTGAGCAGACAAGCATTACCGGACTGCTATCCATGGAAGCAACAGTAAGTGTTATTCAAGTTTCTGAAGATGAAACTCTGCTATCTATTTACAACGCATGTTAGGCATAGAGAAAAAATATTCGACAAGATCTCAACACCATTAACATCGCCACAAACATACATAACTACAGTGTGATTGGCGGAGACTTCAACTCAAGACACCCACTCTGGTAAGACGATGTAACCTCACAGTAGAGAACCGTCATTGTGGACTGACTGAATGGAAACAGCCATCGCCATTTCCTCGTGGCTATTTCTCAGTCAAGGAAATCCTTTTACAGAACTCCATCAACACTGGACTTCTTCTTGGTGACATCTGATTTCGTCAACATACTGCAAGTTTTTCAGAATTACTCGTGCCTAGCACAGACAGTGATTCAGATCATCTGGCTGTTGAACTGAGAATTTGACTAAACCGAAGAATAATGACAAAGAGACCACATCATGTTCAATAAAGTAAACTAAGCCCGATTTCGATCGGATATAGAAGCTGAGCTCCCAATAACTTCGAGTTTGTCTAACTTCAGCAACAACGAGATTAACGATGGATTTTAGGCAGTTGTTATCAACGCCGTAGATAGGCAGAAAACCCCCGTACCAACAGGTATAAATATGAGAACCTTTCAATGTATATCCAGGCTATATGTGCTCACAGGCAGCAGCTGAGGAAGAGGATCCAGAGGATCTTTCACAAGACATGGAACACCGTCATTGATGAACATCGTAGTGTGCACTCGCAGCTGCAATGCACCAAAACGAGTTCAACAGGCGCTTTGAAGATATTAAACTCTCTGGTTGGTAGATCTTACTAGAGAGTATCAATCACTGGCAAGAAACAGCAACAACTTCTGCCGAGAAAGCTGAAACATTTGGCAACCATTTTGAGGGTAACTTCACCGACCGACCTCCTGTGCACCTTCCCGATTTTCTAGAGGAAGTAGAATCTGAAGTCCATGAAAGCTTTAAATTCCAGTATCCAATAACAACATTCAGCGGGGACAACCGAGCTAATGATAATGAATCAATCGATGAAATTTTCACCAACACACAGGGAGTGATGGAAGTAATTCAAAGCAGCAATGCCAAGATCTGTAGGAACTGACCAGATCTCCAATTTTTTATTAAAAAAGTTACCAAATATTGCTATTCTACTGCCGACGATCATTTTCAACAACTGCATCAACGACAGCTATTTTCCAACTTCATGGAAAGTGGGCAAGGTTATTCTAGTACACCGTTCTTTTAAAATAATGATCATAGAGCGTGACAAATGGAACAACGGGGGTGTTCTCCTTCCCTAAACAATCCTCACTCAACATGGTACACCGACGGATCAAAGATGGAACACGGAGTGGGTGCGGGACATTTTAATTCGGTTTCCCAGGCCGAAATTTACGCCATAGAATTATGTGCCAGAGAATGCATTAGGCGCAACCACCGTAGATGCAATATTAACACCCTGTCTGACAGTCAAGCGGGACCCTAGACCCTTTCTCCTTTAGGTCAAAGTTGGACTGGAATTGCCTAACCACCTTGAAGCATTTGGTTTCCTGGCCACAGGGGTATAGATGCTAACGAACGGGCGGTTGAACTTGCAAGACACAGCTCAGCACTACTATGCCATTACCTTTCTGTGGCTTACCTGTTAGCCAGCTGAAACTGAAACTGAACTCTTGCGAAAAAATAGTATCAAATGGAACACAACACAGGGCCTTCGGCAGGCCAAGAAATTAATTGATTTTTTGAAACATAATCGAGCTGATGAAATTTTATCTCTTCTGAAAAAAGATGCCAAAATCTTACGCTCAACTATTATCTCCACAAAATAGGTAGGGCTGCCTCAGATCTCCGTCGTCTACGCCTGGAAGATCTGGAAACGTCAGATCAAATTCTATGCGAACGCCCAGCCGTGGCTCCCAGTGGACACAGACTACGCGGAAAGATATTCATCTCCCCCTCTGAAATCCAAAACTTACCTATAGAAAGCATATTGAAGTTGCTTCAGGGACTCCATATCCTATCAATAATAAAAATAAAACTAATAAGCAACTGGTACATCTTGTCAGTTCGTATCGACTGGAGTCTCAAATTGGGTTAAGCACCCGCGCTGCAATTTCAAGCTACAAGATGCAGCGTCAACGATCTCCAAAAAAAACTTCACTATCTCAATTTCTGGCAGCCTTGGGTTCTCATCCAGTTTCCATAGCTGTTGAGATGATACTCTGACCTAGCCTACTAATAAAGGAGCTCTAAGCTTCATATCACCAATAATTTGCCTAACGCGTTTAACGAATGGCTACGAGAAGCTATGCCAGTCCGTGTATGGACTGTTACCGACAAAATATTTTTGAATTTATTCCTTAGTCATGATTAAATGTGAAAGATATTCGAGAAAGTCGGGAAGTACGAATATCCAGAGACGAGTAGAAGCTTTCGTCACATTTTCTATGATTTTTCCTGGAGTTCTACAATAGATGGCCGAAAAAAAGGGTCTAAGGCCAATCGCAAAAGCCAGTTTTACCCGGGTTGATGAAGACTACTCTAAGCACTGCAGTGGAAGACGAGAACAGCAAGAAATGTGGGATGGAGAGGAAGGCATTACCATATATCACCAATTGTTTTGCGAGTTTTACCAGAGACTAAAAGAACATACCAAGGTTACAGATCCCTAACCAAAGCGTAACAGTGCAAGCAATGAAACCTTTTAATGGATGCTGAGAATGTGGAAGGATAACTTATGTAGAGTGCTAAAATACTAACCAAAGGCGAAGGCAAAAGCAGGAAGGCTGCTGGAGCAAAGGGACTGCCTTCAGAATTATTCAAAGCAGCATCTGTTCAATCTGCGAAAAGCTAGACTCTCTGTACCTTATTCATTATCTCATACAAAGTTGTTTCTTTTGCAATATTGGAAGCCCTATCAACAGCCCAATTGTTCCTTTTCAGACAAGCTTCAAACCAATAAAATCAACTGTCCACAAAATATTCACAGAACGCTGGATCACAAGCATGGGCTGTGCAAAACTTGATAAAGACATTCTTGGTCGTTTCATAATATAGGCAGTTTATGGGCTCGTGTGTATCGATAGTGTAAACTGACAAAAGTTCAACAATATGTTGCACGAATGGAATGGGGCTCTTGTGGCAAACAAATTATTAAATCCTTCACCCAGAAAATCTTCGACAAGCCAAAATTATAAATAATTTTATGAAGAACCAAAAGAAATCTTGAAACCTATGTGTTCTCCTGAGCCACTCAGTTTCCACAAAGCGAACAAGTGTTTTATTTTTTAACAAGGAACCTATGTATACTTGCAAAACCGGAAGTGGGTGGCGTTTTTATTAAACAAGTTGTATCCTGGATGGATTTTTTCGGTTCTGGGAATAAAAAAAAACCTACTCGTGACTTCAGAGTACTTTATAAGGAATTCTTGACTTCTTAACGGGCCATGCCTAAAAGTTTGTTGCTTTGGCAAGTGTATAAGCCATAAATTCTTCAATTTTTTTAAGAGCTCTTCTTCCCCGTATTGACACACATTTTCAATTTACAACAAAGTAGCTACTCAATAGGTCACAGACTCTCAACCATAGCTACACTTGTAATAACGATCATGAAACGATTCATCCATTGCGAAACAATACAAAAAGGCTCAGTGCCATTCCAAAATGCCCCAAATAGAATTCAGGAAGCTTTCACTTGATTGAACGTATACACATGAAGAATATGCCAACAAAAAAGAATCGAATAGATAGCCATTGTTTTAGAAAGTACCGATATGTGCCGCAAAGTGCACAGCATCTTCTTCTAAACTAACATCATATGGGAACCTATACCCACTTTCGAAGCAGAAAATAAAGAGCGATCGTAAAATATTCTAAAATGATTCGATAGATACATGATTCTTGCAACTTCTTCTTCAAGCAAGTGTAGAGCCCCAGCCATTCACTTTGTGGTGTAGTGGAATCCCTTTCCCATCTACATCACCATCTATGAGAAGCAGAGTAATATTATGAAGAAGAAGCATCATCGCGCCCATGATTTACCACGTTTCATGTTTTTTTTTTTTTTTTTTTTTTTCACTCTCCTGTGCCTCTCTAGTTCATGGTACCATCGTCGTGTGTCAGTTCTTCTTTACGCTTCGCGAATCTGAATCTCTTCGGACGAAACATTCATCCTCAAACTAAGTGGATGTGAAGTGTGTATGCAAGATCAGTGGGGAGGTTCTATGCTCCACTATATGACCAGCCTCTGCGACGAGATTTCCTTTTTTCTTTTGCTCATCGTCGTCGCCGCTTTGGGCTCCTTCTTAGTACGCTCTTCGTTATGTGTGAATGACCTGGTCTGGTAGGTAGTTATGCTAGAAACAATTATATTGGCTCTCTGCCATGTTCATATCTTTGCGCTCTGATTAAATCACTATCCATGTGCTTGCACTTGCACTATTTGAGCAGCTGATTCCGTTCTACATCATATCAGATGGGAGGCAGCGAAACGAAAGTCATTTGCTTGCAACTGGTTCTCGTAATTATCTGGAGCGTTTTGCAATCGGATTGAGTGAAAATTAAACTTCGGGAAATGAATTCATAGTGATTGCCTGCTCACATAATCATTATCTTTGACGACATTGACGGAATTATAATAAGATCAATGAGTGGGACCGGTTTATGGAAAAAGCGAATAGTCAATGGGTAAGTGGCTTTCTGTTGTTTTTAGAAAAATAGCTCCATAAAGTGCATATAAGTCCAAAGAAGATGATAAGCAAAGGGGTACCTAATTGCAATAAATTGAACTACAAATCTGGAATTCTTCTTAAAATTAACTAGTTAACTGCTCTTTCACCGAACTGTGAAAAATATTTTTGTCGAAAGTTCGTGGTGACAAAAAAGGGGGCATTCAAGATGTCAACTGATGTCATAGTTAAATTTAGTGAATGAGAACATAACTATTGTACAAAGAACAGTTATATGACAACTGAGCTATTCACGAATGAAAAAATCTACGATTTCAGGAGCAATAATTTCTCAAATTGACATTTTAAATATAGTTTTAAAAAACGGTTTTCAAAGAGGAAAATTCTACGCTGACTGCTATTTTCCTAGGCTGATCAAAAACTGAATGCTCTTCTGTATTCCAGATGGTAAGCTGCTTCGTTGAACGTCCATTCAGATCTCTTAAAGTCGCGAACTAGTGCCATTGTTAGATTTAATATTAGATACCACAGTATTGTACAAAGAACAGTTCCAAGCTAACTGCTATTTTCTCGAGCTTCTCACAAAAGGAAAAATCTATGGTTTCGCAAGCAACTTCTTCTTGGCTTTTCAGCCAAAACTTTCTAATCTTAAAATGAGATATGTTTTCCAAAGATTGAAGTTCTACGCTCACTGCTATTTCTCAAGACTCATATAGAATTAGCTGTAAGACATTCACGGTGATCTCTTAAAGTCATATAGTTAGATTCAGTGTTATCCTCTTTCAGTGAGCTTGTGAATAAAATCTGGTTTCGGAAGAAACTTTTTTTCAACATTTCAGTCAGAAAACTCAGATATTAAATGTGAAGTTCAACGATCACTGTTACTTTTTTAAAGGTATCAGTAATTTGAAGCACGTTTGGTGAGGTGTAGAAAATAACTCCGTCGGACGTTTACAAAACTATCTTTTTGAAGTCATAACCTAGTAGCATATTAAGATACAGTGTTAGATATTCGTAATACACGTATTGTGCGAAGAACAGTTTCATGCAAACTGCTCTTTTCCTGAACTCTTTATGAATTCTGCGGTCAATGGGTTCAGAAGTAACTTTGTCTAAACTTTGCATCTTCTATTTCGGTTCACAATGTAAAAAAAAATGGTAAAGAAAGATACTTTGACAAGAGGACATTTGTGAAAATTTTGTTATAATTTTTATTAGTAAGAGTTTTCTGTATAGATTGAGCTACGAGCTACCGGGAACAATGAACAAATTTCGTTGAAGTACCTATCGGTAGTTGGTGATACTGAAATGTGTGTCTTATATAGCTCATTTGGTTTCATTTTAAGAAGGTATTTTTCAGGCATGTGCACGATCACTGAGCGAGAGGTTCAAGGTTCAAATCACGGAAAACACAGACGCGAACACCTGACAAACATCCGAGAGTAAAGTTGTCATATGAGAAGCTTCTCTACATCAAACAAAATTGCCTTTCGGAAATGGCATAAAACTAAAGGTCCCAACCATTCATGCGGCGTACAGCCGCCAAAATATTTATATATTTCTTTAGAAAACTCTGCTCTTTTTGCTAAAACTTCTGATACTCATCTGAAAATAGATCAATATCCATATTGCTTCCTGTGAATCTTACGGCTAATATTAGAAACACAAACCGCAGAAAGATACTAGAAAAGCATTAGACACATGCAAAACAATGAACATTTTCGCTTCAACTGTTGGCTCATCTACGAAAGTAAAACTGGTACTTATAAGAGCTTAGCATTACATAACATACGAGTAATGTCAGCATACGCAACGCAGCATTACTTCGACTTCCTCCTCTCGAATGAATGCAAATCAACTGCAGACCACTTGCCGCTTCGGTGATGGTCGTTTGTTGTTTTGATTTGCTTCAACTGTCTGTCTGACTGCCTGCTGCTGTTATTCCGCCTGCCAGTCTATCTTTTGAGAGAAAAAAAAAAAAAAAAAAAACTTTTGAATCTCAAGAGGCTCAGCATGTTCTTGGCCCAAAGGTGATTCAATTCCTCTCTGAGCATTCTTTTCAGTTCAAAATTGAAAATCTGAATTGGATTGGATTGAATTTTAAATTCGAGGAAGAGGGAGTCATCACATCATTGTTGCCGCGCATCTCGTTATGATGTTTATTTGTTATTTTTAGAATTTCCATAAGTGGGTTCAGTTAATCCATCATAAATCAGGCATTAACTATTAATTTCACTGTCCGTTCGGTGTGAGACGCATCTTTACCACTTTGGTTACTTTTTTTTCTGTTTCCTTAAATAAACAGCTGGTGGTGGATCCTTATTTTATTTTCTGTCCATTCAATTAAAAGTGATTTCATGCAAAAGCTAACAAAACGTAAAAAGAAAAAAAAAATAGATTGCCTTGAGGTTTCAGATACAAATGAATCGAAATAAAAGCCTTAGATTTAACGGATGAAATACACTCGACACTTGGGTGAAGTATGGATATTGAGAGTGAGAAATTCCAGCGAATTGGATTAAGTGGTGCTTAGTTGAAGAAGTGGTATTTTTAGAGAGCATCTTAGAAACTCTTTTTTTAGATACGTATCTACTCTTTCTTGGGAGCAAATTGCAATTAATTTGCAGACTGTTTTTGGATAAATAAACAAAAGAATGATGAAGTGTTACACCTTTTAGATTGAAAATTGGTTATTTCCTATCAATCATCATAGATATATCTATCTATCTATGCATTTTTTTCAAAGTGATGCTTCAAGGCGAACTGGGTTTAGTGCGTGAAGATATTGAATCGGCGTGTACTTGTAGGTAAAAGAAGCTACAAATGTATGTACTGTAGCATACCACGATTTATTTCTATTAAATCGGTGGGAAAATTGTTGAACCGAACATCATTAGTGGGAATAGTTTCAAGGTCTGCTCAAATCCGATCACACAAGAGGCAGGTATCATGATGTTAGTTTCATTTTCGGTTAATTTGCAAACTTCGGCTGTTATTTTACGAGCTATTCCTTCAGTCTACTTTTTAATGTTTACGATGATGAAATACTTTTGGGGCGGAAATAAAGGCAATGCGCATAAAAACCTTAAACTAGAAAAAGCATAGAAGAGAGTATAAATCCGTTGGTCCAGACGGTATTTTAAGCATCGCTCTCAAGACGTCAAGCGACTGCGTATCTGTCTTACTCGTTTGGACTCTTCCTGAGCAGAAGTCCGTCCTAAAAAATGCGAATCTCCTTCTCTCTCCATCTACAGACCGAGAGAAGCTTCTCATGGCAATTTTACTCTCACACTTCTGTCAGATGTTTGCGAGAGGTGGACTTGAACCTTGAGTTTTCCTAGATAGAGTCAGATGCGACTGAGTGACGACATGTTTTTGGTTTTTTTTTTTTTTTTTAATTTCCAAATCCTTGAGCACTCAGATTCACCCCCGAAGGATAGTGGTCGAGAATAGCCCTAAGTTAAGTTATTCCTGTCTTACGAGGCGACTAAAGTCCATCCAGAGGAAGTAGCTTTAACAGTGCTATCAGCACTATTGTCCGGGAACCCGGTTTCTGGCAGGGCCTTCCTAGGCAGTGACGTTGTAGTTGAAAGGCGAAACTGAAAGTACAATCCAAACGGGTCTGTTACACAATGTGCGCCATACTGAGTCAGGTATGACATCGAAGCAGAAAGTATTGGCGGGAAATCCCAAACAGACTTTTACACGTGATTGTCCGCAGATACCTGGAGGCGGAGGGAAAAAATAAATTTCACCTACAAAAAGGCTGAACAAGCTCGGTGTGTATGTCTCTCTGCTGGTTTCGGATGAGGATTGGCTAACAAAATTAATGGAAAATTCTTGCACCATTTAAAACGCCGTAGTAGACGGGGATATGCCCCAAACTCGCGATCCAATGTCAACAATTTTAGGACTCTCATAGCACCTTCAACCAAGGATAAGATCATTATCATGATCAAAACACTCAAAACAAACACGGCGGCAAGGATTAAGGGCATTCGTGTGGATCTCTGCAACATCCACATGTCCACAAAAAACTTGATGGAGGACAATAGAAGAGAGATGTCAGCAATTAGAGAGGAACTGGTTGGAGCGGAGTAGATGCCCTAAGACCTATAAAGAGATAAAATAAAATGTAATAATACAATTTTATGTAACCGGTAATAGAACTCAGATGATTAGCTTTCAATAATGTACGCACAATAGCTCACCCAGGTAGATAGGTGTATTACCTCCTACGATCATGATTATGTTAAAAAAAAATTGTATATGGCCGAACTTGAAAGGCGACAGTCATAGATAGGGGATATCTTGTCTACCACTCTGCATCTCTCGGCGAATACACCGTAACTGACCCAAATTTCAGAACATCAAGCATCTGTCACTATTAAAGGAACATCGTTGCTATGTCCCTTGATCATTGATACATTTTTAAGCTGTCATCCCAGCTTCGGACCTTGAAAGTGTCGTTAAAATGACACACCTCAACGAATTGGGTCTACTTCTCCACAAAAATTTGTTCGTGTAATACCGTCATTCTACCAACCTTGCATCACTTAATTGATTTTCATGTTTTTCTCGACTCGAATAACGTCGAAACTCAATTTGTAAGTAAACGTATGAAATAAAATTTTAATAATTCGAGAAAAATAAGATCGAGAAAGCCGTATAAAATCAAGCCACAGCTTACTTGTACGATACAGAACGACAAATTGGACGTTTTGAAGATATTAAACCTTTGCAGTCACCGCAATAGCCTTACCTGAAAAGAAAATGAAAAATTATTATTAATTTATGCTCAAAAGACTACTTATAAGCTGAGCAAAACCCACAAAAAGTAAGTGCTAAACGGTATATACATATGACAAAGAGTATAGGCCCCACAATAGAACTTTGTGGTACATCACCCTTGATGACTTCTTTCTCGCCTAACTAAATGATCATATCACTACTCTTTCACAAGTCCATAAGAGACAAGATCGAGATCATTAAACATATCATCTAAACAAGTTATTCCATCACACACTCGGATCCAAATATTTCACTCCACACGTGTCCCATCCAAATGCAACAATTCGATCTTAGACAAATGACCACAACCCATACACCATGACACAAGCAAATTGCTTGCTCTCCATGGTCACCGACCACTGAACCAAACGCAGTTGGATTCCATCGCTATTGCAGCGAATGCATCATATTGACTATCCAGTGAGCATGTGCGTGTGGGTTTCCTTAAAAGATCGAAACCGCCATCATACCTCAAGATCAAGTACCTATGATTAGCCACCCGTGTTCCTATTTGAAAACGATCCCCACTCCCTGTCAGAACAGGTCATTGCTCATCGTCATATCTAGGCGATATTCTTTTTCGTATTCCGAAACGAAGGAAAAAAATTAATTGATCCTTTAAGGGCCCACCGATCTCATAACAAGATACGAAAGAGAAAATATCCCCATCTGGAGGTGGATGCTTTATATATTAATCAATTAAATTCAGATTACGAGAGGCAGTCAGTGGGCGAGTAGATCGGACGAGAAGGCATGCGATCAGATCAATTAAAAATAACAATTGAGACACGATCAGCTCTCGCAACATAAGGATTCTTAGAAATCCAACAGATGACAACTTCAAACGAATGCCTAAGTCAATAAAAAGATGGAAAAATAAATACGACCTCTCCACCTGAAGGAGGTGTGCGTGCGCCCATCTTCAAAAGGATAACAAATTTCTTCATGTTTATCCTTGCTATCTGGAATAGAAAAGGAGTAAACAAACAACCATCTGTGCCCCCATAACATCCCCGCAGGACACAATAGTCACTCAGTCGACCAGACACACACAAAGGACATGCTAACATTACCTTTTTTCTTTAACTTTAGCCCACAGAATGTTTGTAAACATACACAGAGTAGGGTAGCGCAGAAAAAAAAGGACTGTAAATTTCACCCGAATCCTGGCTTAGGTTAGAAGAAAACTTTTCTTGTTCACCTTCACCCAATTGTAATCCCATTGGAAACGACCGATTGAGCATATCCTTTTTTTCACTATACCAACAGCAAATGGACAGCCAGCTGAGAGTGCTGAAGAAATCCCAAAAGGGAATAGGGAATCTTTTGATGGATGAAAGTGAAAAATTGATCCCATTTGTTGGGATACAAATCACAAAACCGATAGCCATCCAACAAAAGGACCTTCTTGGCATGGTTATATGCAATGTTTTCCAAACAAACATTCTATTTCTATTTCCAACCTTTACTCGCATTTTTGCGAAAAAGGAACTCTATTGTCATTTGCAGAAATTTGTATGATAAGGACCAGAACTATTTATCCTGTGAGAAATTCTCAAATCAAATTCATCCATTGTGTGAGTGAGTTTTTTATTGATTTCTACCTGGATGTACAGACAGCATCTTCCTTCCTCTCCCGTCTTAGACATCCTTACACAAGTAACAATTATCCCAATGCAATGTATCCTTTACTTTGTGTTTGTGTAAATTTCTTCCTACGTCTAGTTGATAGATTGCATTAATTTTTTTTTTAAGCATCAACATCCTGTTGATTCAATTTCTTGTATTCTGTACTCGTATCTAAGTCGTAAGGATTCCATTTGCCTCATGTGTGGGTTTTCTTTTCGACGCATCGAAATTGGATTTATGTTTCTTATTCTATTGTATGTATCTATTCATCTTGTCTGCATTTTTTATTTGTTTGTTTGGTGAAAAAATCTAATTTCAGTTAATTTCAGTTGATTTCAGGTGAATAGCAAAAGAGGAAGCAGAACATGTGGTTCCTAACAAGGACATGTGGTTTGTAGATGTGGTTTTGATTTTTATTTTTTTTTTTATCTACCATTTTTTTTCCCAACGGAAATGGAATAAAGTAATCGACTGGTATTTGAATAAATTGTGGAGCAATGGTAATGGTGGGCGTGGGAAATTTGTCAATATGTGTCACCAAAATGAAAGTCAAACAGACAGGCAAATGTCAAATGTTATTTTGGGTCCTGCCTTTACCCATCGTGCTGTCGACGACACACAGTCATTCTTTAGTGATTTATTCAATATGTGATATTCGGGTGGAATTAATTCGAGCAGAAAATGTATTAATGAAAGTAAGGATACGTAACGAGAGTATAATATAGTAGCGCGCTATCTGGTGGGTGTGACTGTAGGTGTAGACAATTTATTTTGCCTGGTTAGGCAATTTAATAATATCCTGTTGTGTGGTGTATGCTATGGATGGCATTTGTCCTTGGAAGGTGGGGTTAGATATCATTTTTGTTCGCTTTTCTTTGGTTGGCATCTTTATTGTAAAGATATGTAAGAAGCTTTTTCAAAATCTGTAACGAATATTGGGTATCATCAAGACGAAGGTGGACAGATTGTCAATCTTTTTGGGATGATAAAGAATGATTTGACATCAATATTGATCCAGGGTAATTGAATAAATTGATTGCATTCAGGGAACAGAGTAATCGTGTAACCTTTAGTTGACCAAAGTCGAAAAAACAAACAAGACTTGTTTGACTACACTTAATTTGCGTCCGTCATTTTTGTAGAATGAACCAGTATTTTTGGTCTGTACCAATATTTAAAGAAAAACTGTCAGAAGTGGGAGCTTGGAAAGAGCGATAGCGCGTCGAATTGAGTATAACAATGATTCGTTGGACTGTTTTATTAAGAAACAATTTGTAATAGTATTACACGCTAAGATAGGATACATTAAGGATAATACTCGTAAGGTAAATACAAAATAGAACGTTTATCAGGCAAGCATGGATACGAACAAATTTCTGGCATGTACAGACAGTTCATTAAACTTAATTCTATCCAAATTCTTAGAAGATCGAATTTAATGATAAATCTAATTTGCTGTTAGAATCATTTTCTGATAAAATGTTTGAAGTTCAGAAGTGGCAACACCAGAACTATTTGCGAAGCGAAGCTCCAGTTTTAACTTGCACCACTTCATTGTGAAATGCGGTAATGTCCCTTGACTGGCATCGATAGTTACACACTTTATGGACTTCAGATAACGCTGGGTATCAACCAACCTCGACGATAGGCTGCTTCAAAGTACTAGACTGCACCAGACTTTTCGTAAGATGGTATTGTATCTTCAGAAATTTATCGATAGTTTAAGGAGTTTAAGCTTCATCATTCGCTTAAGTCTCTTCTAGCGTTAAGGCCTTTTATGGCCAATTTTTAGCTATCTTTGTCCTATAAAAATCATCAACTATTCAAGCCTCTACACCAAGCTCAAATCTTATTATTGGTTTGACATAACTAGACGATAGTCACTTAAAAGTACTTCACTTGTAACAACTGACCCAACAGAAGGACTTTTTTTTTGTCGATTATGCTCTGAACATGGATTCTGAATATAACCATTGGTCGAGATATGTCCTTTGCATAGACAGCTCTTCTTCCGACCTTTGTGCGATAATTTATGTATGTTAGCAAGCGATTCGTTATTGCATTGAGAAAACAGAGAAGTAAGCTCTAGCATCCAATAAAATGTAATAACGAAAAGTACAGTAACGAAATCGGGACCTGAGGCACGCCATATTAAAATTGACTGAAACATCAAAATTTGGGGAAATTTTGTTCAGTTTCTTGCCTTCCATTCAACAGATCCGTCACTGAATATTTCCGTTTACAGGATTTTATATTCTTATTCTCTCTTCGCTGGGCTTTTACTTCCACTTGGGCAATAGACCACTCATAGGCTTCTCGATTTAGTACCTTACAGATGACTTCAACATAAATGCAGATAGATGGCCAGACTAGAAGAAGGTTCATTTTGATCTCGAATAATAATAATAAAAAAGTATAGAACCCAAAACTGATTCCTGAAGCACTCCATATTTAAAGTGTCAGAAACAAAGACACACATACATAGGTACTGAGAAATCTTTGAGTTAAAATAAGGAACTGTACGAGGAAGTACAGGAAGTCTTCTTTTTCCGTCCACTAAAAGTCTCAAAACATTGATAACGGCTACAACTGCATGGATACAAATGACTTGAATTTAGGTCGAGCAGATACAATCAATGAAACATGTTAATTCACCATCAAAGGCTTGCACTCATCACCATACAACAAGAAAATTCGTTTCCACTTAAAAAAAAAATAAAGGAATAATCCCAGAAAGGGCTCCAAACAGGATGGTGATTTGATTCGAAAAAGCAAGGCCCTAATGGGATACATGCAAATTGAAAACGAATTCAGTAACACAGACCTAAGAAGAGGAATTGCCAAATCCTGCTCAATTTCAATGCATCAATTCTACGCAACAAATTTCACACAAAACTCGAAGCAGGAGATACAAAAAAAAAAAAACGAAAAGACCTTCCGTCAGAAAGTTAAGTGCTTTTCCAATGCAGCTAACGACAAACAGCAGCAGATACAATTGCATGGTGTAATACCACCAAAAGATACCCTCTCGTATACATTCCATCAGGTACTTTCGAATGGAAATTCATGTGCGAGTTAGTAGCGCTAGGGCTTCACGCTCTCAATTTGATATGCATTTGGCCTCCCAAACACGACTCGAACGTCTTTCAACTGAGAATCGGAGGCATCACCTGACAGACGGACCGTTCGCCGTTTGTATTTCTAATGATCTACACTTGGGATCCCCCCAGTTGTAGTGCTGAATTCTCAGCTATAGAGGGAATTGTATTCGCCAACCCCCCTGCCATTCCCCTCTATCATCAGTCAGTCATCTGTCAATATTTCGCGCTTCTAGTTTGCCAATTGTATCCCATAGATACACACATACACCGGTAATCTCCCACTGAGAAGTTCGTTCTTCACACACCTTTTGTCTTTGGGAGTTTTTTTCAACGTCGCGTCGTCGACGTCGTTGTTGTAGAACATGGCATCGCATTAGCCCAACTGACATTGAGGCTTCGATCTGATGCGAGCTGCGATATACATATTCAATTCTAACGGTGGGTCGTCGCTGTGTTTTATACTGAATCCCGTAGCTTGTTTGGTGGTAGTGTCGATGATGATGACGACGACCATGACGATGTGATGCAGTTGATTCAATTTATCCTTCTGGTCCAGGTGCGGTGTATTGCACTATTGCTACCATTCACTTCCTCGTTTTCATGTAGTATCTGCTACCTCACCAGGTTATGCAAAAGAAAAAGATGCGAAGCGCACATTAAGTGCATTAGAGCGACGTGTCTCCTGTGCGCGCCGACCGTGAGTATCTACAGCAACAGCATCATTCCGCCACCGTCGCCACCTACTTGGAAGCTGAAAGAATTTTCAAATTTTCATCTTAATCTTTGGAGATATCGCGCGTTTCTATTGAAAAACCCTTTCCAAAGAGTGCTCTTTGTCCTTCGTCTGGAGAGGAAAAATAAAATAGTTTTTCTGCTTGTTGTTGTAATGTTTTTTTGAGCAGCACGGTTGCTGTATCTTGTTACAATGGCACGACATGGGTCGCGTATTCAAGATATCGCTATTAGGAATCGATGTGCGGTGTTTGGTTGGTGTTTGAGTTTTTTTTTTTTTTTATATTCGTATCTCATGGATACGTGGTTCTTTTTCGCAAATTCTTTGCAAATAGACAAACAAAAGGGTGGGTAATGTGTAGTTACAAAAAGCGGGGTGCTGGTATGGTACACAGGAAATAGTCGGGGAGGGGTAGAGCAAAAGAGTGAAGGCGCGTTATATGTAAATCTTTGAAGTCGATCGAGCGCTGTTCTGCGCTATCAGTAGTTATATCCGTTGGAGTTTTTGTTGCCAATAAGGCACACCAACAGCGCATTCTGCTGAGTGAATGGTCTTTGTGCAGTGAGGTGGTCGGGTTGTAGATTTGTGTTTCGTTCAGGTTACACTGAGGAAAATTTCAAGGGAACATTTAATTACAAAGAAGCGTATAAAAGTCGCATTAAATGCGGCTCGAAGGATCACATAAGACGTTTTCATAACATGTACCAATCAGACTTGCTGTTTGAATGAATCCAAGTCCTATATGTGAAGCGAGACAAACATGTCAATGGTAAAACCTATTTTACGACAAACCATTATTCGGTGAACGTTGACAGCAGTGAAGTGGAGAAATCTCCAAATATCAGGCGAAGTAAATTGACTAACTGCCTTATACCTATCTGCCTTCCTATCTGACTGGTTGGTAAAATATGTCCAAAGCAGTGATATGAGAAGATTTTAAGGTCTGAGTGCGATTCCATGTAGGCTAAATAGTAGTTAATTCTTGGTATATTCGGCTCTTAAATTAACTTTACTCTTAAGATCCAGCTCGAAGGACCAGAAAATTAAGAATCATTTTCTTGTTTTATTGAAAATTCTGTCAACTGAAATTATTTGAGTTCTCCTTACGATTAAGGGTCATATCATACATAAACTAATAGATACCAAAAGCTGATAGTATCGTTGAACTAAGATACAGTCAGGAGAGAACCACCACACATAAAAGAAAACTTAATGGTACCACCAACGAAATTGGATTTGATCCTCGTGAAACCAGGAAAGTGTATATCATGGGAAGTAACGATGAACTTTGTTACTCTCGTGAAGATTCTTAGAGTCACGAGTCATTCAAAATATTTTGCTACACTCGAAACTTAGCTTAACTTAATTCATTTCAAAATTCTGGGAGATGCGGCTCGAAGGACCATATAATTAAAAATTAAATATTAGTTTAGTTTGCAACACAGATCCTAACTTGTCGTGGTGTAGTGTTGAAAGTGCAAGTGTGTATCTCGATTGAAAACTATTTTTAGAATATTTGGCAATGAACATAATTAACATAAGAAAGCGTTTGTCAAGTACGAATGAGCGGAGACAGGACTAGCTCTGGTTAAGATTCTTAAGAAGTCTTAGTGTTTCGAGAAGACTTTGGGCGTAAAGGGTTTCTCTTTGCTTGTTCCGTTGAAATTCTTTTTAAAATACATGCTTAAGCGAACGCTTTGAAGAACATTTTCTTTGGTTTATTTGACTCAGAAAGAACTAATCGCTATTAGGTTCGTTAAATCACCAAAATATCCCTCCCAGTGTATGCATAAAAGTATCTGCTACAATTCGCTGTTGTATCTCTACCAATACCCATCGCCATCAGAGGCATTACCATGCTGCAGTTGTTGAGTTGTTTATTGGGATTTTTTTCCTCGCATTTTCGGCTCTGCCAAACTACTGCTGAACATAGGACGAGAAAAAAACCTTGGAAATATCTGGTGGTCTAATGCATCTCTAAACGAAAAAAAAAAAAAAACAACGAACACAGTGCCATGGAATCGTGATTGGCGATATAGACACTATACCCTAGCGCGCTGTATGCTACACAATCGATAGATAGATTGCCTCTTAATGAAACACCACTGCCTGCTTGTGTACAGTATACAATCATCGCTGATGCGATGTAGCACTTTCGGGTGATGGAAGCTTAATGGCTTGGGCAAGGGTGTGAGAACTGCTGGAGGCCTTCGCACGACCCAAACTCACAACGATATAGACTCAGCGGACGAGGTACGATGCAGGCGGTTCGGTGTGAATGTTTAGATAAAAAACCAAAATAATAGGCGACAACATAGTTTTATTGATGGTGCTGTTCCACCAACGACTGCTCCGTGAGATAATGATGATAGGTCAATGTCATGCTCGTGTCTTGTTCTTCAGCTTTTTTTTATTTTCCATAGATTTCTTTTACTCCTAGTGGGTGGTACTTTGGACATTCCATCATTATTCTGGCCACATCCTTCACACTTTACCGATCCACTGCTCAGCTTGAGGTACAAATTCATCTCACATGCACATGGATTTGCATGTCCGCACGACATGATACCTTCCTCCATTTGGTTGGTTGTTTGGTCTGCTCCATGAAGTTGTTGTTTCTGTCAGATTTTGGCGTGACATTATTCAAAGTCTATTTTTGGGACGTGTTAGCATGTTACAAAGGACACAACTAAACAGGATGATGGTGAAGACACCTGAAGAACGAAGGCCGAAGCATTCAAATAAATCCCATGGCATTCGAATTCATATTCAGTTTCGTGTTCAATTCCATCAGTGCATCTAAGCGAGGTGCGCGTGCGCATTTGAGATCCCCATTTTTGGATTTCACAAAAAAAAAAAAACAACATTACCTGAAAAGGGGCAAATTGCTTACATTGTTATGCGGAACTATTTTCGCGCACTGCGCTGAGGACAAGAACGACAACCGAAACACCATTAGTCACTAGTTGGCAATTTATTTCACGGAACAAAGAGGAGCAAGGAGGGCGCATTCATCGCACCTCGACGATATTGTTTTAAATTGCAAATTGGAGAAAGTATGAGAATGACGACGGTTCAGAGAGGAGAAGATGTCCAAAAATGGCAACGAACCCATTTGTAATGATTGTTTATGGGAATTGCCAGTTAAAGAAGCCTGGAAAATTGGCTAGGAAACACCCGAAAGGAATGTTTATGTAGGGCTGGGAGAGAGGCACTTCTTTAAAAAAAAGTCAAACAGTGATGGTGTGTAGGTGTGGTTGATCATTCACAGACCTAAAAGGGAGCCTAGATATGGAATACGAAGGGGAAAACTGTAATAGCCCGAAGATCATATTCTGCTACTCTTTTTCTTTACTATACGAACTGAAGATTTTGTAAACTCACGGAAATTGGGATACAAAACCTTATTACCTGGCCTGCGGTATTCTTCCAATTTTTGAATCATTTCTTGTAAAACCTTCACGTCCTCTGCCAAAAGTGTGATGTCGTCAACATACATATGTACATCAGTAAGTAGTAGTAGTCCATCCAGAGATATAGTAATAATGCGAACAGTAGTGGACTGAGTGAACATCCTTGCTTATACCCATAGAGGTTTCGAAGTGATCAGATACCTGTTCTCCGTCATACTACACTGCAGTAGTTGTATTTGTGTACAGACTTTTCAGCAGTCTCCGTCAAAAGCTGCCTTAAAATCAACGAAAAAGCCTTATATTATACCTTTTTCTCACTGTTTTTAATCTTTATGATGCTGGTTAAATTGTAAATATTATCTACTGTGGAGTGTGGACTAATGCTCTCTAAAGCCTGCTTGGAATTCGTTTAGAATTTTGTACTTTTTTCCCCCATTTGACTAGCCAATCCATAAAAGATATTCCACGGTAATATTTCACTGTGTTTACATTTTCTTTTTTATGAACGGGGATAAATAATTATCTTAAGAAAGCTTCCCTCCAGCTTACCCTTCTCGAGCATTCCAGAGTATGCCCTGGCTAGCAAGCTGATCAAAATATCTGGGGCATTTTTGAATAGCTCGTACGGTAAAATATCCTCTCCTGGGACTTTGTTTTCTTTTACTTTTTTAAACATTTGGTGAATTTCTATTGCCGATATATTGCAATCTAGATATTCATCCAAAATAAGCGGTCTTTGTCGCTGCCTTAGTAAATCTTGGAAAACTTGTGGTAAGCAAGTTTCAGCATACCAATTAGCAGTGACTGTCTAACCTAATTTAAGCGGGATGATGGCGATCATTTTCGCCCTGGTGAAGTGCATCGACATCATAACTTTTGTCGCTGACTTTTGTTGTTTGACCTTTACTGGATGATTTGCACCTTCTGGGCTCCATACCATGGACTGCTGTTTGGTTTCCGGATCGTACTTATAAAACCAAGATTCATCACCTGTAACGATCTTATTGAAGCAGCTTGACTCTCCATTTTCAAACTTATCCAGAAAATATTAAGCAAAACGGTGATAATCAGGTGATAATTTAAAATTTGTGACACAGCCATGGCATTCAAGCTCAGTTCATCCCCTATCATCTCCTATATCATCCTGGCAGCCTTCACCAGGGCCATATTTGTATCGTCGGTCGAGAATTTGGACGAGATTCGTCCTCCACAGAAAAATGGCCAGTCTGGAATCTTGGAAACCACTTTGAAATAGTAACAAGAGATGGTGCATTTATTTCGTATGCATTTTGGCATTCGTGCAGAATTTTGACTGGCGTGAGTTGACATCAAAATCCGAAGAGAATGGCAAAACGGATTTCTTCCTGTGTTGGTGGTGGAACTTCACCCGAGTTTACGTTTTTACATTTTTACCTATTGTTCTGAAATTTGGAAATGAATATTGATAGATTATAAGCTACAGAAATGCATCTTTTTTTTCAAAAACTACTACATTGACAACAACTAAGCGAACTTTTGTTAGTCCCTACGTACATGATCAGAGCTGATATTGTCGATTAATATCTAATTGATGGTTTGGTGCATCGTTTTACCAAAATGCCCCTGTGTGTTTAAAAAGCTCACCTGTCAAGCCGTCGGCTTTATAATAGCTACGCCACCCTTCTCTACACACTGAAGTTGAGTTTCCTTTCTATCCTTATCGCTCTCTCGATACGAGCAACTGCTGGAAGTGTATCGGTGACTTTCCGTCCTGGCCTTAAAACCATCACCAATTTGAAACAGGTTTTACTTTAGGGAAGGGTATCGCTCTACCACCTTACACCTTACGAGTACACCTGCGATTCTCTGGTTGTATACTTAATACAATCAAACTTCGCTCAAAAGAAAATTTCCCTCCGGTATTGACCTAAATATGCAAAAACCAAACATCCCCTATTAAAAACTCACGACAAACACGAGCATCTCACTCTACGCCATCTACTGTGTTTCGAAAAATGTATATGCATAATTGATGCGTGAAATTTCTATTAAATAATTAGATTCTAACATTGAATCAATTACTATGCAATAAACACTTTATAAGCTATCCACACAGCAGCAGTTTATTCCACCCTGCGCTCCGCGACTTTAATCGAAGAAAATTGAAAAATTGGAGCACAACACTGGAGCGCTATGCCACCGGAGTAATTGTTATTCAATCGAACACCATCAGCTGTGTCTACCGGGGAGTGAAATTCTATTTTTCTCTTCGCTTTTTTTTTTCTCAATTTAACAAGCTACGATATTAAATTAATTCACGAGTACCCTCACACACACAAACAACAAAGGAATCATGTCCCCAAGGGGTGGGGTCGGGCTGGGTGTATTGTGCGCGCAACCCGCTTCAATGAGCGGACAAATCACAGCAACCGGAGGACTGTGATGAAATGATGAGAAGAGTGTGCTGAAAGAAAAAATAGAACTCTGATGATACCCTTCAGGCAAGTGCTGTGGGTCTCACAGAAGCTCCAACCTCCGACAACCCCATGACCTAACTAGCTGGCTGGCTGGCCCCCTTTTATCCAATCACTTTGCATGCCATCGCGCATTCTAGTACAATGCAATTAGGATGGAGCATCACCCTCGCCGCCTGGTTGTATTTCCCAATCAATATATCCTTCGTGCTCTTCGTAGAAAGCTATTTGCATATTTTAATTATAAAATTGTTAAATCAACACAACAACAAGAATACAATAGCTTCAGGGAGGCGACGCCAAGTGGAGAATGGTTTCTCTTGCTTTTCTGCAGGAAACACAACTCACATTCTCGGGTGGTGGGTGCATGAGAGAGCAATCAGGCGGGAAGGGGTGGCGGCAAGTGGAAAATTGAAAAATTCCAAAACATATCTACGAGTACGATATGTACGTAAGTTGTTATTCTTTCGTCGAGTGAGTTGCTCCACGGTCGTCTTGTGTTTTTAGTATTTCTTTTGTTAAACAGGATGTTTACTATCTTTGGTACAATGTAGGAAAGTCCTTGAGGGTGTACTAAAGGACGACGATTAATTTGTGTGTGTTGTACCAGTGCGCAGGGAAGAGAGATGTAGAAATTGGTGATTTTATGTTGTTTTTGATAGGAACCTTCAGGGGATATCGCATGTTAAAGTTCAACAATATATTTTCTTACAAGGAAGTCTTCAGCCAGGCGGGCGAGAAAGGAATGCATGGATAGTCTGGGCTAATAGAGATGCCAAGTGAACTGGAGCAAACTTTTATAGACGGAGGTTAATCTGCAAGTGAAGATATTTTATTGTAGTCTACGTTGTAAGGCTACCGATCTTTACTCATTGAATTGTCTATGAACATTAATTTATGTGACCCTTGCGTTGATGAATGACGGTTAGATGTTTGAAGAGATGAAGAAGGAAACCACGGTCGGAAGAATTACTCCTGCAGACTGTATAAGGACGACGAAAACCAACATCCCGCTGTCAGGCAGAACGAACCATCTAAGCTGGACGATGAAAGTCAGCACTTCCTTTGAAGTGAGGATAGCAATATCTAAACTTAAGTTTAACAAGGATGCTAGGCCGGACTCCCTGCTCCATCAAGGTCGGTAACGAACTCACCGAGACCTTTGACGTTAAAAATGGATTTAGGTAAGATGAAGCTCTGTCATGTGATAGCGCTTCATCTTACTTGAAAGGATTGTGCAGAACTCAAAAGCCAGCACCAGAGCAAAATCTTTCAAAAGTCTGTGCAACTACTTGCGTACGCCGACAATATCGACATAAGTGGCAGAAATCAGAGGGCTGTCACCAGTGCGTTCGCGAGTATAAAACGAGAGCAAAATAAAGTATATGCTGTCAACAAGAAAGGACACACAACATCGACGAATTGGACAGAACGTCACAGTGAATAGCTATAGCTTCTAGGTTGTTAGGGAATTTGTATAACTTGACTCCACTATCACATCAGACAACAACATCAGCGCAGAAATCAAATGAAGAACTATTGCCAATCGCTGTTTCTTTGGGCTGAGAAAGCAATTGAGTAGTAAGGTTCTATCCCGATAAACTGCGGAGACTCTATATAACACCTTGATAATCCTGGTTCTGCTCTATGGCGCTGGAAAATGGAAAACGAATGAAGATATCCTTGATCGTTTTGTCAGAGTTCACCCTTGAACCTAGGTATACAAAGTACTTTACCATCTCAAAATTATATCTGTCCATCGTTGCGTTTGTTCAAGTATGATGTTGAAGAAATCGCAAGATAGCGCGATCGCAAGACCTTTTCTGACATCAAAGGGTACGGCTATATTCTTACCAACTTTGATGGAATAGCGAGGAGTTCTCCATCGTCATCCTGCACAGTCAGATGAGATTGGCAGCAATGTCAAAGCTATACATGGCACGAACAATAGAAAAATCCATACACTATAAAGAATACATCTTGGCCACCTTTCTAGATATAGCCTTTAAAAACGTACACACTGAAGTAATTATTCAGTCCCTCACGAAGCTAGGGATAGAAAACTACCTAAGCCATTTAAATTGTCTATATAACACCAGGAAATAGCAATATAACCAAATTTTCCAGTAGAGGAATACCACAGGGCGGTATCATTTCACCTCTACTATGGCTCATAGTCATGAAAATGCTTTTAAAAGTAGATAGAGAAAGATAGATGTCATGGTGATAAGCGAAAGCAGACTCCTGGACCAAAAAGTGTGGTCTTGGCGTCAACTCGAGCAAAATTGAACTGACGCTCTTTACCACGAAAACCAAAATACCTGACTTCATACTTCGACTAAATTGTCAACCACTCTCCTTATTGTCCAGTACTATGTATTTAGGAGTTATCTTAATCCTAAACTTAACTGGAAATGAAACATAGAACAACTGTAGCAGATCTTTCCGCAAAAGATGGAGCTTGTAACCAAAATTGACCCTATCAATATAGAACATCCTATTATCACTTATGGGTGGCCGTCTCTGAGAAAAGGCTATAACATAACCAAACTTGATAAGGTACAGAGCAGCGTGTATAGGCACCACATGAGATCAATACCGTCAGATGCTCTAACGGTTCTTCTGTATCTTTTACCTTTAGATCAACACATACAAACATTACAGCACATAGCGCGATCAGTCACAGAGTCTGGTTGCTGGACTGTGAAACTCTACGGCCATAGTAATATTCTGGATTACCTGCCGAGAGAATTCGTATCGACTCCAACAGATTACATTATACCCAAATTGATTTTCACAGAATGTCCGAACATATGTATAGAATGGCAAGATGGACAGGTGATTAAGGACTTCGATCTAACAATCTATACATACAGTTCAAGGATGGACTGTGGAGTAGGTGCGGGTATGTTTTCTGAATCCTTCCAGATACCGCCAGTGTTTTCCAAGCGAAACTGCTCGCTATCCGCGAAGCCTGTCACCAGATTGAACTATACACAGACATGACGCCAAGGCGAAAGATCGGCATATTCATTGATAGCCAGGTAGTTATCAAAGCTATTTGCTCGGTTATTATATCCTCCAAACTAGTACAAGTATTTTAAAATTACTCTGATTGGGGTTCCAGGGCACAGTAACGGGAAAATAAACCCTCATCCACTAGCTAGGACCAGACAACGAGCATTAGGCAAACCCTTCATCAATTCACTCGAGGAGGTCTCGGTGAAAAATATTAAAGAACTAATAACTTTCTTAAACTCCACAGGTTGGATTTAGAGACTTTTCATCAACACATCTCAACAGCCAGGTATCAAACGGCACCTAGTGCTAATTGTTTTCTTTCACAGAACCGCTACTGCTACCTACCTAACTAGTGAATATTTATGTGTAATGTGAATATTTGGTCGGTGGTAGACTTTCCCGGCTTAAAACCGCACTGATAAGGAGCTATCAGGTTGTTGGCGATCAGTTTTATATATGCGACGTTGAGGAGACTTATGCCTCTGTAGTTGGCGCAGTTCAGAGGGTTTCCATTCGTCAGGATCGGGCATGCTTCATCCAATCAGATCTTACAGATGAGATGGTGCATGCTCCTTACCAAGTCACCTCCTCTAGCTTTCAAAAGTTTGGTGGCTAGACCGTCGGTTCCCGCAGCATTGTTGGACTTAAGCTTAGATATGGCTATCTTTACTTCATCCTGATCGGGTTGACGGGATTCTTATCATTGTGAATACTAATCGTCATCGCCGTTTAGCAGTCTGCAGAAGGGGTTCTTCCAAATTTTCAACACCGATTGCGGTTCTACTACTATGTTCCCTTATACTCGGTATATGTATGTACACACCTTAAACACTACGAAATTTCATTGAATATACGAAATAAATACCCCGACTTTAACATGTGGCAAATTTTATTTGGGAAGGCATTGGAACAAGTTGAACTTGGCACACTTTTATACTTTATTCTTTTTTGTGGCTGAATTGTTACAGGTTTTGTATACTAGAGAACTTGGTCCATTTTTACAGCATTGTGTTTGGTCGGGCTGCACTTACGAGGTGCGTCCGCGTACGTAACAGACGTTGTAAGCCAAGCCGATATGATTAGTGATATGCTCACGCTTACTCGTACTCAAAGTTAATTACTGGCAGGCTAAACTTAATAAATGCAGTTCTATTTTTTCTTAAATTGGGGGTTTCATCGATCGAGTTATCATCGATCGATAAAAGGTCTTAAAATTCAATAACAATCATACGATTTTCATTCACTTACGGGGTAAAGACTACAAAATGTGTATCTATTGAACTCTGTGAGCAAAGAATGACTCAGACAAAGCAAATTCCAAAAAGAGTAACAAGCAAAATCTTTTTCAGTCTACAGTTTGATGGGTTCTTGTTAATCTTTGACCCTTCAACGCTCAATCACCATCGCTCACATCCCATTAACTCTGTCATCTTGGATGATATATCGGGGACCACCTAAAAATCCCGTCGATCCTGTAATTTCCCTAAATTGCTATACCCTTCCTTTCGACTTTGAAAAAATTCCTGGCTGGACGATCCATTAGCACCCCATCTCGCAGAGTGCAACAAAATCATTATCATCATCAAATCATCTGCATCACCTTCATCGTCATGATCTGCTGCATCGTCAGTCGTAATCGTCTCACGATCTCGCACACACATACATTGCCTCCCAAAAAAGATACTCGTACATCCCGCGTCTACCCGTCGATATCAATTCGTTTCGTTTCGGGCGATGATGGTGTGGATTTTTATAGGCACTTTCATTGTCGTATCGAGGTTTTCGAGGTTCCATGCTGATATCCTCCACCACCACACCCCAGCATCACCTCCTTTTACGTCGAAGGTTGTTTATTGTTCCGCTCCCACTACTATCGAGCCGGTGATGTGTACCTAGAGATGCCTAAACGAACCCATAGGTGGGTTAATTGTTTAATTGCTTGCGATTAAGCTATTTGTGTGCAAAGTTGTATTTTGCTATCTCATTTCAATGATGATGCTCGTTGCTATTCGGGATGTTGTGTGGCGGTTGTTTGTTTCCATTTTTCGTTTCCTTGTCTCCTTTCACACACTACTTCCAGACAGATGAATAGATAGATAGTGATTCGGAGAGGATTCGTCCTATGTACGAATATCTGTAGAGGTTCATTTCCATTTGGCACTCCTACGGATGGATGGTATGCAGCTAGAGTCTACTCGTATATCCCTCTCTGAGACATTATAATGAACAAGATTGGCGGCTAATTATTTCTCAGGTGGGGCAGCAACAGCAGCACACCAACCAACACATAACACAGTGGCATTGTGTGACGGGAGGGATATTGGTGTGTTGCGGACGATCATCGCATTTTGCGTGGGTTTTATACGTTTTTGTATCTGTGGCATTATTTAGATTTCGTGATTAAATCTCAAATCGCAGGAACAAGGTGAGAAGTGAAGATATTTAGCGAATTGATGAAGGTTTTTGTTATGCATAAAGCGTTTGTATATTAATGCGTGCCTACGCTAGGCGTATTGTTAGGAATGTTAAACGAACGATTTACGGATCCTACTTCAGTAATTGACTAAGAGTAGGACGTAGAAATTGTAAGTTCGTCATCAGTGAGAATTCAGACGGCTATGCTGCCATCTTTCCGTATTTTCCATTGAAGCACATTCAGGTTTGTATCCTAGCTAACCGATTTATAAACTGAAAAAACTTAATAAGCTTTGAATCGGTGAAGATTTATGTCAAACCTAACTTGAGTTCGTAAATTCGCCAAATTTTTTGTTTGGTTTTCTATACCATCTTTGTTCTAAGATCACTGTAGAGAAGACAGAAACTCTCAAATATGTAGGTACTAGCAATATCTACAGGACATGGTAACTTAAGGTATTATCGAAATAACATGGGTCTTCTGAAAGACAATACCTACATATTGTGTAAATGTCTGGCGCTAGCTAGCAGAATATGTACAAGAAGCTAATACTCGTTTGAAACCGAAAAGAGTGAAACCGAAATATCTTTTAAGCAAGTGTTAACGTAGACACGATAAATTGAGATCAGGGACAAACTCTAAAGAAATCCAGCGAGTAACTCTGGGAGAACAAGGTGATCTAGTTCAACATATCCCGGAAAAAATACACGTGAAACGATTGCAAAAAACCGAGATAATACAGGTCAAGGTCCACTACAATCCACATTGGTTTTTAAATCCTATATTTGCAGTAGGCTTGCTGTGGATACTATTTAAACGGTTGTACTGCCATCTCTTCGTTATTTCTACTGAAACATATTTCGGTTAGTGCCCTGGCTAAATACTTAATTACTTACTTTTCACCACGACTCATCTATTAAAGTTTAAATAGGTTCCACTTTAAAAACCTCGCAAACACTTCTATATAACTTTAAAGAACCTGCACTTGAACACCTTTAAAGAATCTTTTGAACACTCAATCGCCTACAAAAAAAAAAAAAAAAAAAACTGACTTATTCCTATAGATACACATTTTTTTTTTTTTTTGCCATTCCCACAGACTATTCGATTCCAAGTACTATTTGCCTTGTCCTCTGCTTCAATGTCCTGTCCTCTTTCGAAGCGTATTGATCTTCTTGAAAAGTGAAGGAAAAAAAATTGTGTCTCCAAATATTTATCTTGCGTAGGATTGCTTTACATTCCGTTTTTATCCAAGCATTTCGTTTGCTTTCTTTTGAATCCGCCTCCACTCGATTCCAAATGCTATTGCTTCGCAAATATGTATTTTTAGGACATTTTTCAACAAGAGTGCACATCCCTGACAACCACAATTGGACATAATGAGTCCTGGTTTTTCGTTCTCTTTGCTAACGATAAACTGATTTTAGTAGCAAAAAACCAACCTATCCAGTGATATCAAGAGAGAATGAAAACTTTCTGTATCTGTGTGTTCACGAGGCATTTGCAACATTTAATTTTCGTAATTGTTTCGAGGCAAATTAGTCAATTAAACCAAATTGCAGTATAACTAGAGCGCAGTTAATTAAATTATGTTTCCGACTGATTTTAGTTGTTTTATGCGCTCGTCTTGGCATTCGTTTTATGCTGTGTGCTGCCCCCACACACCTGAAACGATGCAATAAGTATTTGGTATAGCTTAGTGGCAGCTTGTGGTTAAGGCCAATTATATGGATTTTACCGGGTGAGGTCTAAATTGGATTCTTGTAATTTAGGAGTTTTATTTGGCCAACAGGCATTTGTTATGTAATTATAGTTCGAATGGTATTTTTGTGAAACTGGTTTGCACCTGAGTGGCTGCGTTTTAGGGGACCTTCAGGGAGACTTGGTGGAACAGCAGTAGGTAATTTGACGGTTATGAGTCAAAGGAACTACTTGCAGAAGGGTAGATTTTTAATTAAACGATTTTTGTTGAAAAATTGCTGACAGTGACAAAGGAACAGCAAATCCGTGTAGAGTGACTCGTATAGAGTTGACCTTTGGTTGATTGAGAAACTGGGAAGAAGCGAAAATCTAATGAACGACGTACGTACCTGCGGTTGAACTAATTATAGAATGCCTTTGCGGCGAAACCTTTGCGCACTGACGCTAGAACAATATATAAATATCCACAAGTCACCTCCACTATGCAAAGTACAAGCCTTATTATCAACTTTGATCGAATTTAGTGAGGCTTGAGTATGATTCTTGAAACAGTTTAATCGCCGCATGAAACCAGATTTTGCTCTGCTGTGGAACTGCATTACGCGAAGGTCTAAGGTTAGGTTTTAAGTTAATGAACAACGTGTATCACTTCCTTTTTCAAACGTAAGTTTTTCGCTTGCAATTGATTTAGTTTGTAATTGAATTCGACTCGAGAAGCCCAAGCGAAACCTCTGCGAGCTAAGGCTAAATCAGTTTATAATGCTATTTTATATTTTCCGCTGCAGGCCATCTATAAATAACGCTTTAATTCCGCATCACTTAGCAGAGTATTTAAAAGCATTTTCCTTTGTTTTCCAACCTTTAGATTCAACAGATTGTTACCACTTGGAAATAAAACCAAAATAAACTCTACACGTCCACCTGTGTTACACGACTATTTCGTGCCTAAAGACATTAAGAAACACAAATAAACTTAAAGAGTCCGCAATAAAAAAGCCAATAACTAGAATAGTTCTACATCTCGCAAGTTAATGAGTAATCAAGTTGAACTGATTTATTCTCCCCACGATACCCATCAATTATCGTCTGATATCCAAGAAGTAGACAAAAAAAGCCACTGCCCTTAAGGCAGCGAGCACCACAAATACAACTCTATAACCGGCAATAATTATCAAGACGAACAACAAACAGCATCGAAAGATATGTATATGTAGATACATACAACTTCGAATTCCTAACAGTCAGTCATGTCCGTCAGAAGGTAACCTTCAGACCTCTGCCCTTCGACAGCTGTAAAACAAGCGTGGTACGCAACCAATCATTGCTCTCCGATATTAATGATCTGCGAGTGCCTCGCCGGGTAGTTGTAATGAACATTACACGTGTAAAACAAACAAAAAGTAAACACTAGGCGCGTCTAGTCAGTAGCATCTCTCGCAGCATCCTAATTTCGTACACACACCGTAACCGAAGTAATTACTGTCCATTAATTTTCGTATCTTTTAGGTTTTCGTTTACTTTTTGTCGTTCAGGGAGACGGCGAACGGGAGCTACCTTGTTGAGATACTTTTTTTTCGTTTCGTTTACTAACTTCTTGAAGGGTATTTGCGTTTTCGATAAATATCTCCTTTACACGAACACAGATAGATTCAACCGAATGGATTAGATTCACGCGAAGAATCTGAGATTTGTCTCTCTTTCGCTTTAATTCAGTGCGACAAGACAACCGAAATAAGAAAGGAGTCTACTACTGAACCTCTGTCTAGCGCGCATCTATTTGCGTATCTTTTTGTCTTCCGTGCAAGTTGGTGAGCTGAACGCTCTTATCTGTCGATTCGTCGTCTTTATCTCCACCTCCTCAAAGGGGCTATAACAAGTTAAATTACATAATTACATGTCACAGGACAGTAGATAGTGTGTGTGCTCGTTTCGTTTGTTGTGTCGAAGTAAATTTCATGTTGTCGCTTATGTTCGATTATCAAAAAGCGGGACGAACCACTACGGGGAGTGTTGAGTAAGAGCTGCTCAGGTTGCAATTAGCTTCGGTTGCGTTTTATGCCCCCCGGGGTGGTTGTGACGGTGCATAGGGGCAACAACGATGGCAGCGGCATCTTGCCAATTACACTGAACGCAACAAGGAATTTTCTTCAATGAAATAGTGTGTGTGTGTGTAGTGTGGGGGACAGCGGCGCGAGACATCTAGGGCACGCAATTGTAATTGTATTTAATTTTTTTTTTTTGTCGCGTAATTGCTTACTTTTGTCTCCATCGGTGGCAATTGTTTGTTGACTCTTTGAGAAAGACAGATAGGAGGGTAATTATATTTGTGCCCAGAGTGTCGGTGAGATATCAATCAAATTAAGGAAGACATTGGTCGGGGAAGTTGGGGCTGGCGGGATGGCTAATTGATGGATGATTAATACATTTCATGCTGCAACTGTTAGGACTTGTAATGTGACACTATTGGGCAATTGGGGATAGATAATACGGAGCCTATTTTTGTAGTAAACATGATTTTAACTTTTGAGCATAACAAGTTTTCGGAACATGATTGAAATCGATTGGGAAACCCAAACTGGAATATGGGCCACCAAAGCAGGTAGAATAATGCCTTCGCGCCTTGGAATCTGTTAAGCTTTTGAATCCGGCATACGAAACCGTGACATAAAATGCAGAAACAATCAAAATAATCCAGAGTCATGAGATACTAAAGCTTGTCCAAAGTGAAGAGGTAGTTTCCTTAACATCGATTATTGTAGCAAAGCTGAAATCAAATTAAAATAAAAAAAATTACAAGACTTTAAGAAGAGAAAACAAACATGGAATGAAATAGTTAAGCTGCCGTATCATTAAGAACATAAAACCGAATTTTTGTCTTCTAAGAAACTGCATTTCTGTTCAAAAGAAGTGAAAAATGTCGAGCGAAATCCTCGCGAACTAAAGATGAGTTACATATGAGGTGCGAATTTTAACAAGTAAAAAAACGAGCTACACTTTGCATTCAATCTGATCCACAAAGTTCTAGCAAAACTTCTGCGAACTATGGCTAAGACAGTCAAATTTTCGTTTTTTACACCATTTCGGAGATTAGAAGTAGAGCTCTTCGGCTGAATTGCTTATTACGTTAGGCTCAATTGCATATCTCTAGTTTGACGACTGTTTTTGAAAGATTAACGGACCAAATTCAAAAGCGCGGGCAAATAGTTTGTAGAAAGTCGCAAATCGCTGGTGATATTTTATGTAGAGTAACAAATCTCGAGCTATGCCCTTGCGAATGAAATCTAAGAAAGAGGGAAGAGCATTACAGAAGTTTCTTGATACATCAACAATCAATGCCAATTATTTTCACAAAATTAAGCCTTTGCCTAAATTAAGTATGACCCTACGAAAGCTTTGCGAAAAGTTAAGTATGGATTCAAGGAGACTCACAGTAGTTTCACATAAAGTGGTCCAACCCGTTCTCCACCTTCCAGCCACGGATGAAGTACTGCTAAAGTAAACCAGAAGTCTACTAATATTTATTAATTTTCCTATAGTAGATCATTTTTGAAACCTGATCCCATTCTTTGTGACCCAATCATCGAGCTTCCAGAATCCTATTCAAACTGCAGGAAACTTGATTCTAAATTTGTAAAGAAGTCCTCTAGATTTCAATCTCTTCTAGTCTTTTCAAATTAATTTTTATTGGCTACCTAAGAAAACAATATACAAAAATCCTTTAATGGCTTCAACAATACCCCAACAAATGTATCTACGTATAAGTATCCATGATGCCATTGTGTCTCATCAACAGCATCTTAGCCATTCGCTGTCGTACATATAATCGAATCTCCTTTTCACTTGATTCTTTTATCCGAAAAAAAAATTCCTTTTCATTTCTTCTATCTGTCGATTAGAATTTTTATTGTTATTCTACAAAATCCAAAGAACAAAGAATCTATCGATCTTTGTCAAAATCACCTTCACTCGCGTACGAGTATCTATTACAATCGTCTGACACTTTGATTAGGTGTTCGTCATCATTTATCTCGATCGATCATTTCCTATTATAATGTTATGCGTTTGCTTCGATCAATTTTTTACACACGCATGTGAGTCAAAGCTTCTTTTGATCCCATTAGATTGAGAGACCTTCAAGAATTAATAAAGAAACCAAAAAGGAAAAAAAAAAATATCTGGACATCACACACGATGACTAAGTTCTTGGCGTTGATGGCGGTTAATGAAAATTATCTATAACCAACCAGAGATGAATCAATTTGACACATGTTCGCCACCGATAGACACAGACAACATCGCCGAAGAATGTGATTTACATTGAATTGGTTTTCAATCGATTTCGGTTATAATGATCGGGTGTACAACAACGGCCATTAGAACGGGCATTAGGAGCGATATTTTATGCCACGTCATAGAAAGTCTAAGTGTGCAATTGTAACCGAGCACTCACCTATTCAGGGTCATTACTCAAAGGAGTAATTGAATGTGTTTTCACCTATGTTGCGCTGGAGCCGTAGCAAATTGCCACCTCGTCACTCCTTACTGGTCCACCTCTAGTGGATTGGATATGGCGGCGCGCGGCACGATGGAGTACAAGTAAAAGAAAAACGTGAACTTGACCAACAATACCAATCCGGTGTGGAGAATTGAATTGTTACTATTACTGGTTTATTGTTACTCGAACGATGGTGTAATGAGTTTGGTAGTAGTTTTAGATTTGTAAACATGTTTGTGTTGGAGGGGATAGAAAAAAATGCTATAGAAGCACGTGGATTTACCGAAGTTATTGAACTTTAAGGAGTCTGTATCGGTTTAGCCAATGACACAGTAATTTTGAGCTTTTCAAAGGTTATGCAGATGTAGATACTCCGAGTACCTGAACCGAGCATGGATTTGGACATACATATCTTCTTTTTTTCAAAAGCTCAAAGCAGGCTTTCAGCTACAGCAAATTTTTAAATTCTTGTAGTGTACTAAATGGCGTGAAGTAGACAATCGCCGCAACGTTAAGAAAAAACAGACAAACTCTGTTTTGACATGAAACTGCATTCGTGTTCAAAAGAATGAATAAAGCGTTATCGTGTTAGAAAAAACAAATTACATGCATTTTTGGATACATAAACAGTCGGTGTTCATTCTACCAAAGAAAAACTTTGCAATGACTGATATATCAGATTCAATTTGATCTAAATAGTCGTAGCGAAATCCTTGCGAATTAAATTTCTCTCAGTTCTCGTTACAAATTAGTGATCGATGTCATATTCTTCTAGGAAAGTAAGATACCACCCACAGATGATTCAATTTTGAATTGAATCCAACATAAAAAGTACAAGCGAAACCTATGCGAATGAAAATATTAATATGATTTGAAGACAGTGCTCGTTTATGTATTAATGGTGATAAGTTAAGAAACTTTGGTAAGTTAGGTTAGGTAGGTATGTTTTACTAAGAAGAAATACTTTTCTCTACGTCACACTGAAGTCAATTAGGTCCAATATGAGGCCAATGTTTGGTGAAGATGAAATCTTTTGTTAAAATATGACAAATCAAACGAAAGAACGAATGGAAGGCAATGGACATGGGCTAAGTCTCTTTTCGCTAGGACCTCTCTCACAAGACTGACACAAACAAAATGCTCTGAAATCATTTCTTTATATTTTTTTTTTGATAATTCCAATACGATTTTGAGAGCTCTCTTGCAATTCCTTTCTACCTTTGGCTCAAATACAGAGTTTTGAAATCTGCTTAAGTTGTTGTCTGTCCTACATACAAAAAATTAGTACTAAAAGCGGTGCATTTTAAATTTCAATTCACTTTCAAGATGTGTCCTGCAAGCAACATTCTTCAATCATTTGGCTCTGTCCTTTCTCTCACATTATCGAGATTCGCAAAAATAAAAACAAAACTCACAGATGTTTTCCAATCTTCCCTCATTTCGCCCTACCCTTGAATAACCATTTAAAAACTAACCAACCTTTATCTTAGTTTCTAGAAACTTTAACGTTACTTTTCTAGAAAGAAATTTACGGAAATTCTTTCGCTTTTCCTAGGATTAATTCGCGAATGTTTCGCCTGCTATTTCTAAATAGTATTGAACTCTAATAAATTTTGATTCCGAGCCTGAGGCTGTGTACGGGATCTCTAGTCTGCTTTTGTAAGATTCCATTTTATCAATCCATACGCCATCCCTACTATGTCTTCTGTTTAGTGAAATAGATCACATCCAGAGCGAATGAGACAGAAAACTATGACAGCACTGCACCGAAATGGTTTTTCTGTTTCAAATTAATTTATCACGTCAGAGCATACCACGCACAACCAGTTTCCTGAACTTTTATATCATTTTTAACGACTGCAAGCAACCTTTTTCTGAAGCGTGTCACATCTTCTACGCCATGGTAATTATAAAACTGTAGTAAAGTCAAAGGTAAAAGATCTACATTTTTAAATCTTTACGACACATCAGAGGTCAAAACGCTGCTGGCATGTGCTACTCACAAGAAACAACAGTTCAAAACAACATCATCAGCAGGCATCATATCACATCATGCTGATCATGATCATCCGTTGTTTGACATATGATTAATATCAGCGACCGGTTGCCTACGACATATCATGCCAACTAGACAGGTGACAACTTGGAAACCGAAAATAGCTACAAAAAAAAAAAAGGAACCGAACAAGCAGAATTCAAAAACTCTCCAACGTGATTGATCAGAGTGTGATTAATGATCGATCATGTTTCCTCAACGAAAAGAACGAATATTGTGCGACGCGGCTCGCCCAACCCAACCTAATATTTACTCATACACAAATCGATCCGGCGGACCACCGATCTTCAGCTACTTCAGAAAAATCTAAGGTTTCAGCCCAAATTTGGAATGCGATCGTGCTATTTTCTCGTGAAAGATACAAAACTACGTGTATGCGACACCGAAAAGGGAAATCCATCAAAAGTGACAAATTATTGGCCAGGTTCGGCTGTGACGGTCTCCTATTTCTATCTGTGTCGCCCCGGTGTTAATTTGCTTGTTCAGTGATCTTTCTGGAAAAAAAGATCAGAACAGAGACGAAGAGGAGGAAAACTACAAGCGAATGAAGATTGTTTTTGTGGAACCCATGTCCGAGAGTATGTTTCATTGGAAGAGGTTACTTGAGTTAACAGGTAAATGTCAAAAAGCCACATGTTTACATCGGTGATTAGTTTCTTCGGGCGTTTTAGGCGGGGAGGTGTCTTTACATAAAGAGTGAGGTGAAAATTAGTTTAGTTGGATTCTTTTTCTCTTTTTTTTTTTTCTTTTGAGGGGGGGCAAGTGTGAATGTTCTTTGGAGATTAGAGCTCTGGGAGACACAAAGAAGGGAAGTGTGTGGAAGGCCACAGGAGTCGATGTTTACCATTGTGTAGTTTTGTTGGACGTGAGTAAATAGGTGAACGTGGTGAAGTAGTTTTTTGCTCTGTTTGGTGGCGTTAAGTGAGTGTTAAACGGGGGAAAAGGATTACAATTGGATCATGGGTGGCCAGAGGTTTGAAATACATAGATATTGGATACTCTTGTCGTTGTTGGGAACAACAAATAAGGTTTGTACGATAGCAGGTGTGACTGCTACACCATGGTGCACGTGTTTAAGTGAAATTAAGAAGGGTGCTAAATGGATAATGTACGAGATCGATGAAATATGAGGCTAATGGCTCGAGATGTTAGTCTAGAGTTTGAGCGGCTCAGCAGAAGAATTGTTATGAAATATTAATTCATTTTTTGCACCCACTTTTAGTTGATTTTCACTTGGTTTTCGCAGGGAGCTTTTAAGTTAGTGTATATTCTAATGCGAGTTAGAGAAAAAATTATTTATTCAACAGGAGATACATTTGTTCCATGTACTTGAAGGTAGACCTACCTTTTGCGCAAGGTATTCGCAAGCACTACTTAAGTCGAATTTTTTTTTTTTAAATATTCTTTGGAAGGCCAAAGTTTTGTGTTTTAGGGTATAGCCGTGTTTATTTAATTATCAACCACATCACTGCCTAACCTCTGTCTACACGGTGTATCAGTACAATCGCACTCTAGCACCTTAAGCCTCCGGAAATATAAGTCTAATCAAGGAAAGAGGTCCCCTCAGACCAAGAAACTGTGCACAACTGTCCTTTGGTAAACCAAGAGGCCACAGGCAAAGTGCTAAAAGAATTAAAAATAAAAAAAATTAAAGACAAATCAGCATCGATCAGCTCAGATTCTTGACAAGAAAAACTTGCAAATTGACTTCATTCATGCCGAGAGCCCGAAACAGCGGCTAACTGGCGAGCAATAGGTATTCGTTAACGCAAAGATTTTCTGCTGTATGGACGACGCATTTCTTAGTACTTGCTGACCAAATGCCAATTCAGAGGCCACACAAGCTATGAGAAATTTTCCCTTAACAGGCAGCATTTTACGCCCTAAGACAGAGATCCACATCTTCAAATTAACTCCGATATTTTTTTGTGTGACAATTGGTAAAAATTGTGAATGGAAGGGCCCTTAGCAGCATAGCAAGAACCCATAATCACTTCGGGCCAAGAAATAAATCGACAGGAAATGTTTCCCTAAAGAAATTCTGAAAGTATCCGTAGCGAATTAAATATTACGAAATGGTTTAGAAACCAGTCGTGGAGTTTTGCAGATGGAAATGCAGATTCGACATTGTCGGTCCAATAGTCAGCCTGATCAAGTCAGCAACCCATTTGCGCGACTATCTAACACCCAAACCCTGATTTTAACAAATCGGCCTTTAATCTTAGTTTTCCAAGTTTTGGTTGATTTTGGGGTTGTATTCGATTTAAAACTAGTCCGTCAACAGAGATGAGGGCTACTTCTACAGAAAAAAAATTAAAATAGCTTCGCATAACGATTAATTCGGAAAGGATTCGCCTGGAATTTTAATGTCGGATTTAACTAAAATGCACTTTCAAGATTAGCAAGGGGTCGAATTAATGTGCATTTAACTACACATATGGCTCAAGTGTATTTTGCTTAAGGTACCACTAACAATACCATGTGTGTCGGTATTCAAACATAAAATTATTATTAATGACAGTAGAAAATTCTGCAAATGATCCAGTTGGGCATAAACTATTCGCATAGCGTTCTAGCTTAAATATAGATTCGCAAAGTATTCGCCTAAGATTTTTATGTCAGATTAATCTGAAATGCAATTTGACTGGAAGTGCGAAGTGTGACTTAAATGGCTAGCCTTGTGGTGGACGAATTTGAATATTGTACTATACACCACGAGTCTATTCACTTAAAAGTAGTACTGAGTACTACAAGTAAACCCATAAATGGTGTTCTGGGCATCAAATGCTTCTAAAACCGAAGCATTAAGTTTGAATTCTACAGGTCTTTGTAACGTGAACACAACTTAATGTTGACTGAACTGTCGCTGCCTTCAAAAGGCCTTCAAAGGCGATGTTGCTACAATTTCTCAACATTACGTTTCCCACTTTGTATTTGGATTTCACCATGCCCACTTTCCGGTTCTTCGACAAAGCCAATAAATCCATTACAAACATCCCCGAGGTTCAACCGAAAAAATGCAAATTAAAGCGCCACCTCAACCCAAGTCCAATTAAAAATCCACGAACTACCGCACCGTCTACCGAATTAACCGAGAACTCCTCCTTTCCGTAAATCTTTTCACTACCATCTCGAGAAAGACAAATTACTCGCCATATACAAACATACTCGTACACCGGTACGACGCATAACATATGACTTTGCGAAGACCTCACTGGTGTGTTCTTTTGGTCTTCTTCCAGGCACTACTGCCCAACTGCACATGTCTTTCAAGGCAAATTGTACATCTTCCCGACTCTATTATTAAAATCACTACCACCATCATCATCGTACATCGAGGTTGTTATTATTCCGCATCGAAAGAGAGTATGCATGTTGCCAATAATTAGTACTTGTTTAGAGGGCCGTCTTGTTGCCTTTGTGTCTCTCTGGGCCCGGTTTGATTTTAATTGAAACGAAATACGTGAAAAACCGTCCAAAGAGAGGCAGAAAGAAGTAATCTTATTAATTAGCGAAAACGTCCCTACGAAGTGCTGTGGTAACTATTAAACGTCAATAAAGATAAACTCGACACACAGATGGCGCGCACAAAAGTACCTACCCAATCCGTTATAGGACAGATCGTAAAACCGGAATACCTAACATCGATAATCATAAAAAATGACAACAAGACTTGTGGTGGTGGAGCGCCAGGCGGTCGTTGTCTTGTCGAAGGCGCGCATGTGTCATATTCCAATAACCAAGGCTCTTTGTGCGCATGCCAAATGGGATCGATTCGAACTACTGCAACTGCCAACATGCAAACGACCAATAGATGATGCGGTGGTTGTAGTAGGGTAGGGAATTATTTGCTAAGTGGTGCGGTCTCGTCTTCTTGGTCTTGGTTTCCTTTGGCCAATTCATATTAGTTATGGACCTGTTGCCAGCCATGTTATATCTGGCCGCTGCTGTTCGGTGCAGCGCCGTGGATACTGCTGCTGTTGGTGCAGCAGTGCATAACTCCGACGGTGGTCAATTGTCGACGAGGAAGATAGACGACCGAAAAGAGTCCCGAGAAGACCATCAATTTGGAGAGTGCATATATCAAATCAACAAATAGCAGCCAAAGACGATTGTGGCTATCCATTGTGAAGTAGAGGGCTTTTGCGCCATCGACAGTGTGGGCAGCAAAGAATGTTATATGGTGAAAGTGAAAGGTAGACTTAATGTTTTCTCTAAAGGGTTGAGTAGTGATTCAGGGGAGTCTGCAAGTTGAGAATCTAGGTGTGGTAAATGAGCAGACAAAAAATTTGGATATAGCACAGGTTTTGTCATACTGCTGTGACTCCAAAGTCAATCGAAAGTTTGGTTGCATAAGTGAGTATCTTAAAATTTATAGGAATACACTCAGCGACCCTCACAATATTATAATATTAATATTGTGCCAGGCTTCCCCTTAAGTCTTTAGTCTGAACGTCTTTAGCAAAATTTTAAGAATGGTTTACAAAGGAGTCGTGGATTTTAATGAAAACACACCATGCTTTAGTTACTGAAATCAAAAGAGCATCGAATAAAGTGTATATTTGCCACAGTTTCGCTTTAAGTTTTTAAACTGGATTCGATTCAAGAGTGAATCAGAAAGACCTGGTAGATTGGTGTTCTAGAGCTCAATTCTCTGAGGTTTCGTATGGTATTTTGAGGTCCGATTAAACTCTGTTGTAGTTCTGCGAAATGTAACAAATGAGGCTTACATGCCTAGCTATAGAGAAATTGAATTCGACTTTTGCTTTCTATACTTCCTGCAAAAATAGATTTACTTCGGATATGAATTAAAACTGTGCCACTTGCTGAAGCCTTTGTGACACGATTTTAATACTTCCCGATAGCTCTACATAGATTGAAACCGCCGCTTTGCAAAGCCATTAACCAAAATCATGACGTGGATGGAATTTTCGCAATGGTTTAATGTTGAGCGTGTGAATCATTCAACTCAGGATCTAACATAAAGTGAAGATTTCCAAATTTCCTACCGTATGACATCGATCAGGCTTCGCACCGAATTACTCGCTAGGGTACCTTGCTAATGCATGAGTGCCCAAGTTCACAACTAAAAGAATTTAAATTTAACATTGAGCCTTTATCTGCGTCGATCCTAAAAAAATTGTTTTCAGAATGCTAGACATAGTGATATATAGGGCACGTTAGCTTTTCTTTCTAAATTTGTTTTTTTTTTGGATTTGAATACTATCTTATTTGGAGCGATGTTGTCCACCCGCTTGCCGCCTTACTTTCTCCTCATTGCCCTCCTAGAAAGAAGTCTATCCAATACTCTGTGCCTTCAGATTGATCCACGGGTGGCAGGTTGAGAACCAGAATGTTGGTCCCCTTCACCGCGGTAGACTCAGGAACTTTTTAATCATCTTCGATCAAACATAACCTTAAACAAGCTTCTTACCGTCTCTGTAAAACTCGTTGGAAGTCTTTCTAATTGAAATACCAATTGAGTCTTATATCTGACTCTCATACGACCTACAAAAGACATAAGCTTACTTACCCCGAGGTACTCAAATTACTATGCTGAGCAGAAACGGTAGTGCTTTACGTTTACCTATTCGTTTGTATGTACGCGATAGACTCTAAGACTACTGAAACATTTTCTGTGGAGTTTCACAGTCTCGTAGCGTACTCCATTATGGTGGATATAGGCTATAAGCCATGACGTTTTGACATAAGGGGAATGAGAACTACAAATAAGTCGCTGCCTTTCAATCTCATTTTAATCTAGAGAAATACACCAAAGTTACAAGGGGAGATTTACGCTGTACAAAGTTTGGTTTAAAAGACTTATTCCTGTGTTCCTCCTGTGTTCATTGAACTCCAATCAAAAATTGAACTGAAACCATATGAGAATTTCGAACAGTGCCTATACTTCTCATCCACACTGTCATCCCTAGATGCCATTACCTTAATTTTCTCCTTTTGCCTTATTTCCCTGCTACTGCCTTCTATATCTCTCTCTACGACACTTCCAATTACTATAGCATTCGACCTAAGGAAACATAAATTGCACAGAACTCTCAGAAGTTTTTCGTTGAGATTTACAACTCCGCAGGACTTGAAGCGAAGTTGTAAGCGAAGAAAAGACAAGGTTGCTGCTCTGCTACATGGCTTGTGTATTATTTTCAAATTAACAATTGCAAATTTATTATCCTGTTCCAATTCAGATCGCTTGCTCTTCGATCACTCCTGATCCCGATTCTTTATGCCATCGCCATGGATCATCTCGAAGGAGCTCCGTGCGGCAAAAAAAAAGATGATTTATGGAGAAGTTATTGTTACATTGCATATTCAGACTTTTATTCGCTTTATGTGTGTGTTTCTTCCTGAAATGTACATCATCTTCGTCGCGTCGGTCCGTTGTCTTCTTCTATAATTTACTTCATTGCCTGCCTCTAGATCTTTCCGCCAAAACGTCATATCTGGGAAGAGATGGAGCTCCTCCTATTTGATGTACCAAGCGATAAATTCTCATAAACTAATTAAATTTAATAATTTTCTCTTCTTTTACGAAAGAACAAAAAATTACTAATTTAATGAATTGGCCCAGCGAAGCGGAACGCGCGCGCGAATCTTTTCACCCAAGTATCCGGGTGGCGGACGACGAATGGCGGGAGGGCGAGTAGCGAAAATAAAATTCATCATTAAAATCTTTAGCAGCGATTGCATGCTAACGTGCAATCAAGCGGTTTAGATCGCCTTCATAGTCCTAAAACGGTCAGCAGCGGCGCGTACACATACAAAATTATATGAACCACGCCTCCTTAATGAGATATTACTTTGTGGCCAGCAAAAAGGGGGAGGTGCGTGTGGGGAAATTTGCAAGTCCCTGTGCGAGGTTGTTTATTGCATGTTTGGTGAAAATTGGAAAAAGTATATATTTTCGGCGGGTTTCTGTGTGGCAAGTAGTGAGAAACATGGTTCTTCCGGTTCTCCGTGCAGCTTGTTTGGAAGTTGATTGCATGGTGAGACATTGGCAAATAGGTTGGAAATATTGTTAGTGCGATAATGGTTTTATCAGATCAGTTAATCGTCGAATTAGCTATAATTTCGAAGCCTTTAAGCCGAGCTAAATTAATCGCAAACGCACATGAAATGGTATGTTCTTAGCGGGTTCTAAGTGGAGGTTCACCGAAGGAAAATAGATGGAGGGGAGTAAATAAAACGAATGTAATCAACTTTATTCGCAAAAGTTACGTAAGAATGCGAAACAAATTTAATTTAAGTTAATTACAGCGAACACTAATTTTCGTAATACTTTCATTACCATTTTTAGTCAAATTTAAATCAAAGCGATTTTTTTATTTTTTTTTATTTTCTTAAGGCTTAGTTGTTAGTTCGCTAATGTTTCGCATTATGTTCTTAAGTCAGACTGGACCCAAATGCGATTCCACGAAAGGTAAGAGAAAGACTTTATTGTCTTAGCTTTACTGGAATCGAATTTGACTTCGATTTTACACCCTCATACTCACCCATGGGTCAAAACTGCACAAACATATGTTTCATTTGAGATATTTAAGGCATCTGATGAAATTTTATAACTTTCATTTATTTTATACAATGCACGCGTTCTAAAAAAAGAAATGTTTAAAGTGAGAAGGAAAAAAGTACCACATACAGTTAATTTTGTTGACTACAGGATAAGGGTTAATGAAATTTAAGAAACGTTGATGCAGACATTTTTTGTTTGGTTTTGATAATGTGTGATATTATTATTGTATTAAATTTTGCGTCATCGTTGATGCGAAATGCAATCATGCCGAAGGACGAATTCAACTCAAAATCTCCGAGTTCGTAAAACAAGAACAACAGAACTTGGCAAGGTAGCGCGGCTTCATATCCAATTGAACCCTACCTTATTTATAATATTTACACCAGGTTAGTGCGCATATTTTGTACTCCGCTCATTTAGTAATATAACACACCACGAGGGACGTGAGTAAGTGCTTTTAAACAAAAGTATCAGTGGAAGTCGGATGGCTCCGACTTTGATCTTCGTAAACTTAGAAGGGATTCTTTTTGTTAATACAAACAAATGTTGTACAGCGACTGAAGCGTAATTTGTTCGCAGACACTACCTCTTTCTTGTTTTTAGATAAATTGCTACTTACAATTTAGCAAACGTTATACTTTATTTTTTTATTAAACACCTACCCAAATTAATTGCATCTATACTATTGTATATGCAGATTCTTAGAATTTAAGGTCTCAACTCGAATCATGGGTTAAGCTAAGTAATTGAGCAGTGGTAACCAACTGCCGTGCAAATTTACGAGCCAATGTAACCGCGTTGTCTAAAGCCCATAAACAATACCCAATGAAGTTCGCCGCAATTGCCATCAACAAAACAGTCAAATTCCAAACTATTAACACCTGAATCCCTCTTTGACTATCCAGGAAATCATTTAAATCTTTTAATGAACTCATAAATCAGACACAAAATTCTAATTAAATACCTCATCGGCCGTGGCATTAAAAAGCGTAAATCTAAAAAAAAAACTCTGCTCCTGCATAAAATCTGACAAAAAAAAACCTCCTCTCTGATTGTATCTAAAATCATCACAAGTTCATAAATGACAGTCCGACCTTATCGAATTCATTTATGTGTGACCATATCAGCACTTTGTCTCAAAATTCACTAAATGACACAAAAAAAAAAAAAAAACAACTCTCCACTCCAGCAACACCCCAACGATAAATCTTCGGGATACATTAATCACAAACATACACACTAATAAAAAAAAAAAAGATGAATCAAAGATTTCTGGGAAGTGATGGGGAACCAACGAAGAAAAAAAAACTATCTGATCACCTTAACTAGCGAAATTAATTCAAATCAGGCAGCCCAGGCAGTTAGGCACTTGGACACTGAATACTCTCCGGATAAATAGCCCTGTCATATAGAGTCTACCCAATTTAGGAACGCGCAACCGATAAGCAATCTTCGCTTGCCTCCTGAAATTGACCCCAAAAAAGCAAATCAAAGTGGGTGCTCTGGTAGATGGCGCCCAACAGGAAAAAAAACCCAACCACACTTCTCTGCATGCTTTGGGGGAACAAATGAAGCATAACCCACAGACTGACACCTGTCATTTGTTTTGCAGAGCGATATGTGCCTTGGACATATACATAGTGTAGTGCGTTTTTTTCCTCCTGATTCTAAGGCTGTTTGTGTGGGAAAATTAATTAGCAACCACAACAAGGATGGGGGCCAGCCAAAAGGGGTCATTCATCGTTGATGTTTCTCTCTTTTAGTCACTCTGGTGCTATGCCTTTATGGCATGGCCTCTTGGCCATGAAAGTGTTTCAACCTCCAAAAAAAAAAAAAAAAAAGACAGGCGAAACGTTCATCGTTCCTTCGAAGAAGAGATGAGAATGAGATGAGAGGGCGAAATTTGATACAGTGTCGGTTTCGGTGGTTTTGCGCTTTGTTGCGAGCGCGGCGGCGGCGGATGAGTATTTCTTTAATGGATCGTGATTCTGATATCGATCAACACGATTTGATGGTTTCACTCGGTATGCCTTTTGGGTATAAAAATAAGAAAATTTATTTTGAAAAAGAATCAAAATGAAGCTAACACTTGCGTGATTTGCTTGGCCATCATCAAAGTCAGGTATCCGAAGGGAGGGATGGAGATGGAGGAGAACGACGTAAATCTTTGGGAATTTTTTCGGTATAAAGTCATACAAATATTATTATTTTTTTGGAATTATATTGGTATATGACGCAAGATCATAATTACTTAGCCATGGTCAGTTGGTGTTTATGGGAATATCAGTTTGAAGAAGTTTACTAAACCCTAATTGGGTGGGGAAAATCAGTAGAAGGGGCTGACAGAAAAGTAAATTAAACACATTGATTACCTAAGAGGTAGGCCTCTACAAAGGGAATACTTAAGTTCAAGTCGTGACACAAGACTTTGACAATTACATTTCTCCAAGACTTAAGGGTATTGTTATATTGGTTTGGGGTTCAAACAATTTTGAAAGAAAGTTCTGGATAATGCGCAAACTTGTAAAAACGATCTCATAGGTCAGATGGTTTTAAAAAGACTTTTCAGAAAGATACGTTCCACATCAAAGTCGAATAAACAAATGTAAAATATGATTACTTCGACTACAGTGCATGCTAATGGAACCAACTTGTTTATAACCTTAAACAACATCCACAGTCGTAGTCCCTAATATAGGCTCTCTCTTATAAACTCGCCAACATATAATTGGCTAAATAAAGATAAATTCATTTAAAAATTGTATGCAATTTATCGCTTAACAGGAAACTCCTATTTTAGATCCTCCAGGTACGCCAAAGCCAACCAAACCATAATGGGTCTCGTGGCAAAAAAAAAAAAAAAAAACCCAATGAGCCAGATTCCTTCTATCTGCGTCAAGAAAAACAAACCTCATATATCCACTTCATAAATAAACTTCAACATATGAATCAAATACGTGTTGCGGCATGACACACAGAAAGCCCAACAGCGCGCCGGGAAGGCGCACTCCATTCCCATCCATCTCGTATCTCAAATACCCACTAATATATCCATCAAAACAAAAACAGGATTAGCAACTAATCGCTGGCAATCAATCGGGAGGATTCCTTCCATCATCGGTCAAGTTCAGTATCCATATGTGAGCGCGCTGTAAAACTTGTCTGGGCGAATAAGACACGCATTAGACAAAAACTATCCGACAAATGTCATAAATCATCACCGAGCATCGAGCACACACACAGCCGTCCGTCTTAGGAACCTTCCTGACTGCCATAACCGGTGTCTCATTCTTATTCTCATCCTCTCTCTAGATAATTTCCACGCTATCTTGGCCATGGTTCACAGCCTGCTCTCCAACTCCTGATGATGGAAATGATGATTTGTACAGACCGCATGACAGATTGACATTTAATGCAATTATAGATTTTTGAATTCCATCAGTGACTGTCTGTCGGGCAATTATCAGTAGAATCGGCACAGAAACCTGCAAGCTATTGGCCAACAAATATAACTGTTACGGTTCCGGCCGCTGCCACCTTTGACGGCAGATTGTGCATGCGTGACTTGTGGTGGTCGGCACTAAACCCAGGGCGTGCATCGTTGGTAATATCTCAAAAATTATTACAAATCCGCCGATGGCTAGTTACGAGTCTTAAGACCCGATGGATCAATCAAGGCTTGGGATTCATGATAGATGATGAGCTTGCCGCCGTGTTGTGCATTTCACTTTTAGTCAAAATATTTGCTTTTGATTTAGATAAACCCTTCTTGGAGCCTCGTTTCGGACTGAAATTTGTTCTGGTCGATTGCTTAGTCACATTTGTTTCGTCTCACCTAAGGAATGACAGCCCGATGTTTTCCTTTCTTCGTCTTCTTCTTCTTGTTATTCTTTTCTTTTTTTTTTTTGGTTTTAATTTAATCAACAGAATCATTGTGGATGTCGTTCGTTTTGCATGCGCGCCAGATCTCGCAGTGAAATCTTATTTGTGGGTTGTAGATACATTTTGTTCGGTTTGTAAGCCCTTCCGTCAAAGTTATCACATCCATCAAAATAATGTGAGGCGCAGCATAACAAACAGTGGATTGGTAAGATTTTTATTTTTTTTTTTTTCCTGCATGAAGGATGGATAGTCACTTGAGAGAATTATATATGAGGCGGGAAGTGCATCAATTCTTTGCACTCAAAAACGAATGAAAAAAAAAAAAAAAATTTCAGAAGTACAAAAATCTTACAACTTGTTAACACTTTCTCGTCACAAAGGCATCAAGCGAAAATTCTGTAAAATACTATATGTACTCTGAATACCAGTAGTTTTGGCGAAGAGTGATATTAAATCTCATCGTTGGATGTATGTAAATGTAGTCTTGATCACGATGGGCATAAGCAACACTTATACGGTTCCGCTGATCTAAAATCGCTGGCTGTACAGTATTATAAAAGGGCTGTCAAGTAAGAATGCAATAGTAATACAGAATACGAGGCAGGACAAACTCTATCTTTTAGCGGATGGTGGGTGCTTGCCGCGACTGTCAATAAGGAGTCTAAAGAAAGGCGAATGAGACTTGTACAAAACCAATCTAAACGGGTGAGTACCAAGCTGTAGAAAACCTTCTAGGTATGTATGTATTTGAAAAATGTGTCCACAACAACCCATTCAGTGAATAAAACCCACATCAAGCCATTACTGGTTGTACAGCAATTTACTGCCTTTGAAGTAAAACTTCGTTAGCCACTGTACAGTGAATTTGCTCAGGTGTAACGCTTATCTTCTTGAAAATGACTGAAACAATTTTGACCAAACTTGGTCGAACCGATTTCGATAAAATTTTGATATTTTACTACGTTTAGATTTTACAATTTGAGATTAAGTAACGATAGCAATAGAGTTGGCGTAAATGCGCCAATTTTTCACGTTTCCATCTGAAATTCTGCAGTGCTGTACATAAAGCTGCAAAAAAAATAGGCCTAAAATCACTGAATAAAACAACTAAAGGAAAGAGGTGGTGTAAAGGGCTATGCATATAAATACGCCCCTCAGGCTAAGCAGAGAGTATTGATGGTATCTCCTACCATCTGTATAGAACAGCTGCTACGCTGAGCGACAAATTCATTTCAGGCGGTCAAATAACCACGAATAAATAGAAGCGGGCACCATTTAGGAATACATCAGTTCTAATGTAATCTTTGTTTCAAAAGTGGACAAGAAAGACATTTTAAACCTTTTAGCCTGCTGTCATTTAGAATAAAGGCGAAGGAGCAACATACATGAGAAGCGCAAAGAGTACATAGATAAATTAAAATGGAGCTAACTTAAAAACGAAATCCCCTTTCCAAATATTCACCTCTTCTTGAAATCAGTGAGATTGGGACTTATAGGAGGGATTATGTCCCCAGCATTTTCCAAGCTGAAATTTCCGCAAACTTAAGTAGCCATGGAGACTATCGCAAGCAGAAAATTACGATTTTGTCAGCGCTGAGCTCCGTAATCAACTCAAAATTGATACGTGTATTCCAAGATAATTTAAACAGCCTAAGTTTGGTGCCAGCCCACATTAGAAGAGCAGCAACACCTTGGTAGAGCTGGGATTCCTCTGCGGGATGAAAAAACATGTCATCCGAGGAGAGTTCGGAAGAGAGGAGGAAATCACAAAAGAAAAGTTCTTAAAGAAACTCAAGTCATTTCTCGGAAACTATAGCCAAAATAGGTCTAAGGCTGCAAATGATAACAGATTTGCTTACAGGACGCTGTAAAATCAAGAAATATCTTAGAGATCAGTTTATAGAACTTTAATGTCTTCGTTAGTACCTACCCTCTCCTGAGTAGATTTACTCGGGTTTTTAACGGAAAAAGAATTGAGGAAGGTGATTGTGGATTAATTCGCCTTGTATCGGGAAATGCACATTAGATCTTTTAGGTGGCAATAAAAATAATAGTGAAGCACTAAAAAGGCTTCTTGATGGTGGCGCGCACACAAAATTGTCTAACACCCAAACAGGTGAGAAGATTGGAAAACTTTTTACTTAAAACACTAAGTACACGCTACCGAAACGCAAATACAACTTTGTTAGGAACGCCAAGACCACAACACAAAACTGGGAGGAAAATATATCACTGGAAAAGTAGATATCTCATTTCTATATGAACAACTCTTAAGTCGAACTTCACATATTTTTTCGCAATGTTTTGCCTGGTTTTACATGAACAAAATTAATTGAGCGAAAGAACTGAACTCACTTTGCGTCCCTGCAATATTATGGAGCATAATAGAAAAATGAAGGAATGTGGGAAATATTGTAGACTGATTTAGAATCAGACGAAGACATTATACACCAGTTTACAGGGTTACCCCAAAACCATCGGCGACCAAGATCACATACGTTTATCATGATCACCATTACCAATCTACTTATGATCAATGAGATCAGAAAAATTTAGTCATTATGAAGGTAAAGCTATCACTATAGAACGGATACAACGATTAACAAAATTTTCTTCATCATTAGTCTTGATGACATACTGTCCAGATCGGCAAGATCGTTTCGATCACGAGGTGAATATTCTTTTGTTGTAATAACATCAACAATGTGTTTAATAAGAAAGATAAATGCAACCTGCTACCAATATGATCACTGATCGCTCGTCTAACTGAACAGCCGCTAAAAGAATTTCGATGAAATAAGGTTTTAAATTTAGACTGGCATTCACATAGATTAGATACGGTTCCATCTAAAAACCATGAATATCGTTTAGAGTGGGGTAAGATATGTGGTGTGCGGTTTCCAAAATCTTCTAAGATCGTCAGATCATAACTGTTTAGCACCAGCAGGCTATGTGCCATCACTTTTTGTTAATTTTAAATAAGGCTGTCAGTGCTCAAAGTTATGTCGTGCAAATGTCCACATACATATATAGACAACGAGACAGCTAGTGGGTTACATTTCCTCCTCTTTCGTCTTAGAGTTTCCCTCCCTTTCGCTAGTGCGACTATCTTGTAAAACCTAAACCATGCATGACACAATTTCACAATAAAGTCAATCTACCATGTACAACCTCATCGCTGAAACCGCTTTATTGTTCTTGTTTGCATTGTTCCATATTTGCGTCTATACATTTTTCAGACCGATATCCCTTTTGACCCTCAGCTACAATCACTTCGGAGTCTTTTCTCGGTGAGCTTCTGTGTCCATCTCTCCAGGCAGAACAAGCAAATTAACAAAAAAATAATCTCGTCTCTCTTCAAACAGAAGAAATCGCTCTTCCAGATTACATAGTCCTTGTCCTTGTCCCGGTTCATGATCATTGTGGAAACAAAAAAAAAAATCACAACACACAAGACTCTCCACCAGCCACTCATTCTGCACCCGTCATGGACGCTTGATAGTCATCTCTCAGGTTCCATTCCTTAGACTGACCGGTGGGGTTGGCCGACTAGTATCACCCAGCGATACGTGTGTATAACAAGTGATAATAAAACAAATGCATTGTCATCCTTTTACCTATATCTACCTTTCGGAATTTTTTTTCGCGCTTTCAGATTTGCATACAACATTGTAAAACGCGAACAGACAACGTACGAAACAAGGTTGATGGGCACGGATCGTCGGTTGGCCGTAGTCCGTCCGGTACTTGATGGTTGTTCTCTTCGTGTTGTTAGATCGCACGGGTACCTTAGGTGGAGCTGTTCTCAGTTTTTTTTTGTTCCACGCCAGACAGAAGAAGAAATCTATCTATATCTGCATCTTTCAGGGTTGTACCTATCTACTTGTGTACAAAGAGATAAAGTTGATTTGTTGAATGTCAACTCACCATAGTGGAATCTTGCAGATACTTTTTTGTTCTTTTAATTTTCATCCTGTCTGCTATGGTTGGGGTTTTCCACTATCGCTGTCTGTCTGACTGTCTGTATGCCTTGTCGGATCTTATTTCACTTCGTTAGAGATCAGCTGGTTACTCTTTTTTTTATACCTATTCCATTGGTTACGGTTGATTATCGCGTAGCAGAGCTCAATGCAAATTATGCGGTTGGATATTTGTTCCAGCCACTCCTCCTGCACCCACTCGCCGACTCCGTTTGGCATTTCGGTTCTTGTTTATGTTAAAACATTTTATTATGAGAATATATGTCAGGTTTAGCACTTACCGCTGATTTAGGTTGAAATGAATTGTTGGCGGATTAACTCACCTGGAAAGAGATAAAAAAAAAAAAAAAAAACCAATTGAAATGGGTGAAATGAATTCAAGGTGCATTCGAGCTGAAAGTGATTTGCAGTGATAGTTCTCTGTTTTGGAAATGTGGAGTGGTGCGGGAATTTTATTTGTTTGGTAGGAGTGGGATGTTTGTAATTCGTTGAGGCGAACACAATTTTTGGGAACGTGTTCAGTTTCAGAAGTTTGTATGTTTAGTTAACTTGGAGCCACACCTAATTGAAACAATTCATACTTAATTTGGGCAACATTGATGACGAAACAAACGTCAACTCCCCAGCGACGTTGGAACATCTGTTTTTCCCTCAAGTGTAGGCATCCATTGTGATATTTTTTTTAATATTCTACGAATACCTTTGGACTTCCCAACTGGTTTACTGTAAGATTCGAGAAAATCTCAGAAATATGGATCAGCTGTCTGGGGGGAACCCTATCGGATAGACAAGGATGATATTCCATCTCCAGATCCGATACCGATACAGGTTCTTCAGTTTCTAATGGAAACTAAGCGGAACGATGTGCTTTAGTCCAAGAACACCGCTACAGTAAATCTTTTAAGCCGTAGAGCGTCTAATATTCCGCAATTAATTGACTCACGTGTTATACTAGCTTCTAAGAGCTATGACTAATAGTAATTTGGACTATCGAGTTACTCGATTATGTGGAAATATTCATTCATTCGATAGTTATTCAAATTCGTTTGTAATTATTTTCACTCATTAAATTGTCCCTTCATTCAGTCTATTTCGGACGATTATTTGTTAAATGATGATGAGTAAGTAGGCAATCTTCCAAAATATCCCAATTTACCCCAACAAAAACATCCACGGTAATGTAAACTCCAGACACCATACATGCCCCGCCCTGATCCACGTACGGCTTTTTTTAATATTCCCGCGCTTTCTGAATGAATAAATGAACGGAATCATTCGATAATTGAAATCATTCAGATGCTAACTATCGACAGTCCAAGCCCTACATTAATGACTAAGATTGGATTGTCAGGCAAAAAATTCGAAAGGCATTACAGGAAACTGACAACAGCAAAATCACATATCACAAATGTCACAGTTCAGGGATTGTTAAGAAGTCCTTGGTCGTCCCGTACAGATCATTCCAGTCGGGTGATTTGTAGATGTTCACTTGCTATGCATTTCTTCATGAAAATCGGTTCACAATCACAATAGTCGCTACTCAAGGAGGATTTTTTTTTTTTTTTGTATTTACTCAAAAATTATCAGCTCCCATTCTGTACATTCAATAAACTGTAATATTCACCTTCATATCCATAGATACAGACGAACGGCAAGAAACCAAATAAGTGCTGAACACACCCAACCGCACAAATATATTCACTACTCCACCGCTGTTGGCTATGGTATCCGCCTGTAGAAAACTCTGAAAACTGATCATGTTTTCAGAAATTAATCGACCTATCCCGATGGAAAACTACTACCAGGCAGGTAAAAACCGACTATGTAACTCCGGCACTTGCTTTGACGGAAGATTAAATATTAGAATTCCTGACAGAAACGACTGGAGAAACCAGCAAGTCACAACCAAAGGGGTTCTACACAGACGGCTCCAAAATGTACGTCGGTGTTCTGCGAAATTCTAGCAGTAAACCACTCCTTTAGAATTAACAACGACTGTAGAGTTTTCCTAGCCAAGATCACAGCCATTACTCGGGCTACAAAAATTATCCTAGAAGACAATATCGTCGGGAAGATAATTACGGTGTACAATGACAGTCAGACAGCCGTTACGGCCTTTGACTTCGAGGTAACCAGATGAATAGTAATCACCTGCAGAAAATACCTAAATGAAGTATCGAGAGCCAATACGGTGACCCTATGCTGGGAACCAAATAATGAAAGAGAAGACAAATTTGCAAGAAAAGTATCAGCGTTGCATATTTCACAGCCGCTTCCCTTTGTAAGAACTCGCATTAGCTATATAATTAAGCTCATCGACGGCGAAACCACTGGAATAACCAACAGTCATAGAAACCTACCACTTTTCTTCGAAAGGACCAATATAAGAAGATACTATTTAAAATCTAATTTAAACATTGATCGGCTTTAAGGCGGCCCTTTTCACTAAACCATTAACAGAAAATTCAACAAGTACTTGCAGTCCAATCATTAGTTTCGACATAAAGTGGCATTAAACGTAACAAATTTGATTCGTCCATATCTCCTAAAAAATAAATTTAGCGAATCAAATCGGAAATAATCTCTTCGATGGACTATCGCTCAAAGCATGCATCTTGATAAGGAACTATGTATTTAAAAAGAACTAAAATGTCAGACCCCATTTGCCCTGTAGATACTTTTCTCAATTAAGCAGATAATTTTGGCCTTTAGCCATCCTTAGGCATTCCTTTTTGCCAGCACACAACACCCGGCAGAAGCACTGCCAGCCTTGACAAATGAATTGCACCGCTCCGTCCACCTCTCTTGTTCAAGTATCTATCTTGTACTCCAAAACAAAAAGCCTCATCCAATCATAGTATCACTCAAGGCAAAACTTCTGAAGGTGATTATCTACATATCTCAACATGAATTCGCTTGCGATAAATCTCCTTTTGCTCCTACTTCTTCCGTTCGTCATACTCCTTGGCCATACGACAAAAGAATGTTCCGCACATAACTGTCTAATTAGCAAAAATATAAATGACCACGCCACGACCCAAAGAGAGCGAACGCAGCGATGAAGTTGATGATGATGGTTCTCGTTAAGATTGTCCGTGTGTTCCCAGCGACGACGCGACTCTCTCCTGCATCTCGACTCTGTTCCCGCGCTCTCAGCAATGATGATGGTCTATGAATAATTGTCCATTTTCTTCTCTGGCGCAGCAGTGGCATGGAATCTTCATGTCATCTTTTGTTGTGTACTGACTATGCACAGGCCGAACCAACAGCCCATAGCCAATACTAACCGGGTTTGTGGAATTTATAGCCGCTTAAGGTATTCCTTTGGCATTTGTTTCTCGTTGGAACTTTGGAACCCTTCGTGCTCCGTTTTACAAACCTCTCTGATCAGATTGTAACACAAGCGGCGCGGCGGCAGTCAGTGATGGTTTCCTTTTCATATTCTCCTGACTGGCTTGGCTATGCCCTCGACATGGCCGTTCTGTGTGTGTGCACATTTTTGGAGCGATGACTTACAGCGATTAATCTACTGACGAGCAGGAGGAGGGTGCAGAGGGAGTCCGCACTCACGACGATGATGATAATGGTGGTGGCAATGATGATGAGGATGATGGAATACTGGACGACGGACCTTTAGGAACGTTCCGTGCATATTTTGGCCTTCTGAAGAGAAATCATAACAAAACGGACTTCTTCGTCGTTGCAGCAGCACAGCATTCGTGTGATGACGAACCCAGAGAGTGAGAGCCGATGATGATGTTGCAAATGATAAAAAATTAACCACGCCATGAAATGGCATGCTCGACATGGGCTTACAATCGGCTTCAGCTTCTATATAGAACTTAGAGCAACAAGCAGATGCAAAAGAGCGCCTGCCCGCGGAATCCACTAGTGGGTCAGTCCGATGGAGGATAGACACGAGAATGCAGTACCTTAACCGGCGCGATTGGGCACGAGTGCACGGTGAATGAGATTTCATGTTAAGGGTACAACATTTCCAGGTAAAGTCCTATGAATAGTGTTGCCACTATGTTGTTAATATGACGGTGGCTGAGAAGTAGATAAAAGTGCCAGGCAGAGGTTGCCTCCAATTCTGCATAAAGAACGGATTCCATCTAAAAGCATGGTTCTACATTGACCAAAGAACAAATGAGTGAGGTACCACAGGGTGGCATGTTGACACCTGTATTGTTAAAAAAAAAACTTTGGGTGATCACAGAGATTTATAACGACTTTCTGGCTTCTACTACTGTTGGGACTTTGTAGTTGCTTCCATCGACACTATTCACCTTCTAAACGACCTACTCACTGCAGTATAGGTAGATCAGATCTATTATTTTTGTTCGAGTTCTTCCTTGATAGTGTCATCGCAGTCTTCCGGGATTCTGCCTTCGGCCAACTGTAGCAGGTTTATTTAAAGTTAAATACAAGTTTAGGTTTCAGCTTGTTACAGCCGATCTTTGTCGTTCTTGATAGTGGCACACTTCGAAACACCCAAGCAGATTTTCTTGACAGCAACATTCAGGATTCCACTTGCATCCGAGTAAAAGGGCAACCTGAAAGTGCTTTCTTCGAACATAGCATTAATTTCGGTGATGGCTTACATGGTGGGTTGTTTGTTCCTTTCAGATTTGTCTTTTGTTTAAATTTCTCTGGTAAATGGTTAACGAAACGTAGAATTGAAGTCCTAACAACTCTCACTTCAAACTTTTACTTTGAACAGTCGTCAATTAGGCAGAATGAAGACGCCCAAGGTTCCAGCTCACAAATCAAAGGCAAAGACATTGTGTTCACCAGAAAGATTCTAGTCATAGACGACTATTTTACCCTTTGGTTTGATGATTCTTAACAAAAGCATTGACCCTACGAATCTCTGAAGTATGCTTGGACTGTGATGACTGGCTTTTTGACGGTTTCACTTAGGCATGCCTCAACTGTTTCCAATATTTTGGTTAACACTGGCTATTCATGTCATTCTAGATTTCCTGATTGGCAAAACAAGTAGAAAGGAAATGCAAATGAAAGCCATTTCTCGTATCTAGAAACTCTCTTGATTAATCTTAGGCTGAACCTCAAGAAATCTCTAGCGGCATCGACAACTTTTATAAAATTTAATAGAAAAAAAGTGGCAACACTCCTCCATCTTTGCCTCCATCACATCATGATACATTATTGCTCATATGAGCACTCAGACGAAGGAACAACAACAAAAAAAAAGAAGGATGGATATACCTACATTGCAGCCATGTTATTAACTTGTCGCTTTCGAAAACAAGATGAGAAACGATTAATGCTCGTGGCCAATTCCGCTGCTATAGTGCACCACCATCACCGTCGACAGAAATGCTGTTAAAAAGAAAAAAGTATCTATATATCGCGATATGGTTCCTTGACTGCAATTCATGTTAATTCGGTTCCTTCAATTTAACCATGCCAACCCAATTGTGTCCCAAATGAAGAGTAGAAGGCTGAAGGATCGCAAAGGAAGTCGTCTCACTCTTCTACACATTTTGGGTGAAGATCATCGATCGGAGGCAGTCTTCGCTTTCGTCCTCATCATCATCGTCATCGTCGTTGCTGTTGTATAGTTAGTCGCGTTGTGTCGTTGTGCTCGTTATGCTCGTCATGGGGTCCATGTGATTTCCATACACACAAGTGCAAGCAACCAGCATCATGCAACTTAATGTCGTTCAGGTAGCCGCATAATTTAACTGCAATTAAGCAGCGAGAACCATGCTTAGCAGCAGACCAGGTGAAGCAAACAGTTGAAATTCTCGGTCGATAACTCATACCCCGCGACCTCGTATGTTATTACTGAGCCAATAATTCATTATCAGGTTGTTAAAGTCGTTGGGTGTATTTTTTTTTTTTTTTTTTTTTGCTTTTTTACTTGCTCGATGCTGTGAATTCAACGTGCGCGCGCGCGCGGATTTTCATCTGGTGTTCCATGCGTGAGCAACAATTGGTTGAGGTCTAAATTGTCTTTAAGAAGAAGGACGGACCAGACCGGACCGATCCAATGTGGAATTGTGTGTTGACAAGATAATGATGTGAGTCATCCGGTTTGGGGAGAGATAATTGGTTAACAAATAGGCACCTATCAGCCAGGTGATTTAGCAATGATCTCTGGTCGTCCTGAAAACCGACTTTTCTTCTTCGATTTGCTTCTTACAATTTTTTGTGGGAATAATAAATTTTTCTGTATTTCTTGACCACCCTCCGATGTGCTCTGCATGCAGAATAATGTTTAACATGACTTTTGGAAATTTTATAGATGACGACGGTCCCTTCGGATCATTTTCCATTGAAGATATAACCTTGCATAGTCATTGCCCTGTGAAGAGTACCGCCAGTGGCTACCAAAAATGTGCCACATCATCGTAGGGGTTGGCCGGAATACGAACACCGAAACGAATAATAACTAATGTCGGATTGAAATTTTTGGTAATTTTGACGAATCATTCTGATGATGTGTTCTAGGATACGACACCCTTCAAGCGGACAATTGAATAGTTTTTGAGGATGAGTGACCGGCCGTGAGGATGGGGGGGAATTGATGCGAACCGACAGTTGAAAGTGCATTGTTTCATTGTCCAACAGCACGAGGGGGAAGCGTGTTCGATTAGTTAAATCGCGATATATATAAGTACTACAAAGTGGTAGATTAATGGATACGGGTAATGGGAATCAGTTACGAGTATATGAGTTTTTCAGAAGTGGACAGAGAACACTTTTAACCACAGCTAGAAGAAACCAAATGATTGTAGTTTTCTTTTGAAAAGCAAGAGTATCTGAGGGACTACTAAGTGTCGGCATAAGAACCAAAGAACCAAAGGCAAAAAAAAATGACCAAAGCAACCACTCCAGGCAGATGTATTCTTGGCAAAAAGATTCAGAAACAGTTGGGATTCATAAATGATAACTACGAAAGGAATGTACAGATTTTTTACTCTCTGTCGAACGAAGAGCGATGAAATGTAATATTGCCTACAGTCAGAGCCAATATTTGCCTTCAGGATAGCAAAATTTTACTTAGTATAAAACTTAGTTGGCTTTAGAACAGTCTTATTGATACATATTCGTTCTATATCGATGTCAGACAGGACCACAGAGCACACGAACAGGCTTGCGAGTTGTGGAAATCGCCTTGTACAATCTAAGTTATTACCGAGGAAACAAAAAAAAATGAGTTACCAGGATTCGAATCTGCGTCAGACTTTCCTACCTGAACGACTAATATTAAGCGGCTCATTAAAAATTTTAACATGAGCTGCAGCTCTTTACCACACCACGCTGCAGCATCACGGTCACGAATGTGGGTCAATTCCATTCGATTCCCTATCTCACCCTACTAACAGGCAGCTCTGTCATCGTGACATAATTCATGCCTCTGGTGACATAATTATTTCAGTGGCGACATAATTTCAAAAACAAATCATATTCAGTTATATACGAGTATCTTAGCATTCTCAAAAAGTTAAGAATTATATTTTGTATCAAATATGTCGTGCATTTGTTTTTTTGTCGTTTGGGCTAAATTATGTCAAGGTGACATATTTTTTTTATATTTTTTCTTAGATGAAGGAAGAAAGGTATAAGAAATCACAGGTTTCTGCTTGCATTCAAGAATATTCAAAAATTTTCGAGGCAAGTGTTTGGTCAAAGGATTGGCAGGCAATGCAACTTGAACGAGATTTTGGAGAAAAGATGTATGGTTTGTTATAAGTATTTATAATTTATCCTGGAGAGTAAATTTCTTTGATCGAAATATACAAATAAGACCTTTATTAGCATATCTTACCATATTTGTCCCCTGAGGCAATGAGATCAATACTCCAATGCTGCTAAATTTAAAGTTGACTTTCCTCGCGAACAGGACTGCCTTTGGCCAAAACGTAGACTAGGAATGAATGTTAGTCAAATTTTCACGTATGACTCTAAAATCAGTCAAGGTGGTGGTTTCGTGAAGGACGACAATATTAGGCACCAATATTCATCAGTCAAACACGTATGTGCCTTTTAAGCGCAGTCTTCAGCTATCCTAATGGCTATGAATTATCCGTACATTGTGAGGAATAGGTGGAGGAGGAGAAGTAAAAATATTTATTTATTTGAGAATAGAACACTGAATTCGGCCGCACAGTTAAATGATTGAAAGGGTTACGAGAAGTGATATCTCTGAGGAACGAGGGAGAGCAGTTCTCTGTACCTGAATCTGCGTTCCGTCTTCCTATGTCCTCGGTAAGGGCTTGCATTGATGGTTGGGTTTCCTATGCCAGGTAAGAATGATTGATAGATACGGACGTTTAGACTTTTTGCTTAAGAATCCAAACAGAATCTGCACCAAACAGTGACTTTTTTTTTGGATGCATTGGGTGTTCGTGAATGGCCAATGGATTTTCATGGCTCCAAATGCGACAATTTTGTTTGTTTCCAGTTGAAATTGAGTCTCATAGCTGAAGATGATTTTGTTCGAAAAATCGCTATGAACTTGGTGGGTCTTTAACACCCAACCAACGAATTCATTCATGGTCTTCAATTCCTGGATAAGTGTTCCCCATTTCGGATTTTAACAATTAAAATGCATTGTTCTCTCGCTTCATGATTACAAATGTCAATGTTTAGTATTCACAGATGTCAAATGTCAGCTATTCATCGTTGAAAACACCACAGTTGTGCCAGATTTAAATTGTAACAAACGACTTGGTCAAATCCTTTTGATTCCTTTTCTTTATTTGATCACTGCACCTGCACTCCAGTTAATAACGAATCGAATAAAACGTCATTTTCTGTCCAGGAACATTGAACCGGTCATTACCAAGTCAAACAATTCTAATAGCATTTTAATGATCCACTGGCAATGTGTGTTTTTCGTAAAATTACATGCTGACAGCGGTTCAAGTAATTCATCATCCAATGTAGGAGTCAATTAATAACAACTTAGCAAGGTCATTTGGGATTCTATCCTCCGCTCAACGATCGAGACAGCACATATCACCAGCTGTGCTAATTATAGAGAACCATCATTCGCCAGCCTGTTCTCCTCCGAAACAAGGAAGTCATTACAATCAGCGATTTAATCCACTTTCCCTTCGGTAGCATCTTCAAAGGAAATACAAAAATTCATTACGATCTATTATCACCCAATCAGATCACGCAAAAATGCTTCCCATTGAGCGTGTCACGATCCGGAGTACCTATACGAGTATCTTATCACGCGGCATGCACAAAAAAGGTGCAAACTCATGTCATATTCAATTACAATCATCACCCCGTCGTCGTTGTTGTAAAAAAGAAAAAAAAGACGAGTCTATACTTTTCGAGTCAAATGCGAAAAATCTTCTCCCTTTGCTTGAGTTCACTTGAATGGTCCACTGATTAACGAAATGGCCGAAAAGATACAAAGATAGATGATGAAAAGAGGCTTCAAAATGGATGGAGAAGTGAGTTTCCTGCTGCTGCTGTTGCTGCACGCAACGTAACTTATTACCGTCAATAACCACTGATTGATCTGGTTGTGGGCTCAACCAGTTTAAGGCTCAAAGAAGATAAAAACTTGGCAACTCTTTCATTTAATTTGTTTCGGTTTGCGTTGTCCAAAAAACGCATGACCAAACGACTTGCATTTGGCAGTTTAAGACAGGTTCGTGCTTCATTTTATGATTATTGTTCGCGCGCTTGGGTTTCAAGCTTTTTTCGAACGGTCAAACAATCCTAAAATGCTGATCTTCACTTTAGACAAGCTTTGATAGAGCGCGCCTGTACCGCGCACGAAGGAGAAGAAACCAGGCGAAAGATTAAAATCATCACAAAAATATTCCAACAAAGTTAATTGCGGAAAATCAGGCAGAATGGTCTCGTATACACCAACGAGTCTCCTTCCATTGAGAGTCAACTGATGCCGTATCTAACCGATGCCAGCCAGCTAAACTAAACTCTTCGCCGTCATGGATCAATTTCTGCTGCTCAATGTGATGGGAAAATTACGTCCGATAAAGATTCCATACTTGCAAATGCGCCAATAATACCCTTGCCAGAGCGCGCGCCTGCGCACATCATCGATCGAAATCATTTCGATGCTTAAAATGCTTTGCCAAGGAACGAAGGAATTTTAACTCTCCATAGTAGGCAGGCAATGTAGCGGTAATTAAATAATGTAGAGGAGGTGGAATTTCTTTAATAAGTCAGGAGGAGGTCATTAATTGGTTGATATTTAGAATGCCTTATGAGTTACTAGTTGGAATGTTAGAGATACTCTGAGATACTTCCGCTTGAAGAGAGCAGCAAGCTTGCGTGAGGTAAAGAAATAATTAATTTTTGCGGGTATGTTTAGGTGAAACGATAGTCTTTGTCGACTACAGTGTGTATTTGATATCTGTTGGCACTAGGGTGTTGATCCTTAATAGGTTTTCAGCGCAGTGGTGCCCATGTATAGGAGGATGTGTAGATATGTGAACTGGTGAGAACAATGCACTAGTTGATAACTTGTACTCCAGTTCCAAAGCAACTTCCAGGTGAGCTTAAGCCGTACAGGCGTTTGAAGGCTGCAAATAGGGAAATGCTCGTAACGAGTCGACAAATTTAAAACAAAAACTCAACAACGCTGCCAGTACCTATTGCATGATGCTAATGCAAATTTTAATTTTCTAACAATTTTATTTTGAGAGGAAAACGAAATCCCCCTAAGAAAAACCCCAAAAACCAAAATCCCCATCACAATCATTAAAAATTACATCTTCAGCCATAAGATCTCCAAAATATTAAATTCATATAGAGACTTCAATGGGATGATTTTTATCTTGTGAGTGCAGGGTCTGGCAAGCGCCAGATAGGACAGCTCACGGCTTTCACGAAAGATAACACTAACGAAAAACGTGAGAGCCCACATACTTTTGCAAAAACATTAAATGATGAGGCGCAGACAAGTATCAACAGATACTGTCAGGTAGCACTAGCCTTTTTTTAATTCTCACTAACAGTTATATTTCGAGAGGAAAACGAAATCCCCCTAAGAAAAACCCCAAAAACCAAAATCCCCATCACAATCATTAAAAATTACATCTTCAGCCATAAGATCTCCAAAATGTTAAATTCATATAGAGACTTCAATGGAATGATTTTTATCTTGTGAGTGCAGGGTCTGGCAAGCGCCAGATAGGACAGCTCAAGGCTTTCACGAAAGATAACACTAACGAAAAACGTGAGAGCCCACATACTTTTGCAAAAACATTAAATGATGAGGCGCAGACAAGTATCAACAGATACTGTCAGGTAGCACTAGCCTTTTTTTAATTCTCACTAACAGTTATATTTCGAGAGGAAAACGAAATCCCCCTAAGAAAAACCCCAAAAACCAAAATCCCCATCACAATCATTAAAAATTACATCTTCAGCCATAAGATCTCCAAAATGTTAAATTCATATAGAGACTTCAATGGAATGATTTTTATCTTGTGAGTGCAGGGTCTGGCAAGCGCCAGATAGGACAGCTCAAGGCTTTCACGAAAGATAACACTAACGAAAAACGTGAGAGCCCACATTCTTTTGCAAAAACATTAAATGATGAGGAGCAGACAAGTACCAACAGATACTGTCAGCTAGCACTAGCCTCGCAGAAGATCCTGAGATGACCAACATTTGGACAACTAGTCTTCTAACTTACGACAAATAACCCAGGAATTTTAGGTTAAAATTGCCATGAACAACGAACTAAAAGTTCCCTAATTTCCCATGTTTGCGTCATGGTTTTTTCCGCGAGAAAAATCGCCAGAATTTAATTTCGGGTAAATAATACATTTTCAAATATCTACACCCGAAGGCTTTAGGGTGAACTGATGTGCACTCGAAGCATGTCGCGTATTGCGGGTGAAATTTTGAAGGGGAGGAATGCAGCAGGCTATTTCGCTGGAGCATTTTTTATATAAAAAAAAAAAAAAAAACGATAAAACAGGGAGAGACAGGAGACATTTCTCCGATGTTCTAGTGAATGAATGGAATTCACAATGTCTCTATCACCTATAAGTTTTAACGCGCGATTTTGTACCCTATCAAGAATGTGCAGAACGGTCTTGGGTGCACCAGACCAGATATGGGCGTTATATTCCAGCTTAGGGCGGATGAATGCCTTATAAATTGAGGCCAGATCAGACGGGGTAAAATATTTCTTGCACCGTTTAAGGAATCCTAGACATTTTGCAGCATTTTTGGCGACCTCGAATATGTGATCATTCCATCGATGCTTTTCGCGGATAGACAATTTTATTTATCCATTTTATTATTTTTTGGTGTATCTATTACTTCTTAAATTTGATTGCTATTTTTTAGAGGTACTTGTAGCTCAATTCTCTCATCAATTAGGTATCTGAAGAAGTCCCAATTTGCTTTTTTATTTCTAAATTTTGACTTAGTAGTTGTCTTTTCGATTATTGTTTGACTCACCGTCATTATAACTGGGGAATAATCTGATGAAAGCCCTTCGTCATCTTTCATGTATATGTAATTGCCTTTCGTGACGAATATACAGATATACCTCTACGAATATAAGATCAGATATCTTATTTGCGTCTACTGGCGAATAAGTAGGCTTTTTCGACTTTTAAAATCACATTGTTCTGCTTCAAGTAAACGCCTGCCTTTTGGGTTTGTTAGTCTGAAACCCCAGAACGTGTGTTTGGCATTGAAGTCTCCTCTGATGATGAAATTGCACCCAAGTGTTTGGGATAGGTTATGTTGCTCTTTTTTTAACTTGTGGTTTGGTGGGCAATATATTGCTGCGATTTTTCACAAGTTATTATGGCGCATTTATATGCATATTGTAGGAATTTGTAGGTACTCTTCCTCTATTTTTATATCTTGATGGTGTTTTATGTTTTTTTTAATGAGAATTGCAGAACCTCCTCTTGCTTTATTTGCAGGATGAATGGTATGGCAGATTCGCCTTTTTTAGGGACGAAATAAAAAGAGCACAGAAGAGTAGGATAGACAGAAAATCTTACGCAGAGGTTTTGCCAACGTGAAATAACAGATTAATTTTTGGTATGTTTACTGCATCGATTATTTTAAAGTTTCTTTCCTTGAAGTTATCTATTATTTCTTCTTTAGGATATGAAGGATGGAGTCCTCTGGCCATAATTTTAATTAGTCTTTCATTTTTATTTTCGTAGATGAACCACGGGAATTTGTCCTCATTTAATTTGTTTTCTAGATTTCTGTAGGTATCAGAGTCGGGTATATTTATTTTCGAAATATTGTTAGTGCTATGATTTTAATTTTTTTCAGTAACCGATTTCAACCTCAATCCTCAATATTAATTCTTTCTTTGGTTTCGAGCCGACCCCAATAGGCGCCATGATTGTGAAATTACCAACAATTTCTGGTGAGTTAGATTTTAATTTTTTGGATTATCGTCTTGTGTTTGTTTGTTGCTCTTTCCAGTTCCCCTTCATCGGTGCTTATTGTTTGTTGTTTCCATTCGACAAGCCCTTTTTTTTAAGTGTGAGTTTTCTTTTCTAAAAGATGAGTTCCTTTTTTATGAGTTGAGGTATTTTCCTCATGGTTCCCTCCGCCAGGAGGTGGCGTTCGGCCTAAACCCATACTATTTATTTATTTTAATAAAATAAATTGATTTTAATGTTTTATTGTGCTGGCAATGATGGCAAGGAAACCTTAGCGTAGTAAGGCAGAGCTTTGTCAAATTTTAAATTTTAATTCGAATCTATATTGTTGATTTATATTGTAATATGCAAGCTACGGCTCGAGTAGATAAAACGATATTCTGTAGAATTTATTTCTTTATTATAGAACAATTCAAGTTCACACTATACTATTCTTCGCAAATTCTTTTCTTACAAGGTCTCTTTCCTCTCAAATCACTTTATCTCCTTTCAATTACTTAATTCACAAATCCAAACTAATTACTTTTTCTTGTTCACTCTCAACTTTCAATTTATCACAAAATTACAACTTCGCCCATTATCACTTTTCCAATCTCTTCGCCACGGTTCTAAACCAACTGCCCCCTTTCGATCGCCATCTATCCTTATATAGCAGAAGTTTCTGATAGCCAGAAACTTCTAGCAAATTCTTCGACCACTGGAACAAGAAAAATTCTGATGTAATAATTCCAAGATGCCAATCGTTTCTTGCAGTTATAATTCTTTCTTATCCGTCTCTTTCGTAGACATGAACTGTGGAGACTTAGCCGCAGACACGAACCTCGAATGAAAAGACACTTTGGAATGGGCTGGAGGAGCGTAGTTATTATTCTACATTATTGTAGCATAATTTTAGTGGATGTTACAATATAAACAAAAATCAGAAAATTAAAGCTTTGATTATTTTCGTATAAATCTTTATACAGTTACCGTCCTTGCATCGCACTTCGCTCTAGAAGTTCTCGGATGACCTAAAAAACTGAAACTCTTAGCATACAGCAGAGGAACATAACGCGGCCGAATTCCGACAATAAACTCAGCTGCTGTATAAGTCTGAAAGCAGGACTACAGGAGTTTCATAGACTCTGACATCTGAGTGAATAGGGAGCACTAATTACTCTCTAATTTTAAAAATAAACGAATTCGCTGCAAACCTCAAAAAGTCCAGTCACATAAGTGAGCTTGATGACAAAGAACTATCACACCTAATAATTACTCCAGGAAACGACTCCCTATTCTCTCTAACTTAGCCATCATTTGTACTACCACTTCAATTTGTCCAAACGGAAACACAATCATCCACAGAGAAAGACAAAGTTTTTCAGTGAAAAATTCAATTCAACAGACACCTTCGTTCCTCTCAAAGAACGCTACTCTGATTGTCGTCGTTCTCTGCCTTCTCCGCCAATCATTCACATTTCCACGTGATAAATTCTTTTAATTTAATTTAATTATTTCGACAGGTACGACAATCAACGCACAAACATACTCCAACGCTGCAAAGAATAATGGAACGTAGTACGAGACTTTGTTCCTAACAAACTACTACAGAGACCCCCAGCACGAGACTCTGCTGCTATTCGAATAGTCAAACTTGTTAGAATTATATCAACTCATTAACTTGGCTAAAAAGGAAGGGGGAGTGGGAAACTTTTTCGAAAAGACACATACAACAACCGCATTCTTGTGGTTGCGGTGGCGGACGGCGCACGGTTTGTTAGACCTTTTGCACACAATCATTGAAGTCGCCATTCCATGACGGAAAATTGAATTTTCATTGAGAAGCTTGTAACAATGGCATATGGGTCTGCTTCTGCACCGACAAAGTTTATTTTTCGAGAAATAAAAAAGTATCTTTTCAAAGTCATAAGCCACACGATTTGCAGCAGCAGTGGCAATAGTGGAGCCCGAACTCGAGTCACCCAATCAAAAGGAGTGGACGAATTGGACACAGTGCTCAATTAAGTTATTTCTCTTCGGTAATGGATGCCACGGTCACCAGCAACGACGACGACTATGACAATCCAAGAGGTTGGGCAAGTTTGGTGTAAGTTTCAAAACCGCTGAGTACCTGCCATTTGTAATAATAATCTATTATGCGAAGCGAATTGGATGCAAAGTGCATGCAAAGAGGAGACCTTGGATTCTTTTGAATCTGTGATGTGTATGCCTTGGGGGTTGCTACTTTTAAGCGGAATTGTGTCCCTTATCCTTAGAATTTATTAGAGGTTTTCATTTCCACCCGGAGATTGTAGGAAAGGACATGAGAATTGACTTGATGGATTTTTCGCAGGAAGTAAGGATGCGGTGACAGGGTAAAAGTAGATTTTTGAATTTCATTCATTATTCTGGCGAGCGTAAATCATTTGGGTGTATGGTGAAATGGATTTGTTTGCGAGGAGGGATAGCTGGACAGGACACAGAGATTGTGGTGTGTAGCTGATTTATATTGGATGTGGGCTATAGTAAGGGATACCTAGAATAAGATGCGTATATTTGGTCTTACATGGCTCGCTCGGGAACTACTCAAAAATCTTGATGAAAATTGATTTGTTTTTTCTTCATTGGGAGGTGAGAATCTCTCTCAGACGAAACTGAGCCCATACACAGTAACAGGCAGAGTATTATTCCCTCTAAACTCACCTCCTCTTCTAACACCTATTCCCTGCGATGTTGCCGTAAAGCATTCTATCGCAAGGGGATTGACTTAGGTGTCATTTCTGCTTCTGTTAGTCCAGTTGGACTCTTTTCTTTCCCTATCTAGGACACGCGTTTTATTCATAATGATCCTTGCGCTCTCTGTCACTTGGCATTTAAGCATTTCACCAACAATTCATGTGTTGGTGGTCACGCCGTCTGCAGCTTTTACAGTAGTGCGGAATGCATAATTTACCCTCCGCGCATAAATGCTTGAGTTAATCCTCGTTGCTCTGGCCCAGATTGGTGCAGCGTAAAGGATTATGGATGTAAATACTGGAGCCAAAAGCAGTCTTCAAACATGCCTTGGTCCACCTATGGTGGGCATGATGCACGCTAGTATCGTGCTCTTTGAATGAAAGTCTCGTACCTATCATGACGTCTAGGTATTTCATTTCTGACTTAGATGTTATGGTATGTGCGCCTACTGTAAATTTGACCATTTCTATCTTTTTCCTACTACTCATGAGTACTGCCTCAGTTTTGTGTTCTGCAGAATCACCAGCCGAAGCAAACTACTGTCGAGCAATCCTTATTGTCGATCTGCTAATCTGTTGCACTTCTTCCAGAAGTTTAGCAGTAACAATGATATCGATGTCATCAGCAAGCCCGACAATCTTTGCTTTTTCAGGGATTGGGAGATGTAGGATTACGTCATACAGTCAAGCAGTGGACCCTGCACAGAGCCCTGTGGTACGCCACCAGAGGCAGTGTATTCCTTGAGTCCGCTGTCAGTATTGTATACCAAGATTCTGCGCCTGAAATTGTGGGTCACAATTTTAATGAGACACTAAAAATGTATTTGTCCTAATGCAGATGTAGGTACATATGTATCGAAGCTTCATCAAAAAATTGTCAAAATCGGATGGAGTGTGGGTAAGATGTGGGGGACGGAGTTTTAACTCATGAATTTCAGAAAAGATTTTTGTGAAATTCAACTCGTAAGCTAAGACTGACTCTTAGATTATCTCATCTGAATATAATCTAAATCGGATCAAGTGGGAGGAGGATATGGAGAAGAGTTTTAAAAATGTTTGGATCATCCTTCTCACACATCTAACTAAGCTGCACATCACCTTTGCCTTGGTTATTGAGGTTTTTGTTAAATATTTATCAGGAATTTACAAATTCCTTGGAAGTTCAGATTTAATATGATAAAGTGATTGAGAGGCATTTTTTGATGGGTTAGACAATTGCGTGTAGAGAGTTCTCAACGCATTTATAGTGCATTTGAATAGTGCGTTCATCATCCATGAAACCTAAGATTTTCTCGGGAGTTTCATTGAGAAAGAAAGCCAAGCCAATACGAGTAGGTCTGAGATTCATGGGAATTGTGTGTAAGATCTTGTCTGCCTTAGGTACAAAACCATCCTCGTATCGGTCAAGGTTTTCGCTATACTTCTGGGCGCCGGCATACTTCCTTCGGAATACATAACACGATGCTATATATTATTCAGAGCACCTTCTGAAGTTGCTCCGAAAATATACAATGCTGTTATGAGAATTGTAATGGTTCAAAGCAGACTACAATTCACTTCAGCCGGTAATGTTTACACGCAGGTTGAAGTTTGAGAGACTATACCTATTGGTGCAAATCTACTATTCTTTACTAAAACAAGAGTACATAGCGGTGGGGGATAAAGGAGCACTGTGCCATAGCCATACTAGACTCTTTTAATTCAGCAGGTTGGTCATGCATAATGAAATCTCTTGAAAGAATGATTATGCCAACTATATTCTTGGGTAGTATCGAGCTACTTTAGAAATATGAAGTTAAGGTTTGAAAGCGATTAAGGTACCAAACACTATATTGTTTCAGCAGGCGTTCCACAAGGTTCAGTACTAGGTCCTCTTCTGTGGAATATCATGTATAACGATATGCTCAAGTTGCCAATGCCGTCGAAATCAAAAACTATAAAAGTTGAGGAGACAGTAGAATTAGATTTGTCGGAGCAGAAAACGGAAGCAAGTCTAACCACCAGACGCAAAGCTGTGGAATCCGTAAAAGTGCGCGTAGGAGACCAAGTAATACAATCTAAACCGGCAATCAAATACCTACGTAGGTGTAATGATAGACAATAGATATAGAATAGTATGTAGGAAAAAAAGAAGTCGATTCTACAATCATCGCTAGCGAGGGCACTGCCAAACATCGGCGGACCCAGATATAGTCGTAGAGTCTTATTTTCCAAAAGTACGTATCTCCAGTGTGGGCTGACGCTATGATAATAAAAGAATCTAGATGAAAATTATCGAAGCTGTATAGACTCAAAGCTCTAAGGACAATCTGTGTCGTAGCTAGTGCCCATCGACACCAAAGTCGACGAAATAAAGATTATACATCCCTTCGCGCAACTGTAAAAAATAAAAAAAATAAAAAAATTGGTGCAGAATAGCCCAGATGTTTGAGGTATAATAATATATTAACAAAAACAATCAGAAAAAATTGTGTCAACAGTATCCAAAATTATGGTACACCAATTGGAATTTCAAAGTCACCAGTGCGCAAAACTTGGCACTTAGCACTGTCGTAGGTAGTTTATAATAGATACAAGCATTTCCCGAAGATATTTTCGAAGTCCGTGTAGAGAAGTTGCGGCGATCTACGAGGACCTTTATATGAGAGATATAGGGGGAACCCGAGTGATAACGAGAGATGACTTCACGTATTCTTTTAATCGTTTAGGAATTATTGTAGCTATTATTTTGTTGGGAATAGCTGGAAGAATCATTTGCGTTCCGCACTCCAGGATCGTGTGTGTAATAACAATCTAGGTAGCCTCTGGCTACTTATGCATAGTTGCAATTGAATTCATCTGAGCATAAAAATGGTCAACATAAGTCGCCGTAGAACTTCCTACCTAATTAATGTCTGAATTTCCCACACGCACGTCCAGAAAAAAAAAACAGAACAGAAACTCAATGCCATGAAAGTCCCTTCAAGTCCACTTAATCAATTACCGGACTACAAATAACAACTAAAAGTCGACAAAAATTCGTCCGTGACGCAGTGAAACAACACCACTGGCGAGAGGATCCGATGAAAAGTCGCCCTCTGGTCAGCAATTACATTTCAGACGTACGTAAAACGTTCCCGAAAATTTACATAAAAATCCCCCGAAGGATGTCCAGGAAGAACTTCCACACACAGGTATCGAGATACATTCCTTTCGCAATTATTTTTCTCCAACCGAGCGAGGGATCATAAGAGGGCAATTTTCTTGCCATGCACTTACCCGAAATAATTGGTCCAATTTTCAATTAGAATTTTGTCTTCAGGAAGACGATCGACCAGACAGATGGCATAGGTCGAATCGAAAAAGGAGCGAAAATTCTATACAAGTCAACTTGATAGATACAGCCACACCTCAAATAATTGACAGAGGCTAAAATACAAAATCTATGCAAAATACAGGTAAAATGCACCATAAACCAGTCGGAGGAGGAAGCGTGGTCCATGGCGACAACATGCGAATGTGTCAAAGCCAATTTGTTGGACCATAGAAACAATTTACACTTGCCTGCAGCTAGCTCCCCTCCTGCACCATCACTCAGGTTGAGTGACTTTCAGAATCGACAAAACCAGATTGCAACCGATAGATACACAGATGAGAGGCGGTGGGGATGCGAGGGATCAGAAATCGAAACGACTATCGGCATGCGGTCGATAAAACCCATCGCGTCGTCGCTTGCGAGCACTAGATCGCCATCTCACATGACTAAAATTGGTATGCAAAAATGCCTTCCGAACAGAAGTTGCTCGCCAAGAAGACGTCTCTCCAGTCTGCTGCACCATCTCAGCTGTGCATCTGTATAGCGTTTCGCGGTTCAAGATAAGTGGAAAGGAAACGCTGTGTGGCTGCGGCTCAGCTAAAGCGCATGCGTGAGTTAAAAATCTGATATTGTAATTGAAGTTCCTAGTTTTTTACTACACAGCCATCGGTCTTCTTGTAGGTACAAACTTGCTAAAACGCAATCTTGTTAGCGTGGTGTGTGCTAAGAGCGGAGGTTGGCGGCGAAACAAGGCCTACATCCTAAGAGCACTTGTTAGAGGGGGTTTTGCTGCTTTTTTTTTTTTTGTGTGCACTCTCCTCCAATTGGAGTATAAAAATCTACATAAAGCCTATTGTAGCCTTTTTGCCAAACACACGCCGACGACCATGACTGTGTAGTATGTCCAGTGTAACCCCCCGTGAATGCTCGCAAACGAGGAGAAAAATTGCCCCTAAAGCGATCAAAGGGCATGTGCATAACAAGCTACAAATTATACCTTAAATGATCTTGGATAAACTTTTGCGCGCACAGAGCACGACGTTTAAACCAAATACACGTAGCACGGAGAAGCAGCACCAGCTAAAAAACGAAAAAAAAAAATGCATGCAACTCATTGAGCGGAAAAGTGTGGACCCTAAAGAAGGGAGATACCAGCAATAAAAGTGGAGATGCAAACAGACACAAAAAAAAAGACGACCAAGAATGCATAGCATGCTAACATAGTCTCGCGAGTTGTAATGGCTTTCGTGTGGAGACGAACGATGTGGCCATAAGGCCGCACTGCAATGAGCACGCAGTTTTATTTGCTGCACGAAAATTGCCAGCGAATGGAGATGGAAGGATGCGATGATGTTGCTAAGGGGTAGCGGTATGGTCATACACGATAGAGATGAACTTTTTTGTTTGCAGAATGCGCGTGGAGAATTTAGAACGTGCGTGCGCAAGACTTCAAGTTCAATTAGGGTGAACAAAATTAGATAATTTACGCGCGCAGGGGAAAATGTTACAAATTTCTACGAAATGAAGATATTAACTAAGAGACTAGTGAATGCGGAAATGACTCTTATGTCACGCATCCGAAATTGGAATTCTTTAAGTCTTCTCATTACAGCAAGTGTTCTTTCATTTGCTTGCCCTCACATTTGATATCTTGAGTACAGAAAAGCTATGAAGTACTTTTTACCACTTGACCAGAAGTTTAGTTAATTACGCGGTGCCCTTTCATTTCATTTGAATAAAGGAGAAAATGAGACTGAATTCATTGCAAGTGTAGCAGGAGGCAGCTAGGCACAACACATGTTATAACGATCCAAAAGGCTGCATTCTTAATGAGGTTTGTATAAGAAACTTAGCTAGAAGCCCAACATCCAAAAACGCGTTAAGAAGGCTACGTTAGCTTTGTGCAAAGCCATTGCTAAGAAATGGGGACTGCAACCTCGCATAACTTACTGACTCTGTGTATCCATTATAAGGGCCATAGTTATGTACGACATGATCGTTTGATGGCCAATGCCACATCCACAATTTTTCACAACCTAGAATTCATTCCAGAAATCACCGACTATACCCTCCCCAGGTTCCATTTCAATGATAGATCGGGAGAGACACGTGACCCCGAAGAAAGAATTCGTACATTTCTACACGGATGGTTCGAAGACGATCAATGGGATGGGTGTCAGGGTTTTCTCCGACAGGCTAAACGTTAGCATTTCCAGGAGGCGATCGAAGGAGCTCTATCTTGACTGAAATGTAATATCTGCTAAGGATATTAGCATCTTTACTGACAGTCAAGCCGCTATAAAATCTCTGGAATCAATCTCTTCCACATCAAAGGCCGCTCAATTCAACATTCACTTGTGCTGGGTCGACTTACATCTCGCTACATGCAAGCATTTGCTCAAGCTAAATGCTATCAAGGAGATCAACTTCAGGTGGGGACTGGCATTAAGTGTCATGTCACTAGACAGATTTGGCCTCAACTGGATCAGAAACGCTCGAAGAGTTTGGTCTCCCTTAGCAGGAAGCAGATTGGTGTCATTACGGGTTACTGTCTCATTGGAAGGCACGCCAAAAGGCTTGGTCTTTTCTCTAACAATTTTTGTAGAAACTACAAGGATAAGGAGGTCTAAGTGTGTTGGCTTCTTTTTTGCTGACAGCCACATCAACCTCAACCTAAAGAGGGGAATAAGTATATAGACGTCTGGCAAGAGCAGCTGTATTACACCAAAGGATTACGAAGATGATGCGTTTCTTAAGGATGATAAGGATCTTTGAATTAAATTTGTCAGGTACTATCAAGTTGCACATATTACAAACGGGTCATGCGAGTTGTTGTTTTGAATGGTGTACTGGTGTTAAGAGCAAGCTAGCCTGAGACTCCATTTCAACTTACCTACCTAGAAATCAGTAGCCACTGTTGAATCCAATCAGGGTTCTAAATTTATTCTATCTAGGTGCACCATGAAATTTGAGTTATAGTTCGGTGCCAAGCTACACTGCATTCGAGTAGCGAGCTTTTCATACTTTTCAGCAAGTCAACCCTTATATTGATAGCGAAACCGCTGTGAGTTGATATTGAGTGCAGGAAGGTTAGGTTATTCTGAGATTATTACACATTTTTTAGAATATACTTAAAGAGTAGCTCGACTATCTGAATATACGGGTTTACTGAAAAGTTTCTACTTCCCTGATTCGACGTATCCATAGTTCTGTGTAGACACTGGTACATGGTACTTGTGTTCGATCTAATTGTGGATTCCAAGTATGTATTTATTCAGGGAGATATCGAATCAGACTTCCCTTTTCATCCCGGGTAGAGTGGTTTCAGAAAGGCTCCGAATACAGCTTGGCTGCAAATCATCGATAGGGAGACTCATTAAGGAGTTCTAGCTCCCACGGTCGAGTGAGTCCTTGCAACTTAAAGACTATTTAAATGAATCATGACGATCATAAAAAAAAAGTTCCTCATTTACAATGTACAACCGACAAGTTCACTCGCACAATGCAATATTAAACGATTTTATCTTTCGCACATTGTGTGCAATGAAGCAATAGGAAGCCCCCGCAATAGCTTTACTTCCATTCTACTCAACTAACAGCAAAAAAAAAAAAAATAAAGCATCAACCCCACTACCATAAAATTCCAAGTGGACAAAATAGACTACAGGCTATTGCAGCTGTGTTTATCTCGAATCGTTTCCTTGCAGAAACTCAAATCGAATCACAAACCATAACAACCTCGTTACAATGTCATTACATCTGCCTACCATACAAACGTGCATCATACTCACAACAAAAAAGAGGAAACAAGCACCACATTATGTCGTCCCTCTTACTTGGTAGGTGTGGGTGGGTTCCACTATGGGGAGCAAAAGAAAGATCGAGTGGGCCGCATTTACATGTCCTTTGCAGCACAAAAATGAGCACACAAAGACCACAGATTCACTTCATCATCATATTGTGCCGTGCGTCGTGGAAGAAGACGCATGCGCAAGAGCGAACCTTATATGGATACCTAGCACATAATAGATCCCTCACTATGGCCTCGGTTGACAGATTGCCCATCAAAAGGAGCCAGGGAGCCAGCCAGCAGCTGTAGGATGTGATATGCCACGAGGCATAGAGATTAGATTTGATTACGACCGGAGTAGGAGATGAAATTAAACAGGGTAGGGGGGGGAAACAGGAGATCTTGTTACATGGGTGATGTATTTATTTGTGCGATTGGAGCTGTGTGGGTGCGCAAAATTTAAAAAGCGATTATCAGATACATGGTATCCCCTACGCATGGTTGTCGCTTTTTTGAGGAAAACATGTAATGTGTTGTCAATGAAGAATCTATTTCTGATCTTCGAAGATAATCAAGATTTCAGGACGCACAGGACTCTTGCTGAAAGCCTACACACAACAAAAATATTGCGAACAATATGCGAACATATCGCGAACATGTCTCAATTGGCATCTTTAAAACGTCGGACGATGACGACATCTGAAGACCGACCTAAGGGACAGAGGACAAGCCAAACAAATGGTCGTCGCGTTCGACAAATATGTAAAAACAAACGTTTCTGGTACACAAAAACGAGGAGACGATATATTTTGTTGGCTGTGGTCCCTTCTTTTTCTTGTACGGCGAACACACACAAAACCCGCCGAACAAATGAAATCAGGGAAATAACGAAAATAACAGATTGAAGCCGAAGGAATATTTGCATATTACATCGGCCGAAAATTGATTTTCCATGTTTGGAGTGAACAAACAAAAAATAAAAGAAAACGAAAAATTATTTTGTTGCTTTGTATGTGTCGGATGCGATGTTAACTACGAAATTGGTAAGAGTTGCAAATTAATTGAATGGAATTTGATGCATACATAATCCATGAGGTGTACAGCATATGCATGGACGGGGGACATGAAGGTAGCTCCGCCGCTCAGGCTACAAGGCGAAATGAATATTTATGAATGCATAAAGCTGTCATATAACAGGAGCTAGAAATGCAGATCTGGTGGCCTAATTTGCTCTGACATTTTATCGGATCCTATGAATGGTTGGGTCAACTTCTAGATTTGAAAACTGATAGTTTGATGTGGGAAAGGAGGCAAGAATTCATAAAATGCTTTGCGTAGGGTTTGGACAAAAATATGAGAAATGTCGCTGAGAAAGTGCTCATACATAATTTTAGGTGCCCCAGAAACCGTGGATGCGCTATCACCTTGAACAAATAAATCGATACTGAATTTTGCGCAATATTTTCTCTCTAATAAGTCCTAGAGCGAAATAAGGTTAAGATTCTACTTACCTTAAGTGATTATTCAAAAGAAAGACAACGTACAGACTGGGTGAACTTTAAATTGAGGCTTGAAGGAAAATAGCATTAGCTGTACCATTACGATGTAAAGAACAACTGGATACAGAGCTTAAGCAATTTATTAAAGATATTCAACACTCAGCGTGAGAAAATATACCACCAATCAAAAAAATGCTTAAAGGAAATAACTATCCTCTACAAATAAGACAACTTATTGATAAAAAGCGAACAGCAAGAAATAAATGGCAACATAGCAGAGCTCTGCAGGACAAAAATAGACAGCAAGACAAAAGATCCATCAAAGAATCAATCAATCTTTAACCTAAGAAGACTCTCAAATGAAACTAATTCAGAATTTTTTCTCCGGAAAGCCACAAAAGACCTAAGAAAAAGGGCCAATTATTCAATAAGCTGAAAACAGGTGCTCTATTTGTGGATCTTACAGAGGCTTACGACACAGTCTAGCGCACAAGCATGTTTTTTAAATAGCCAGCTTCATATTGCAATGCGTTTAATTACCGGAACGATCATGTCAACTCCTATCCAGTGCCTCCCAATACTGAGAAACATTCCCCACTCTAGCAATTATCAAGGCTACATATGATGGGTCCACATGTCACGTTTTGCACAGAGGAAGGCTGTCTGAGGAATTCGAAGTCCAAAGTGGTGTTCGGCAAGGCTGCATACTTTCACCAATATTGTTTTTATTGGTGATTAGCGATGTTCTGAATGCGGCCTTATCAACAGGAAATGGGGGAATTCGATGGACTCTCACATCTGAACTCAAACACCTCGACTACGCCGACGATGTATGCCTACTGTCTCACAGAATAATGGACCTTCACCAAATGACAGCAAATGTGGAGAGGGAAGCAGACGTCGTTGGGCTGAAAATTAACTCGGCAAAAACAAAAATGATCAGCCTAGGACCAAACTCATCAACTCATATATGCATTGCTGGACAAACGGTTGAGAGAGTAGAGAGTTTCCAATACCTTGGGAGTATTGTCTCAACCGATGGCGGAACCGAACTGGATATAGCCAGCCGAATAGGTAAAGCAAAATCTGCGTTTGGGATGCTATCCATAGTTTGGCGAAGTAATGCAATTAGCTTAAACACCAAGCTACGACAGTTCCGTTCCAACGTTGAATCCGTGTTGCTATATGGATGTGGTACCTGGAGAGTGACCGTCACTATCACGAGGAAGCTGCAAACGTTTGTCAACAGGTATCTACGTTACATCTTAAGGATATTCTGGCCAAACCGTATCTCTAACAAACAGCTTTATCAGAGAACGGGCCATGAACCTATAGGCACAACCATACGACGACGAAAGTGGCAGTGGATCGGTCACACTCTCCGAAAGGGTGACAGGTCCATAGCTAACCAAGCGATGCAATGGAACCCGCTTACCCAGGATGGCAAGATACGCGGCGGTCCTAGGAGTACGTGACGCAGAACAGTTGAGAAGGAAGCACGGCAACTGGGAAAGAGTTGGGGAGAGCTGAGGCACATTTCCAGAAATCGCACACGATGCCGCGTAGGCGTTGTAAAGGCCCTAGGACCCACAAGGGGATACAGGACATAAGTATTCCCCACTCTCATTAAGACGCCAAAACCCGCTGGTTAGAGTACATCAAAATCCAAAACAACCCAAATCTCCCAATGGACTAGTTTACCAATGACAACAACTGTTTCCGCTTAAAATTACGGAAACCATCAATGAGGTTAGCCAAAAGACTGCACGACTCTAACTTCAACGTCTAAGAGGAATGCACAAAAATTTGAATGGAATTTTCAACATCAAATAACATAATCGCCGAGCCTACTGTCCGTGTACCTGGGTTCCATTTACGAAGACCTACATGGACTCAACTCAACAAGATAAGAACCAAACACGCCCGCTGCGCTGATTTAATATTGTATCTGATTGTCCCTTGCATATATTCAATGGTAATGCGGAAGATATACACAACTTGACACCCGACGCTCATCAACGGGTAAAAAACGTATATATGGCACAGCTACCATAAAAATGTAGTTCCTAGTGTGGATGGTTGTCCTCACAACTAGCCATGGGTTTTTTTAAGTTCGCGGAAGAGGTTATCATTTCTTTTTTTGTATTTTCAGGTAATCGTAGTTGCAGCTTTTGTGGTTCATCAAATCATCATTTTTACCTTTAGGCATACCTATTATACAAACAGAAAGACCATGATCTGTTATCAAAGACTGGTCTCAGAACTGGTGCAAATAATGAGTCCGTTCGAAGTCAAATTAACAATTAAACCAGTTTCTACCATTACTATTTAACTGCAATTAATCGCGCCAATCGCAACGGATTCTCCTCGGATTTCATTCAAATGAGCGTTAATTGCATTCTTTATTGAAAAATTACCCAAAAATTGTTCGAAAACGTATGAATTTATCTCTCTCTTCCCCACAATAAGGCACAACAGAACACATAATTTTTACTCCAATGGGGCGCAAAAAAATATTAAGTAGAACGCAATTAATCTACACTGACCCTTGAATCATGTGGGCAAAATTTTAATTGCATCATTCCAGAATCATCATCACCATCATTGCCATTGCCATTGCCATTATCTGCCGTCCCAGAGAGACGTGCATATGCCATGTGCTTGCTCTGCCCCAAACAATATTAATCCCGTGTATTTAATTTGCGTCGAAAATGTAATATTTTATGTCAACACACACGTTGCAAACCGAATTGAACCGAAAACGGAACAACGACAGGCAACACAACATTTCCATATTATCAACACGCGAATTATTCAGTTTTTTTTGTTTGTTCCTTCCAAAATGTAATTAATGATCACAGGTCGAGGATTGAAGTGTAAACAAGGTACGAACAGAATGCAATCCCTGTATCCATAACCTCAAAAAATGTGTGAGTTCTAGAACAAAAGGACAAAAAAGGGAAGCAGCAGGAACAGCGATGCAAAAAAAAAGTGCCACAATGGAGCAAGAGAAGGTGTTTCAATTGTATTCGACCGGATGAATCATGTCTCAAAGGGATGCCGCACCAGCGGAACGCCTACACTCTCTAAGAGGGCTTGACATGGCACTGCTGCTGCTGCTGTTGTTGCTCGCCTGCCTGTCATTCATCGGAAGTGTATGACGTTGCCCCTGGATAACACTGGATTCGAGGGTACTCCTGATGTCCCTATCAGTTGTTCCAAGGAAAAAGAATGAAAAGCCATGCCACGTTTTGAATAGACGAGGATCGCGCGGTACCAAGATCAGTTTCCAAGTGTGGAGCAAGACAGACATTCAGGCAAATCGCAAAATATTACAAAAAAAAAAAAAAAACATAAAATTCAAATGAAATCCGTCAGTGGAATAGGAATAACCAGGATGATGTGTATCTAGCGTCGTTACACGCGGCAGAGGTGAAGATATGTAAATAATACTCTGGGAACGATACGCGATAGAAGGATGCGCGAATTCGCCTTCTTTTCTTTTTTTTTTTTTTTTTGTCCACTTTTTTGTGAATTGGAAAATAATTCCACTCACATTCGCATTGGTATTCATTCATCCAACCAAGAACAAGGGAATATATCTTAGAAGACGAACACGGATGGACGCACGAACGGATGGGTACTTCGGAATAATAAACGAGAGAACGAGACTCGAGCCAGCCTGAAATGGTGGTGAAAACTTAATGATCGGTTTTCAGTGCAGGTATTTTGTTATCCTCCTCTCTGTGAAGCTGGCTTAATCCAAGCTCGAAATACTTTTTTTTCTTTGTAGCCTGTCTACTGCTTCCGTGGATTTATTTCCAAAGGAAGCAATAATTACACACGACTAGCACTAGAGTCATGCTGGACTGGTTATGGTAGTGGTGAGCCCTTGTGTAGTTGCGTTTTGAGAAAAATTAAATTTATTACGTTGCTTTGTTCTTCTCATCGTCTGTTTGTCAAAAGTGGCAGGTCAAGGAATACTCCCATCCGATCTCATCCTATCACCATCATCATCCAATTTTGCTTTAAAAAAATAAAAAAAATAAAAAACCCAATACTCGTACTGCGTTAGTTCACACTTTTGCAAATGGTTTAGCCCTCCACACCCTGAAGAGTGCCTCTCAATGAATGAGACGCTTTATTGTGTACAATTTAATTAACAACGCGATCAGTGTAATAAGAGGGCGGTGATAAATTCTTTGCAGATTGTGTAAATGCGTCTGCAAGGAGTAACAGCAGCTGGTTGCTATTAAACATGTATCTGCCGAGCACGATGAAAATTAGCTGCCAACGCATTTGATTGGAAGCACATTTAGGGTGGAGTGTGATGATTGTTTTAAATTTGCTCCTTGAATAAGAGAAGCGCAGCCTGCCTAATGGGGCATCAAGGAGAAGAGGTACTGATAAAGGGATGTCTGCGACTTACTAAAAAAAAAAAAAAAAACCGGTCAAGTACGAGTTGGGCATCGATCGGTTAGTGCCCTATACCTTCATTTCTGCTTCCTCGTTAATCTGGAGAATGACCATATATGATTGTTTTTGAAATACTCTGATGAAAACAACGACTTTCTGCTTCTTGTCCTGTTTGCTTGTTCCGAGACGCCTTGCTCAAGAACCACTTAAGGGGAATTTCATGGTAACTCACGTTACATTTTACTTCGAAACTAGAATTCAATTTTTACCCAGAACGCCTTGTTTTATATACTCGTCCACATAAGGCGACTAGAGAAGTCCTTGTAACTCATGTTACATCAGGTGACATAGTACTCTCAATCTAAATGAGTAAATTACAAACTCTGTTCAGACAAAAAATGTTAAACAATTGAAATTATAAAACAAGATGGTAGTATAGTTATTATTGTTAATTATTAATTAAAAAAAAAAAACCTAAGTAAGTCCTGAAACTACTTTTTTATACATATTCAAAACAGAGGTAACTCACGTTACATGAACTCGGTAACTCGCGTGACTTCATCAAATTGTCAAATTCGAACGATATTTGGCTAAGATGTGGGATGATATCTTAACTCAAGAACAACTAAACGGATTTTGATGATTTTTTTGTAATTTAGACGTGCATCTACACGATCGTTTGAGAACTATCAAAATCGGATGGAGACAGGGCTAAAAATGATGCGATAAAAGTTTCCATATGTTACATGCCTGCAACAGACAGACAGACACCGTGTTGAATCCATACGTGTTTGGAATGCAATACTAGGTACTCAGCGGCTAACCCTCAGCGTTAAAGCAATTTCATTGAGGTCGAAAGACGGTTCTTATGGAAGTGAACTCAGCTTTATTGACGATGAAAACACTCCAGAAATATGGACGTTGGAACCTTCCGAGGTGCATGTACGTATGTGTCTATGTGTTTGTATGTGTACAATGAGGCAACGATGTAGCACCCAGAACCATCGCCTTGAGAAAGTTGAACAGTAAGAGGCAGCAATTGCAAGACAGTACCAGAGCCGTTAGAAATGCCGCAATTGATGTACGTCATTCTTGTGTACTTTTAGTGTGATGGCTGCGATATATTAATATGCCCCCCCCAGCCGATGTTGGTCTCGGACTAAAACAATTCATTCAACTTTTTTCCCCTTACAAACTCAAGGAGCAGCTTAGGTTTCTGGTTCTTAGTCGTCTCTTCTTCAAAAATCTGTCGGATACGTCTTACGGTTAGAGTTAAATTTAAGAGTAACGACTTTATTGATATTTTTTTATAATTGAGAATCCGCGCTGCCAGGACTTGAAGGGCTCATGCGGAAACAAGGTGAAAGGTTTTGTTTTTGTCCGGTTCTTAAGTGGTATAAACCTTGGTTGGCCCCATGAATGGCAGAAAAATATGTCAATTTATACAGAGATCCACGTAGAAGGACTTTTTGGTAGGGTAAATATTCTCAAATGACATGAGCCTTGTTTCTCTAACCAATGTTAAGGTATGGAATCAATCAGCAGCTCACTCGCTGACACCATGCAAGACCATTGATATGCTGTGAAAAATGTTTCTACACATAGTGCTGAAAGAATTGTCGGTTGATCGCAGGAAAGACATAGGGCGTGATAGCTGGAGATAGATCGACGAACGGAAACAGCTGAAAGCTCGCATTGCAGCTACTCCAGCAATAGGGAGGAGCGAGCTAGAGTCCCTATATCGTATGAAGATGAGACAAATTCAGCGTAGCGTGCGACGTGACAAGCGCAACTACACCAACGCACTGGCTACAGAAGCAGAAGAAGCTACAGCAGGGCCGTCTACAGAATCACCAAAGAGCTAACAGATAGTTGCAGCTCCAGCCAACACCTAGAGAAAATCCTAGACTGTTCTTTGCTCATTTCGAATGGGGGCCAACTTAAGAGATGGAAGGAGCATTTTGCTACGGTTTTGAACCGTATAATTCGGTAGCGATATGCTCCCAAATCAACTGCTGTAGCTAACATAATAGCTAAAAGGATCCAGGTGCAAATCAAACAACATCTCGACGAGATGCTAACAACATGTTAGGCATCGAGTGCCTAACAAGCAGGCTTCTGATCTGGATCCTCATGTATCGACCACATCAACACCATGCGGATCATAGTCGAGGTGCGTTGAATATAGATCGCCACTTCACCTGTTGTTCATCGATGCGATAGCCTTACGCAGGAGAAGTCTTCCCGATAAATTAATTGCTATTATCAAAGCTGCATACGATGGGTCCAAATGTCATGTTCTGCACAGAGGATCCAAAGTGGGGTAAGACAAGGTTGCATTCTTTCACCAATGCGCTTAGTGCAGCTTTATCGACGGGAAACGGACGAATTCGATGAACTCTTACATCTCAACATCTTGACTACGCTCACGATGTATGCTTACTCTCTCACAGAATTATAGACATTCACCAAATGACAGCAGATGTGGAGACGGAGGCAGGCGTCGTTGGGCTTCAGCATTTAAAATTATCAACCTTGGAACAAACTCATCAGCTCAAATATACCTTGCTGGACAACCGACAGAAAGAGTAGAGGACTTCCAGTATCTTACGAATATTTTCTCAATCGAACTGGATATAGCCAACAAGATCGCCAAAGCAAAGTCCGCGCTCGGAATGATGTCCAAAATATGTTTGAACACCAAACTAAGACTGTTCCGCTCCGACTTTATATCCGTGCTGTTATATGGATGCAGCGCATGGAGAGTGATCATTACTATCAAGAGAAAGCTGCAAACATTTGTTAACAGGTGCCTGCGTAACATCTTAAGGATTTTCTGGCCCAACCGTATCTCTAACGAACACCTCTACAAGAGAACGCCAATAGGCACAACCATCCAACGACGAAAGTGGTAGTGGTCAAATATCAAAAAATTTCAGTGAAAAACAGTGGGAGGTCCACTGCCCATTTACCGCGCTACGGTTATTAATGTGACTAACACAACCTATCACTGGGAAAAATGTTCATCAAAACCAAATTCAACAGCTTTCCCATTCACCAGCAATGTATCGCCCATAACACCACACCACCTACCCAATCATAATGAGTTACATTGTATGACAGCTTGTTCCGTCATCATAATCTCATATCTTTCACATTCCTTGTTCATCGATTTCTCTCCCCCTAAATCACACAATTCACATGTTGTGGATACCTTATGTCAGAGATGTGTCCACTGGAAGGCCAATCAGAAAGAAAGTAATATCAACGCCTTGATAATCATGTTAAACACCTGTCGGTCTTTTTTGGTGACCTATCTGTACAACCCCCGCCCGTGGAGGTTATAAGTTGTTTTCTACGTTTATATTTTTTTGTGCCTGAGAGGACGATGACACATTTCATTTGCGTCGTAACCCCCACAGAAAATAAGAGATAACGAAAAGCTTGTTAAAGCTTACATCAAGATTGGATGAAAGACAGAATGACAGATACACGCAACAGACCTTCCCGAGGCCCAAAGAGACGAATTGTATCTGTCCATTTGGTTGACATTTAAAATTTTCTGTATTTCCATCTAAGATTGGCACAGAACAGAAACGACAAAACAGGAAAATTCAAATGAGATACAGCAAATCATAGATTGAGGAGAGATAGATACTCATCTTGGGTTAGGTGAGCTCCAGCATTTTATAGCTGCGGTGATACGAAAAACAAACGGACACCCTTAATTAGTTGCTCGCCACAGATTTTTATTTAAAAGGCCATAAAGCCTATGAGCTGACTGTGATATGTATAATATGTGGATCGGATCCTTTAATTAAAAATTATTTTATTACGCGGTTTAGGGTCTTGAACTTGGAAATAACATGAATGATGATACATTTCAGTAGATAATGAGGAAGCGCGCACCCGACTTTTAGGTGGAGATGAACTGCTGTAGGTGACTGTCCGATGGGTATTTCATCTACTTTTAGTGGCCTTTGGAGAGATTTTATTTATCGATACTGATTGTTATTTATAGACTTCCGACTTATGTCTATCGTTTGGCAGTAAAAAGAAAATACTGCATGGGAATACATGAAACTATTAACGACTGGCAGGGCATGTTTCTAGATCAATCAATGGGTTACGTGGAACGTTAAGCAAAGCGCAAAGATATGCGATGTAGATGTAGGCAATAAAACTAATCAAATTGTAAGGGAAGCAGGAATAGTTATTGGTCTCAGTGAACAATTGGCTTGTAACGTGTAATGAAATGCGACTTACTTTTCCAAAAATAGGCTGTTCTAGCCAAACAATAATCTTTATACTGATTTCGTGCATAGTTGTAACTGATTCCAGAATATTTAAGCAATTTGTACCTGATCCAGGCGTCGGTAACGTGTAACCACATGTTACATTCGCGAAAAATGCGAATGTAACATACATAGAAGTCTCGATTTCAAATTTAAAAAATAAGCCGATACTAGTGGTGGAAGCTTTGGTATAAAAACTATGGATTTATTCGATAGAATTGCAATTCATTTGATAGTTACTGAAATTCGTTCAACACTACTTTCGTTCATTACTATTTTCTTTCATTCAACTTTTCTTTTACTCAATTTTGCTTTCTGGGACTGGAATTTTCGTTCCTTAATTTGTATTCTATTATTCACATTATTTCATTCGACAGTTCGCTGAATGAGCTGAGCAGGTACGGAATCTTCCAAAGTTAATGGAAATTGTATCCCCAAAACGGGGATACATCGAAATATTAGATTTTGAAATTTTCTACAAGATTGAGTTTTTGAAAATTTTAAGTACGCAATTTTCCAAAATGTCTGACTTACCCCGCAAATAATATTGAAAATCGTGTTTAAGTGGAAATATCTCGGAAACGGTGTGTCCTACAAGAAAAATTATAACAACCGAAATTTTTCATTTCGAAATTTTCTACAAGATAGTGCTCAACCGATATTATAAAATTGTATCAATTGTACAGATTTTTTGCATGATAGTGACATTTCTACCGTCTACCTGTATTAAAATATTACGTTCGGGAAAATTCGACTTACTCATACTTTCTTTACATACAGGTCGCGATTTCAAGTATGAAAAAGCGGAGGCCTGGTATGACTTCTTAGACAAATGTTCGGAATATATGCTTTACTGGAGTATACTCATCCTTCATGTCCTAGGCATGTTCTATATAGGATTTATAATTAGATTTGTCGTTTTGACCATACGTTGAATGCTGACCTCCTCCAAAAGTCAGGCCAGTCTTAAGCCAAAAAATCCTTATCACCGATAAAGCTCGAGGAAACTACAACGCATTTTAAAGGATGCTTTCAATCCTAAATGGCAGTAATTACGTGGGATCAACTCAATACGATATGTTAAGAGCAAAGACTTGTCCACAAGTATGTAGGTGTAAGGATGTATATATATGTAAAACGTTAAAAACACTTTTGTGCTCGCAGCTATGCAGCGTCTATTGTGAGGACACTACCCTTTCTCAATTATGTTGAACCAAGTTGCCTTTGGGTTGTGTGCTATTCTTTGTTTTCCTGACATTCCTCATCGAACCTCATATACTGTCTTTGGTCCATAGTTTCACACGTTCTTAATTATATTGTGACCCAAAATCTGAGAGATGTAAAAATATAACAATTGAAACTTAGTCTAAGTCCCCCTTTTTGAACGGATATCCTTCAGGCTTTAAAAAAATAATTGGTTTTCCAAATTACATTCTTGATTTTGTGTATTATACCAAAGGAGCTTTGCTTCAAAAATGTTTGAAATGTCAACGTTTATGGGATTTCTGGGACTCATCAAAACCTACCATAAGAAGATTATCAACGCAACATCCTATCTGGCAACCTCATTTATTCTCAACCAATGTGCAATTAAACAGCCAGAACAAGCATTTTATAGTTAAGCTATTTAACAGCCTGACCTAGAAATCCCCAAAGTCACAATCGCAAATGAGTCATTCCATTTACCCCGTTTATTGCATCCATAACACCACTTTTATGCGAGATATTTCTCTGCGAGCTCCAGAAACTTGGTCAAATAAACAAATTAAAATGTAGAATCCTCTATGGTGTAGCCATACTTAATGTTTGACACCTTCCAACAAAATTTACAATCCTCCCCACATGGAGAGAACAGAGCGCACCATTAAACCCCAAAATACCCAACACAAATCTCTTCTCGTTCGAAGCGACAAAAATTGACGTTTTTAATGAGACTGTTAAATTTAATTTTATTTACAAACAGAAAATAAAATCCTACATCGTCGTGTGTATCTCTCTATCTACCCCCAAAGACAAAATACATTTTTATTGCATCTTTAGATACTTGACTGAGCGAAAAAAAAAAACACGCACAAAACAACATCCAAACAACACTTCGATCCGATGTGACAACAGTTTTTCGTGTTAAAAATTCCCATTTCAATCTCTCACATGGAGATTTAACGTCTCGCCTTGGACCAGTGTATATCGGGGCCGCCCTCACATTCTCAATTCCATCCCAATGGAATTCCACACTCGCAGATGCGTATGAGGAACCATAAAAATCTCTCCTTTTCGAGGAAAAATTATTGTTATTCCAGATATTTTATATTGTGTCACCAGCAGGCGCACCTCTAACTGCCAATAAGGCTGCTCCTTTAATGAGCCATACATGCGGTCAATGGAGGAGCCGTATGCGCCATGGGCTCTTCTGTCATCACCCCATCAGGTCCAGGAGAGAAATTGTCTTTCAAGGAGATTATAGTCGTACGCGTACAAATTTTTACGATATTTCGAGGTAAAGATACTTTTTTAGTCGATCAGTTGTGTACGTTTTTCTTTTTTTTTTTTCTTTTTATGACACACACTTGGTTTCCATTTTTATGGCAAAAGCAATTAATGGGTGAAATTGAAATCAAATACAAATATTTGAGGAGTCTAAGAAAATGGAGACGCAACTGAGTAAATAAAAACACAGACAGAGCATAGCCTTAAAGAACGGTTTAATTGGTTTCTATAATTGTTTTCAATAATTGTTTTCTAAAGACCTTTTAAGGTTGAGGCACTACCAGACAGGGAGATGCTGTGAATGTCGATGGTCTAGATTTTGTAGAAAAAGACTGTAATTACTTTACTGAGGTTTAAATGAGTTTACTTTGCGCTTTGAAATTGATTTCCATTAGCAATGGGTAACTGATGAGTACCTTAATTACAATTGAACAATGAAGCTCAAGACCACGACGTAATTATACCATCTTGCTCATACGGAAGTTAATAGTTTGTCAATAGGGTACCTAAATTAAAGTTACACAATAGAAAAATCGTTGTCAAATGGAACCTACAAATGCTGCAAAAATATATGCAGAGACAAATGTTTTACAGAACATCATAATGAATTGGAAGCAGCTTATGGAAGTGAATAAGTAGATATCGAAATATTCATTCATTCGACAATTATTTTCGTTATTTCGTATTTCATTCATTGAACCTTTCATTCATTCATTAACTCCATGACTATAGAATTTCATTCATTAAATATTTATTTCATTCATTTCATTCAATTATTCGCTGAATGGGGTGAGTAAATACGAATTCTTTGAAAATGTCCGACTTGAGCCCGAAAATAATGAAAATCATTTTTGAGTGTGAGTTACCCCCAAAACTGATCTGAGGCCAAGTATTTCTTTTTTTTATATTCCCCGATTTCTGAATGAATAAATGATTGAAATCATTGAGTTCCTAACTATCAGTAGTCGAAATCATTAGATAGTGCCCACCACTAATGGGAATATAGAAGAATATAGACAAAATACTCGTAAGCCTGCGAACAAAATTCGATTGTTGGATGTGCCTTTATTGAAAAGTTCGCAAGATACTTTTTCAAACGTCTGCCGTCCATAAGTTTCCAGACAAACCATTTTCTCCACAATTAAACGTTTATATATCTGTGCAGGACTCAAGTGAAAAAACCTTTCAAATCCTATTAGGCCCGATGGTAGACATTATTGCATCTCGAAACAGGTAAAGGGTTTTATGAAACTAAAACAAAACTAACTATAAAAGCAGTATAGTTATGCGTATTCTTCCGGCGCCAGTTAGTCTTGAAACTTCAACCGATAAAGAGTCAAAAAAAAGATTGGGGAAGAACCAATGATAAAATTGAAGTTGACGGTTCGGCATAATAACCTTGCATAAAGAACGACTACATTGCGGGCTATTGTAGATAAGTTTAAAATGTCGAAGTCGACAGTGCTCGATACCATACGTTTCTTTAAGCAATCATAGACTCTTAAGACCCGGAAGCGAAACGAAAGGCCCAAATCAATGTCAAAACAAGAGGACCAGACTATAAATTTAGCAAGAGGGATCGACGGCTTACAGCTCCAGAAATCTGTGCAGAATTCAATCGTTGGCACTCAAAGCAGATATCAGTAACAACGACAAAAAGGCGTTTCGCTAGTTGAGTAACAGTACCAAAACCTTTGCTACGACCTCAAAACTAAGTCAAACGGCTAGATTGGGGAAGGGTGACTGGTCGGAAGTCTTGTGGACGGACGAGTCCAAATTTGAAGTTTTTGGACAAAAAAGGGGAGTTTACGTTCGGCGATCTACTGAAGTAAAGATGCTCCCTAGCTTGTTGCCCCAACAATCAAGCATGGCGGTGGTTCAATAATGGTCTGGGGATGCTTCTCTTCCGCCGGTGTTATAGACCTCATCCGTATCGATGGAATCACGAATAAGAAGAAGTACAGACAAATATTAAAAGAACCATCGGATTTGCGATTAATAGGCCCTGGATTTACATTAATGCAAGATGATCCAAAGCATTGGACCAAGAAGTTCTTCTACCGAAAGACAATAGGGACTTTGATCTTTTTGCGTCGATTGAGGGCCATAAGTTGCGGGTTATCACACAGCCACCAGTGTGCTGCCATTGTTCCACAGGTATTTAGCACATTTCTTAATTTGTTAAAATCGCGTAGACAGTGGCTACAATTTGAATATTTTGACACTATGTAGAGAGTGTTGACATCCAGTTTCAATTTTAGTGTGTTCGTTTTTTTACTATCTTAGATCCAGTTGAGATACCTCTTCGCTTTTAACTACGAGTAGGAACAAGTAAAAATCAAACTAAAGATCTGCAATTCTAACCTTGAAATGCCACTGACCAAGTGCCCTCCAATTCACCTCTAAATATTTCGTGTAGCATCCTTTCATCCTATCAAAAGTTTTGTCTCAACGCAACGATTAAACCATCAAAATTACTACCAGTCCACAACCAAAATTTGTGACCCATAAAAGCAGCTCTCCGACCACTGCATCTGTCAACTATATCATCTGTTGCGACACTAATCCTATTCCTCAACTTAAAGGGATTTTCGAAAGGACAACCCAACACAGAATTATCTCTTCGTCTCATGCTCGTCCTAGATAGTATACAGGCACACACAAGAACCAGTCCATAGCCATTCGCCAAAAACCCGAACCCAAAAGCAGAACTTATGAAATGCGGATGTGGGAAGCCATTAAAGAACTAAAAAGACCGCGCAGTGCACACACTGCTTGAATATGAATTAAATACGAGTAGTTTGTAGGGCATCCATATCTGCCGATAAATAGAAGGCAGCGCATGCATGCGACGATGAAACACAGAGCCACCAAAAGATGAACTGAGAAGAAGAAGAAGACATCGCATGTGTTACTACCGACGCGACAGCTTTTTGCTTCAGTTTCATCCTCTTCATCATCAGCAGCACGGGATTGGGAGTCAGACAAGCGTTATTCTTATATCTTAATTGAAATTTTGTCAAATTACGTTGACAGTTTTAGATTAGATTATTCTGTCGGAGTACGGCTCTGTCTTTATTGGTTTCCTCTTCTTCGTTCGTTGTGTGTCGAAGATTGGTGTCAGCCTTAAGTAGTCTCCTCATGGTCGGCGGGAGGAGGCACCTGAAGAAGTAGAAGGTTACCTTTTGTGTCGTGCGGTGTGTGCCGACTCTGAAATTAGGAAACGGTTTTACGCAAAGCTTCGAGACGCCCACTTGCACGAGGTGAGTTAGGAGCGTGATGGGTTCGTTTTTGTTTTGTTTTCTTTAGCTGGTGGAAGGTCTGTCGGTCTTTGGTGAATATTCAGCGTGTCATCACGTCGAGTTGTCTCCGCTGTCGTTGGAGAAAGGTATCGAATTAAGAGGATTTATTTGATGGAAACGTTCTTAAAAGGGGGGACATTTATTGGATATGATATTGTTGTAATTAATAACTGTCAATTAAAAGAAAAAAAAAATTATTGAATTGAGAAGTTTCTTTTTTTTGAAGCGGGTTTTTCGAAAGGAATGTGCAGGGGCTTAAGTATTTTTTGGGTTAAAATATGAGATACAGTAATTTCATTGATTTGTGTGGTTCAAGGTGAACGTTTTCTTAGGGACTTTATTGTGGAAAAGAATTTTATTTTAAGCGCTTAACCAAGATTAATGTATCGCGTTTGCTCCGTTTTATATTCGTTGGCTTTATTTTTGTTGAGTCGCGTGAATTCAAAATCTCGTTTCTAAATATTTTTAAAGCACTCTTCCACAATCCATTTTTTCATATACATGTTTGACAAAAACGTGTCGTTTAAAAGAAATCAACCGCTTGACTTAGGAAAATAAAATTATTTATTTTGAAGGCTTTTAACATTTCTTTAATGCGCGTACTTAATATGTTGTTCAGTCCCCTCAATTTCCAATTATCGCCTCAAACCGTTCTCGACAACTTTTCTGCATAGTGTGTCTGCATAGTTTGTCGACAAATTTAAGCTGTCCTATTGTTCTTGCATCTTTTCCTTTTATCCTCTGCTTCATAAGTACACATACATTTTCAATCGGATTGGCATCTGAAGTCTGAAATAGCCAATCCAACACATTGACGCCATTTTCCTCTTTGAAACCCTAATAGATACGACTACGATGTTTCGGATCTTTGTCTTCTTGTAGGGCCAATATCGATTTCCACGTCCGAACAGTATTTCAGCGGATACCAACAATCCTTTTTTGAACAGTTGGATTATTCTTTAAGCATCGAGATTCACGGTGAAGGTCACCAATTTTCTGAATCCCGCCGTACAGAAACGGCCATAAACATGCACTTTTGCCGAATGATTCACTGTTCGTTTGACGACAGGTTCACCATGTGCAGTCCACACACGCCTCAAGGGATGTTTAAAAAAATTAAGCTACGTCAGTGAAAATAATTTCGGTCCAGTCCATATGTTTTTCGGTTAAAAACTGGGAGCCGTGGCTCAGTGGTTAAGTGCGCGATCACTTAGCGAGAGATTCAAGGTTCGAATCCAAGAAAATACAAAAATAAAAAAAATAAAAGTATTCTCAGGGTTCCACCTCTTGCGAACGTCTGACAAACATCCAAGAGTAAAATTGCCATGAAAAAAGCTTCTCTCAATCGAAAAAATTACGATACGGCATAAAACTGTAGGTCCCAACCATTCGTCAGGCGCACAGCACAAGTGGCTGCGACAAGCCTGCATTGGGCTGTTAGCGCCAAAACATTTTTATTTTTTTCAGTTAACAAAGTCCTGGCCTCAACGGCTTTGTAATTAAAATCTTTTTCTCAGATAATTTTGCGAATACTGAAGATAGAAACCTCATGACATTTTTCTAATAACATTTGCCTTGCAAACATTTTCAGAGGCTAACCATTTTTTTTTTAACAATTTAAAGCAATTTGTTTCCAACTGCTTTTGAAATGGTCTTTGTTTTTCCCCGTTCAGGCAAATCGTCAACGTTTCACCCACTTCCTCACAAAACTCTCTAATTTTCGGAGATACTTTGCTGCAGCTGTAACGGATAATTTTGCTCCCGGGGATGAGCAATAAGAAGCACAGATTCAAACCTTATATTCGAGCACTCATTACGGAATACGTCTTGTAACTTGCAAAAACGAGATGCAACTGAAATAAAATTTTACTGCGCATTAGAGGAAAAAAATTCTAACGGAAACCAAAATTCTTATCGTCTGCAGCTAGCGGGTTAATTTTTACGAACCACGCGCTTTTGCCAATGAATGAATTTATTTTCTCATTGAATTAAGTTAATGTTCTTCGGTTTAGAAATTCTTTTATAGCAAAAGCCGTCAGCCAGAATTAGCACCATTAATTAGTGTTTGAATTCGTGTTGCCAAACGCTTCCACTGACGTCTGCCATCCAGGGCGGCCAACCTTAAACGATAAATAAATTATCTTTTGCGCTTTTTCATGCTTTTTTGGGAAAAAAAAGTTTAGTAAAAAATGCAAGCGGCTCGAATAAGTATAGTTTCATATATTGCTTTTTGTACTCCAATGCAGCCGCTAAGTAGTAAAACAGTACAGCACAGACTGCTTCCAATATAGTCTCTTCAATTTCTGCAGAATAGGGCAGGAACTTGCCAGAAAGTTTTTTTAAATTCCACAGCGAACAAACAATTGACAGATCGTTCCGGTGTGATATGAAATTCAGCGGTAGCAACTCTCTTCTCGCTTTAAAAGCTACACTTATTTGCTGTATTATATGAAATAGTTTCACTCCTGCAATCTATAATTTAGAACTCTGTATAGACTGAGACTCTCGGAATGAGTAGCATTTTCCATTAAAACCGCATGTTTCCTTTCATCCTTAATATATGTAGCTTTCATCGCTGTACTCCAGCTACTTTTGTCTTCCCATCTTAGCGACATGTCCACATTGCAATACTCGCTGAGTTGTTTCCATTTTCTGAACAGTAAAGCTTTTAGGAAACCGGTGGTCTGGTGAATCTACTACTTTTAGGATGTATGATTATTGAAGTGCAAAGGTATAGGCTCATCATAGGTAGTCCTGTCTCTACATACAAGATATAATTGGGAGTTTAGCCGGAAGTTTGAAGCGGTGCTTCAAAAAGTATTACCTCGACTTCATCGTAGTCCCCATAACCGCACACTTGGCTTGCGTAGCACTTAATTGATCTTGCTGTGGTTTCAAAGAGTTTATATTTCACTTTCCTTGATACAGCGTTCCTTCCAAAAACCCTTTTCCAAGTGCTGCTCATGGCTCGTTTCAAATAATCATACGTCGACAGCGTAGTCAAGGTGTTCCAGTTGGGATGTAAGAGTCCATCGAATTCCTCCGTTTTCCGTCGATAAAGCTGCACACGAAGAACATTGGTGAAAGAATGCAACCTTGTCTTACCCCACTTTGGATCTCGAATTTCTCAGATATCTTTCCTCTGTGCAGAACGTGGCATTTGGACCCATCATATGTAGGCTGTAGTCGACACAGGAGGATCCAGATCGAAAGTCTGCTTGTTCAGCATTGAGTGTGTCGTCGAGATGTTGTTTGATTCGATCCAACATAATTTTAGCTATTATCAACAGCGGCACGCAGATACCCCTCCAATTTCCGCACTGCAATCAATTTAATTTTTTTAGGAAGTTTGACGATCATGCCCTTGCTCTCTTTATAAGCGAGAGCAGTAGCTCAGCCGATGTTGTTGACGCTGCTCGTAAGAGCTCCGCGGGAATACCGTCAAATCCTACCGCCTTCTTGCTTTTCAGTGCTTATTCGGGTATTTCTCACCTCGGGTACCTCATTCTGATTTGGGAGCATATCGTTAGCGAATACACGGTTCGTAACGAATACACGAGTGGCCGTGATGTAGTGGTAACATCATCGCCTGTCAAGCTGTTGGTTCACTGTTTAAATCCTGATGTCAAGAATCGTCTATTTATTTCGTCGATCGTCTATTTATAAAGTCGATCAATTGCGAAAGTCAACTCTACTGCGAAGACATAACACCGGCAGTAGAGTGGGTATATAACTGTAAATGCAACTTGATCGTGATGATATCAGGAGAACGGATTCATCATTCATCTCTGACCTTGAGGATTAATCATCACAGAAAAATAGTGGCCCTGAAATATGCCTCCAATTTTGAGTACTCACTCGATAAAGAAGATACATATGCTGCAATAAAGCGAAGAAGCGAAGGTATCTTCATATCGACAATTCAGAATCGCACGACCAATTATGAAACATTTTTTACTTACCAACTCTTCTCCAATTCCACTAATTGGCACTCCACACCAAGGTGTTGATTATGACCAATATGTGCCTCCACATTGTTAGCCAACCTGACCCGTTTTCAAAAATCAAAAATCACTCTCATCTCGCTCCTATAATTACACCCACTCAATCAAAGTTTTACCCAAAAAAATCAAAAATTCGAAAGGACTTCGTTCTCATCGTTCCATATCTACTTCGTCGTTCACCAATTTTTCTATCCGTCGACCTCAGACCCCCTACTTAAGTCGTATTATTTATTACCACACTTTTCATCGATTGCTGGGCATGCACAAAGGAATTCCATTTCGACCAAAAAAAAAACACGAACTCAAACTGATTCGTCAGGTAATCACAGCTCACCCATCAGCGGTAACGAGGCGAAAACGGTATAGGACAACAAATGGCTTGTAGGAACGTAAAAAATTAATAAAAAAAAAAAAATCCGAAAAAAAAAATAATAACAACATCCAAAAGCATTTGCATCATAGCCAAATGATTGGAGGAGCAAAATGCGATCGAGACCTCCTTGGGTCTGTATCTTTCTCTCTCTAACCCGCTTTATAGTGTCTCAGTCTATGTGGAACCCCCTTATTAAATTGATTGCCGTGTTATGAGGCTCTAATCATCATCCGTATGCGCCTGAGCAGAGAGATCAACGAGCACCACCAAACCAACAACAGTCGTTATATATAAAGTGGCTTGACGATGCTCTGTGTCCGATCGATCAGTCGGTCGCCGGTCGCAGTTTATCCAGACATAATTTTGTTGGTTATTATTATTTAATTTTTTTTTATTCTTCTTTTTTTGTTTCGTCGGTCTTTTCAGCTGTTTGCCCTGCATAAATTCCCTTGGACAATAGATCGGTAGTGATTATTTCGATCTTTTTTTTTTACTGCTTGTTCCTTGTCTTGGGCGCTATATTTTACCAAATTTTCCCTCTCTCTCTCCCGCTTCTGAGTACTTGTACTATAGAAGAGTTTGGGTTCTCCTTAAGCAAACTAATAATTTTCTAGGAACGCCCTAGAAAGGAGGGCAAACAAGAAATGTTCAAAATGTGTCCAGTTGGGTTGATGCAATGAGGTCCCTTACAGTACAGTGTGTCCTACAAGAAGAAACACCAAAGTGTTTTCAGGAGCAAATGAATGCAGACTTGAATAGATTGAAGAGAACGTGGGAGTTCCCCAAAATAAAGCAAAAGGAGTCGGGAACCCCAAGTTCACCTTTACCTATACATATTAACATTGTCGGCTTAAGTCTAAGGTTACTCTATGTTTTATTATGCGAATGATAGTCCTTGAAAGCCAAACAAATTCATAAGATCCTTGTACCGAATGATATTTTTTCCACTCTCCGAAAAGGAGCGACATTTCTTAACACGCGTAGAGGAAACCAAAAGCGCAGTAGTCTCAAATGAGTTCGCCAAAGATAAATCAAAGATTAAGATTGAGTTAGGGGCCAAAGTGATCAGACAAAACGCGAAGCTGCCTGAAAGGATGCTGGTGATGGTTGCGAAAAAATACTTTAAAATGCTTAAACCCGGTCGTAATAAGCAGTTTAACAAGGCGATAGGTTAGTTGAAGCTCAACGGGGGGAAAGGGTTTCAAACGGTGATCAACTGTCATAGATTTTCGCGAAACACTCACTAAATGATCTATCAAAACAAGGCTGCCAACTATCGAACAAATATTTCCGAACAATTTGTCCGATCTCCCGGCAAAAAAAGTATCACATGCAGTCTACCCAACCAAACACACAAAACGGTACTTCTGAGAGCTTCTTCACAAAGAGAATCGGATTTTCAGTTCGCATATACTAGAACAGTAAAGCCAAGAGCAACCATCTCTCCAGGATCTTAGTGGAACAAGTCGTCGAAGTAGCGGTTATTCAAGAAACTCACACTGCGTCTGAGTAGAATACCTGGTTATACTCGTACCAACAGCGACCAAAAGCCTCTCCAAACTATCCGTACGGTCCTTTCGAACTTCCCACACAGTCAAAACAGTTATCGAAACAGGCATCCAAATACTTCTCATCGAGTCCAAAGATGTGATTTCGACAAGGCTTCTTGCAACAACTTCAGGAGCGAACTCGATGCAAATATAAGGTGAATCCAGCCAGTAGCACGAAACTATAGACGTCAAGTAGGCATCGTTCTCTCTATGACAAGGAAGCACACACCGAGAGGTTTCCGTAAACTATACATACCTGTATAGACAGCAGAAAGTGATCGCCTCTACAAAAGGGTTTGAGACAAACGGCAATCCCGAAATTAAGAACGAGTTGCTTAAGTCTGCTAACAGCAAAACCGGATGGCATATTCCCAGAGTTTCAATTGCATAGCGGCACAAGCGTCAAGGAAAAGCTAGCAAGGTTCTACCCAAACGTACTTAAAACCTGGCACTTCTTAACTGAAAGTCCAACGACAAGACAGAAAGCTGTCTCCCTATCGGACAACTTAGTGTTCTGTATAAAATGTTTGAGAGAATAATATAATAGGTATAATAGAATCGAACCAACTATCGACGCAATTGTACCTATCGAACAGGCAGGCTTGCGATCTGGCCGAAGCTGTACAGACCAAGTACTAGCCAAACTTAAAACATGGTGTCTATGAAATATTTTAAGAGTGTTCTGAGTTTCTGACCGAATCGTATTTTCATTCATTGAAAATTGTAGTGGCCCTAAGACCCACAAAGGGAAACAGGACCTAGCTAAGAAAGTCTCGATCAGCAGCGTCCATCTGTCTGTCTATAAGCCGCACTGTGTCTTGATCAGTACTCACTTAACAAACCAAACTCGATGATAAGATGTCTTATTCTGCTTCTTTTATAAATAAATATTTTGGCGCTAACAGCCCAATACAGCAGCTGGCCTAACTTCTCGCAACCACTCATGCTGTGTGCCGCACGAATGGTTGGGACCTACAGTTTTAGCCCTTTTCCAAAGGGCAATTGTTTCGGATGTTTGTCAGAGGATGTCATGAAAAAACTTTTTTTTTTCTCTTTTTTTCTTTTCGAACCCTGAACCTCTCGCTCGGTGATCGCGCACTTAACCACTGAGCCACAGCTCTACGGCTCTTCTTCTCGTAGTGTCTCGATAGGTTCAATAAAGCTGCTATCAGGCTCAACGATCAGACAGTACTACAATCAAAAAAATTTTAAATCAGAGATTAAAAACCACCTATTGACACGATCGGAAATGTTGTTTCTATAGATGGAAAGGCCATTAATCTCTACTTGAATCAGAGACCAAATATCTCCATGATCGAGGGACCTAAAACTCGCTAACTAGGGATTGCACGATCGGAGATCACAATAGTGCCTCCACCATAGACTGTACTGTGCACAGATCAGATTGGTAGTCAACCCTACAAAGGAACACGGTGTACTAATCCGAAAGCTGCACCAAAATCGATTCAGTATTTTTCAAGTTTATCGCCTACATACCCGCAGGTAGACGTACATAATAGCACAGGCGGCAGAATTTGAGGAAGGATCTATTCGATCTGGTCATTCTGTCGAATCTACGAAGTTTTTTCTGACACTTTTTCCATTAGAAAGTTTATCAGTGGTGAGTCATTGTTCAGTTTCATGAGACGAAACACTGTCGGTAAAAAAAATTTTTTTTTTTTTGTTACAAATTCGAACCCCAAAACTCAAAAGCTCCTGAAAAGCGGAATAAAATAAAGAAGAAGTTCACTTTACTTGGGACCACTGTCAACCACACTGTACCATCATAGATCTTCCTTCTTCAACCTCTGTGGGTTCTTACTCATCATCTCGTTATGATATTTTCATGAGAGTTATACCGCGGAGAAATCTTCACCTCACGACGACCATCACCGTCATCATCATCGTGATCCGCTTTGGTCTTCTTGTTGATTGCAACAAGTCATTATCTTGCCGACGAGGACGACCGGCCATGCACGGAGGGTACTCTGTCTGTTTCGTCCCCCAGCCATGGCATAGCAATTTGCCAGAGTTTGGTTTGAGTTCGCTATATTTCTTCTTTTTTTTTCTGCTACGGACCCCGTTTTGTTGCAGAGTAAACAATGATTTGCCTCAGATATGTAATTTTCTGTGTTATTATTTCCATTTTTTCTGCAGCTCTTATCCTTCGAGTGGGAAACAGGAAAAACCTTTTCAGCATTCAGTCAGTCCTTCTATAGAGAAGTGCGCGCAATCGTGCAACCTGTGTACAACAAATTCAGTTGTCAGCAGCAGATACAAAACATATTTGTGTACTTTTTTTTATTAACGGTGTTCGTACCTGAGCCTTGATATTGAATTTTTGAATTTGTATGTTAACTACGTCGAGCATACGCCCACTTTTTTGTGCATTTCATTTCAGACTTGATGCCTGTAATTAAAAATCAACTCAACAAGGTTATCAATGACTGCCAAGCTGCAGAGTGTAGAACTGTCCCAAGAAAGTATGTAATTTGGAAAGATTCCAAGTTTGAGTGATGGATGACATTTATGAAATGAAAAATGGGCGGTCAAACATGGTTTATTAAGTTCGCGAAATTTGTTACAAGGAGATATCTGTCTTGGGAGGTTTATTTTACTGGACGAAAACCCGAAAGAAGGTAATCAAAATATCAGTTTTATCTTCTCTCTGAATCTTTATGGAGCAGGTGATTGTTTGTGATCGGTGGACTGGCAGCTTTAATTTACTCCGAAAAGGGTCTCGGATAAGATCAGTCGAACTTTGATTATATTGCTACAAAGTTTCATCAAAAAAACTGAGATCACCCAACAAAGATACATTCCATTAAATTTTCATTGCATTCCTTTCCCATATGTCCCCTAAGTCTTTCCAAAAACTAGTTTTCAAATGCACCGATCACCGATCTTTGATCATTTATCAAAAAAAAAAATCTGACAACTATGGGACTTACATCATCTAACATGAGCAATCCATCAATCTCCTTCGAATGGTCTTTTGTCTAGTACTAGAGATTATCGATCACTGATCAAGAAAAGTGTGATCATTTACTCAACAGCTAGGGGTATACTGTAAGGATAAAACAAATTGGGATGATCCCAACATTTTTCAAATTTTCTGACAAATTATCCTGATCATGCGGGTGGGTAAGGGTTTACATCGAAGTAAAGTAAGGATCGGTGATCTATTTATTTGTTATAGTGTGATCGTTTTGCGATCGTTTAATAGCTTATTTTTCTTTTGTTTTATGATTTTTTGTACCGATCGAGCAAAGTGATCAATGGACTTTAAACTTTAATGTCCATGGACTTCAGCAACGATCAACGATCACAAATCAAAAGATCTTAACAATACAAAAACTACACCCGTCATAGTTTTGGTTAAGCTAAGAAAACAAAATTGAATTAATAACCAATCACATTTCTATAGAGAAGCTACCACAAGCTTACAGATGATCACGCCCAACGTTGTAATAAAAATGCAAATGTGTTAAATCGTGTTAACTTTCCCATCAGTCATTTATCGCGATTGTACCCGTTTGACTAACTGATCGACGATTGGCTCAAATATCAAAAAAGCCTTCAACCGTGGCATCAAATTTCACACATCTTGCAAATAGGATGACTTCATATGTATTTCGAGAAATTTTAGAACTGAATTATAGAACAAAATCTGATTGTAGATCAGCGCGACTTGTTTCTTGGGCGGGTTTTATTTTATATAAAATGTTAAATATGTCAAATTGATTGTCATAGTGTGGGAGGAAGACTCATGAATTTATATTTTGACAGATCAATCTACTTGAAGATACATAAATTAATAAATTAATAAAAAGTAAAATCGTATGCAAATGTAAAGATTTTATAGCGTTTATCAAAAATCAACTTATGCGGCAGTTATCCGGGGCGTTAACCTCGATCATTATGGTTTTGAGCAATCGACAGGTATTTCGTAAAAGTTACCACCCATCTCGAGATGTGAAGAAGTGTGAGAAATATGATGAAAAATAAATATTGATTTCAAAAAAGAAAAGAAATAATACCAATAGGAACAGATAAACAAGTCAACTTAGATTTCTCAAAGAATCGGTAATGACGAACGGCGTAGAAGTTATCAGTTCCCTATCGGTTCAAGACTTTTGCTTCCAGAAGGTATAGGATGAAGCAAAGTAATTATTTTTCTTGCAAGTCAAAGCGAACACGTTATATTTCAAGTATGTCTGTCTGTTATTAAATAAATTCAGTGGGCAGCGTTACTACCAAACTTACCTTTAGAAATTCCGGCACTTTATTGCCCACTGAAGCATACCATAACCAAACCATAATTTTACCAATATTTTACGACCTTTTTGTCAAGATTTATTGCAGGAGTTGACTTCAATTCAAAAAGATACAATATTACTCGATGCTGTGAAAGCTAACAAAATCAATAATCTGCACACGTCGACCCTACTGATAGAAACAAAAAACCTGATCTTATAGACTTCTGCATCTCCAAGAACTTTAGACAAGAGGACATACTCGTAACAATAGAATCTTGCCTTTGGAAAGCTACCAAAAGAATACAAAAAAAACTCACCTACCCCCCAATCAAGACTAAAAACAGCAAATGGGCTAGAACGAACAACGAAAAGGCAATTATCTTAACGGAACACTTTAAAGACACATTCACCTACGAACCTTACTTACGACCTTTTCAAACCAAGAGACAATAATCAGGGGAACTTCAACAAAAGAAATAATAAACCATACAAAACATAATATCAATCTGAATAAATGCCCTGGATATGACCTGGTAACAAGAAAGATACTAAAGGAACTTCCTGAAAGCGCGCTAGCCTACATAAGAAATCTTTTCAACGCTGTTCTCAGATGCGACACAAACTGCGAACTACCGCCCTACCGGATATGACCTGATAGCAGAAATGATACTAAAGGAATTTCCTCAAAGTGCGCTAGCTTACATAAGAAATCTTTTCAACGCTATCTTCACAATAAAATACTTCCCAAAAGCCTGGAAGGTAACAACATTTATTGTAATTCAAAAACCTGGGAAAGATGCAACACTAGACGAGAATAATGTAATACCCTGACATCAATTCGGATTCAGACGAAAATACTCAATAATTCACCGAATTATTAACAAAATATCAAAAGATACGGTTGCGCTGCAATTTTTCTTGGCGTAGCTTTGCTTTCGACAAAGTTTGGCACAATGGACTGGCATACAAATTGCAACTGTGTCTTCCAACGAACTTTTTCCTCTCGATATTTCTATGTACAAAATAAAGACAAACACTCACCAGTCTGCAGAGATGAAGCGGGAGTTCCACAAGGAAGTGTGCTAGGACCACTACTATATATTATCTATACAAATGCATTACAATACCTAAGACGAACAACATTCGCAGACGATACTGTAATACTAACATCGCATCAAACCCTGCGAACAACAATCAACGTTCTTCAACAACATCTAGACGAAATCTGTTTCAAAACATGGGTCATACCAATAAATGAAGATAAGACAGTGCTAGTAGTATACACGAACAGAAAAATTAGTAATGCTCCAATTGTAACACTAAATGGCAAAGCAGTATCCCTAGACAATCAAACTGAATACTTAGAAATGTGCATAGACCAAAAACTAATTTTGGAAACAACATATACTCAAATAACGAAACCAAATCAAGGATAATTTCAGACTGGCTGCTGGGCAATTGACCCGAAATCTTTCAAGTAGTGCCACGGTTCGTCCATCCATACAAATACTTAAGCCACAGACGTTTTTTTGGACGCGCCAAAGGGGATATGAATACCCCAATATTATTTCAGGGCAGGGGCGTTTGGGAAAAGGGGGAAGAGGAACAGAGGAGATGCCTGTGCACGATGGCTTTAAATGTTTAAAGATTGCAGTCATGAACAAATACAGAGCCTGGTAGATCATTCCACATTTGAGTCGTTCGGCTTGCAAACGAATCCCTATATTTTTGAATATGTAGACATACGTGTAGTTTATTTTGCAATGTACCTATAGTTCAGTTATTTTTATTTCATCCGGTTTCGAGATCGCTTATGATGATTTGTACTTTCCAATAAATTGTTGATCCTTTTATTCCCAAATCAATTAATTTACATACCTCTAAGGCTTTACTGGATTCTGATTATTTTGTTGCAGAGGTTGTTATCAAATAAATATTTGTCTGCGTTACTCACCTAGAAAGTTGAAACTGAAAATGTTGGCATATTTTGTTTCAATAAATAGGAGAGAGTGATTTAAAGATCAGCTACAATCTGCTGTTGCCATTCTGTATCGCATCGAGTATCAGAATGTTCAACTATTTCTTGTTCACTATAAGTTATGTATGAACTAAAATAAGATCTGCAGAACACTTAAGCAAACAATATCTAACAAAATCAGTCGATAGCATCACTTATCAAAACCACTTGGCAAAACCGCTTAACAAGATCATTCCCACCCAAAGCAAAGCCTTTTAAAATGCACGCAACTGAATAGTCATCCCGATCACCACGATCATCCTTCCTAATTGCCCGCACTTAATTGCGCATAATTCTCATGAATTATCTTAATCGCTGCGTACCGATGTAATTGTTGAAATAAATCCTTCCCGCAACATCCACCTCACCAAACAGCGATCAACCAACCAGCGAACAATTTTCCTTGAAGATCACCCTGAAGATCACCTTTTCTACTAAAAATATACCGAACACGATTTCTTGAATCCCCCTACTAATTACCACAGCAATTAGTTCCCATATTATTTCCTACACTCCCCCGGCTCTTAACGATGCCACCCAAAACCAGCCACTTATTCCCTTTGGTTGACTATGCGTCCCAATAATATTCCACCTCCTGCCAACAATAACAACAACAATTGTAGCGGCAAGCGGTAACTGCCGAACGCCTCTGGATATTAACAACAAGTTGTGAATTCGTTTCGCGTTTCGCAGATCTTTAACAACTCTGAACGTACGTAATTACCATAATCGAGGACTTAATGGCAGGGGGTCGCTTCTTGAGACGACCCTAAACAAGCAGCGCCAACCAGTCAAACCAACATAAAAATCCAAACAGAAAAAACCGAAAACGAGCTTTTCTTTACGAATGTTTGGCGCTAACCAAAAGTAGGAACACGATTTGACGATTTAGATGGAGGAGGAGGAACTTGTTTGGCAAAAAAAAGAGAAGAAATTACAGACCCTGCACAGCTGCATCCTTTAGATTTTGCTGCGTCTTGTTTGGAATGCGGAATGTCACAACAGAAACCCAGGGAATTGGTTTCCCTTTCGATGAATCTCTGATCGATCGATTGATTCTGCATGGAAAATTGATTTTCTCATGGAAATTGGCTGAGCCAATTGCCGGTGCTAATTTCCCAAGCAACTCCGGAGGGTTGTCCATTTGAAATTGGAAATTTTTCAGAAGATTCTTTTCCAATCGAGGGTTAAATAATGATGAAGATGGGACCCGATTGAAGGTCCTTGGGTCGCAGATGAATCGGTGTGAATCGTTTTATTGAAACCATATTATTGTTGGTAATAAATATCGAACCATTTGTGAGATGTGTGAAATTTGGATTTATCGATTAGGGACGCTTCCGAAGGGGCTACCGAATTGGGTGATTGGATAAAAAAGAATGTATCGTCTGCATTTGTGTTGCTTCCACAGATAAAAAAAGGAGGAACCAAAGAAATCATGTTACAGGACATAATTTTTTAATCAAAAGGGATCTTAGGATGCCGAACTTATTTTCTTTTATTTTTTTTTTTTTTTTCAGAGGTGCATTGTTAAGGAATTAAAGAGGTATTACCCATTGTAAGTGACATATAATTGGCATTCGTACTTTCACATCCCCAGGACATTCTTTTTATAGAAATTCAAAGGCAACCGAATGGCGATATCTTGAAATTTTGTTTAACTTCATCAGAGGGAGCCTTTTAGGACAAACAAATTGCTTTTAACCTTGGTATTTTTACAAAATATTTGTTAATCATGTAAACCTTCGCTGAGTGTGTGAAACCTTCCAACCGCCTTAGTCACCGAATTCGTCTAGATACACTGCTTTCTTGAATGTAAAAATTATAAAAATAAAACTTTTATATATGATAATTTTGCTACCGCAATCATCCGAAGAATACAAGATCGTTTTTTGTAAGGGTTAGGTGAAAAGAAACACTTCTCGTTCCATGCCTGCCTATCGCTATCTAATCTGTCACACACCTCCACGGATTTTTTTTTTTCATAACTTTCAGGTAACCTTTTCATAATTTTACAAGCTCTCAATTTTTTGTTCACATTTTTTGTACTGTTTTGCCAATTTTGTTGAGTTTTCTTGTTCGACGAAGTCTTCACCTTTCATCAACCATAACACATGATAGGGTGAACAAATATAAATTTTTTTTTTTCCTTCAGGTACACCGTCCTTCCAAAACCGCCTTTTATATGTTATATATGATACTTTTTATATTTGTTCCCCTAAGTTGTTTTCAGTTCAACGGTACAAAATTTACAAGCCTGCAAACGAGAGACAGCCACCTCGTTGGTTGCATAAGTGTTCCCTTTAGCCACTCACTAGCCAACTCGCACTTGACGAATTTTTCTTTGAGCATTTTTTTTAGGCACTTTTGGGTCAAATTACTTTTTTTTCTTGTCTTCCCTTCACAATTATCCCTAATAATATAAAATGAAGTTCTGAGTTTTATCCGATGTACGTCTGTAACTCATGAACGGCTGAATTGATTTCGATGCCGTTTGCTTTGTTGACTAGGTAGTTTTTCTCAGAATATTTATGGATAGCTAAGCGTTACGATCCGATCTGCAAAAGCTGAGCAATTGTAATGCATTTAGTTCGCATGCACAAATTTCAAATTTGTACCGTCAAAACACGATGACTAATATGTTATTAATTAGCGAATCTGTTAAGCTATGAATCATCTTCCTACGTTGAAGCCGAGATATAAGCAAAATAAAGACTGCATTCTTCATCAAATTATCACCATCAGTTTTGAACCTCCAACTTTCTTGAGACAAGATTGATTGGCAGCAAAACTAAGACGACTTATTATAGTTTTTGTTACGATTGAAGCTTGATCGCATCGGCTCTTATTTGAATAGAAACCACACAAATTAACAAGTTTTGGATATCTTCGTAGACTGCCATTAGATCCGTTGTGATTCGACATCTATTCAAAACATTTTTGTCTCGTCACGAACATATTTTCAGACCAATATTTGCAGCATCCTGTATACCTTTTTGAGGACAGTGCCGGACTGAAAGAAAGGAATTGGTTAATCGTTTCATCTTCTCGACATCGCTCCAGTTGCTGTAATATCAAATCTACAGCCGTGAGTGTTCCTATTAAAACCCTGATAGGGTGCTCTGAATTTGCTTTTGTCCACTAAACCGAATTTCATGCATTCCATTGCAAGTGTATATTTTCGATATGTTGACTGATAAAATCTGCACAACTGGGTGACATGTTCTACTGTTTTACAAATTATCTTAAACAATTCGAGACAACTTAAAGCTACCATCGCCTTGGCTAGCGGTGTGGATAACTATTTCTGATTGACCACAACTTTACAGTGAAAAATAATTTACTCGCACCTCAGGTATGAAACCATTAATGCAGAACGCCTTTGTGGATTCCAGTATGACTAAGACGTTGTGACATAGTTTTTTCAAAGGCAAAAGTGGGTGTAACAATTTAGAATTAGAATGTCAATACTTTCTGGCAAGACAATGACAACCCACTTTTTAAATTACCAGCCGTAACAGATTTGTAGCAGCTGTGGATGTACCTTATAAGTGTTGCGCTTTCTGTAGTTCGCATAGTGCTTGTAATGTTCCACGAATTATTGAATTCTGTTTAGCGCGCATAGTGATAGCGAGTAAGCTCAGTAGTGACTCTGAGGCGACATGGCAGTAGAAGGCACGCCACACTTTCTCACCGAATGCCAAGCCCTAAAGAATATTTTCTTAACGCATTCAATAAATTGTCGGAAACAATGCCGGTAACCGACAAGAAACCTGTCTTCCAATTCGACTTCTTCTACAGAAGATAGCAATAGATCCTTGAGATCTAAGTGAGGGTACACAACCGTCTAACCTAACTCCAAGATTCAAAATCCGAATTGTTCTTGATTTTTTTTAGTATTTTCCGAAAACTATTCTTCTTTCCCATATTGAAAAGGATTTCAAGCATCATTAGAGATTCTTTTGTACATTTTCTGTTTCACATTAATCTTTCAACAGAAAGAGTTGTTTACTTAAGAACTCCTTCTTCACAAGTATCATAGTTCCCATTTGATTTTGATCGTTTCATTCTTAAAACAACACAGTTTGGGCACTGCCCTTCATCACATACTCGTACCTTTCAAAAGTAATCTCTTGCAATAACACAAAACTGACCAAAGCCCACTTAAGCCGCTCCAAAATGCATTCTACCTCCAACAGAAACAAAAATAAACCGCAAAAGGACTTTAACGCAAGGATTATAAAGATGGCAACATCATTACTTGACAATTTTGTGTACGGATTTAATCACCCTGAACGATGCTAATTCCGCACATCTCGCGTTGTAAAGATGTTTTATAACCCATAAGCAAGTCGTTAAGTGTGCGTATGACATTTATATTGTGTGGTGTGGTAAGGTAATTATCTGTCAGTGCGACCGCCGCGAGGTGACAAATTCACCGCGATTTATGTCACCGTGACAGACGAGATTTTCATGTAGAAAAACGAGCCCGATTTGTCTCCCAGGTTTATGATGGGTTATTAAACCGTGGGTCATATTGTAGATTTTGTTTTTACTGCTAATTGAGTGATGCCAGTACACGTTGGACAAAGTCATCAGGTAAACGTAAAATATAAGAAAGTGTCAGGATTGGGTAGTCACAGGGGGTATACGCTGCCTCAACATACAGATGTCATCTAATGCTGAGTCTCACAGTGAGATATGATTGTGCAGATTGTGCTGAAAAAAAGGACATTTGCACCCACAGGAAGCATTATTGTTGAAATCCAAGAATTTCACGACACAGCACGATTCTATGAGTTTGGGTGTTCCTCTCCAGTGTTTATGAAGAAAAGATATGTTTATTGACTTTGCCATTATAATCCTTAAAATTTACCTAAACACGCAGAGACAGGACGAACGAAAAGAATGAGAGGATTAGTGGGAAGAAAATCGCAAATAGAAAACCATTTTTGGTGGTCTTACAAGGAATCCGAATGAAAAGGAAGCCAAAGAGAAAACGAAATCGTACCTGTTGTGCTGTGGGACCAAAACAGAAGAAAATAAATCTTTGAATGAATGGAATCCCATGGATTCTCCTGCGGGACGAGAACGCGCAAAATAATTGCAAAGGGAAAAACCCTATTTGACTGCCAAGTGTGCGAGGAGCGTGTGGGTGATGTTTCTTTGTAAATCTGCCAGCGATTGTGGATGTCTTGAAATTGAGTGATGACATGGTAGATTTCATGTCTCATGATATGCATTTTACGGAAAATTGACTTCTCTCAGGGGACACGTGCTCAATTTGATTGCTTAATGAAGCGGAAGCTAAATTTAAATGGGACAAGAATATCGGTGGTCATCATGGGTAGCGTGATGAATATTGCAAAGAAAGCCATTTAATGGCCTTCTAAATCCTTAAAAGTTGGTGGAATAGGCGTTGGTATCCATATACACGTGTGGCACATTAGTGTCATTAAATGGGATTTACTTTCAACGAGCAGTGCGATGGGCCTTCTACGTTCAGTAATTCAAATTCAGGGCTCCTTTTCAACTCGCCACATGTTCCAGCAAAGATGTTTGCATACTGAAAGACTCAACTATCCGATAATGTCAATAGTCTTGCATAAGAAACTGTCCCTTATTTTCGTAGAAATATTGAAGCGTAAGAGGGTGCATTGCTGTGTGTCGAACCTCAATAAGCGCACGTCACACCTCAATACTATTAGCACAGATTTCGCATATAGTCGATCTTATGATGCGCCAGAACAGACATTTGGAGACTGATTTGGAATTCGACTGTTTAAATATGCACGATCCGATGCCAGACCTTCAAGTCTCTGCTTGGTTATGGTGATCTTTTCTACTTCTGTTGGAAAATTGTTCAGTCAATAAGAGACAACAAAAGGGACTAGGATCGTATTTCTACTAAAAATCAAAATTGCCCTTTCTAATGCAAGAAACAAATATCCACGTCATACTACAAAAAAAAATACTCTTCACTGCACAAATCTACTAGAACGACTCGAAATATTTTTGGCCTAAAAAAAAATATTTTAAGACTCTTAAAACCCCTTAACTAAGTTTTGGGAATTGTGACACAAAACTTGTAGCGTTCGAACCTGGTTTAGAGGTAAAAAAATAAGGCAGGCTTAGAAGCCAAACTAGTAAAGAAAACTCAAATTACTCAGAGTTAAGGAATTAGCATACATTTCGCGCCATATTGGGCAACTAGAATCAGGGGATCGATATCGAAATAACTTTGAAAGCTAACCTTAGGTTAGGTTAGGTAGAAGTAGCTGCCAGCTGAAAGCCGACACACTTAGACCAATAATAGGTCCATTGTGATACCACATGTATTTGGGAAAACGGTCACATGCCTACCCATTGAACCATTTGAAGCCTCTGATGAAGCGTAGGAGTTCTTTAATGTCTACCTTACTCAAATCGTTAAGGTCGTTGAAGCCGAAAGCTCAACAACCTGTAGCGATCGACATACCCAGTGAACTTTCGTCTGGTAAAATGAATATTATTGTTCAATTACACAGTTAGAATTTCCTAGAATGTCTGTGTGCCTCGTCATCTCTATTAGAGAGTACGATTCCAAGGACTTGAGTACTGCTGGGCTATCTGAAAAGATATGGATATCAACGGGTGATATCACGTTTTTCTTTAGCCAAGATAAGACTTATTTGATTACCATTATTTCCGTCTGGAACCTAGCCTGGAAGCCTATCAGAGAAGACCACCATCGTTAGTTTTTGAACCGTATCGGTGTAGAAACGTACCGACTTATCTTCTGTAAATTCATCTAAATGCTCTGGGAGGGATTTTGTCAAAATTGAACTTGGGTATAGTATAGACAATGTTTCCAGGGAAGTTTTAAAATTGTTTAAAATGGAGGCGTGGCCATATACTTTGCTAGACCACTGTGAAGTATTTTTAAGGCGAATAGCTGAACTAGCCGCCATTTCCATACCAATAACGTTGAGAGGTGTCAGATGAAATAAAGTGTCAATAGCTGCAGAAGGTGTCGTTCGCAATGTTCCGCTAATGCACAGACAAGACGAACGTTTGACTTTGAAAAGTGCGACCTTTCTTTAACTTAAGTATTTTTAGAAGAAACGATTATATACTTATGAGTCTGAGGTTTTTTGAACTTGCATGTGAACATTTACCAGTTTTGATTATGAAAACCACATTAACATCTTTCCATAGTTGCAGAATATGACCCAGATCAAGATAGAATATGACCCAGATCAGATATGACCCAGATCAAGACATTAAACTAAAATTTTAATTTAAACAAATAAATAAATATTTATACATTTTGAGAAGCTTTTTCATGACAGTTTTTACTCTCAGAAGCTCACATACGAAAAATGTCCAAGATGTGATGCCAAAATTCCTCTTGGAGAGTTTAAGGCTAAAATCGGAAAGTAAGACATCTTTGGTAAGACCATCCAAAAAGCACAGCCCCCACTACACCACTTCTGCAGACGGACTCATACTGGTGGACTATTCAGAGGGACGAAACAAGATTTGTAGTACAAGGTTCCCGCATCTCAATATCCGCAAGGCAATATGGCAGTCACCTGATTAATACAGCATCAACCAAATTGATCAGAAACACCACCGGTTCAATGTGGAGAGGCTAAAATTGCAAAGCACTGCCAGAGCATTTACTGATCGCGTGTCCCAGAAGTCCAACTTCAGCAACAGCACATGCGGAAGACCAGTTGCAACATGATGTGCCAGGTTTCAAGCATTAAAAAAAACAGAAGCCTACTAAGCGGCACTGCAAAAACAAGCAAGACCCACTCGGGCAGTCTATGAATGCGATATGCTAAAACCTTATATCAACGAAGTCATTGGTCCCTATCAGTGTGAATTTAGGCCTGGAAAATCGACATTCGAACCAATCTTCGCATTATACCAGATCTTTGTAAACACCCTAAACTAGCAAATTGATACGCACTACATGTTTATTAATTTCAAAGCCTCGTATGACAGCTTAAGTAAAGGTGAACTTGTGCAATGTCTAGTTTCAGTATCCCGGCGAATCTCTTTCACTTATGCAGGATGACGATGGAGAATTTTCGCTACTCCGTCAAGATAAGATAGGGTCAGAGGACTTAGGCAAGGTGACTCACTGATACCGACACTTCGTATTCTTTATTTCGGTTTTCAAAATGTGGATCGCGACTCCTGGGGAGTTAAGTTTCCTGGAGCCAGGAATGACTGCTATGGCATTGCATCGTCAAAACCAAAAACGCTGCGAAATATCTAAGTTTTCTAAAAAGCTCCCAAAAATACGTTAGACCTAAGCTTAAACGCTCAGATCTAGTACCCTTCCCTAAAGACCACACTGCATCTGGATAAGGTACAAAACAGTGCGTATAACATAAAAGGGACAGAAATATAAGGAAGTCTATAGAATCAATCCAACACTCACTGCCTCTAAAAATAAGAGGTAATTAGGAGGGCGCATGTACGAGTAGGATTCAAACCATGGACCTTCAAGTTCAGCAAGTACGTAAGCATTGAGCCTCAACCAGAGAAATTTAAAAACTCTGCGTTATTTTATAAGTATAACTACTTGGGTATGTGGACAACATTGACATCATCGGAAGTACGAAACGAACAGTCACTGGGGCCTTCGCTAGCATCTGTTCATAAGCGGCCAAGATAGTTATGAACAAAGTACAAAGCGAAGTATATGCTGTCAACAATTAACAATTTTCATCACAGGCGCATCGCCCAAAACGTCACGATAGATACGAGTATCTTTAACTTCGAGGTAGTCTAGGATTTTATCTACTCTGTTGTTAACTGTGTCAATGGCATCAGTGCGGAAATAAGACGGAGAATCAACCAACCGCTGTTTTTAATAATAAGTAAGGCTCTATCGAAAACAACTAAAGAGACGTTACAAATCTTCATCTTTCCAGTCCTGCAGTATAATGCAGAAGCGTGAACTTTATAAAAATTGGATGATAGTCTTTGCAGTATTTGAAGCAAAAGATTGAATCGAATAGAGGGACTACACAGAATGGACAGACCTAATCTTCAATAACGTGCAGGCAGTACGTGAAGACAGCTGACAAAGGATCTTGCTGGCTGAAGAGGCTTGTTGGCTGAGGCCCTGCTTCACCCCGAACTGCAGCGCCAACTAAGTAAAATATAAGAAACTGTTAGCCTTATGATGGTTGATACTCTGAACAAGAATTTAGTCCAGTGAAATTTGATGACAGGATTCGTTTGCTTGATTACATTAGAGCTATAGAAAAAGAAAACCTCGTGCTCACCATCCCACACATCGAACTACACGAATTCGAATATAAATGCACACATTGCCAACCAAACGCATCATTAACGCCCCAAACTGCCAATTACATCGGAAATTACTTGACTACTACTTGCATCACACCACCGCATCACCATCATCAACATCATCCACGACGACGACGACGACGACGACGCCATGGAAAATTCGTAACCATAGCGTTTCACGATTTTCGAGCACAAACAAAACACGCTGCAGGCTCTGCGCTCAACCACGATGCATGATGAAGGCATGAATTTACTTTTCCTTGGCCAATAATGAGAGGACGACAGTAGCTAGCTAGCGTGTGGAAACACACACCATCCTCATCGTCATTATCGTCATCGCCCTTTGTAGCAGAAAAGTTCCAGTATACACCATAGCACACCAGCTGTTGAAACAAAAGGCACAGTCAGTGTAGTGTCCCGAGGAATCAACAGAAGAGGCACAGCGCCTGCCGGAGCATAAGCGTAAATATTGATTTAATGAGGTGCGATAAAAATACCTTCAAACGGATTGAAGGAACGGTCGCCAAAAGGAAGAGCCCACCAAACTGAATAAGAAAATCACGCAGCGAAAAAAAAAAATTGCTGCGCGAATAATTTTGCAAAGGCGTTGCGGAAGTGCGGGCTTCAAAACGAAACCGACTAGAAAACTCAAATTAGTGTTTCTATGGGACACTGCAGAGGCGCAATGGATAGCCTTGTTAGAGAGACACTGCCTGTCGTTAGATCCAACGGTCTATTGTGTCACACAGAGACTTTTACTCGCTTCAATAAGGGTCCATGCGAGTGAAGCAAGAAATTCATGAGAGAATTTGAACGCAAATCGTTTGACGCGAAGTATTTGGTGTAGTGCTAGCCACAACACGGTAGCCAGGATGATGATGATGATGATGGTAGGACTAAGCCTTGGTCACCAAATTAAATCCGTCTTCCATGGAAATTGGAAAACGGTCCAGGCAAAGCACATAAATAACTCTAGTGTGGGTACCATAGCAAGTCAGATATTAGGTTTCGTGATTCCGAAAGGGAGAGCACGGATTTTTGACGTCGTCATAGCTGGGACGGTTCATGGAAAATCGAAAAATTGTAAGATCCACTGCAAAAGATTCCAGCTTGCAGGTTTTTTTTTTCACTTTCAAACCAGTTACCATCGTCATCACCGTCGTCTTAGTCTTGGGTATTTTGGTATCCATCCATGTCGCCTAATCTCGCATGAATCGCACTCAGTGTCAAACAATAAATAAACGCGAAAGGTGTCAATTATAATGAATGCACTGCCAATTGCGATCGTGTCTTGATGTTTGCGCGCTGGCTTAAAGTGCACTGCCTGGCCTAGGTGCTAAAATGTACAAACAAACAGCGATTGCTCAACCAAGAAGAGACTGCATTTGTGCGCGTTGTGTGCTTTGCGCAGCGACCTTGGATTTTGTCAAACTTGACACTTAACAGCGGGACGATTTATTGTCGTTTGGATGTTGGCTTGGTTGGCTTTGAGTATGCCCTTTGTGCGCTGTTTCGTTCCGTTGACAGTTTGGACAATTGCCAATGGGTGCATGGTGTGAGGATGTGGACAGAATGTCCAGCATAGATTTGTACATGTGTACAGTATACAATGTACTTAGGGCCGAAAGGGGGCGAGAAGAATAAGATGGTACCTACTTGTCGGTCGGTGTTTTAGATTTAATTCCCTTCGTGCTTAAGCATCTCTGGCCAATTGGATTTGTGATTGCGATGAGGTGATTATCACACGAAAAGGGCGCGATGATGTCTAACTAATTAAAACCGAGTTGGAGTTGAAGCGATATTCCATCGTTTGAATGACAGTTTGAGGTTTATTTGCTGAAGGAAATCCACCAAGACATGTATCAAAGGCGCCAGTCATTTCAGAGGATGCCATTTGCAATTTGAGTGATGAACCAGTCGTAAGAAGTCTTTGAACATTGAAAGATGTCGCAGATTAAAGTTTATCTATTTATGTCCAGTAAATCAGCAAAATTAGCGTTGGGTATCTGTACGATTTTCAGTTTGCATGCATCTCAGATATAACTGCATGTAGGTATCAATCAATAAGTTTGTAAGCGGGAGACTAAATATTGTGTTATTTCTTTTCTATGAAGGAATTTTAGCTCTCCAAAAGAAACTAATTAGAACTGAGGAGACTCTTTACCACTCCGACTATCTCTGGCTTTCCTGAAAAAATCGAGTGGATCACGAACCTCCTCCAGTGAAGAAGCTATTGATCTGTTAAAGGATACCCCACGAGCATGGTTGTTTTAAGGCTGCAACGGTTTTATCCCCAGTCTGTAATATACATAAAATTAATTGGTTCAATTTTACGCGTTGTAGCCGTGTAACTCAAGAACGACTGAACCGATTTCTATGGTTTTTGCTTTGGGTGGATAGTTTTGGTTTGCTTTCTCCCGTTTTTTTTTTTTTTTTTACTTTGCGTTATGTCTATGGGGATTGTGGCTGTGACGGGAATGCGGGACGACAATTTGTCGGTCACAACAATTTTTGTTTTTGTTTGTGCAGTGAAACCATAGTGAATCTTATATTGGTGAGTACTTTTTAATTAGTTTGAGAAAAGGATTATGTGTATATAAACAATTCTAGGTGAGTGATTCATTTCTATGAAACGCCGTTACAGAATAAATTAATGTTCAAAGGTGACGAATCTAACAATCCTATTAAACAAACTATCCTCGTATGGACTACTGCAATAGCCCTGCGGTTTTCTTCATCTATTCAAGTTGTGGTCGATGGGGTATCTTCTGATACATTTGCTCTCGTCACTGGAGTACCTCAGGATTTTGCTGATGACAGTACAATAATCTCATAATGTTCTAACAGCATGCCCCTGAATGTAAATACATCACATCGTCAGAGGTGCGCCTGCAGAAATTTTTGCAGTGGGGAAAAGCAAACTTAGTCCATTTCAATGCCAAGAAAATCCAATCTACCGCCTTTTCGAGGAAAAACTCGTCTGACAAACAAAAAAATGTTCTGTGGACTTTTACACATTCCCAGGATTTAAACAGAGGTAGCGTGGTCTTCATAACTGTAGCAGGAAAAAAGATCACAGCCTAATAAACTTATCATCTTTCTTCAGAAAACCTCTGCATAGGTTAATAGATATCCATCTGCGCTGCAGTTTAGTTAAAATTGGGTACAAAATTCTTGTGTGTCCATTCCGCTACTGGGTGAACGCCCTGCCTTGGGCACGGCAGGCTGCCACTGATAAAAATCATATCCCCTACATTCAAAAGTCCCCAAACACGAACACACGTTGCGTTTGGCTAAGGGCAGCCGAAGTTAATCTCTATCCAGAGCTATTACCCAGCACTTTAGCTGGTCATTATTACGCATGTTTCCTTATTTCCCTCGATCAAAATGTGTATTAAATTAAATTTACCCTATGAGATAGGATACGTAAACGTCGCTTAAGCATTTAAGTTTAAACAATTAAGATAACCAAGTTTACTTTATTGAAGACGATCGTGGTTATGGATACCGCCGCACGATCACTCCTCAAAAAAAAAAAAAAAAACACAATCGGAACAATTAAGTGGCCAACAAAGTTGTGTATCGATCCAAGAAAGAGACAGACTATATCAAGTCTTTTTATCTTTATGAGGTTGAGGTCTTTTCTTTTCTTTTTTTTCGACTTCTCCAAACAAACAATCTCATTTGAATATACAAACCAAGAGATGTCCGGCTGGCTGGTTGGTTCTTGGTCTGGTTGACCTTTTGTTTAGCAAGATGTTGGAATTTTTACTGGCAGAACATTCGGTTTATTATCGATTGCGAGCGCTGTTTTTTTTTTTTGTTTTTCTCCAGTTCTTTGGAGTAGGATGTGGTAATGGTGTCTCTTCTCGTTCTGAGTTGGGTAACGTTATGTAGTATTGGACACCTTGTTTGGTCGAATTTGTGTTTATTCACACATAAATTTGTTATGAGAATTGAACTCGGCGGGGTGTAAATGACCAAAGGAGAGACGAAGCGGTGTATTTTTATTGTATGACATGTAGTTTATACGGTGTTCAATATAAACGACAGATATGGCCCTTAAATTAACCTTTTTACGAAAGTGTGCTACATATGATATCAATAAAAGGGCGGCAGAGGAACACCTGCACAAGCTTAGTATATTCTTAGGCATCTTATATTTTAATATTTTGCATTACCTTAGACTATGTCCTTTAAAGTTTTCAACCCTGTGGAAGAAAAGAATTAAGATCTAGAGGAGAAAGGATAGAATTTTGGCAAAGAGATTGTGATTTTTGCAGCTTCTAACATGGAGAAACAGAAGTATTGTTTTGGATACGGATAGTGTGATGTTTATTTTAAGTCGACCACCCAGATACATGTGGTTTGTCCTTGGCAATTGCAGAGCCAAACTGCGAAGACATTCACGCTGTTTTTTCGGGACTGCTTATTTAGAAATACATATTTATTCACAGCTAACTTTTATATCTAAAAGTTGTTCAACCATCTACAATCCGTGGACCCATCCGGTAGCCTGCAGTTAAGCTATTGCCGTGTTGGGCATTCCAACTCTGTTTGGCGTATATTGAGCTTGGATTTGCATCTTTATCCCTATAAGGTCCAGCTTACACAACAACTAAACCCTATTAACCATAGAATGGTCAGAACATATCGTAAGCCGATTGAGTGCTGGAAAATTAACAAGTTGACGTCGATTTTTCGAACAAAATGTTCTTCAGCGACGAGGCACATTTCTCGCCCGGCGAGAAGGCCATTGCATCCACCATGGACGACAGTTTGGTGCGCGCAGTATTTTTTTCTTTTTGATGAAGTCGCTCCTGTAACGGTGAATTATCTGCGTTATGGTTATTACAGAATCTCCTCCCATTTAACGGCGACTTGTTGCTCCTTACGCAGATCGTCAAATTGAAAATTGAACTTTTCTCATTTGTAAATATGACTTTTCTACACTTTTTCTTCCAATGACAATGGCTGCAAGCAAACTCTAAACGGCACGTTTTGAGAGCTTCGGTTAAAGGTGCCTTCCGCAGCAGTTTTCAACTTTGGAGATCTTCGCATTGTTGTAAAACTCTCCTCACATTTTTTATGTTGGTTTTAACTCCCACATTAGCTGCGATTTGGCGAGCTGTTAGAGAAGAATTTGAAACTTTCCGCAAAATCGCATGTTTTTCTCTTGGAGTTAGTGCTGGTGGTCTTATCAAAAGCTCATTCAATGTAAAGGAAGTAGCCCACCGCATACTCTTTGCCTCTAAAAGATTTTTCAATCTTTATTGTGAGTTTCTGATGAGTATGTGTTGTTGATTTTCCTGGTTGATAGGCATATTGCTTTTTGTGTAAAGGATTGGTTATAAGGGTTCTATCCATAGTTTTCAGGAAGAAAGGTCGGTGGGATTTGGGTAACTCCGTTGGTCTACGGCCCACTTTGGCGATGAATTTTACCGTGTCCTCTTTTAACCTTTTTGGCATGTAACCCCACGCAAAACTAGTTCTAAAAACGTTGATCAGTACTGGTGTTAAAAGTGGGGTGTCTTTTTGGAATGCAGCAGAGAATATTGCGTCTTCTCTTTGGGCCTTGAAAGAGAAAAGAGTCCATATTATTTTTCCTTCGTGGAAAATTTCTTTTGATCTCTGCCAGACCTTTCTGGTTAGCCTATCGACCCTTTCTCTGGGAGCGATGATAGGGTCTGGGAAGTGTGTTTCGGCTAAGAACTGTAGCGTCTGTAGACTGTTTTCCATATATCATCTGGTTTTTTCATTAATCCGATTTGATTAGCGTGCTGTTTAGAGATAACTCTGTGAATGGGGCCACTGCTGCAAATGTTACAAAGACTTTGACAGAAGTTTTTCCATAATTCTCTTTTACCAAGGTTATATTTGGTTAGAGCTTTAGAGTATGAAGCTCAATCATTATTTCGTTTCGCTTTATTGAACAATTTTCTTGTTTTTTGTTGTTAGATTGGAGAATTTTTTGTTCCACCACGGGGTGAGGTGATTGCCTGATTTTTCCTTCTCCGGATATGTCTGGTGGTAGGCTGATTTGATTGCTAGGTTTAGATTCTCACAACCAAGATCCGACGTGGATAGTTCTGTCGAAACATGCCAATTTTCGATAGTTTTTTTTTTTTTTTTTTGTATCTGAGCTACCCCAGACGGTATGATGAGCATTTGCATCACAAATTATAAGCTGCAGGTTACTTCTGCTACAGTAGTGCACAAGTCCCTGCAGTAACAGTAAGTTTAGTCCTTTGAGTCTCCAGCTAGGTAAGCTGAGAATATAGTTTTACCTTCTTCAGCAGGTATTTCTACTATTACTGCCACCAGATCACCTAATTATTCAATCAGATTTGGGAAATGTTGCACCCATTTGTTTTTCCTAGGAATTTGCGGGAGATTTACTGACATTACTGACATTTAATGTTTGACCATTTTTTTTTGTTTTTGGATCTGGAATGACTGCCCTTCTCAGATTTGGAAATGAAAATGACATGTAACCCAACCCAAGGCATCCGGTGTAGATCCGCTTGAGCTACGAAATAACAATATCTTTTGGCTCTTGCAGCATCATCGACTCAATGTTATTCATTCGAAGTGTCTCATATGAAGCGTGGACTTTATACTCGTCAATTACTTTACCGATAATTCGCCTCAAAAGATTCGCGATAAGTTGACTGTTATCAGATACATCAGTGCAGCAAAGGAAATGGTTAAACAAAATTCTGGTCACTTCAAAACCTTTCCCACTTAAACGAGATCTTCTGCAATATATCTTTCATTTCTATTTTTCGTTTGATTAATGTCAAATTAGTAAGATCATCTAGTAACCTAAAAAAAAGTCTCTCCCTCTCTAAAATATTGTCAAACACATTTTGTGTAGAAATTCCATCAAAGAAAAAAATGCCCTCACTCTACAAAGACAGATGAGTTCCCATTCTTATCCTGCTTAAATTTAATGAATCAATTTAACATGTTTAGTTTTCTTTTGTCCGTTGGGCTCTATCGCAAAACATTAATTTTATTACATTTTATCTGCGCTAGTATGCAAATGGATGGTTGGCACTGGCTGACTGTCCGGTTGTTACTTTTCTGAATGGATGAGTGAACAACAATCAACAGAGGAGGAGGGATAGACTCCACCAAACTTTATTAATAGAAAAACCATCTGAGGTGAGAATGTTTTCGAGATTAGAAGCCATTAAAATACGATTTTTCTTAAGTTGATTTAAATGTTTTCTTCATTATTGTTTGCCTTTTTTTCGTCTTCGTTTGTTTGGGATGATTTGCATTTGGTGAACGATTTTTTTATTATTATTTTGTGTCTTGTTAGTATGAATTATTTTGTTTAAGCAGTTGATTTGTCATTAATTACAATTAATTAATAATTCAGTCATTCAATCGGATGGGGAGACCTCTTTTAAATTGACTACGAAACAAGTTCAGGAAAGAGTTGATTATTATTTCGGCGAAATTAAAAGTTTGTGTTTGGTTAATTAATTTCTTTGTTTAAACGAAGTGGGGGACAAGAAATTAGCTTTAACAAATATAACAGATTATTGTAAATCAAAGATTGAACAGGAATGCTAATCGGAATAAATTGGTAGATAGTCTGCTGAGAAAATACATAATGGTGCTCACAGGGAGATTCATTTATAGTTCAAGGTAAAGTTCGACAAAGTTCATGGAAAAGCATTTGTCCAGAAAACATACGCCATCGAAACTGCCGCACTCTTACAAGTGTTTTCCAGAGATAAGCTCTACATCTTCTTCCATAACTCTTCTCACATAATATGGCCTCCCATCCTACAGAAGTATATGTCCCTAGAAAGTATGCAGCGGCCAGTTGAGCTTGAATTAACCACGCCTTCCGATGGTATGAATCTATTCGTTATAAATGCTGAATATTTAGCCCCATGAGTCTAAATATTTGATTTTCGGTTCAAATATTCCTGCCCCAGTTACCTATATTGTCCACAACCAATCCACGCATCACTTTATGCCTCTCAAAGGTGTATGTTTTGGATTCATTAGTCTTTGACGAATCTAAATTTCCTGACCGCGTCTCTGGAGGTTTCTAGAAGAGGTGTTGTTTGGCTTCCTCAAACTGTAATATGTTTTCTCAAACTAAGCCCTATTACCATATGTAGATGTGTTATGCAAGCCAATCTTTGTGCTTCGCAACTCTCTTGCACAAAACCAATCTTGTAGGTTTTTTAAAGGTGATACAATACTCCGAATTTCAAACTCCGCCATTAGTGAGACCGAAATTTATATATGGCTTATAAAGGTACACATTCTCTTGACAAAATGCAGAGGCTTGCGGTGCGAGTATCAACGGCGTTTTGAAGTACATTCCAGTAATAGAAGTACTGACCTTCGCCTTAGAGTTATTGGTCGCTGGAAGGGCGAGTTATCAGAGCATCATAAAATTCAGATCCAAGGGCGCAAAAGACGAACCTTGTGACTCCCACTCTTGATTTTGACAGAAAATACTTCACAAAGATCCCTAGCAAAAAAGGTTAATAAAGGAGATGATGCATCTCGGGCCGCTGTCAAAGCGTTATAAAATAAAATAAAACAAAGACCGGTCGATGAAGTAACCAGCCATGGAAGTAGCTAAATTCTGTTTCAAACGTGCCTTTCAAGCCAAATGAGATAGCGAAGGTGTGGTATCGCCACCGTAGTACAGCCTTCTTTTATTTCCACAAAATTTTAATCAAAATCTAAACTTTTTTTCTATGTTTTGTGACAAACCTTCAAAATAAAAATTCCATCAACAGTTTTAGATTCTAATTAGTCAGGGAAACTTGTGGCATCATATTCCGTGTAAATTGGCAAATGAGAAGAACTTTATTCAAGTTTGAAATCTAAAGACTTGGTAGTTACCCTGGTTCGATGTAGGTAAGTCGCAACTCAGACACGTATTCACATTCTTAAAGCTGCGCTGAAGTTTGCTATTAGATCTTATTTTTATCTAGCAAAATGCTGGTAACATCCATTGGGTTCAAATGCGGCTAAACTACACTGCCATCCAGACATTATTACCTCTCAAAACACGTAAAGGGTTCTAAGAAAAATGAGCGGAATTAGGACATAAACCGATATAGGCGAAGAAACAAGGAAAAAAGTGAAGTGCAACGTATTGGCAAAATAACCTTTCATAAAGAAGGGCATACAGTGCGTGCTATTCATTCGAAACTGTTAAGAAGCTGTTCGATAGAATCCCTAGATTGACGGTTAAGGTGGTACAGGTACGAGGTGGATTGGAAGGAACTCTGAAAAATATGAAATGGTCTGCCCAATCAGCCGACCTCAGACCAAAAAGAGCAGCTTTTACTTGACAGAGAGGTTCGAAGACAGTTTTCAATATCGAAAGACAAACTTCAAGTAGCCTGAAGATCAATAACATTGGAAACTATCAAGAAACTGGTCGATAGAATGCCTAGATTGTCAGCCAAAGTGACGTAAGTACGAGGTGGATTTTTTGACGAAGAAGAGGTCTAGCTCTTTTTTTTATTTATTAGGTTCAATTAATTTGTTCATTTAACTAGATAAATATAATATTGATGAAGATATTTACAATAAATTTTGAAAATTAAAATTAAGAAGTCAAAGAGTTTTATATCAATTTCTCTAACAGAATATATTGTCCGAAAACTTATGGACGGCAGTTCATATAATTGAGATGCCTGGAGCCTCATTAATTTCACGAATTTCATAGCCAGCTATAAAGTAGATACTGTCACGTTAAAATTAATCACCTTAAACTTTCTTCTATCAGATTATATTGCACAAAAACAATAACAAGTCACGAAGCTAATGGATCGGTATCATAACTCGAAAAAGAATATTTCTTAAGTTTTCTAAAAGTTACACAATTATTTAAGACCATTCGCACGATAAGATCTAACGAATGCTACCACCGCTCATCGTAAACCACGACTAACTTTGATCAAATTTCGTTTTTTTTTAAAAAAAAAAAAAAAAAGTCCAAGCCACTTGCCTTGACTTACTGTCAAACTCTCCCTAATACGAAATTATTTAAATCCCAATTTATGCCCTACTCGCGCCACTAGAAAACTCATCAAGAGAATTTTAATAATTTTTCAATACCCATGAATTTGTTTATACATCTTATACGATAAAAATCTTTTACCATTTAACTTAAATTATCTGATGACAAGTATTGGAAATCGGAATTTCCATTTAAAGCGTAAACGCTCAATAATTTGACGCTTTATTTTGACATCGAATACACCGCAATGAAATGTCATAAATTTATCGTAATGATCCTCTGTTGTCCACCACATTGTGTCATCAAATTCGACACCACATACATGGTCGACCTCCCACATTCTCATCTCATACACGATATCCAAAGCAGAGGAAGGAAAAGACAAATATACGAGTATGTATCTTTTTTTTTTAAATGGCGCTAAATACGTTCGCATCAACCACACATACACACATTCAGTTGAATCACCACCATTTGTCGAATTGGACAGACGAAACGTGTTCCAATGACAATTTAAATGCAAATCTGCAAAAATCTGTCGGAAAAGATCTCTTCAAAAAAAAAAAATGAAAATCCCTACAAATCCAATGAATGCATAATTTTCCGATAAAAATTTCTTGAATACAAATTTTCTTTTAAATATTTAATTTCATTTGCAGGTGAAGAGAAAATATATTGAGTTTGATGGAAAATTCTTTCATCGCCTTAAATCACTTTCGTCAAAAATTGTTGCAGAGGGGTGGGGCAGTAGTAGGGGGCTTGATTTAGACAGACTAACAATATCTTCATTAGTCATGGTCTACGACGACGTGAGCATTTTTTTATTCGGTGAACAGTCTTAGTAATTTGTTGAATGTGTTACTCTATATAGAAGTGAGGAGAGAAAAGTTTTCTTTAGGGAAAATTAAATTTTCCAATAGAAATTTTGAAAAATGTGCTAAGAGACATGGCAATAAGTGTTTGATCATTGGAAAACAAATCATCGATGATGATGACAGCAATAAAACACAGAGGGGGCAATAAGGGAGCAGTGGGAGATAGACTTGTTGAATTGCTTTGATTCGAACATTTTAGAACATTTTGATGCATCAGAGTGTCTTACAATGTGAACGACTAGCAGTGGCGGCTCGTTCATAGCAGTACATAAGCACGCTAATCCGCAAACGTTTCACGCAAACATTTAATTTTTATTTATAAATTTCAAATATTTTCAGAAGGCTACCGTGTAATCGATCAACAGTAAAGTTTTTTTTTGATCAGCAAAATAAAACTATTTGATTAGCAATTAGCAAATAATTTCTTGATAATCAGAAAATAATTTTTTTATCCGAAGAAAATTTTAAAAATGGGGCACGATTGGGTTGCACTTACTTGCTCCATATGTGCTATTCGATTGTAAATTGTTCAGATTTAGATTTTAGATGAAATCCATAAGCGAAAAATATTGATTCTTCGTAAAATGGTCGTATGTCAAACATAATTATAAAATCGTTCAAGACATGTCCGAAATATGTCCGATTTTCGCAAGAAAAACTGGGTACACAAGTCTTATTAAAAACGTCCAGATTACCTCAGATATTTTAACCGAAATCGTTGGAGCTGTTTTCGAGAAAATTGCAATTTTTCAAAATGGCATTAACTGAAGTACTGAATAAGTGACGGTTGAAAACAAATGAAAACAGAAAGTGCGCCTAGATTAACTAGCAACAAAATAAACCGGGACGGCTTGAAAAATTATTGCGAAGAAATTATTGTCTTAAATGTGTCGCTTAAAACATCCTTCGAAATAGAAGATAAACTCGGCAAATTTGTCGAATCCATTCAGAGTGCCGCGTGGAGAAATACTCCATTAAGCAGCAAAGCTAATTATCCGCCGGAAATAAAAGAACTTATTCGTGAAAAGAGAAGAGCATGCAAAATATAACAAAAAAACCCGCGCTTCCCAACATAAAATATATTCGAAGCTCAAAAAAGCGATCCAAGATCTAAAAACCCGGGAAACTTCAGCTTATCTTAAAGGCCTAACCGCCGAGAAAAGCACAAATTATTCGCTCTGGACAGCCGTGAAAAGTATCAAAAAATCTCAAATGCAATCTCCACCGATCAGAAAAAAACAATGGTGAATGGGCAAAAGGTGACACAGGAAAGGCGGATCTAATTGCCGAACACTTAGAAGAAACGTTTACGACATTTAATGGACAAACATTGATAGACCATATTAGCGGTACGACAATGACATCTGACAATTTTAGAATAAAAAGTGTGTCGTTTACCAAACTATGCTAGACAATAGGTTAGGTTAGGTAGAAGTAGCTGCAGCTAAAAGCCGATACCCTTAGACCAATAATAGGTCCATTGTGATATCACATGGATTTGGGAAAACTGTTACTTGCCTACTGTTTGGACCATTTGGAGCCTACATTTGAAAAACCTGACAAATAATAAAGCCCCTGATTATGTTTAATAACTGGACAAATCCTGAAGGAAAAAATCTAATTGTCCAAAAATTGCTAATTGAACTCCTTTATTTCATAAATGCTTCGCTAAGATTATTATACGTTCCAAATGAATGGAAAGTCGCAGAGGTATTTTCTGCAGATCAAACAAATATTTTCTGCTGATAAAAAAAATTACTTTCTATAGATCGATGAACAATTTATTTTTCGGAATTATTTTGCTGATCTTTCAATTACATATTTAGCTGCTCGCCAATAATATTAGCATTTTAAAACGCTTCCACAATGCATTTATTTTCATATGTATAATGTTGACAACAACCCTCTTACCTGCTAACTTTTGTTGCAGAATAGATATTGCAAAGGAATGAAACAAAATTGCAAAACATCTATCCACTAATTGCCTGGAATTAGCAGAATAGCACTTGGTCATTTTAACTTAAGGTTAAGATGGAGTGCGTGTGTACTGCAAACATTTGCACATATTGCATAGATAAGTTGCTTTTATGTGGAATGAAATTGTGGACAAAAAATGTGTGCCTAAAGCAAATTCCCATAATGTAATTCGCTTGAGCAATGAGAACTTGCAGCGTTTTTTTAAGTTTCTCTATGTGCATGGTTTTCCGCATATCATGATAAATGGATGGCGTTGACAAAAAGTTTTGTGAATTGACATTTAAAAATGAGCTTTTGGATTGCAGTTAATAGAAATCCGCTTCAACAGAGAATATTTCGAAAACCGAACAAATTATGATGGCCGAAATTTTAGGCTTTAAAATTTGCAACAAAGTGGATGCCGACTTTTTCAAAAGTTTCTGAAAATTAAAGAACGTACCCAAAATATTTGACTTTACTCAGAAGTTAATGAAAATCGTTTTCGAGTGCAAATAACTCGCAGACGGTGCATCCTACGAAAAACAGCAAATAAAACAAATAAATGTCAAATATTGTTCTAATATTGTTTTCGAACTAAATCTATTGATTCATAGCTGAGACATAGCAACATTTTTAAAAACCAGGTAATAAGGAAAGTACCGTTACACGTTTCTTTTAGCAAAAAAAAAAATTGATCTATTGGCATACGTCCACTGTAACTGAAATATTAAATTTGAACAAAATCATTGGAACCGTTTTCGAGAAAATCGTTTTTCTTACAAAATCAGCCATTAGTAAAGTACCGTTCATTTTGGGGTTAGAATGAAAATTCCCATTCCGACTCCAATTGTGAACCAACAAACCGCAGATATAAAGTTTGAAGAAAATCTGTCCGGCGGCTTAGCTTGCATTATTATGGTAATACAATACCAAGATTGATGAAAATATCGAGTTCGAATTTTTTCACGAAACCAATACTTGCTCTTATAGGTGCAAGGAAAATATTTTTCAATCGAAACACTAGGTTTTGAAATTCATCCCAAGGTGCTACCAAAAACTAGGAATTCGTTTGTTAAATATATAGGAGGATGGACATTTGTGTTACAAAACATAGTTAAACAAACTTAATATAAAAAATTAAACGTCTTACATTCAAAAATTCGTTTAAGTTAATTTAATAATATTGACGAGTGTCAGAGTTCAACCCAAACAAATTGACGGAAATTACAACTAACTTTGTTTACGGAATGTGAGCCTACAGTACCGTATATGTCATGAGACGCCACTGCGCACCATATGCAACGGAGTAGAACTTGTAAAATTTTTGTAAATAGTAGGTCAGGCATAGGGCGTCCATAGTGCCTGCTCGCTATTGTGCTCAACTATAATCATTTCGCTGCTAATAGGATTGATTTCTCCTCAGAATTGATTTTTCTGCGCCGAGATTGCTTAGGAAGATCCACTTTTCTGTGGGATTTTGTTGGTGGATTCGATTCGATTCGACATGATATATTTTACAAAGGAAATTAACTTCACCCCGTGAACTGTGATCGCATTCTTCATCCCACGAGTACTGCATCAACTTACATTACAGAATCGATTTCGAACTCGACTTAAAAATCCTTGACATTCACTAACGAGCCACGACGATTCACAAAGCGGCAATGGCATTTATCTTTCAACCCAGTACTCTTAATGAGCAGTTGGTTAAAAAAAAATCCACGTTAGTCTCTATGAATACAAATATTTATAAAGTTGGGCGCAATTCTTAACATGATAACCTTCTTAGCATACTTAAATACCTAAAAAATTTTCGGAGATTTCCAGATTAAAAATATTTCACCAAAAAATAGTCAATTTAGTAAATCTGTTCCAACAGGAATCTAGTGCACGTTTAGGGCTATGTCAAGTAAATTTCTCGAAATTCTATTCGTAAACAGCAAATTTGTAGCCACTGATTAACCTCCTTGTACTAGGGATCCATATATCATCAAAAGTGTCAAAATGAGTCCATATCCACCACAGATGTCGTAGCTATCCTGACATGGGGCGAAAGTATTCCTCTTACGGTTTTGTTATTTCAAAGAAAAAATTTCCTCCAGCAAAAGCAATTCATAAATATTTTGTTGATTATGATGCTCGACGCAAACCGCTTGTGCTCGTTGTTCGTCTGTCAAAGTAATCAATGGACATAGAATATTCTTTCTAAAGAAAAATTCCCAAATGTGGAAAAGTTTTTCTTTTGATACACCACCCCGCCCAAAAATAGATTTATCCATATTTCCATATAAAATAGTCCCAGGAAAGTACTTATGTTCGCCGCTGATGAGAACTGTATAAGCGAGTTGATGAGACGAGAGTTCGTCTTGACAGCTCTTAGAGGATTCGAATTAAAGCGCGCAAAGGAATTCGTTCTCATTTTGTAACACAAAATATTTTCCTATTCTTTTCTGCTAAGGAAATGTGAATTAATTTTTAAACAACTTTTCGTGATGTATAAGCAACATAACACCATCAAGCTCACGTCAACATCATCCCTGACAAAATGACGAAATGGCATTTCATTGTTCTTTGATGACATTCTAGAGACATCAGAACATGGAATGGAATGGAAATGTGTGTCTTGATTGAAGAACGGAATTTTGTAACTTTTTTTTTATCATGAAGATTGAATGTCGATTAAATTTTTTTATTGCAGTTTTTTTTTTTTTTTTTTCTACGAGTATCTGTCGAGTTTTATGAGGTGGAGATATGTGCTTGTGTGGAGGATTTGAAAGAGACTTTACGTGTGGTTTTAAATTTTTTAATGGAGTTTTTGTCTATTTTGTTTGACAAGTAATAGGGGCTTTTTGGTGAGAGAAATGAAGAGACACCTGGTGAGTAGTGCTTTGGAATTTATTCTAATAAATGTCAGCTTAGGTAGTTTTATTTGGCTACTATTATGCTATAAGAAAAGAAATGAAGTGTGCCATGATGCTTTTGATGGTATTTGAAGAATTATGATATGATGTGTCGAGATACATAGGTATTCCTTTTAAAAAATTAATGCGGTATGTCCTACTTTGAAAACCGTGAAATCCCTTGCGATGGATTATCGTTTTTACTTAGTCTCGATAATAAAAAAAAATGGTCTATCCTATAAGATATCTCAAGTATCTCGACACATAAGTGTGTAACGGCAATCGTACTGGGTCATAAATTTCTTCCAAGCATTTAAATCACTAGATGCAAATGACATCTCCACTATACTGAACAAATTTGCAGCAGCACAATCTATTTTTCTTTCAAGTATGTGATATAAAAACAGCCGAAATAGGAATAATGAAATATTAATGATGTATGTGCTATTTATTACATTACAGATATTTGGTAGGAACTGCAAGACTTTTTACTGCAGAATTCAATTTATATAATAAGCAGCAATGTAGTCACCAACAAAATAACAATGCCAGCAATATGGATTTTAGAGAAGAATACTACAGCCCATTATTTATAAATAGCTGTTTTGAATTAGCTATGAAAAATAGCTATTATTGGTATTCATGTGTAATGAAATTATCCACGAAAAAAAATCATTGCAAATAGCTGTTTTAGCTACAAATACAGACTCACGCCTTGTGAAGAGTCAAACCTACTACCATCGCGATATTGACGCAACGCCTTAACAATGATGGCTACGGCTTCGTTGCTCTTCGCTATGTCAGAAGTCATAGTAATATTCGTACGTAATACGATGTGTTATATTTCCCGTTTTTAGTGCAGCTTCCATGGCATTATTGAAAGCTTTGTTGTTACAAGTCTACTCTCGGAGGTGTTTGTTAGACATTTGCGAGAGGTGAAAAAGCTTAAAGGTTCTGTTCTTAAATGACTTCCACTGACAACAGCTGAAATGTAAATAGCAGAATTAGCTATGAAAAATAGCTATTATTGAAATTCCTAAGTAGCTGTTTTAGCTATTTCGTACTGAAGATTGCAACAAACATAATTGCAAATGCTATGTAAGTAGCTGATGTACGTTGCTTAAATGATTTATCCCTATCTTTTATAAAATAGCAGGGTCTAATGTAAATATGAGAACAAGAAATTAACATTTGCAGTTCTTATTTGTCGTTTTATTACACGGCTTTTGGGTAACACCAACATTCTTGTGTGAGCCTTGGCTATTTGATGCTTAATACTTTGCAGTACTAGAAATGCTCTATTCAAAAACAGAAACACTGTGTTGCTACATCCCTTATTAATACTTACAGATACAGTCATATCCTCCGTTATGGCAACCTTTTCTACACAATCGGCTTCTCAAGTAAATTCCAGAGTATGAACTGCTCAAACGTAAGCTGACAGGATTTCAATTACACATCTTCACTCTTTCGAAGCCTTGACTCCAAATGCCAAAGTATGAACGAAAGGTAAATCAGAAAGTCCAACCCCAAGCAGATTTCTAATCAAATTTTGTTATTCAAGGAATTTTACGAGAAAAATATGCAACTAACCAAAAATAAATTCCCCCGATAAGCTTTAACCCAACGACTTCATTCCCATAGCTGCATATTTTAGTTCCAATTTAGACTCCATGTCTGCATATCAGCTCCAAAGATCTGTTCCCCTTTTAATTTTCCAATTGAAATCCCATCGTCCACCGAACTTAAATAGTTATAACATTTTGAATGTCTTGTCTGACACTTACCGTTCCACGCCGTCTTAATGTGATTTTAATGTTTATAAATCCCCGAGAAAAACAGTCTTCATAAAAACTAATCTTATAAGCTAACCATAAACAAAAGCTTAAGCCTCCTAAACCGCGCGTTGACTAGCCAATACAAAAGCAGCCTCCAAATGAACGGATCATCATTTGAATCAATAAAAAAAAAACTCCTCACTCACCGTCACCACCATCGATTTATCATTGAATCTTTTATTACTTATTTATCACTGAAAAAAAAAAAAAAAAAAAAACTAATCTGAGACAAAAGACTATCTGCGTAATAAAAACATTTTCTCGCATTAGGCCTAACAAGAAATTTAATTTCCGATCCAAGCCAAACATGGTGCAGCCGTCTCAGAGATATTTTTCCTCTGTTTTGTCCAGCGTTGTTGTTTTTTTATGATCAAAATGTTAGAAAATGCTTTTGGAAATTTTATTGCTAATCGCCTAACAGAATTACCTTAAGAGTGGAAAATATTGTAAAATAATAAAACCGAAAGCTTTTAAGATCTATTTTTTATGAGGTTTTATGTGAGTTCTATTGTAGGACTTTTTTAGGGGAGGAGCTGGTAAATTCATCGAGGATCAAATGTGGGTTCTAACTTGTAATGGATGCTGTTAGTTCGACGTTTCTTCTATCTTTATTCCGATGTGAGTAAGTCTTGTGTTACAGTTAGGCAATCAAGTGACAAATTTTACAAAAAAAAGGGTCAAAAGACTTGAGTCGTGTACTAGGGAAGTGCTGGTGGTCATTATAAAACTTTTATCAGTTGCATCAGACCGGTACATTATTAACTGTCGAAAAGTTCAAGTTTGCTTCATAATCGATAGACAAAGCATCGATCATTGCGACTGGTGACTACTTAGTCTACCTACTCGTACTCAAGTGATAAGTATCGTCGTAGACTATCTTTTGAGCACTTTAAATCTTATTTCAATGGACTGCTAAAGTGAAGAGTCTTAATTCTCTCGATTTTGGCACCTTTTTGCAATTTTTCATCATCAACAGTGTAAAGGCAAAAAGTTAGAACGGAAAGCTAAAATATGTATCAAGTATGAGGTCTGTAATCCCAGAAGAAAGTTTGGGTAATACTACAGATCGAAACAGAAATGAACACAACATTTCGGTCTAAGAACATGAAAAATTCTACGTACAGACAGAACAAAACCTTGTTTTAAAACAAACATTTTATTTCTCGAATAGATGGAAAAAGTATGTTCGCATTCGAATTTTTGTTTGTTTTATGGATATATGTTTTGCCTGATGATTAGGTTCCACAAGCACACGACTACGTGGATGCACACTGATTCAGGGAAGGAACCCACTGTTTGATGCCTTATACGAGTATGTGCCACTCTCCACTATAACCGACATGAGAGCCAACGACCAGTGGATCCAGTGTTGGATCGTAATCAAAGAAGTAGTCACGATAGATTTCCAACCTCCGCCAAAAAAAGGACTTGTGGTATGTGCATGTATCTGAAAAGAGTGACACTTGCATGCAGCAAAACAAGAGCAACAAGCCAAGTGTACCGGATCAGAAGAAGGGAGAAGAGAATACTTTCTAGAAAAAAAGTGAATTCACTAACGACACTACCTCCCACGTCAAGAAAATAAAAGAAACATCCACAGGTCGCTCGAAAAGTTTTGATCCTTACCCTGTAGATGTCGCTACTCGTCAAAATTATCCTGGTACTAAAATTGTACATGCTTTGAAATACACCTCTGAAAATGTCAGCCATTTTGAACGCGCATTTATTATTTGACAGTCTACGTCGGTATTTTTGTAAAAATGGAAAAAAATCGAATACCGTGTCGTAATTAAATTTTTGCATTTAAAACGCAATACGCCTGCACAAATTAATGTCAAGTTGGATGCTGTTTACAGGGACTCTACTCAATCATTTGCCACCGTGAAAGGATGGGTAGCTGAATTTAGACGTGTTCGTACCAGCTTGGTTGATGATGATCGTTTGGGATGGCCACAACAGCGAATCAAGGTCGCCGAATCAAGGTTATAGAAATAGCAGGGATTATTACTTTTTTTTGTTTCCCAAGCTCAAAATTTGGGTCGAAGAATGTCTATTTTGTAGAGCCAGACGTCAGCTACTATTTCATCACTAGAAAAAGTGTGTCGGATAAAAAGGAGATTATGTTGAAAAATAAAACTGAACTTGGCCGAAAAAATACTTGTTTCTTGGTAAGGCTCAACACTTTTCAAAGGAACGTTGTAAACTCTACAAAAGACATGCCAGTTAAGTTCCGATGACGGCTGATCCCAAGAAACCGTTGCTACTTCGGTTTGGCAAAACAAGTGGTTACTGGGAAAACAAAATTGACACGACAGATTAATTATTCCTCCTGGCAAAAACGCTTTGGACAAGAGCATCTTCGAATCCTAGACCCCAGGTAATGTACCAGAACTGGTTTTTTTTGAGTTGTATTTTAAGCCAAACTGTTGACCAGCTTAACGTGTCATTTGGACACTTTTTATCACCCGCTATATTTTTTTTTTTACAAATATGGATGCATGGTACCTACTCATTTTAAACAATTCAATCGGTCGCATCTATACTGCAGGTGTTAAAGTGTCTTTCAATTACGGTTTGCGTAAACCAAAAAAAAAAAATAAAGCTCAATGTGAAGCCTACTACTACAAAATAATTTTCCCAAAACTTAGAGTTTTGCACAAAACTGCAAAAGAAAGTCATAAGAAATCAAAAAGTTAATCATACCGGGAATACTAAAATCGGTGCTTAAAATTAATAAGTTATAGTCAGGGTAATTCCATGAATGGTCCCTGAATGGTCATGGTCAATGTAATATCAAATTTAGTATAGAATACCTAGTAACACTATTGTTTCAAAATATTATAATTTGTTATTACATATATTATACGTATCTCTGTAATCCTGCGACAAATTCATAAAGTATCGTGAGTTACCGAGCTCATGTAACGTGAGTTACTTTTGTTTTGAATTTTTAAAAATTAATTTTATGACTTATTAAGGTTTAATGATCAGCTTGTTTGATAATTCCAACTGATAATTTTTTTTCGTCTGAACAAAGTTTGAAAGTTATTCATTTAGATTGAGAGTACTATGTTGCCTGACGTAACATGAGTTACCAGAAGATTTCTAAGCATTAATTAGAAAATGAATAAATATGGTTTTGTTTCATTTACTAAACTAGTCCCCTTTTATAAAAGACAAAGTGTTGCCATATTTTCATAACTTATATTCTAATATATAGGAGAGTTAGGTAGATATTTATTTCTATTTTATAAGTACTGTGTAACATGAGTTACCATGGAGTTACCCGTCATTGCTGCATCATTTTGAGACTGATTGTTTTTATTATATAACCTTTACAAACTCTTCCAGCATAGGGATTTTAAGAGTTCCCTCTGCAAAATTTGGTGGCTTCCACCATTTCTAGTCGATTCCTATCCTTTTATAAATCAATTCACTGACAAATTGTAACTAAAAATCCAATAATTCACATTAAACTGTCATCAAACTCGCATTGTCATAACTGAAGACATTCCAAATACGATATTCACTTACAAGTGTCACGCTCAATTACAATCAATTTGACATTTGTCCAATATCATCTTCAAATGGTTGACAAACAACAAACTCAAACGACAATATTTTACACTCCCATTACCATAGTCATCGTCGTCGCGGCCATTCGATTCTAATTTGAATTAATGAGAAAATTATTGTCAACTCCTAAATCAACACCATGCGTCGTCGCCATCGCACCCATTATTACCATCAAACGCAGTAGTGTCACTGGCATGTAGAAAATTAATATAAATTGCCCAGAAATTGACGAGAACTGTCATTAAGCCATCGGAAAGACAAAAAGCCAACAAAAAATTAACATTCAACTTCAACATTGTTTCAGAGTCAGTTGCAGAAGTGTCCTCTCAGAAAATGTGGCGATGGGAAAAATTTGCACTGGCTAAGTGGTACTGTGCTAAGAAGTATCTCTCTGTTGAAATTTCAAAAACCCGACACAACGAGGACCGACGGCATAATTAGTTTACCATTAAAAAGGGAAAAGAACTTTTTTTATGAGTTAACAATAACAATCGTTAGTATATTGCTTAATTTAATTTATTTTTCGCTGTGAGTTGGATTTAGGTAGCAGACCTGCAGCAAGCACGTTTTGCATTCGACGGCAGATACAATTTCGGTTTTATGATTCTTTTAAGGTCGCAGTGCAACAAACACGTTTTATGGTGGAGAGGCTTTTAATAGCAGGCTTCACATGGAATTTTGTGATTATTTCATTTATTTATCTAGATTGGGACACGTGAGCAGTGAATTTTTATAGACAGTAGACACTTGTCGTGTCTAGATGCAGCCATAAAGTTGTATTTGCACTGCACAGCCTTAATTAGCTGACGTTTGCTTAGAGGGATTTTGTTGCCTATGAGACTACTACATTTCGATCGTAAATTGGCACGGATTCCAATCATGTGCCATAAAATGTGTCAGTTTCAGCATTCAGGGTGTAGTCAAAAGTCTGTGTGAAAGAGTAGCAGACTTTTCTTTCGCTTCGATTTCGGAGGTTTAAAGTTCCTGCAAACCAATCTTTTCATATATTTAAAGGCAGATAACAATCTCACTTCTGGTTCTGGTAGAAGACTCTTGAGAAGAAATGCTATCTTTCAAATCTGACTAAGATCCGAAGGGTAATCTGCTTTTTCTTGACGGTCATTCAACACTAAAAGCAAGTAAGACAAGAGCTGACCTTTTGCGTTGATGGCTCCAATGTGGACGTCGGAAACCATAAGAAACTCTTTGATGGGACTGGGAATTACTGCAGCGTATTGTAAGCCAAAGTTCAGGTTGTGAAAAATTATGGAAGAAGAGACCATTGTCGGAGTCAGCAGTAGATATGTAGATCAAGGCTGATAAAACTCTGCAAGTGACACTTAAACGAGATAGTAACAACCAATGCGGTAAGTCTATGTCATATAGCCAAGGTCAACCTTGCTTTGGGAGTAACTACTTAGTTAGATGAACACATCAGCAACAAACGAAAGAACTATCAGAAGGGTTAGGTAGACTCAAATAATCCCCGACAATTTGAGCCGAAAAAGGATTAAAGCCAGCATTAGCTTAAGTCAAATAGACAGAACGATAACAGAAATACTGAAAAACAACTAAGCGAAATGAATGCATAAATCCTGGATAATATTTCAGGAAACTGCACACCACTAGTTCACAAAAACAAACTTTCTAGCACTGGATAGATGGGAGAATCGTATCCTCTATAGACTCACTCCAGATACTTAAGTTTCTGAAGGAAACTGGACTAGATTAGTTTAGTTAAGTTAAAGTTAAGTTAAAATAAATTCATTCAAAATCGTAGCCATAAAACAAAATTTAGACACATGCGCCATATCGACTCTAATGCCTAAGAATTTCGATTAGTCTTAGTCGCAAGAATACACGAGCTGTCCCTGGCATCCCCAAGAGGACACTCTACCTTCGAGGCACTATGTTGTGACTATTGTAGGAGCTGCTGGAACGAGAAGTAAATTGAATTCAGTCACCAAAATGTCCTATTCCAGATAGCACGTTCACTACAAAGGAATGGATTCTAGGAAAGTTATTTGTAGGAGAGGCTTTCTTATGTGTATTACTCTTTATACATAGATTGCTGCAGGTAAGTTCCAGTGTCGGTTTAAGTCTACGTAATAATGGTTCGCCACCCGTTATTGAACCCATTTCAACTTTCTAGCTGTAGTGACTTTATTTGTATTTGTGAACCAGACCATGGCAGCGTAGCGCAACCAGGGCTCCATTTCTTACCACAAACAACCGAATATAGCCCCAAGATATTTTCCCTCTTACGAGAATTGAACTGCTTCCCATATAACGCATGAGTTAGAAGGTTGAGTTTCCTTCTTTTAATTAAAGGCACTATCGTTGTCCTTTTTTTTGGAATTTTCAGAGAGTGGGGAAGAAAGAAAAGAAAGAAGGATGGTTAATGACGGAAGGAATTTTTGCTACGGCGCGCATGAAGAGAACAGAGCTTCAAGTGTTGAATACTCATTGACCTACACAAATATTGCAACATTATTTTCTAAATCTCCAAAATTTATTTAAAGCCTATTCCTCCATTACACCACGTCTCTTTAAAACGAAAAAAAATATTACCCACCATATGAATTCTACCCTCGATTGCCTTGGGTTATTCTGCCAAACTTCCTCATCCATTAATCCACGAAATATGCTCTCATTCCTGTAATTATCCAAACATGTTCTCATTCTTCTCCTCCCGAAAATAAAAATAAAAATAAAAACTCCAAAAATACATAAAAATTCCCATCAAATACGATTCCCCCTCCCCATATAACATGAAACCTTTACGATTTGCCAAAAAATTGTTCTCAAGATAAACAAACAAAGAACTCGAAACAGCACTGGCCCCAGAAGTCTCGCCTGCGGCACATTCATTTCAAAAATAAAAACCAAACACAAAACTCACATCAGAACAAACAAAGTGCTACACATATGAGTACTCGTATTTGCAACTCGAGATGAAAATAAAGAAAATTCGCCTAAAATTTTTGAACAATTTTACACATCACTTGTGTAATTGTATATCCTTATCCTTACACACGGGTAACCGGAAGTCCCGGGCTCATTGGCGCGCCGTGTGTTTCGACTCTCTGTCGAGAGTTTTGTTGTTTTTTTTTTCGTTCAAATTTTCGGGGAAACTGTTCCTTTTTTTTTTTGGAAATCATTAATTACATTGCTAATTATCATCGTTATACACAGAACACACAGAGCAGGAGAGAAAATGTACTAATTTTGATTTATGGGCTCAAGTTGTTGTTTTTATTATCTGTGGTCTGTGCTGTGCATCACTGTAGTAGGGCCCCCGTATTCGCGTATGACGGTACAGAAGGTATCGAATGGAGCTTAGGGTGGCTATATTCATTCTCTGTGGCAAATTGTTTTTAGATTTTTATCATAATTACATGTTTGAGTAACGAAATGGTAATAATTCATCGCTTGACTTTGGTATTCTTTTGCAGTTGTTGAAGGAGGGAGTCAGATCTCGAAGAGACACAGAGATGTCTCAAAACAAAGGCAAATTAATAAATCTCGTTTGTGGGACTGGTATAATTTTCTTTTTTTCCCTTCGGATTAAGATTTTAATTTATTTAATTTTTGCTGATGGAGAGAAATTAGCAAACAAATTCCGGATGCCCATTCTGACATCCGGTGATAAGTTGTAAATTTGAATGCCTCGCTGCGGGAATAAAACGTTAAGCAGGCGATTAGTGTGCGTTAGATTTGAATTAAATTAAATATAGAAATTGGGACGAGAAAAAAAAATCATTAATAATGACTTTTCATTTAGAGCGGAAAAGGAGGTGTTGTTTCCTAATCGGACAATTATCTTTGAATATTTTTCAGAAATGAATTAATGGAATAATGAACTCTCGAGCACAGCTATGAAGTTTTCAAACAGAAGGATTTGCTTAGACTTCGATTTAAAAGCGAAATCAAAAAAAGAAATGATAACCCGAAATGCTTCTGGGTGTGTAGGCGCATAGAAGTTCGTGCGAACTCGCCTTCGTCTGCAGTTCCCACTGGACTGCTCTCAGATGATTTATCCAATCTTCCCCTTTCTCTGACCGATGCATGCATTTTAGAGACGAGGGAATGGTTCGGTTGCATCTCTCAACCTGGCCATTTGTTCTGGGCGTCCTGACAGCGATCTTGATGTGCTGTATCCCATTCTTCTCACAGAACTGATCGAACATTCCTGAAATGAACGCGGTTCCTCGGTCAGTGACGACCCTTCGTATCCCAAATAGCCGCCTACTTCGTTCAGCTTCAGAACCCCCCTGATGTTGGTGGCTTTAACGGCTCGCAATATGGTGTACTTAGTAAAGTCGTCGACCAAGACAAGAACGTATCTGGTTTCACCCTTTGCCTTTGTAAAATTCCAAGATGATCTACGCGTACAGTGTCGAAAGGCATAGGAACGGGTTCTATGCTATGGACAGACCCGAGAAGGAGCACGGGCATAGGAAACTCCCTTTTAATCGTCACCTTATTCAGTGCCCGGTAGTCGATCCAGAACTGATCGCTGCCACCCTTCTTCTTGGTAAGAGTAAACGGCGGACAATAGTCTGAGTATAACGGCCGAATCACCACCTGCTTCAGCATGAAGCTAGTGTTCAGTTGAACACTATCTTCCTTACGATCTCCCTCTTTGCAAATGGAATTTTATAAAGCTGGATGCAAACGGGCGGCGTCCTCATCAGCTCCATCGAACATTCGTCGAACCAGAACATACTCAGCTCGTTCGCATTCTTGGCAAACCAGTCTCGGAACGTATTGACAAGCACCCCAAGTCTTTCCCTGTCACTTACCTCCAGGTTTCCGACTTCCAGATCCTTCAACATTAGCTCCTCCGCTAGCATCAATACCCACGATGTCTTAGCCATGCAGTCGGTGATGAAGATGCATTTGAATGACTTCACTAACTTGGCCTGTGGTTGGTCCAGCAACTTGTGTGCAATTAGCATCGCGTACGGTTGGCTCTCATCGGGCATGATTAACACTTCGCACCATGAGATAAGTTTATCCACCGTTACCTCCGCATAGACTCACCCAACTGCGTGGCAGGTTCCGCCTTTGAACCCACTTAACCGCCTCCGGTCCTCGAAATATTTAATACGCCCTTCGTCAGCGATTAAACGGCACAAAGTAACACAATCGCTTCCTAGGTCAATGAAAGCTTGGACTAGGTGCCGGTTCACTGTATCCCGCCTGGTCCTCCTTCAACAGCAACTGGGTGGGTCTTTCAAGCGTCTTCAATGCATGAATTTCGTTTGAAAGGACATGTCTTCTTCGCAGTTCAACCTCCTAGAAGGGGTAGTAGCCTTGAATTTGTCCGATTTGTAAGTGAGAGAACAAAAAGCGAAGCAAAATCAAAAGAAAGAAATGATAACACGGCTATGTTGATGTATGTAATAGACTGTGCTTTATTTGACCAATGCTAGCTTTATCGCGACTTATCGGAGATTGCTCAAGGGTCAGTGCGTTTCCTTTATGGGAACCAGCGACGGATGTGAAAGCTTACATGAGACGCACAGAATCACGTAGCTAAAAGGATGCTGCGCTTTCAGAACCGTGTCAGCGGAAGCCATAAGCATAATTTCGGCCAGAATGCCTGTCGCCCTAGAAGCAAAGAATCAGCGGCACAGGGCGGGATTGAGCAAGAAGAGAGGAGAACCACCAGCGAGGACATACAGGCGGAGTGGCACACAAATGGAACACTAAAACTAAATGAAGATAGACATACACACTGATACTCAACACAGAGGAGTGGACTAGCAGGGGACATGGAGAGGTGAACTATTAGCTGACACAATTTCTGTTAGGGCATGGATACTTCCGGGAGTACCATTTGCTATATGTAAGCACGTAGGTGACCTATACTGCTCGCACTATAATTGCAAAACCCAAGAGGGCTGATAACTTTCATGCTAACGACGCTTGTCTTTTAGTAAGATGAGAGTAATTCAACTGTTACCTAGCATAGAGGAAGGGACATTGATGACAAAACCTTAACGATTATTCTAGGAAGGGGGCGACTTTCATTACGGCACACTGTTTTATTAGCCTCTTCTCAAATAATTTTTGGAGGAGCTGTAATGACGAGAAGGAAGAGGAGACAGTTATTTTCTCTTTTTTTTTGTACTTGTCCATCAGAAGAAAGTTTAATTTTACGACAACCTTAGTCATTTGAATAACCTGGACGTCAGATGACCCCAATGCCTCATATGCAGATGCAACTTAATTCTGCGGGTAGGTCAGGAGGATTCAATGATCCATGGGATAGCACAGTGAACATGCATACTTTTGGTCTAAGAATGTCTGCGCTCTGTGTGCAGGCAGACACACGAGCCTAACCTAACATAAATCATCGGGCTTTAGATTTTCTTGACTTCCTAAATCCACATCCATATATAAGTCTGCAGTGGAAATATCATCCCGTAGTGCTGATCTAAGTTTATAAACTAGCAGCTGTCGAACTCGGACGTCAAGTATGGTCATTTGTACGATAGTTATGATCATTCCAGCATTCCTCGATTGTCTTCTACCATCTGTTTGGTAATTTCCATCTCAAACCTTTTGCTACATTTTTAAAAACCTCCATTTCTTCAGAATTAATTAAAATTAAAAAAAAAGAAGGACACACATTTCCTTCATCTCAACATATCGTGTCTCACGACTCTTAACAGATGTCATCTTCTGAGGTCTTAAGAAAAAATCTCTTAAAATATCTCTACCGTCAGATTGTCTGCTCGGTGGTGACACCCTTCGCTACCGTTTTGTATTCAATTTCTAATAAATTCAATTAAACCTTTTTGTTTAAAAAAAAAAAAACGAACCCGTTTCTTCATATCAAGCCTCCTCCTTAATGCCGACCCATAAAATTCCTTAGAAAAATACAATCTCAAAATATTTATTGACATCTATCTACTCCTTGTCATGTTCCACAGATATACACACGAAACCTCTCCGATCATCTACAATTTATATTTTTATCCTAAAACAACATACCGCAACGCAACCGCCACTCATCATCATCAAAAACGTAATGTTGAGAAAATAGACAAAAAAATTAAATCCCAAAAGAAATAGACAAAAAAGGATCCAGCAGATCCTCCTCGATCATAAAAATCGATCTCATCGGTCGGTGTGACTGCAAAGATCAATTTCGTACCGCATAACAAAATCCAATTATGATTCAAATACTCTCTTGAGACAGGGTGAAGTTTTACGCATGGATGGTTAATTGTTATTTTGTATTTCTAGGTCTGTGATCTTAAGTCCGATCGGTGCGATGATGACGACTAAAAAATGATAAAACGTCCCGCAAAAGGGATTTACACAAAGAACTAGGAGCAGTCTGTTGCAGAAAACATCAATTTAGCACGGGATCTTGAGAGGCTCTTTTTTTGTACGGATCACTGATCTTTCGGCATCCCACGCCATCGTACAAATGGAAAAGTTGAGTTTTTAGGTGACAATGCTAATGGATGAGTTATAGTTAGCTAACGCCTTTTCGCATGTACTCTCTCGGGTTGAGATCAGAGGAATCTCTCACCGCTGCCGACAAAAAACCGTGCAAATTCGTTCAACCGATCGTTTATCTTTTGAGATGGAATTCTTCTTAAGGAGACCACTCCCTAGAAAATACATAGATTCATGTAGCTTCTGCTTTAGTTTTTGCCTCTATGTTTATTGCAATTAAATTGGGTATGGGGAATGTGCGTCGTCGTCGTCGCGACGACCTTTATTGTTTATGTGTATCTATGGGGGACCCATATCTTTTATTTTATAAATTAACTTCTGCAAGATCATGTACTCGACTTTCTACTAGAATAACAATCTAGATTCTAATCTTTGTTTTCCCTATTTCTTCCTTTTGGGGGGAAACATACAAAATTGCCTCATCGATGCGCGCAGAATTTGAATTTCAAAAACGACTACGCATTGAGTTTTATGATCTAAAACACGTCCACAACGAAAAAAGAAAGAATAGAATAAAAGTAAACAATAAAAATGAAAAATTGAGACTCAGATACAAATCATTGTTGTCCATTAAGCGGACAAAGTTCTCGGCTCGAACTTTAGGGGGGACATGCATGGAACTGAAAGTATCTATTGTCCGGTGGAAGATGTAGACATCTACGAAAATATTCTAATTTTCACTTAATTGAGTAGAGGTTTCCACTTTTAATTCTGCTCTAATGAAAGCAGTTATGAGTGGTCTCACGAGCTGAGTTATGTGGTAGGATTAATGTAATGGAGCGCATGCGCAGCGCGAGCATGGAAAAAATTATGATGATGAATATTCTCGAGTAAATTGTGTGGAAATGAGTTATAATGAAGGTGAAATGGGTAGGTATTCACGGGAATGTAATCCTTTAATTGTTGCAGAGGGAAATGATTTTTTTTTTTTTTTTTTTTGTATTTCATCCGGGTGCAAACGCCAGGGGCTTAATTGAGTTTTATAAATCGTTTTCGATTAAAATGAAATATTTGGGCAGATGCATAGAAGTGCACAGAGGGGTTTAGGTGCTGGTTAATTTTGATGGGCTCTGGGAAGGGTTGACGGTTAACGTAGAATGCATAATTCTTTTCTCATTATCAGTAGTGGAACAGTACCAAACGAAAGCGACGCAAAATTTGCATAATTTTATGATAAAGGTAAGGAATCTACTGGTGTACCATAGGGAAACCATTTCGGACCTATATTTGTTTGCATATTTAAAGGCAGCAGTAATCAAACAATTTTCGTCATGCACCTCCTAGCTGCCATAAAAAAAATAACGTGCACTCCAAATAACTACTTCGTTATTCAGAAAAATTAAATTTCCGGGTTGGGAACCAGATCATCAACATCATCAGGCTGAGCTTCAAAACTCACGTCGAGTATTCAAGTAAAAAGGCGTCACAGATGCAGGCAGCGCTTGCCCAGATGAAGAGGAAGACGCGGAGCATGCAGTGATAAAGCTATTGATTTTGGCAGAACAGGTCCTGTTTAAATTTCTCAGATCCTTGAGGAAGTTAAGACCTATGATTGGCCATAGTCGCCTAACAATGTTGCAATAGTTAACATGTCCATCTTCACTAGGTACATACCAGTATCTACTCTGCACATACCTATCTCAGGTAGTGAGAACCACAAAATGCCCACAAAATATAACTTGTTCATTAGTCTGGTATGCCGTATACATGTATACATAAAACTGCAGTGTATGGGGCTCTCTTCATCTTTACTACCACAGCATCTAGAAGATACGACAGACTTGAGGTTAACAATTATATACTTCAAAGGCTTCGAAATTAACTCACCTTGAAACCAACTGCCACAAACAACCGCAAATGTCCCAAAAGGATTTATATTAATGACCGTTAACACCCGACCAAAGTGAATAAAATTAAAAATAAATCAATCTTTGATCGCTGTATCGTGTTTGCATATTCATGGATCCGCAATTGTAGGGACTCGGCGAGAACACAGCCGGTGCAATCACGCAAGCGTCCCATTCCACTTCATTCTATTTTTCTCTTCGGAATAATTAGCATTCTAGAACTGACAAAACATTCTCAGTCTCATAGGACGAACATTGCATTGAATTTCTGCATGCAATGTCCACCCCAAGAAGATGACCATTAATTTTCGGTCATTTAATCGAAGACAAAACCCGAGAGTCCGAGTCTCCCATTGTCACACATGTGCACAGGACATGCGATGGCGCAGTTTTCCCAAACAGAAAACCATAGGGGTGTGGTTAGCCGCTGACATCTCATTGACTTATATTAGACCAGGAAAACTATAAAGTATCTCCCAAGCTTAAGAGCGCAGATAATAAATTAAATTAAATGGGGGACAAAACGCTCACCCAAAAAGGACACACGAAACGTTAAGTGACATTGGTTTCGAGGTAAACAGTGAACTGCAGCTCGGCCTATTGATCAAAAAGGACTTTGTGAGTTTTTGGGAAAATGAAAAATGTTCACGAATTAATGTAACAGCTGTTAGCTGCTGCTGCTCCCTCTTTGTGACAACACAACACATTAAAGGACATTAATTTCTGTTGTGACAAAGTCACATTGTATCCTCGAACGGTCGCCTTATATGTGTGTAAACATTCGAACAATATGGGGAATTATTTCCAGGATCAATATAATTTGCGGTTGTCATCCTTATTTTCCACACGGTGCAATAAAATGCGTCGGCAGATCTATCATGATCTTTTGTTAGTTAGAGAATCCTATTTCAAGGATCTCGCTTCGGTGACTTTGTGTCATAAAATCATAAAATGATAAACTGCCGGGTACAGGGATGGCAGGTAGAATTTTCCTTTTTTTCGTTCTCCCTTAAGGGATTCTTTTCTTTTCAAAGAAAAATTTTAAGAAGCAACAGCAGGATCATCATCATCAGCGATGCCAGTCACTGGGAGGAGTAACTCTGGCCACATCCTTTGCATTTGATGTCCTTTCTCGGTAAAAACACACAAAAATCTTCATGGTTTCGCCCACTCTAGACGTAGTATAGTCAGTCCTCAAGGGATGCCTGCTGTTGCAACCAAACGTCTCATCTTCCCAATCTTGGAGCCGCTGTGCCACATGCTTCATCGTGTCCCACCTCCTCGACATAACCATGTTTGTTCAAATAAACTTCTCTGATTTACAATAATTTATCGTGCCCCGAGAATTGTTTTATGGGAATTTCATCTTTGAGATTCTTTGTCTTTTGTCGGGCCATTTCGCGTGATATATGTGAGGAGAGTAGAGGCGCGTTTCTCTGATCATTAGATGTGTTTCAGCAGTTTCAGAACTCTCATTTGGAGAAAAGGAATCTCATTAACTCTTTCCCCCAAAAATACAAGGAGTATTATACTGTTGGCCGCTTTTGTAGGCTAGACATCGATCATTGGTGTGTTTAGTGGTTAATTTTGGAGGCGTACGGTAAGGCCATGAATCTCCTGGTGATTTATTCAATTTTGCTTTGATTGTATTTTTCTGGAGCGATTAATAAGTCGCGAAGAATCGGCGTTCCTTCTTCTGATTAAAAATGTTAATTCGATGTTGTTATTAGGGGTTTTCTGTTTGTGATTTAGTGTTATGTAAATGTACGTATACATGGAGACTCTTCAAGACAGGTTGATGAATGGCGGTGGAATATTAAATAAAACATTGTGTTGTGTGAGGTATTTTAACCTTTTGTAACGCACGTTGCTTGAAGAGGATACAAAAGGGATTTTCTGTTTGTAATGCGAATTGAGTTCTTTTTTCTTGGGGGGGCATTGTGTTACGGAACGCCACGTGTAGACAAGCTGAGAAACTAATCTGAGAGTGTCAAGATGGGTAGAAATTCAAATCATGTACAATGGATTTTATACTCTGTTCTATTTCGAATTTCAATTTGGATCAACTTGTTCATATCTCGAAGCCGCTTAAGTAATACATATGAATGTTTTCAACGGTATCCATAAAACATTGAGCATCAAAGCGTACAAGAACCTCTTATGACCCAGCCATAATAGGAATAAGCAAACTTATGCTAATGTCTAAATTGAACGAAAAGTTCCCTTGTCGAATTCAAAAGTTACCCACTTTAGTTAACTTCCATTTTTCAAGTATGTGTCGGATGTTACTTTACTGGTGATGGTACTACAATCCAGGGTTAACCTTGGCATCACCAGCCAGCTCGATCTTGTAGTAGCTGCCTCCAGTTTTGCACACAAAGCTGGTTGAGGTCCCTTTCCACTTGTGTGCGACACCTTAAGTGAGGCCCTCCTTTACCGTTCCTGAAAGCACCACTGAGTAATTGGACACACTTTTGAAAGATCGTACCCTGTTTAGCTTGAGAATTTTGTATACTCCTTTCAAGTATGATGTCAAAGAAATCACATGACAGCGCGCCACCTTGTCTTAGTTCTTTTCTGACATCAAAAGCCTAGGTGATATTGTTACCTAGGTGATTTTGTTATCTAGGTGATAATGTTACCCACCTTAATGGAACAGCGTGCATTTTTAGCAGGGATAGCTCTTCTCTATATACGCTATCATAGGCGATGAAAAGGTGGTGAGTATCGATTTGGAGTTACTGTTTTTTGTTTTCCAAGAACGGCCGTAATATGAATATCTGATCTATGGTGGCCTTTCCTGGTCTAGTTCACACTTATGCAGACTAATCAAATTGTTGACAAGAGGTCTTATAAGCGATGTTGAGGAGACTAATACCTCTGAAGTTGGCGCAATTCAGAGGGTTTTCTTTTTTGAGGATCGGGCAAACGATATTGAGGTTGCATTCCTTGGGCATACTTTCACCCGTATCTTACAGATAAGTTGAAGTATGCTCCATACCAAGTCACCCCCAGCTTCTTTAAAGAGCTCGTCAGGTAGAACGTCGGCTCCAACAGCATTGTTCTATTTAAGCTGAAGTTTGGTCGGGTGGACGGAATTGTTAATCGTCGTCATCCAGATTGAATGGAGCATTCTGCCTGACAGCGGAGTTTTGATCATCACCGCCGTTTAGCAGTCTGCAGATATGATGTTCCCGAATTCTCAGCACCGATTGTGACTCTGTTCGGGCTTTGTAATATTTTTACCTTCTGATAAAATTTTCGAACATCATTGCTGGTGTTTCTACATTGACTCGATCTTGCGTTTTGATGGTGTTCTTCCCTTCTCTTCTGCTTGTAGAAGTCGTAAGCTCCTCTCATCACCCTATGCAGCACCTGTACAGCTCGGGTCATAAGCAAAACACACTATCTACCCACTAGCACTCAAATCACTCCAATCATACAAATAAAGAGACATCTGTTGTTTTTTTTTTTTAATTACTATAAAAAAAGAAATCCATTTAATATTATTCAAAGTTTTTTGCTTTATTGAAGAGGGTACACTTTCCGATTATTTATTGTAAACAATCTTAATTTTAATGGCTGTAGCGGCTGTCTTGACAGTAGCTCATCCTGTCAACCCTATCTTGCAATATATTTTTGATGGTTCGGGGCTCTATTTCACGAATAGTTCGATCAATATTGTGCTTCAGTGCCTGAATCGTTTCTGGATCGTCAGCATAACATCGATATTTAACAGCACCCCGCAAAAAAAAATTCAACGGCGTCAAATCGCACCTCCGCAGAGGCCAGCAACACCACGATAATTGAACTTAGTGCGCAAAAGGATCGATTGTTGGGCGGCTTATATGGCACGTAGCGCCGTCTTGCACGGTTGGTGAATTATTCCGACCGAAATTTCTTCGCTTTGGTAATAAATTTTCAATACTTCCCAATGTTGTTCAAGCGTAAATCGATTAATTTCGCACCGCGGAGATATGATACTGCATTTCTGTCACTTGTTTGAGCGCAAAGGAGCTGTCAGTGTCAAAAAAGTGTCAGCAGATGGCGCAACCGTTATATATTAATCTGCTTTTTTAAACGAAATTTCGCAATACGACTGTACATTTTGCATTCTGTGTAATTTGACATACGAGTAACTCAGCGGTCAAGAAATGAAGACCAAAACATGCCCATTACGCGTACATTACAGAAAACTTTTCTTTTGCAAGTAATTTCAATTTTCATAAAACTTACCATGAATTTATACTTATTGTTATGATGCAAAAGCGATAGTTCTTATACGTTAAAGACACTATTAACGATCTAAGATTTCATCGCAATACATCCATAGTGAGACTAAAAAATGTTTCCAAATCACTCGAAATTTATGATTCTAAAACCTTTCCAAAGAGAACCTCTTGACCCACATTCTTTTTAAGCCTCGTGTGTTACTATCTCGAATCAAAACCACCTCACATACTTCATAGTTGTCCGCTTTAGAAATTCCATTATGTTTATAATTTATGTGCCCATTAGGACACAAGCTCTCGTTTGTGTTCCACTACCAATCTTATCAGCGCCACAAGAGCTGAATTAATTCTCTTGCACCTACTAATTAGTTTCAAACTTTTCCCTACCTCTTCTTCCCCACCCCACATCATCTCCTTTTATTAGAAGAGAACGAGAAAAACTTTTTTATTGTTACCTTTGTTTTGGTGAATGATAGATACTTCTTGTCTCAATTTAGAAAAAATGCAAATCCAACTCAAACTCGAGGAACCATCAATAAAACTCAAAGATGCGGATATCAAATAAAAGGAAACGACTCAGCTGGGGGCATTGATCGAAGCATTTTTTAACTGATAATTAAACTGCACAAACAACAACAAAATAGGGGGGAGAGAAAGAGAGCTTGCGGCATATAGTATGTACGAATATGTATACGTATATACCATCTCTACAATCGAATTAATTAAGACATTTTGGTAATAAAACTCCAGTGGTTCCACATTAATTTATGGTCACACGAAACGTACGACAGAAATGATCAGTTTTTAGTGGAAATTAATTAATTTATGCCCGCGGGATATTTGTGGGAAAAAGTCTTAATTGTATCAAAATACTGAGAGCACACGCGAGACGCACTGAATTCAGGAAGCACAATCTTCTCGGTTTTTATTAATTTTATAACTCACTTACCTGTTGTATGGTTACCGATGAATTCAAAATCATCGTCTTGATCCCAATGCTTGAGAGATAAATTGTTCAGTGGTGTTGCGTTTGCGAATTCAAGATTGGCAAAGTGCCAGTCTAAAATCTGACGGTCCTTTGATGAGAGATAAACATCGCTGGAAAATAATAAGAACAGAAGGGATTTTATTAATAGCGCGTGCATGGAAAGTTTTCAGCCGTGAAAGGAATTTAGGAACGAAGTATAAAATTAAAAATATTATTCGATCTAATATTTGTTTGTAGGTAAGTTTCGACTGTCCCGATTTCGATGTACTCAATTTTAGTTCGTAGCTAATCGATTTTTCTTGGACAAGTATGTGTCATTACGTTACGTGTACACTAGGCGACAACAAAATAAAGCATTGTACTTAAATTAAATTTGTTCATAAATTAACAAACAACAATATACAGGGTATTTCAACTGAAGTGTAACATAGAGAATACAATCACTCAATTTTTAATATGACCATCTTTAAATAGGATCACAGTGTCTAATCTGTCAGCGAATGCATTGCATAAATCTCGAATGGACTAGTGCATGTTTCAAGGTTTCAACGCTTTCGTAAGTTTTGTTGCTGACCTTGCTCTCCAAAATTACGAAGACGAAGGTCAATCTTCGGACGAAATGAAGTCAGGAACGTTTTCTTGAAGTCAAGCCTGTGTTGTCTTGGCTTTGTGACCGGGTACAGAGTCCTGCTAGACAATCCAGCGTCATTTTTTTTTAAATGTTTGGCTGCCATGGTTTTACATAATCTTCCAACACAACTTCTTGATAAACTCCGTCGTTAATTTTCACTGCCGCCGGCAGAAAAACAAGCACAGTGGGCCCATTCCATCACGGACGCTGGTTTTGGATGACGAAATGCCCAATTGATACAAATTGATAGCAGAGCGATCATTCAACCAAACTATTGTTTTGTTTGATCTGCTTCAACGCCTTCGATCTTTAGAGCCGCATTGCTTTCTGAGCACCTATAAGGTCTTGAACCTTTTGTTCTTTGACAGACAATTGAACGACAAATAAACTCTGAAGAGCGTTTGACATTTCGATCTGACGTTCCAAAGATATATCAGTCTGAAGTTGGTTGCACTTCAATTGAAATACCGTGTAAGTAAAGTCAGACTTTCAAATACCAAAATGATGGATTCAAAATGGAGCCCTACAAATTAAAAAAAATATTGCGAAGATAGACATCGATTCATGCATAAATATGTTTTCGAGGTCGCTAAATTTAGAAATAGAGTACCATTTTTGTTAAATTTAAGCATTTAATTTAAAAAATGAGATTTATGTTTTTATTTAACTTAACCATTTCTTCATTTAACAAAATTTACTTCACTATCCTACGACTAGTAATGCCAAAGTTACGATTTTTTGAATCTAGAGAAATATGTTTAAATTTAGCTTTCCTGCGTAGCTTTGGCATCCTTTTTCTCGCAACCCAAGCAGAACCCTGTAAAAATATTTTGCACTGAGTGTCAGAACACCACCAGGTATACGAGTATTGCTGCCAGTTTCGAACCAAATCACAGGGGGTCGTTCAATAGCCTCCATATAAGTTGAAATTACCATGTAGCAAACTTTCATGAACCGTCTCCTTCGAACAAGCCTAGCCCTTTTTTCATACCTAACCCTCGTAAGTACCCGTATACAATCAAAAAACCTTAAATGCCTTCAAACTTACCTCGGTGGATTCATTTCGATTTCCTTCAACTTTGCTTGCAAGTTTTCCTCTTCCTTATTAAGTGCTTCCAGTTCCTTAAATGCCTTATTCCATTCATACTGAGTGCTTCTTATCTTGAACTCATGTTCAATCCATATCTGATCATTGTCTCCATTTTTCGGAGGACGATTCTTGATCAACGCTTTGCCGCTTGCCTTGAGCCCTTGTATCTTCTCAGATAATTCAGCGACTTTATTCTGATTTTCTATAATGCTCTTCTGAACATTTGTTACATTCGTTAGATGCTGGACTTGTTTCTCTTTAACGTGTTTCTCTTGTAATTTGATAATCCATTCTAAAGCTTGCCCCAGGGATACTGGATTATTACCGGCATAGTTAAAGTCCAGCTGATGGGATAGGTAGCTGGCTGATTCCAAAAGACGGTTAAATTCACGTTCAACCTAAAAATACAAAAATTGATATACAAGTCAAATAGAGATCACAAAAACAGGATTTAAAAAAGTAGAATCCAAAATAAAACTTACGCCTTTGAAATTTAAATTGTCTGCCTAAACCGACTGCAACCCTCCTCTTTTGCATAATAAAAAGGGGTCCTGAATTAATTTTTTTTTTAGGAAATTTGTATTTGAAAGCCTACACCTCTTCAAATAAACCTCAAAATATTTGCTTCATGTTACGCAGACTCAGGATCATAATCAGAGATAAGGGAGGTTTCGGATTGAACGAAATTTTTCAAAGGGTGCGTCAGCGAAACCCCTCAGTTTTCAAATTAAATTTCGCCCAATTAAACGGCGTATTCAGTATTCTTGATGCTTGGCAGCCACTTTACGATCGAATTTCGTCCTTTTTTCTGAGTTGATGCAAGTCATCCGGGAAAGCAACATATGTTGAAGAGGGTCTCCGCGTAATCAAAACAATGAAAGACGAGCTGCAGGGTGCTACCGTAGATGATCTGCTGCTACTATGTGGAACTGAATTTTTTTTGCGAAAGGATAATAAATTAATCCACAATTTGATCCTGTTCTTCGGTAGAGAGTGGAAGAATATTATGCAGGTTTTTTTTCCAACCCTCCTTGAAGAGTTTGTCTATAGTTTTGATGAATTTCAAAACTAGAACAGAATGGTGGACCGCAAAATGCGGAAATACTATATATGACTTGCCCTTGGTGAATGAACCATGAAGGGGTTTGTTGGAAAACAACAACGGAACCGAAATTGATTGCACGATGGAAATTTGTAGACGCACAAATTATAGTTTCTAGAGCGGATCGTTGAATGGAAATGTATACATTTATCAAATTTGAAGGGCGTGCGCAGATGTTTAAAAAGTCTAGTTATATAAAAATTATACTTCTATTGAATTTTAAAGGTCAAAATTGTTCAATTGGATGTAAGCGGTTGGGTTGGACGAGATAATTTTTTTTTAAAAAACTGGTTAAGGAGGTGGAAAACGGGTTTTGCATTAGGTTTCAATGACTTTTCTACATCAATTTGTGCTTAGGGAGAAAATTACTTTTCCCATTGATCAATGTTTCTTATGGTTATCAGGGTCAGTTTTATATCGGAAATTGACTGGAATTTTTAAGAGTGATTCTCATGCTTGCCTTTGTTCAGCCAGGAGTCCCCAGCTTATTATTGGATAGAAATAACTGAAATATTGTCTACTAAGTTACAATCTAACAAGATAAGGGATGAACTTTTAGCTATAATAGCTTATTTTAAGTTTGAAGTCGCGATGACCTTGCAAGGTAATTACATACATAAGTCCCTTTCATTAACTGTAATGTACCATGCCATAACATCAGGCCCCCGCTAAAGCCTAAATATTGTTTATTGAGTAACAACCTAACAAGAAATTATTATACGTTTTTGTCCATGACAGCATATTTTTCAAGGGAAGTACCTGCATAGGTCAATTTTATTGACATGTACGAGGACAAAGTGAAAAGTTCTCGGCCTGACGCAGAGATGGCGTTCCAATCAGCAAAAATTTATGTTTCCTGCCTGGGTGGACTTCTCATTAGTTCGTATGACAAGTTTCAACCTGTTCTCTCAAGTAGTTTCTTTACCTGAATTTTTACAGTAGACGTCTTGCCGTGCATTTGAATGAAATATCACTAAATGTGATGGGTGGCACTCTGATTGATAGTCTGGTTGTATAAATTATCAGGGTTGTCACTGACGGGAAAACTACAGTCTTGAAAAAATGTACACTCACCAGTCACATGGAAGCAATCTTAGGACATTCATCCTACTCCTACTGAATAAGCACAACGACCTGCCTACCCCACAATCATTTTCGATGATTTTTCCCAATTTTGCCAAATTCCCATGGCATTTACGAATTTATTTCTCTACAATACCCCAAAATACCCAAACACCAATCACGCCCACACAAATGTAATTACAAATGTTTCCGCCCTCAAAAACTCGTCCAAAATCAAATATTTATTTTTTTCTGTTTATTTACAAATTCACTGAGCTCGCAGTGCAGGGTAATAAAACGTCGCTGCTGCCACTTCTCAAACTGAACCGCTCCTCTTTTTCCGCTTGCCCACCCACACGAAATTGAACCGCGAAATTTAACGAACCTTTACATCTTGTTAACAACTAAAAATTCGTCAGCAATTAATAATGAATTTATTGATTGTTATGGGTATGCCGCGCCGGACGGGTCTATCTAATTAAAAGCCAGACAAAGAAAACTCTTCTTTTTGATCCCTAAGGTTTGGTCTGGTCTGGTTTGATGATGAGTTTCAGCCAAGTAAGCCAAGCCAATTAATTACATCTCATGAGTAGTTTACCCACATCGATATGCAGAGGCTTAAGCTTTACTCACTCCACTGGAAACGCATGCACGCACGCACATTCTACATCTCAATCGGGTTCGAAGGAAATCAAAAGACTGACAACCGAGATTTGAAATTCAGTTTTATTGGATTATGACAGCGTCTCTCAATTGGAGTCAGAGAATGGCGGAGAAGATCAATTAGGAGGGAGAGCACAAAGGTAACCCTTTTTTCTGAAATTTTATGACAGTCGAGAGTTTTGGAATAATTCATTTGTCTGTCTGTCTGTCTGTGAGACGACGACGATAGTTGCAGGAAGTGCCACCTTGTTATGATGCGATTTACATACATGCCCCTCCTCGGTATGCACGCTTGGATGAGATGGATATAAACGAATGCAGGAGACGACAGCCGAATTGCTTTATGAGGCAATAGGACAGTCGTTGATTGAAGTATCTTTCATTTTCTAGAATTTAAATGAAGACTTTGGATTGTTTATGACTTAAGTACTCATTGGATCGGTGATCATAAGAAAGTTACGATCTGTAGGCAGGAATTTCTGTGGCGCTAGACTGAGTTTGGATCTTTGGTGGGAAATTGGTTTCCCCTTTTTCACTAAGATGTCTAGATGTCTGAAGCGGTGGATGTCTTAATTAGGGGTTTCCAAGCAAACTATGGTTTTAACGAGATTCTGGGAATGTAGGGTGCGAAACGATGTGCCTACACATTTTCTTAGAAACTGATAGGAAACTATTGTAAGAATGTAAGTAAAAAGGAATTTGTCAGACTCTACAAAAGGACGTAGCCTTGCAATCCGGTGAAACACCCCTGGGAGTACTCGTACCTAAGTAGTCTTTCCAATCACTATTGATATGAACTTTAGATACACGATGAGAGATAAAAGACGCGGAGGAAAGCCAAATTAAAAAGGGTCTCTTTCTATGTCTCTTTAGTGGTTGTCTGCGCTCTAGTCTATTATGAAACCACATCCCTACCTTGCAACCAATTGGAGATTTAAGCAATGGAGGTTTCTAACTTCTGAATGAAGCTTTCTTCTGACAAGTGCAGAGGAGATATATTCTCCCGCCGTGTCCTGTAATGACATCTACCGTTGTTCTTCTTAGTGATAACAGATTATATCCCGGTAGAATCTGAAAAGTTGTTTCATTTAATATTCCTATATGCCGCAACCTAGCATGGGCGAATGGTGAATTGCTCAGTCATCTCGTTAAGAGACGTTAGAAGCTTAGCTATCAGTGAATTTTTAGTCATGCATTCTTTGATCGCCATTATCTCCGCAAGGAAATCACAGAGGGATGCTAACGTTCAGCCTGTCCCCATGGTCAATCTTGGAGCCTTCTCTTCCTTACAAACCGTTAACTTAGACTGACTACCTTTTTGGCTCTCATTCGTTGGACACAAGTTTCGGAAAAAAAACGAAGACAATGTGCAAAGAAAATTTGCGCCAATTGCAGAAGGACATGAATTTGACCCTAAGTATTAACCATCATAGAGGGGAAAATGAAGCAACGATATCATTATGCAATGATCAAACGGCAAACATTTAATCCTCTGTGCTCAGCCGAGAATATTGCTGCTATAGCTGAGTGTGCGCCTAAACACGAAAACCTCAATGGCGGCATTATTGGCCTATTTTTCTTCGAAATATGAAGATTGCAACGGAGAGCGATACATAGGTATTATAAACATTTTTTTTTTTTTTTCTGCCAGAAACTGAGGAAATAAACTTGGACGATCTCTGGTTACAGCAAGACGGCGCTACGTACCATGCAAGCCATCCAACAATCGATCTTTTTGCGCACTAAGTTCAATAATCGTATAATCAACCGTTTAATCAACTATTTTATGCTGAGAATCCAGACAAGATTGAGGCACTTAAGCACAACATTGATCGAACTATTCGTCAAATACAGACCCGAACCATCGAAAATATACTGCAAAATTGGGTTGACAAAGTCAGGTCATCCTGCAGAAGCCGACAGTCAGCGGGGGATGATATACATACATCTAAAGATTTTCATGTCATCAACGTAGACCAGAAGTTAGGAGTTACTGATGCTACATTCGCCATCATTTATTGTAAGGATAAAGATTAATGGTCCAAGACGGCTGCCTTCAGGGACCCCAGAGGTTGCTACAAAACGGTCTGATACTAGGTACGATTTTATCCATGAAATAAACCGCATTTGAAAATCAAGCGCTTTTAGCTTAAAAGGTGAGGAATTTTGTCAAAAGCCTTACTAAAGCCCGTGGCAACGATTATTAAAGCTGAGTGATTTGAAATAACCAAAATATAAATACATAGGCGCAAGTACGTACGATATAGTCGTGCATTTTATTTTATTTATTTTTTTTGGGCAGACGGTACCAGTAACATATCTTGTTAGAGGTAGATTTAACTTAAAATAGTAATTACTGTTAAAATGTGTCTGTGGATAAGTCTTAATACATAGTTGGATGGTGTTCTGTCTTTCATTCAGTATAAGTAGCAGTTTCTTAGTGGAAAATAAATAAAATTTCATCTTTTATATAACTTTAGTTGGGTCTCAACCTGTGGGCAGGGAAAGTCCACTTAACCATCAGACGGCAATTAAGAAGTTACCCCTTTTAATGATCAGCACAAGTTGAGAGAAAATCCAAAGGAATCTGGAGTGTTTAAATATCGACTATTCTTCACAAAACCAATTAGTGTTTTGTTCTAGCAATCAACTCGTTGAACATTTCGTTTGATCCTGTTAGGAAAATCCCAATAAAATACCTTCCACACTCAGTGTTGCCAAGTTCGATGGAACAGTTTTAAGGATTTCCAGCTTTAACATTGACCAATTGAGCGCTATGTTAATTTTCTACAAATTTCTCTGTAACACTGCGACAGCGCCCCGAGATGCCTGTAGTACCGTCAAGAAGCCTATAGCAAGATGTGGTATGTCACCATACGGCAAGGAGGTGGGTTTTTGTCTACCACCTATGAGCATGGAGGTAAAACATAATTAGCAGACCTAAAAGATGGTGCACAGCTGGTCGTTCTAGCTTTTACAGCTTTAACTTTTACCTCTTTAACTTTAACTCGATTCATTGGGGTACATTATGCCGTAAGGATACGTTCTTGGTCCGCTTCTGTATCTTCTATATATCCGTGATGTACTGCAACAGGAAGAAAATGATCGAAAAAACAACTGTAAATTGCAAAGCGCTCTGAATAATATATGTAAATGAGTGGCCTGGCGGATCACTTTCATGTGCATTTCACTTATAAGAGAATGAACAGCTAAGCTTGTCTGTCCTTCTAAAATCGGTCCGTATTTCATTCGCAAACGAAGATAAATACCTCGGAATGACACTCGATGCAAAGCTGGAATGGAAGTCGCGCGTGAAAAAGAAACGTAAAGAACGTAAAGAACCAAATGCAGAGAAATGTACTGGTTACTTGGAAAATATTTCAAGCTTAACATTGAGAATAAGCTGCTTTTATGAAAGCAAGTAGCGTTGTACTAAAAAAAACTAGTGCCAATATTTTACAAACTTTCGAAAATAAAGTTCAAATAGAAATTGTCCATGCATCGTGATAGAAAAGAAACAACGATATCCACAGAAATCTCGAAATTCTTACAGTCGAAGGTGAAACGAAAACCTTCGCGTTAAAGCATATAATTCCATTAAATGGATATGCTAATAATACAGTCCTAGAAATTCTGGACGAGATAAATTTATTGCGCCGTCTACAAAGAATCAATCCTTGCATCTTAGCACAATAAAGATTAACCACGTCTAATTAGCAGAACAAGCAGGAACTTTCATTGGAAAGACACTTGCTACTCGTAATCGTAGTTTGCTTGACAAGTTTTAAGTAAGAATTTCACACTACGATATGAAAAAACAAAACTCCCAATTTGAGTGAAACGAGTTTTTCTTACGTTTAATTAGGATAAAACCAAATTCATATTTTCAACGAATAAAGACGCACCTGTCCACCGATTAAGAGAAAATGTCACTGTTGATAACTGCAAGTTGGAAGTTCTATTTTAGACCTACCCATGTCATAAATACTGGTACACGTTTAAACGCACTCATCGTGATACTATTATTAAACACATCCATTCTACATATATTCACAGATATTCATAGAGTGACATTTGTACTACGTTAACGCGCAAAAAGATTTACACAAAAGTCGTTTGTAAATATGGACTGCGGCGATATTAAAAGAAATCCCATGCCTCGCATTAGTTGGGACTCAACACATATAAAAGACACATTGGCCACTTACTTAGAGCCCAATTAAAGCAAAAACGGAATGAAAGATCGAAAGCTCTACGCCGATGGTACGCGCAATATGGTCACAGGAAAATTCTGTTCACGGATGAAAAAATGCTTACTATTGAGGAATCGTTCATGACATAGTCTATGTCCGGTCATCCAAAGAAACATCAGAACTCATTCCGCGAGTCGAAACAATGAGTCGTATGCAAAAATGTGAGCACGATCTCAGAGTCAGAGCTGACAAGCTTGAACTCACATGTGAAATCGATTGTGCGAAGCGGAACTCGGACTCAGTTTCATATGCAAAAAAAAAGAGATCGCTCTCAACAGCTCTGACTAGACGGATTTGAGTCAGATCTCAAAGCTCTTTTTCTTATTTAGTTGTGATTAGAATTTCTTAGCCGCAACTTAAATAAAAAAAAGTAAAGTCTTCTGAGAGTAATAAAGAGTGTGGTTTTCAACAGTGAATTGGATCACTTTTGTAAATTTTTGGTTAAAGAACTGAAGGAAAATAAAATTTTGCTCGAAAAATCACAATTACTAATGTTGAAGGCGAGGAAGACGGATGAAGTGGATGTAGTGCTAAAAATTATAGCTGCTTATAAAAACCAATTTAGTGAATTGAAAAAAAAATAAATAAAAAAGTGGTCAATATGAAATCTCGTTTAAAAAGCAAAACACAATACAAAACCGGAAATAAAAAAATAATTCTTAAGACTGGGAAAAAGAGTTCATAATTTTAATGGACTCCGAAAGTCTTCACCAACTGGACACCTTCTATTTATATAAATTCGATTTGTAACGAAATTTAACTGAAATTCAGCCATCTCAATAGTTGTATACTAACTGAGTAAGGGAAATACCATGCTTAAGAATTTACGAGATCGATTTCATGCAATCAATCATTTTCTCATCTTTTAGCATATCAAAACAAGCTCTGTCTCACATCGAGCTTTCAATTTGTGATCAATCTCAACCCTAAGATCGAGCTCACAACATGAGATCTAACTCGGTCAGTGTATTTTTTTTTGCATATCATGTTAAGAAAGATATCAGAAAAGTGAGTAAACAGATCGAATTCATCTTTTTGCATACGACCCAATGTGTCGGACTTCAAAGCTGCAGACAATTGACCGTCAGGCAGTCCAGACCTCAATTCTTTGGATTATAAGCTGTGGCCTATTTTAGAGACGATGGCTTATTCAACTCGACGACCAAATATTGTGCCATTGAACCGCGTGCTTATCCGTGCAGCGGATAATTTTTCAATGGACGAGGTGCGTGCTGCGACCGATGAGTGGCTAGACCGATTCAAGGCCTGTACAAATGCAAATGACGCCCATTTCGACTTGTTCGTTTTTGTTTTATCACCGTGTACCGGTATTTATGTCTTCTCTAGGTAGTTTAATTTGTAAACTGATGCCCTACGGATCGATGACCCTCCCTGCTATTGAGACAAGTATGACCCTGTATTGTTCACAATTTAAAAGAAGACATTTGTTGATTATTTTTTTAATACACCCTATTTTACTGGTTAACCAATTGGTCATACGCTACAGTCCAATAAGAAATAATGAAAACTCTCCCAATGAGATATCTTCCACACTGCGTTCCACAACATACAATCTGTCAAACTATAGATAAACTTTCAGTCTCTTGAAATTAAGTCCCCTTCCTACTTACCATATCATCTTTGTGCTTCTGCACTGGCTTCCCACCAGCTCCATACAATGGACAAGCCTGTCTTATAGGCACCATATCCATGCCAGTCTGTTTGCTCAAAACCGTCATTGGATTTCCCCAAATCCCAGTCACAACCATTGCCCCCAAATCAGCGATGTAATTGTTCTTCCTGAAGGTAGCAATGCGTCCTCCAACTCGATCACGAGCCTCCAGCACAATAACATCCATCCCAAACTGCTGCAGTTGCTGAGCAGCAGCCAGTCCAGAAATTCCCGCGCCAATCACAATCACCTTGGCGACTTTTTTAGTCGGAATTGGCTGCAACCGTTTGAAGATCCCAAAATTAATGAAACCATGACGCTCGAGGAACGCATGAATGCGTTTAACCAAATTCGGATCACTGTCAAACGGTGGTTCCATGTCCTTGACTGCATTTTCAAGAATCAACTGTTGCTTTGGATTGTCGATCCACATCTGCAGCAGCCTATTGCGGATGTTTAGGAACACCCTCTGAGCGACGAGGCCAGTTTTGGTGATGTCAGTGAAGCAAGCGGCCTCAGCTGATGTCATCTTATCGAATGGAATGCGAGATTGAAAGGCAGCCCCCTCCAGACCGGTGAGGATTTCCTTATACGCCTCAGCAGCTGCTGCGGCAGCCTCCCGAACATCGACGATTTCCTTCGGATGCGGACTCCTCGCATAGTCTGACTTCTTCGGCTTTTGCAGACTGTCTGAGCGACGCTCTGTAGATGGTTTATTGTCAGCAATATCTGTGGCACTCTTGTTCACATAGTATTCAACCTAAAAGAAGAGTTTATTGCGAGCGACTTCCTTGGAGTAGATGGGAACCCCTCCACTTACCTTCGGTTTCCGTCGACGACTAGTGCGTCGCTCATCTGCATTCGAAAGGTCATTCGAATCATCGTCGTCCTTGCCTTTAAGGGTACGGCGTTTTGGAATATCGTCCGGTCCACCCGTGCCGTTATCAGATTCATCGCTTATCAGTGTTACATACTCGATGTCGCTGATACCGGCATTTGCGGTTGGCGGCTTGTTTTCCATTGTCGCGCGCGATTTAACAAACGAAAATACACCAAACACTCACAGAACGGAAAAAATGTCACTCGAATTCACGAAAACACACGAGGAACCGAATATTTTGAATAAAACACGAATTTACCGGCCGCCTACTGCACGACTGCAAATCGGAGTTTCGCGATTTTTTGTTTATAAACTGAAGACAGTGACATTTGGTAAATGTCAGTTTCGGCGGTTCTCCGACTGGATGTGACATAATGAACTACCGCGGTAGAGTGGATTGTGTCAAGGGTTTCGATGTTTATTTTCGATGAAATTTAATTCTTGTGAAATTAATTCATACAAGCCTCACGTTCTGCTGAAATTTTATATTTTTTCGCCACACAGAATGTGTGAATCAATAAATTAAATAATAATTTAATTTTAGGGTGTTTTCGCGTTATTTGTCAGTGGAGTTGAAATACATGGGCCATATGTCTTACGTAGTAGTAGTGTGTCATAGTAGATGGCGCTCAGGGGAGTGGTCGCAGCAGATATGTAATAGAGGTAGAGGTATATTAGTAAAACAACATTTTTGTAACACCAGTTTTCTTCGAATTTGGATAAACGACGGAATAATTATCTGTCGGATATGAAAATAATTTTCTTCACCTCAATTTCAATTCGATTACAATTTATTTCATTCGATTACGGGGTTATTTATCATATTCTTTTAGGCTATGAAATGTATCACGAGACTCAACGTATGTGCATCTGAAACTGCTGTAACACAGTCCTGGGTGAAGGGACTCGTAACGTTAGGAGAAAATGAAAAGCACGATCGAGAAATGAACTAGTAATGAACACATTGAATGGTAGTCAAACGTTGAGAAAGTGCGGTGAGGCCAAAGTAGTTTTTAAAATGTCAGTACCAAGCAAGAAGTTCTAAGCATGTATCGAGAATGGATTAAATCGATATTAGAGGTATCCACTTTATAATAATCTACAGAAAATGACCGTGAAAACAATATTTTTTCAATATCCATGATTAGTCAGCTAGTAGAGAAAGGGATATATACAGGGTTATTAATTTCGTGCTTTAGGATTTTAATTTAAATAAAATAAAAGGTATTAAAGATTTCAATGAAATTTGTTCACTGTTTTAAATTTTTTACTAGGCTTTTCAAACTTCTATTCTTGGGAGGTAATTTTCGATAACTTTTTGGCACATTTCGGACGTCAAATCGTTTAACCTGTAGTCATATCTAATTCCATACATTTTGACTTAAATTCATTTAATTTTAGTTTGTCTGATTTGAGCCAGATGCTCAATCTAAAAGGTCTCTTTTTAGAAGTCAACGATGAGGATATCGTCTGCAAATAGTGCAACCTGAGAGTATTTGAGTACACTTTTTATATCCTTAATATAGATGATAAAAAGTAAAGCTCCAAGTATAAATACATACCTTAGGAACACCCATTATTATCTCGATACTGCCAGAAGGAACACCATTCGTTCGTTGTGTTCACCCACTCAAATCCACTTCAGATCAGTATTGCTAATATTCACTTGATTTGTACAAAAGAATGTGCCTATCAAAGATCTCGAAGTCTCTTTTAAAGTCGAGAAAAACAGCGCTGACGTAATTTTGTTCGGCAATTTCCTCTACTTCTAAACCCAGATTGACTTTCGAGGAACAGATTGTTCGATTCGAAATACTCTTCTATTTGAATATGAAACACCTTTTCCAAAATTATTTCATATCGTTAATTGGACGGGAATTTTTCCAAATAATTCGGTACCTTGGACTTTTTAGATAGGGGTCATTGCTGACCCGTTCCACATTTAAGGAAAGAAGTCACTGCACATGGAGTTATTTATTACAAGCGCAAAAATATCTTCGATTATGTTCAATGCATCCAGCAGCATTTTAGCGCTTATACGCGTAGATTTTGAAATAGTACCCACATTTAGGTAACATTTATACAATTAAATTTAAAAGTTGCGCCGATGTAATCGGTTTTAGGAGTAAAAAGAACAATAACGCCCTTTACGAAAAATGTATTGAATTTGTCGACTACCTATTTTTTATATAAGCACCGTTAAAGTTTATATTTTTATTGAATCTTTATGTACTTCTTCATACTAAGAAAATTGTATGATGATAAAATTTTAAAGTCAGCAGTATTTGAAATGTATTGGAATATCAGAAAAAAATGCAGCCAAATTGTATCTAAACCGTTTTTTCTAACTTTGACTGACCTGAACCAGTTCAGTTCAATAACAAAACGTTGCTGTTGTTTCCATTTCTTCAAATATAAGCATGTATGCAATTGAAAGGAGACAAATTGCTGTTGAGTGGGCTGGAAAAACGAAGCGGGAAAACATTGTTCATTATTTCAAATCCTTGTATAATAAAAAAGAAAGTACGCTCTTATTCAACAAAGTGCGAACAAAAGGAATTGAATTTCTTTCATGCCATTTGAATTAGTTCTATCCATGACAAATCTCAGCAAAATTTGTGTTTTGGATAAAAGCGGCTTTAGGGTCCAGAAAATACGAATATGAATAATAAAAATATTTTTTTGGGTAAAATCCGACTAACAAAATCCTTAAAGACCAATGCAGTAGCAATGGTACGTGGAAAATATCAGAAGCCTCCTGGCATAAACCGTTTTGATAAAAATTTGGAAGAGGGTAAAAAATCACCCCAACATACCTTGCACCTGATTCATCGAATTTTTATTCACTAAGTGATTCTTGAGTTAGACTTCTGAGATATATGATTCGAATATTTTTAAAACTCCTCCACATTAAAATTTCTTCTGTCGTTCTCGAGCGAGCCTTGTGAGAACGAACAGACAGGCAGACACGTTACGAAAAATACCATCGTATACACAGCGTTGCTCAGGATTAATGAGGAAGCCAAATTATTATTCAATTAAAATAACTGTACGAGCCCCGATTCGCATTTGAACAATTTTTTTTTTTTTTAATCATTTCGGGAACAGATACTGTAATTGAAAGAAATTTAGACCGGCAAACATTTTGTTATTTTGTTTTTTAACCAGCAAAAAATAAATATTATTGCTTTCAAATCTCGCCTCTCGAGGAAGCCAATACTTAAGACCCATTAGCTAGTCAATGCGTGGGACACCTGCGCCCCCCAAATTATTTTTTTTGATTTTTTCTATCCGAAACGCTCATATAAATTTTATGAAGCTTAATGAGATACAACTCTTTGGCACAAATGTACTTTTTAGTACCAATTTTCGAACATCTAATTTCTTTACCACCAATTGCGCATGGTTCGTGTATCAGCTTAAATAGTGGATGTTCGGGGGTAGATTTCCCTTCACCTGGATGAACAGGAAATTCCCGGATGTGACGTTGCAAGACTTGATACCCAACTGGATAGAATTACTTCTGACAAAAGGAATCGAAAACAAATACTCCCCCCAAAGACCTGTACAGCGACAGAGTGCACAGATAAGCCCGATCGGTTGGATTTCTTTGAACACTCTTTCTGGATAGATCTGGTGGACGCCTCGCATTCTCTCAATCACCTACCAGTACCTCAGTATCTGTTGAGTACTCGTTATCGCCGTATGTACTGTGTGCACAAGAAATTCATTTCAATAACGAAAAGTATCTGTCTTTAAAGAACGCTCTGCTCTCTGTGTCGGTTTCCGCGATTTGATCGCGGTTGTTGTTGTTACGAGTACTTCCCCGCTGTGTGTTGTCCGCAAGAGAGCAATTCTTGGCTAGTTTTCGGCGCATGACGCTCGCTCTTTCAGTATTCCACACGACACGATCCATCTACACAGAAACCAGCTCCTACCCAGTTATTCGCGTGCTATCTAGTGAAACGCAACGCAAAGCGTGGCACTGGCTGAATAGCTCTAGATCGTTCAGTGACAACAAAAAATTGCGAGGGCATAGACGGAATAGTACGAAACGATCGATAAACAAATTCGCGGATAGCAATTCGATTGTTATCAGTTCAGAGTCTTCGGATTTTATTTGTTTAATTTCGTTAGGCTTTTGTGAAACGGGGAAAAATATCTCCAAAAGGTGAGAATGGTGAATATCTATATTTGGTGACAGATTTATTCGTCTTTTTTTTTTTAGTTTGCCTTTGTATTGTTTTCCCTTGTTGTTGCCTTGTTGACGACGATCGTTTATCTTTTCTTTTTGTTCCTTTACTTTGTTTTTGTTCTTGTCGTAGATGAGTGAGTGAGTGACCGCGATCATGCTGAGTTTGAATGTGTGTACCCGATGCGTTGTAAAAGTTGTAAAGCAAGGGAAAAGAAAACAAAAATAAAAAAAAATAGAAAACCAGATAAAGAAAAAAAAAATGTTTGTTGATAAAAATAGACATGCCGACGTAGGACGAGGCTACAAAATAAAAATAAAAACTGGAAACCGTCGAAGAACTATGAAAGTGGTAAACATGAGAGCGTCTGAGCTATTGCACGAGCACGGCATTGATACGAGTATGCTGAGAGAGGAATCCCAGTGTTATGAATTAATGCAGATGATTTCTCTTCCGCTTGAGAGGATTGGGTGAGCGTTACTAGCGAGTCGTATTTTTAAGGTGAATGTGGGAAATGCCCAGAGGCATGTGTGGACAAAGCGAGTTAATGTTGTTTATGAAGCGTATCGGTATTAAAAATATCCGACCTTGCTTAAATTAACAGGTTTTTTTTAACTATAATGTTATTACCCACATACGTGTTGGTAATTAACTTACTGAAAATAGACTGGGATTTAAAAATGCTAATTAGTTCTCTTTTGTATCAAAATTTAGATCCAGAGAGTGGGCCATCTGTTGGTTTCTTTTTTGAAATTGCTATAAAAGAAAAATCATTCAATAGTTTTCAAAGTTCTTTGCTTTATTGAAGAGAGTTCACTTTCCGATTATTTATGAAAGATAATTTAAATGGCATATAACACCGATTTTTAACGGTATCCCATCAAAAAAAAATGTCCGGCGGCGTCAAGTCGCAGCTCCGCGGAGGGCAAACAACATCACCAAAACAGCTGATTACACGATTATTGAATTTAATGCGCAAACGATCGATTGTTGGACGGCTTGTATGGCACGTAGCGTCATTTTGCTGGAACCAGAGAACGTTCAAGTTCATTTCATCTCCGTTGACCATAACGTTGTTGCCATCTTCATCTTCGAAAAAAAGTGTGCCCAAAGGCGCACAATTAAAAAAATGTTTGCACTAGACGTCATACCCCTTTTTTACAGGATTCCTGACGTACCACAGAAAGTGACTGGAACTTGACTCCATTGATGGACAGCGTTCGCGAGCAAAATAGTGTGCGCCCTGTTGTGGAAACTCCTTTTAGAGAAACGCTTATCATTTTCACTTAGCAAGAAATCGATAAGTTAATGGAATTCAAATTTGTTTGGTAAAAATTGTAAAGTGATAAGTGGTTGGAGAAACAGGCATATGTTCGCAATAATATCAGCTTCAATTGGTTTGGAAAAGGCCATTGAAAGAAGCTTGATAGTAAACGAACTTTTCAAGCGCTATTCACAACTTCACTTTATAGTCAATTCTGTGGTACGAGGAAGGAATCTCTGACTCTAGCGATTTGTAAGGTATTTCGAATTCTAGCAAAGGCTCTTAATATTGGACTGAACACTAAGGCTACGTTTCCTAAACTTCAAATGAAGACTATGTATTGTAAATACCTGCAAAAGGTGTTGAAAGCATTTTTTTTTTCACTTTAAATGTTTTTCTGATAGAGGTGTCTATATATATTAATTTAGTCCTATAAAGACTCATATCTGGGCTAGGTTGAAGCTTCAGCAACGTGGCTTTTCAATTTAAAATTTCATCAACGACTTTCTAGTTCCTTTCAAATCTCCACACTCAAATGTTGTAGTAATGTGACGCTTTCACCACTTTGTGTGTGGATGTGTCCTTCCAGAAGGAACCATCTGTACCGCATGAAGATGAGAGAAATCTAGCGCCGTAACGAAAAAATCATCATCAACGCACTGGCTAAACAAGCCGAAAGAAACAGCAAGTAGATGGTACAGCAGAATCGTGTACAGAATCACCAAAGAGCTGATAATGGTCACAGCTTGCGCCAATACCCGATGAAAAGTTTGGACGGGTCTCTGCTAATTTCTGATGACGACCAACTAAGGAGATGGAGGAAACATTCTGCGCTGTTTTAAACAGCATGGTGGACGAAGGTTTGCCCCAGAATCAAAACGATTTGTCCAACGTCCAAAATTCCAGAATTCATATCTCGCCTCCCAGTAAGGATGAAATCGTAGCAGCGATTAAAGCACATAAACCAAACAAGGCGGCAGGACTTGATGGCCCTCCCGCGAAGTTCTATTAGACTTCGCCAGCAGTAACTGCAGACCTACAACTTCCATTACTGGAGAAGGTTTGGAACAGCGTCCTTGAAAAATGAAGGAAAGGAATGCTTGTTAAGCTTCCAAAGTAAGGCAATTTAGCAGAGTGTGAAATCTGGAGAGGCATTTGCGTGCTCCTTGCAGTTGCAAAAATAATAGGCAATATAATCCTCGAACGCATTAAAGAACATCTAGATAGTACTTTCGATAGTGAACAAACAGGTTACGGATCAACGTCAAACAATGCATCTAGTATACACATCAGCATTGCAGGATAATAGGTCTAGAGAGTAGAAAACTTCCGTTACCTTGGAAGTGTAGTCTCAACTGACGGTGGTACCAAATTTAACGTTAGCAGTCGCATATCTAAAGCTAAGACTGCATTCGACATGTTATCTAAAATATAGAGAAGCAGTGCAATCAGCTGCGACCGTTCCACTCTGACGTAGAATCGGTGAAGTTTTATGGCTGCAGTACCTGGCAAGTGACCACCAATGTCAGAAAACTTTTGTTAATCGCTATCTAAGAAACATATTACGAGTGTTCTACCCAAATCGTATCCCAAACGAACAGATTTATGAGAAAATGGGCCAGGAACGTATAGATATGATTATACAAAAGCGAAAGAATAAATGGATTGGTCACACCCTACCTAGGGACTGAAATTGTATTGCCTGACAAGCAATGCAAAGAAACCGACTAACATAACAAGGACAATCGAAAAGGAACCTCGGTAACAGGCATGGAGCTGGTTAGAGTTGAAACATATCTCCAGGAGCCGAACACGATGGGGCATAGGAGTGATTGATTCCCTAAGACCCATGAGGAGACACAGGATCTCAGTAAAGTAAATAATAATCTTCCACAAAACTCAAAAACCAAACAAACAAAAGTCAACTCTGCCTCTGTCTTATACCTTTCTTCCTTCATCTGATGAAAAATATCAAAAAATATGTGAACTTGACATCATTTAGACCAAACGACAAATAAAAAAAAAAAAAAAAACAATTGTACAATAATTTCAATACGAAATATGTATATTCTTTACCTTACCCCAATCAAACCCAAGCATTGCCAGTAGAGATTTCGTCCAAGTTTTACGGGAAACAAAACCAAGAGGTACAACATGTGGATTAATTTCTTTGCTTCGAAAATTTAATTAAAATTATGTCACTTATTCTTTAGAGGGCTAAAATATGTCACTTATTATGTCAGCATAATTTGAATTTGAAATTATGTCACCACCAAAATAATTATGTCACCAGTGACATACATTTTGTCACGATGACAACACTGGATACAAATTGTAGATTTGCATGCTTATAGAATTAGCAACGATGTTTGCTCTGATGAAGACAATACTTACACTTTAGTATGAGTGGTTAGTGTGTTGGTGGGAAGTTCAGATTCGAATCTCAGTAAAATATCAAAAAATTGTTTACATTTCGATCTCTCCCGAATGTCTGACTGACAAACGTTCAAAAGTTAAATTATCGTGACAATAAAACTCTAGGTCCCAACCACACACAACAGCAGGAATGACTGAGAGAAGCTAGGCTATACCCCTACATTGGCTGGTAGTTTCTTCTACATCTACAGTAGGAGGCTAATAATGTGGGTTACAAGCAAAATATCCTTAAGTCTTTTAGGAAACAAATGAATAAATTAAAATTTGTCTTACGGAGTATTCATCAAATTTCATTTTCATGCCACCTGTTTCTTTAAGAGTAATCCAATTCTGGGGAACCTTGAAATCGGTGTCGATTAACAGCTAAATAATAGCTTTGGCGCTGAAATTTTCTTATCAAAATGTATAAACTTCGTGAACTCTTTACATATGCAATTTTTGCTTTCATTGTTCAATTTGCTTTTTCTAGAACGAAAGTAGATCAGTAGGTGCGCTCCGTTTTAATTATCAAAATAAATACGAAATATTGTCAGCGAAATCCACACCAAATTGTATTCTTTTACTCATATTGAGTTATTTTTGGAAAGAATAGAAATCTTATCATCTATCCACCTGTGGAAGATTGTTCAATTATTTTATTGCCCCTCTAGTTATCAGTTCAATGTGAGGTGACCTTGCCTGATCAAATAAATACCAAAGCATATCTCACTCAAAGACCAACCTTATCAGCTGTTTTCACTGCCGACTGATTACAACCCACGGGACGCTTTTATCCCCTAGTCATTTACATTTCTTCCAGGCTTAAGAAAATTCAGATAAAAGCTCCCCGTGTTGTTGATAACAATTTATTATTAAAAAAAAAGTGGAAAGTTATGAGAACATAGCGCAAGTAATTAGTCAACTTGTAGTTCTGACGTAAGGCGAAGTCTAATGCTAATGCCGCATTGCAAATTAGTGACAGTCTTAGTCTTAACCTTAAATATTTGTTCTATTTTTTTTTCTATTTACTATGTAAATACAATCTAGACAGGTAGTTATGTCAGAGTGTCTTAATTGCCCTTTTTTTTATTATGTTTCTCTCTTTTATTGTTTACCGGGTGTTAGAGTTCACTGGTCCCGAAAGTCAAATGGAATCAATTAAAGCTGACAACTAGTCCATAGAGTCTGGCGGAGACATTTTGATCCCCATTGTTGTTTTGATTGCATAAATTGTTTATTTAATTTGTTGGCTGTGTATCTTTCCGAGATGCCTGACATTGAATGAAAATAAATTATTTTGTAAAATATGTGAAGATTAAGCACACATAGCGAATCAATTGATGAAGCACGTGCTTGAAGAGAGTTGGTATTACACTGTCATTACAAATTGGGACTTTCCTGTCTATATGGTGAAATGGAGTTGGATTTTCCTAGGTTATAGGTTTTTCAATCAAATTGAAAGCCAAATATTTAGGTATTTATATTCATTAATTGACAGATGACTGATAATGTCTGAATATATAATGATTAATGCGTTGCAGTTAATTTAATCTGTAGTTGGGTCGTCAACGTTGAGTGAGGGTGATTGAGTGGAATAAATTGTGGGATGAAATTTTCATACACAATGGTGTATTAGGCCTCTTAGGCTACTATAAAAATAAGTAAAAAATGCATTCATTCCTATGTAAGTTATTTTAGTAGCATCATTTCAAGCAAAAAATTCCAAAACAATTTTTAGCAGAAAATGAATCAAGATCTGATGAAGACTGACCTTAAGGAAACCACAGAATAATTGATTTCAAATCTCATAATGCTGTCTATGCAGAAAACTAGAAAAGGAAACTCGTTGCTGACCCTCCATTCTAATTCTAGAGCTAGAGTGAGATCACTATTCTCTCTCATCTAAAATTGTGCTACCTACCTAAAGAACGACGTTAAAATCATTTTCATTGAAACTTGTAATGCTGTTCCTTACTGACAGCAGACTTTTGCTATGTTTTATGCCGCTTTAAATGCGAAACTCATTTGCGTTACATGGTCACGCAAACCGATCATAACTCTAAGAAGAAAATTTATGGTCTTCAGCTATGTGATCGGTGCCATTTAATATTCCTCATATTCGTTTTAACGTAGTCTCTTTTATACATTTAAAGAAATTTGCCATTAAGTATATAGAATGAATTCGACTATCGATGGTTACGAACTGAATAATTTCAACTACCGAATGATTTCGTTCGGTCAGGCGAGCCTCCTGCGCCACAAAACAGGATAAGTGTCGTATTGGCTCTGAAACGGAATATAATGCCTCGGATAAGGACGGATACTTTGTTGACGACCTTTGGCTATCGTACACGATTGGTTTCTGGAAAGTCAAAACCCTCCTCGACTTACTCCAGGAAAGGCCTCAAAACGCCTTAAGCGTTAGTTCACGCGATATAAGATAGATATTTTGAGGCTGAGTGAGATAAGACAGTTCAATGCTGGGGAATACCACTCCCAAAAAAAAAACACTGTCATGTTAGACTAGTTGCACGAAGCAGCCTCATAACCAGCGAATATCCAATCAAATTCATCACATTGCTTCAGAAATTATCTTCTAGGCGTCCGAAACAGACGTGGAGCCGATGTCGGACAAGAACGTGATCACCGTCTTATGTAAGCTTTTATACGCCTTCGTACTGCATCCGTCAATAGCAACCGCTTAAACTTGCTCAACATTATCAGGTTTAATGCCGACAGGCTCAGAGATCCCCAAGTGTGCCAACAATTCAGGCAAACGTCAGTATATCGACTCACAACACTTCGCTGCAGTCCTTTCCCATGAGTTTTTCGAAACACCAAATTTCCGAATTCGCACCGAACTTCCCAGCAAAACCCTAAATAACAACAGCAAACAAGTCCCTCAAGAAAATATTGATAGCATCTCTGCCGAACAAAGTATTTCACACGTACGGCGAGCGTGAGGAAATTAGCAATTTCCGCAAGAGTGGAAAAGGGATGATCACCAAGTTTCCGAAAAAGGAAATCTGATTAATTGTAGAAAGTGAAAAGGTATATTCGTTCTCCTGACCGTAGCTAAGATAATAGAACGGATTAAAGAACATTTAGATTCAATTCTCGACGTCGAACAGGCAAACGTTCGTTCTGGATCTTCCTGCATCGACCACATAAACACCTTACGGATCCTAATAGAGCAATGCGCCGAGTACAGGTCTCCGCTACATCTACTGTTTATCGGCTTCGAGAAGGGTTTGGACAGATTTTATTGAGTAAAAGGCAACAAAGGCTATCTACGCTGAAGATGTTTGTCTACTTTCACAACGGATAACGAATCACCTGATGGCCCAAAATCTAGAGGCTGAGGCAAGATGCTTAAAATATGTCGTTTCCAAAGGGCAATTTTTTTCGATTAAGAAGCTTTTCATAACAATTTTACTCTCGGATGTTTGTCAGACATTCGCGAGAGGTAGGACACTTTTTTTTAGTGCTTTCTGGGATTCGAACCTTCAGTCTCCTTTCAGTGATCACGCACTTAATTCCTGAGCCACGGCGCTCAGTTTAAAATCGATAAAATCTGATGAGTACCTATCAAGTTTCAGTCCTGTGTTTAGACCAATGACTACCAAATGGTTGATTGTGACCTTTCCTCATGTAAAAATCAAATCAATTTCTTGACGAAAGATTTTAAGCCTTGATATAATATAGCAAACAAGTCTGAGTGGTGTCCCTATTTTTTCTGCTGTTTTTAACAGATAGTGAGACTAGCAACGGGTATGGCTGTCTTTCTACGTTAAACTTTTATAATTTCTTTATTGTAATTAAATAGTGTTCTGAGTTTATGTTGAATTCTGGGAACCTTCAGACAAAATACTGCTGGAATACCTTGCATCTGTGGCCATGCTATCAATCAAGTCATGTATTAAAGTACATATTGACATTCTAGCTAGCAGAACATTTTCCACAGCCCCAAAGTCGGTTAAGTTGGATTTGAACGTTGTGGATTCATCCTACATGCATCCGAGAGCACACAGAGTAGTAAAACTTTACGCATTTTTATATGTGCATTCTTGTTATACTTAGCTGCTGTCAGTTTTTTTAACTTCACTATTTATATTGACATCCTCTCTAAAGTCCGTTCTAAATTAATTACGCATTGTATCTCTCACTACAATTGCTCTCTTTTTCTTTTTGTAGAACAACAATTAAATTAAATGTACTTTCTTTCAATACATACTGTCAACTTCAGACAGACGATTAAGTAATTTACCACACTGCGATACAACTGACATGAGACATGGGGAAATGTGATTATAAACTTAGTATTTTTGTACGTGATCTCCGTCTACATGTTCCATTTTGCTGATTTGATTACCTTTTAATTACTAGGGTGATGGAAAATGTTTGCCATAGCTAGCAGGATGGTTGGTGTTGGTGTAAAAATAGCAGGTGGTTACAATATAGCTGCAATGAAGAGCTAATGACCATTTACTTAGACTGATTTAATTCTAAGGAAATAAATTGCTGTATCATCACAGGGGTTACTTTTACTGCATATTGCTTATCTAATCAAATGATTTGCGAGTTTCAAATGACGAAAACAATAAAATCTAGACTAATTGATAAGAAAAATTTTATCTAGGAATTGTTGAACTGCAATTAAAAGTTAAATTAATTTCCTGATTGCGGTATTAGTGTACACGTGAAAGATTTTATTTGAATTAAATGGTAAATAACTAATAGTTGTTAAACTGAAATATTATTTTCTAAAAATGCATCATTGTTTTGTGAATACTTAGTTTAAATGAGACTTATTGGAGAATTTGCGATGCTACTCGTGATTTCCATGACGATTTTAATTATGCTACTGCTAGACATAGACATGACATGTAATCACGAAGTGTTAAATTGTACATATTTAAACTTTAAGCCAGATGTCAAATTGCAATCGGAAATTGTAGGTTACGTAGAACAGATTCAATGATCCAACAACATTAAATCACGTCAGATTCTATAGAGGTATTCACTATTCATGAAAATAGTGCCGTATTACTTCAGACAAAGGATCCTGATATATGACACAGATGATGGTCCCAAGGAGTATGCTGTGTCAGGAGGGGTACCGCAGGGATCTCTGTTGGGCCCACTCCTCTGGAACGCTATGTAGAATGAGGTACTCAACATACCTTTATCAGAAGATGCTACGATTTTGGGATTCGCCGATGATGTTGCGATAGTCGTGGTCGCCAAGCTACTGGAAAAAGTGATTCAAATAAGCAACGACACAATCGGGATAGTTCAACGTTGTCTGTAATCTGTGGGCTTAGAGCTGGTAGAACATAAAACAGAAGCGGTACTAATCAGTAGCAAAAAGAAGAGGGAAACAATCACTCTTACGATAGGAGGACACCAGATTACATCGAAGCACGCCACCTAGGCGCCATGATTGATACAAGGCTTTCCTTTAATGAACACCTGGAATATGTTAGTGGCAAAGCCTCACGAGTGAATAATTTACTAATGCGCATCATGCCAAACCATCGGGGACCAAGATATAGCCGACGCCGGCTTTTACTCTACGGGGCATCAATATGGGCTGAAGCCATGAAAGGTAAATCATATAGGCGTAAAATTGAATCGATATATCGACTCTGCGTAATAGAGTATGCTGTGCATTTCGCACAATGTCGGAAGATTCAACCTATGCTATCGCACAATTACTCCCAATTAACATATTGGCTGAGGAATCGCAAAAAACATATAAAACTAGGAATCAGGCGCCTGTGTTAATCGACAACGAAACGAATCCGTCAGAGAGCATGGCAAAATGGCGCATCAAGTAAAGGTCGATGGACCTATCGTCTTATGGCGCTTCTTGAGACATGGACGAGTCAGAAACATGGTGAAGTTGATTTCTATACAACGCAACTACTAAAATGGATGTTTTAGAGCCAATTGTCCCCTTTTGTCCGTACTGCATCCAAACTGCGAAAGATACGGAGCATGTGTTCTTTCACTGTCCGCGATTCGAAACCGAAACGCAAACACTGAAGAATAAACTGGGAGAAATAGCAATTGGAGTGCTGAAAGTGACTTTGCAAAAGAAATCATGATACAACTAATAAACATTGAAGGAGAAAGGCGTCAGAGTGAAGAAAACTCTACAAGAATGTGTGCACACAGCCAATACAAAATGATAGGCAAAGAAAGCCGAAATCCCCCCATGTGAAGAAATGCTTAATGGTGGTACCGCAGGGAACAGGAGAGAGGAGGGGAAGTAGTTTCAGTCGGTAGAAATCCGGCATACTGTTGAACCGACTATTTCTACATCTTTTGAAGATTCCCACCTTCTAAAAAAGGGGTATTCATTCTTTGTTGTATTTGGTTTTGTAAAAGTTTATTTTTAGCACTCTTTCGTATTTATAGCAACACTGAAGCTTATGTCAAAATCAACTGATGAAAATGGGAGAAGGTTCCTTATCATCCCATTTTTTAACGGATTTTTACCTTCGGTGCTTTTTATTGTATTTATTATTTACTTACAAAGCGCTCAAACTCTAACTGGTCCATTGAACTACCAGGAACAAACCCTTTTCGAAGTAGTGGCAGGAGAAAAATTGATTTTATTCATTTCTATTTAATGCTCAGGTGGCTGTTACAACATTGCGCATAATGTAGTGCTGTACTGATCCGCAGCCCTTTTAGAAAGATAAAACTGTTAAGCGGCTGCTGATCCAGTTTAGCTCAGACTGTCAACTAACATTACGACTAATTTTGGCCCCCAACTTGGGTAAATACGGTAAAGAAGAATACCTGGATACTACTTACGTCCCTAAAGTTTCCTAATACCTAATAATATGAAATGAAGTGATATGTGGCTGAGTTTTATCCGATGTACACGTGTAACTAAGGAATGGCTGAATCGATTATGACGCCATCTGCTTTCTTGATTAAGTAATTTTCTCCAGAATATTTAGGGATATTTAAATATTACTTACCGCTCTGCAAAAGCCTGTAACCCATTTTCTACGCACGCACAAATTTCAAATTTATATCATCAAAACGCTCACAATAACTTATCCGATTTAAATATAGTTTGATTTTTTATCGACTAGGTTTTTAATTAGTGCATCTTTAAAAAATGATCTTCCTATGTTATACTCGAGCTGAGATATAAGCAAAATGAAGGCGGCATTCGTCATCAAATCATTATCATCTACATTCAACCAGTGAGTACAAATTCTAGCACAGGGAATGACTTTTGCTTTTGTTTCCTTTTTTTCGTATTTCTTTTGGTTTGTATTTAAATCTGTATGTGAAATGTGCCTATGGCAGTAAAAATAAAGTAAAATAAAACAATAGGGGTAGGAAGGTAGTGTGTGTACAAAAACAATCCGGATAAAACAAATTGATGTTCGAAGAATCAACATGTGAATCTATAATCCTCAGTCGGGCTGATATCTACATATATAAAAATGACCTTAAATCAAGTGCAAGGACTTCATTGTGGCTTGAATATTAATATTTCAGGCTAAATATTCCACCTCGCCCTTACATCCGCATGGAATACGCTACAGTGGCCTGGGAGGGGAATACTAGGACGTACGACCAGACTTGTCAGACTTGGCTTAAGAAAATTCTCAGTTTTATTCTTTTCTTATTTCTTAACCAACGAAACGGATTAAGTCCACCGAGTTCAATGAAAATGACGACAATATTATCTTACTTTATATGAACCTAACGTCCTTAAATTTTTGTCCACACTGCAACACATTCCGCTGATCTAAATGTCCTTCATCGCACAATACAGCTTTATTCTTCTCTCCTCAGTGTCATTTGAATGTCACGGATTTCTATGGACTGAACCCTCAGCAGTGATTATACCGGGTCAGGGACCAATCGATTTTTTTTTTTTTTTTTTTGTATTCTTTCAATGCATCTCTAATAAGAGTGCATCTACCCCCCATTACCACCTACCTAATTGTTTAATCCCTTTGCTAGACTAAGGTCTATGCACCCCCACAGCTGCTGCACAGAGGAAGACAGAGTACAATGCCATTCGCATGCGTATCAATGAATGATTTCATCTTTTCCCACTTTAGCCGGTCGCTGCTGCCACTGCCACAACTTGTACGAGTAGATACGTCGACGACACGGGTGGCCTGGCCAATGCTCCGCCGGGTGGTTTCAGTGCATTGTAGACAAGTGAGATGGAAGCATTTCCGTTGCCGTCAGATACAAGGAAATCTTTTTTAACAATTTTCCTTGGAAATCTAAAGGAAACCCCATTTTCCTGTAGTAATCTGGAAAACCTTTTTTCTCCCATCTTGCTTTATCTATGGTTTACGAGCATTATTATATTTCTCCTTATTTTGTTTCATTCGTCTATAATGAATGGGAGTAATTCATATCGGTTCAGTAATAAATACACACGACATTGTGACACACTGCTATTGCTTAGTGGCAGCAGTAGTGGCTTAAGCATTCGCGCTGATTACACTGAATCTAGATTGAGTGATTCGCTATCAAATGATAAATCGTTTTCGGAGATTAACAAATAAAATTGAACAACCTGCCTAAAAAGGTGATTTTTTTTTTCTTTAAGTATTATGGTGCAATTGGCGTGCGGCAAGTGGTATTTTGAAATGAATCGGGTTTGGTAATACAAGTGTGATGTTTCGGTGCCATTACAAGTGGTTGGGGAGGGTGGATTTGGGTGGTTGATTTGTTGGATGCTCGGGGGTACACAAAGTGGTTGTTAGAAGTTGTTGTGTAAAGACATAAATATTTAGTAATAATGTGTGCTTGTAGGCTGTGGTTAAAAGAGTTTAGCATGTCACATGGTCTGCCTATAATTAGTGAAGTAAATTGATGTAGATTTATCGGAAAGAAATAATCTATACTTAATGTGGTTAGTTAGGGTACGTTGTTCATATTTTCTTACAGTACTGAAAACTGCATCATAATTGAGCAGTAACTTGAGTGGGTACTAATTAAGATGGAAAAATGCTTTTAAGAAATCAGTTTGTTTGCCATTTTACAAGGATGCAAATTTAAGTCACTAGAATAGTAGTTGTGTCATAGATACTTTCGTATTGGGTACCGGAAATGACGCCATAGGAAAATATGTCGGTTTTTTTTCGCATTTAAACCCAACAAATTTACGACAAATATTTTTCGAAAATACGCTAGAAATTTGTTTGGAAATTACTCCAAAATGCTTAGAAACTGCACCAGACTAAGGAGGAAAAAAAGCCCTAAAATAAAATATAAATTAGGCCAGAAAATATTATTTTCGGGCTTAATTTCAATTTGTATTTTGGAAAAAAAAAAAACAGAAAAAAACGAATCCCAATATTTGACAGTACGACCGAAGTTGGACTGATGTGCATTCGAAGCATGACGCCTATTGCGGGTGAAATTTGGAAGGACGGAATGCAACTGGCTCTTTCGCTGGAACATTTTTTATAAAAAAAACGAAAAAATATGGAAAGACACGAGACATTTCTACTATGTTCGAGTGAATCTATGGAGTTCACAATGTCTCTATCACTTAAAAGTTTTCGATTTCGCTGTTCTGTACCCCGTCTAGAATATGCAGAAAGGTCTTGGGTGCATCAGATCAGAATGTGCAGAACGGTCTTGGGTACAACGACAACGTACTGAAAACAAAATTTAGCAAGAACATACCAAGGAAATATTGTATATTTTTCGATTGAATCTCAATTTTTGAATACCATTTTCCGAGAAATATGTACTCCCCATACACATGAATTACATATCTGAAGTGGGTAGGTCACTTGCAAAATATTTCAAGAGTTCTTTGTATCTCACAAACTTGGATTCCCTTAGAACTCTCAAAGAAAGCATAAACAAAACTACATTTAGCGCTTTTTTAAAGTGGTCAAATGGCATTTTAAATCAAACAGAACTTTGTAATTAAGGAGGCAAATCATTTTTATCAAAATGCCTTACTTAGATGAGGTCCATTTCCACATGTGTGGCACCTTAAGTGAGGTCTTTCTTTACCGCGTTGTGCCTCCGGGATGGATTCGAAGTCTTTGCGGTCGGAGCGTTGAGGTCCATTTGCTCTACATGTCCTAGCCATCTCAGGCGATGAATTCAAAAGCTTCTGATTATGTCGCTGTACAACCGATTTAGTTCGTTGATGTATTTTCTCCTCAATTCCATGTCGATATAAACGGGACCAAAAATCACTTGAAGAGTTTCTTTCAGAACAACCAAGGGTATTATCATCCGCCTTTTATAACGTCCATGCTTCTGTGCTATCTAGCTGGACTGGAATGATGAGGGTCTTATATAAAGTCACTTTAGTTGTCCGTGATGCGGCTTTGCTACTCAAGTGCCTTCTTAGCTCAAAGAAAATCCGTTTGTCAAGAGTAATTCTTCGCTTGATCTATTCGGTACCTTATAAATTATCTCTCCAAAAAGTACACAAGTGCTACTATTGAGAGTTCAATCAGCTCCTTGATGATGGTCAAGGCATGGTTACGATTAACGATATAAAGGGATCAACTCAACTGTATAACTATCATGACAATCAGTTTTTTCGTCATTTGTTTGATATTACTATTAAATTAGTCAAATTAGACTACTTCAGGGGGTTAACATCGGAATTAGTCCTAACAGCTTGTAACCGCTCAGAAAAAGTCTGGTTTGATCGCTTATAATTTCTTCCTATTTATTAAATATCTCGAAAAGAAAGCTAGATATAACTTCCTTTTCGAGATGCACAAGTAGACAAGTGCTACTATTGAGAGTTCAATCAGCTCCTTGATGAGGGTCAAGGCATGGTTACGATTAACGATATAAAAGGATCGACTCAACGGTATAACTATCATGACATTACAACTTGCACTTGTCGGTTTTCTTCTTCATTTTTTTGATATTACTAATAAAGTAGTCAAACTTTAGGGAGTCAATATCGAAATTAGTCCTAACAGCCTGTGACCTCTCAAAAAAAGTCTGGTTTGATCGCTCATAATTTCTTCCTTTTTTCTTAAATATCTCAATCTGTACAAATTTGTTTTTATAGATTATACAATTATCTACAGGAATGAGTTACAAACTGTAACTAACATGCACTATAATGTGCGCTTAAAGTTCAACTTTCAATTCCCGAATTAGATTTTTTTTTTGTTCTTAAAAATTTTGTTCAAAATTTAAGATAAATTTCACTTCATCCAAAGACTTTGCAGATACCTTTTATCTTCGAGTTGGATAGCGCTTGATTTGCTTTAAGCACAATTTATACATTAATTTATTGCGTACAAATCTATTTTTAAAATTGGTTAAACTGATTTCTGAGCAAATTGTTTATTTGTTCATGTTTTCAGTGTAAAAGAATTGCTTTCTAACTTTGGCGTAATATACAATAATACTTTGGTTCTTTTTCGAGATATTGAACAATGAGGAAAAAGAGTCAAGCTTTTTGCTGATTTGATATTTATGAGGTACAATTCAGTACAAATACATACTTTCCCCTAATTGTGATGGAAACCAGATTTATCTTCAGCTGTATCAGAAGTATTCCACTTAACTGGATATCAAGCCGTTTTGGGAAGGATTGATGAGAAACAGCGGAGACGAAAATTCATGAAAATTATACATATTGAATAGGTAGAGTATCATTCAAATCTCGCAACACCAAAAAAGAGCCCAGATTAAACAAAAAAAAAAAAAAAAACTACACATGTACTCATATGTCACCTGAAAAAAAAAATGCAATATTACGAGTAATTCTGAAAAGATATTCACAATAAGACTTAACTATCATCGTAAATATCATCAAAAACACAATATATTGTTGTTTTTTTTTTTTTCAAAAACGCCCCCAAAAAAACGTACAAAAACTCAACGTATATGGCTATATGTATTTTACTTAAGCAATATTTTTTAGTTTCTACCAAAAATATTGAGAAAAGGAAAATGTTTTTAAAAGTGGGCGGATTTCAAAAATATTTACACTTATTCGTTTATGTTTACACGGATTCTATAAAAATTATATACCAAATTTCATGTTCCTAGGTCAAAATTTAAAGCCCTAACCTATGGATCGACATAAATTTTGAAGCTGATGACAAATAGATATATATGTATATGTACTTTTTGGGTCTACCGGTATTATTTTTCTATGTTACAAACTATGTATCAAACTGTAACAGTGTGGCTCTGTTATGAAATTCGTGGTGCAATATGAGGATTGCGTGTTAAAAGAAAATCAAAGGCGTGCGTCTTTACCAAAAACTAAAATTGAATTCTTTATTACGTAGTAATATGACATAGTAAAATACACAGAAACCAATGGTGCCTAATGGCAAGAAAAAAAGGAGGAAAATAATCGACAGGTAGATGTCGTTGCGCTCACACGACCCCTTCTTGTAAAATTGACTCCTGGCAATTTACCTCTCATAGTCTTGGAGCCATCTTGGTGGTTTTCGGGAGCGAACCGGTGCTGTATCCTTCCGGTCGACGATTTCCTCGATGTCTTTTTCTTTGTCACTATCTTCCATTTGATATACTGATGACCCATCACTCGTAGAATATTGTTCAGTTGGCAACTCTTCCTCATCGCCGGTATTTGTCTCAATGATGTTTTGTAATCCATTGTGAGTGTCAGTTAGCAGCTGATTGTTGTTTCTTTCTTTATATCTTTTTATCTGTCCGGTGTGAACGATTCTTATTATTTCTTGTCCAAGTTCGTTGTACTTCCGAATTTTTATAACGTTGTCGCCGAGAATATTTGTTATTTCATATGGTGTCGGTTCATATATTGGGCATAATTTGCTATTTTTATTGGGATTTAATGCTAGTACCAGATCACCCTCTTTCATGGTAAAGTTTAGTCTATGTTGATCGATACTGGTTTTTGCTTGACTTTGTGATTTGTTTAGCTTTTCTATTGCTGTTTGGCGGGCTGAGTTAAGTTGTGCAATTTGTTGTGGTCTATTGACTTGGCACTCTACCGTACCCAAAAGAAGTTCGTCCCGAATTCTGGCTTCGAATCCATGGAGTAGATAGAAGGGTGATTCTTGAAGTGATGAATGTTTGCTTGCGTTAATTGCTTGTACTATTTCAGGAATGTAAGATGACCAGTGTGCGATGTCCCTTTCGGAAATGTATTTTCGGAGAATTGAAGAAACTGTTTTAACTTCGCGCTCGATAAGTCCATTCGATTCGGGCCAATATGGTGGAGTCGTGCGACTTTGGATTCCGTAATCTTTGAAGAAATTTTGAACTTCGAGTGAGGTACCGGCTGCGCCATGTAACAGTGTGGCTCTGTTATGAAATTCGTGGTGCAATATGAGGATTGCGTGTTAAAAGAAAATCAAAGGCGTGCGTCTTTACCAAAAACTAAAATTGAATTCTTTATTACGTAGTAATATGACATAGTAAAATACACAGAAACCAATGGTGCCTAATGGCAAGAAAAAAAGGAGGAAAATAATCGACCGGTAGATGTCGTTGCGCTCACACGACCCCTTCTTGTAAAATTGACTCCTGGCAATTTACCTCTCATAGTCTTGGAGCCATCTTGGTGGTTTTCGGGAGCGAACCGGTGCTGTATCCTTCCGGTCGACGATTTCCTCAAATCGTAGGACCATATGTAAATTTTTTTCACTATCGGCAAGCGCACGGCTAGCATATGCGATTACTACTTGCTGATTGTTTTGTTTTTGTAGAAGGATTGCTCCCAAGCCGGTTAATGATGCGTCAATTTGAACTTCCGTTGGACAATTATTCCTAAAATGTCCCAGTATTGGTGGAGATTTTAATTTTTGTTTTAAAATTTCGACTGCTGCTGCTGCTTCTTCTGTCCAGATGAATGGGGATGAATTATATGCGTTGCGGATTGGTAATGATAACTTTGAAAAGTCTTTGATGAACTTTCTGTGATGAGATGCAAATGCATGGAATGATTTAGCGTCTGTTTTTGTTTTGAAAATTTTGTTGTATCTGTCGATGGAGTTTGTACGGGAAGGATCTGGACGTATGCCGTGTGCTGAAATACCATAGCCCAAGAAGAATATTTCCATTTGGAAAAGCTGACTCTTTTGTAGAGAAATACGTAGTCCGCTTTTGATTATTTGTTTAAGTGCGTTTTCGAAATTTCTAATAGCTATGTCAATGTTCGGAGCTGATTGACCTACGTCGTCCATGTATGTAATAGTGTTTTCGGTGTTATCGAATGTTTGCTTCATTATACGTTCCATGGTCTTTGGCGCATTGGTCAGTCCAAATGGCATTCTCATAAATTCGTATATACCGTCTTGAGTTATAAATGCTGTTTTGTGAATGTCCTCTGGTTTGACAGCAACCGTCATAAATGCTGTTTTAATGTCCATTGTGTTGAAAATTTGTGCATCCTGTTGAACCAGTTTCTCTATGATGTCGTCGATGTGTGGAGGTGGAAAATTATCTTTATATAATTTTTTGTTAAGCTGTGTATAATCTATTGTCAATCTGCGTGGGGTACTTGGATGATGAGGCTGGTTAACTATTACAACTGGAGAGGCATATTCAGATTGCGAATCTCTTGCAATGTTTAGTTTTTTCCAATTTTCTACTGTTTCGTTTATAAACTGGCGGTCGCTCCATGAATAGCGGTAGGGCTTTCTGCGAACTGGTATATCATCTACTGTACGTAAGGAATGTTGATCTATGGTGCAGTATCCTAAAATCTCGTTGTCTGTCGAGAAGGCTTGTAAATTGTTGCTGACTATTTCTCGAAATTTTTGAATTTGTGTTGGAGATATAGATTTCGGAAATGTTGAGATTTGATGTTCGACTTCTTTTAGAATACATGGTGGTATAGTCTGGCTTTGTTTTAATATGCAGGAATTTATATTTGTGTGTGTGGTGTAGCCTGAGTTCGTATTTTGTTTTAATTGGACATCTCCGTTCGTTTCGACAGTTATGGTAATGTTATTGGCCTTTCTCCAATCGCTGCCGAGTATCAGTGGTATTGGTGCATTGTTTACCACCGCTACAGGACCAAATGTGCAACATATGTCGCCTACTGCAACGAATAGGTCAATTTGTCCTACAGGTCTACACTCATTGTCAATGGAAGTTATTGCTGAGCCTTCGTATTTTTGAACTGTATAATCAGGTGGTATAGAACGACGATCGATTACTGACTGTTCAGCACCGCTATCGATAAGAGTGGAAATAGGTTTTCCATCGAATGCATAGGCATCTACGATGGGTAAGCCTCGATCACCACCTTTTGACTTCAATGCGCAGTTTGCTTGTTTTGGAGATGGTTTATTTGGGCAGTTGCTCAGTGAATGACCAGTTCTATTGCATGTGTAACATGGTATTGGACATTGCGAAACGGGGTGTTGACCTTTTTTACAGCGTGGGCATACATAAGTATTTATTTTTGTATTTTCTGTGTATGCTGGTTTCTTGAAATTATTGTCTGTAAAGGACTGTGGCGTTCTAGTGTTGCGATACATTGTTGTTGTGTTGTGGAACTGTTTGCTGGTGTGTTTTGTGTCATCGTCAAGTTTTTGCCCCAGTTCGAATAGTTCGGTTATGGTCGAAGGTGTGCCAATGCGTAGAATACGGCGGTCTGTATTGTCAGCAACACCCTCGAGTAAATACGCAATTTGATCTTCCGTAGGAATATTTACATTCTTTGGGGGCTTAGAAATAATATCTAACTTACTGCTGAAGTACTGGATTATAGATTCGTTCGGCCGTTGGATACGTGCATTTACTCTGTCATTCCATTCGCGTAATGTTGGTGTCTTTATGAATCGTTTCCTGAATGAATTGAGCCATATATTCCAGTCGTCCCTTGAATCGCCTTCGAAGTTCTGCCAGTTTCTTGCAATGCCTGTTAATTTGCTGGTGCAGAATACTAATTTAACCTCGTCACTCCATCCGTTTATTTTTGCGGCTTTTTCGATGGATTTTATGAATTGCTCGGTGGAGTTGCTATCTTCCCCGTTGCATTCCAAAATCGTTTGCGTCATGTCTGGGTTGATGACGACAGTCTGAATAACTGCTGGACAAGTCCCTACCGAACTAGAAGTACCTGCTGATGGTTCGATTTTCCTTGCTTTAAGGGTAGATAGGATTTTATTGTGGTTGATTATGATTTGAATTAACTCATCTTTTGTTGTTGCTGTTGTTTCCAGTCCTCTTGATTTGACTTCTGTTTGGAGTGCATCCTTCGTGAACTGGTTCAGAATTTCTGCGTCGATGGTCGTTTCTAAGAGTTGCTGGACGAGAGACATTTTGTTGTCGGGTGTTGGTTGTTTCTTTATTGTATGTAGGTTGAGATACCGGCTGCGCCATGTAACAGTGTGGCTCTGTTATGAAATTCGTGGTGCAATATGAGGATTGCGTGTTAAAAGAAAATCAAAGGCGTGCGTCTTTACCAAAAACTAAAATTGAATTCTTTATTACGTAGTAATATGACATAGTAAAATACACAGAAACCAATGGTGCCTAATGGCAAGAAAAAAAGGAGGAAAATAATCGACAGGTAGATGTCGTTGCGCTCACACAAACCTAATATACCTTGGATAGGGTACAAACAAATAGGAATATCGGTAACATCTTGCTAAAGAACCTTTGAATAGTTTTTTGATTAAATTTGGTTTACATGTTTTCTACAAATAAGCATTTCAACTTTTTTGTTACATGCGAGCAAATAGTTTTGACAGACAAATTATTATCTCTTGTTCTCGCCACAGATAATCGTAATTTCCACAAAACATACAATCTACTGCGTACATTCAGCGCATAGAACCATATAAACTCAGACTTTGACATTTATGAAGTAAATAGAAGCAGAATACAAGTAGATGTGGATTGCTATACTCTTCAAGAAAGCGGAATAATTGCGTAAATGTTTTTGAACGTGAATTTAGACCTGGTCATCTCGCCTTGAGGAGACTGGCTCAATACCGGACAGTGGCAGATGGAGCAGCTGATCGATCGATAATATCGCTGCTGTGGCTGCAGATGTGCAAACAGTGAATCAGCTATTGCCTGAATTGAAAATTAGAGGGAAACCTCTAATAAACCTCTCCTAAGTATAAGGACACAATTGACCATTAGGTCGAAGTGCAACTTAACCCTACACAAATAATAATAAATAATAATCAGCTATTGCCTGCAGACCGCCAATCGCGTGTAAATTACAGCCAAGCCCTCCTCCCGGCCTCTTAATCTCTGGTTTTTGGCGATTTACTCTGGCCCGCAAGATCGCCCCATTTGACCATTCCAGACTTCTTTCTTTGTGGTGGAACATCTGGCAAGAAGTGGAGAATTTATAGCCAGAAGTTTTGAGAAAAGTCATGGAAAATGCTGTGGAACGAGTACATTTATTTATTTATTGTTATTTTATTTTTTTTTTCTACTTGTTTAACTGTTTATTATTCTTTACGTTTAGTATATTATTCAATAACTGGAGATTTAAATTGTTTTAAAACTTTGGTGCCGGCCACTCCACCAATATTATATTCGCGACTTAATGGAAAACAATTTAAACGTCTAAATAAACATAATCAACAAACAGAACCAATTCCTTTTAAAGTTACTGCCTTAGGAAATAGAGTGAGGACTTTTGCGCCACCTTGTAGGTACTTGTTGGTTGAAAATTGATGATGAAATCAATCAGTCTTGTTGTGCATATTGCTCATCTTTAGAGCCTTTTCACAAACATCAATTTCCGCTGGGCTGGCAAAACCGACCATTATTCTTTTTCACACATATCGGTTTTTTGTCGGTGAAGTTACCTCAGTCGTGTTCTCATAAATAATTTCCTCATACATTGCTTCATACACCCCACAATTGTCACACATGAATGAACACCACTGAAGCAACAGCCGACGTGTATGAAAGCGCATGCATTACTACCCATACTGCGTCGGCCCGGCCTCCCGACAGACGCAAGCTCCCATTTGGTTGCATGTTCTACAACGAAAAATTCGCCGGCCAGTTGTAGCGTATCTGTGGAAGCGCTCTTACGATGACGTATAAATGTGATCTTCAGTGTAATTCGCTGATTATGAATACACTAACCAATACGAATACTCCCGTAGCCTTTCTGTTTAGAGATTGTAGTCTGCTTTAGAAATTCATATGTAGATCATGACATTGTTCCATTTCTTACGTGCACTATTAAATATTATGTATCCCTTAATATTTTCGTAATGGCTCAGCTATCTGTATATAACAGGTATCTAAGGCCGAAAAAACTGAGCGAATACAGACATAAAATATATCAAACAGACAACACTATTAATTTATTTGTCACGCACTTGCAGTGGATATAGGTTTATTAGAGAGTTTTTCTGCCCGCTGCAAAGATCCCAGTTTAATTAAAACTGTAAATGACTCAACAAATTACATTCAAATCAACTTAACCATACTTGTGAATCTTTTCACAATATTTAAGTGAGTTTTCTACTAATCTTAGCTCTATGCTCCCGCTTCTTTTTTGTAGAAATTTTCTTTTCTTAAAAGATTCTCAAGAACCACTGGACGGATTTCGATGAAACTTTGATTTGCAAGTTTGGGCTGGTGTATCTGAAAATGATTGCAATCTGGGCCCTGTAACACAACGTGACAAGTCGACAAGTCCTTACTCACTTATCAAACTATACTTGTCCGATAATGACAAGTGTATTCTGTAACACAACGCAAATTGTTGCACTTGTCAGAATAATAAATTGACTTGTCCACTTTGTTTGCCAAATGATGAATGAGTTAAGATGGCAAAAATTTCTGAAGTCAAAAAGATTTCTATTCTAACAAAAGAAAGAGGTATTCTTTTCGGTGGATTCAGCGAAATCTTAACAAAAGAAGATAAATGTTGTAAATGGAAGGAAGTACTCTGTTTGGCTAAAAGTCTAAATGCTATTCCCCAAAACAAGAATTGTGAGTATGTAAGAGACGTTTTTTGGCAAAACGTAAAAAAAAAGAGAAATCGAAAGAGAGAGAAATCGGAATCAAAAAAGCACATTTTTTGTTAAGTTTTTATATTTTCACTATAATTTAACTTAGATAAAGTACACTAATCACTTTACGACAATATTCAAAACGCCTGTCCAAAAGCAGTAGTAGTTTGACTAGTGGTTCTTAACACTTGTCGCGTTCTGTTACAGAACGAGGGAAATTAAACAATTACCCACTTGTCATATTTCATTGTGACTCTTGTCACAGTATTAACGACAAGTCTGGTTTGTGTTACAAAATTTTTTGAGTAGTCAGATTTTACTTGTCCTACAAGTACTTGCCACGTTGTGTTACAAGGCTCTGGTGGTAATTGGCTAAGATATAGCGGTAGAGTTCGTTCTTATCGGCCACCTATTTGAAATTTGGTATGAAAATTTCAATTAATATGTTTGAATATAGCATATCCGTTTTAAATAAATCTTAATGCACTTAATGCACAAAACCGAAGCTCTTCTTGTTTAACATTTTGGAGAAAACGTTCCTAGTAAATATTAAAGGTTGGAAGGTCCTTCTGAATCGGGAAAAAAAGTTAATTAAGGGGCTTTCTATTGTTGTCCATAACAAGTTATGGCCAAAACTGTGTGTTTTAGGAGTTTAATTACATCAGACGCCTTAATTATCTAACGAGATTTTAGATCTGAAATGGGAATAATATAATAATCAGGTACAGATTGTTAAGATTGACCTCATCGATCATTGGCCGTATTTATCGAAAAAAAAAAAAAATTCACAGAATTCGTATATTTTATTGTGCTTTTACCGATTATTTTGCAAAATTTGGTATAACATGTGTGAAATCTCTAAATCGCATCCGAGAAATATCATTTTAGGTGAATCTCGCATTCTGTCTGCTTATCAGTCTTCCACCGCCATTGCCATCCTATCCAGGGTCAGTTTTTTCCTGATTTCACTATTCACACTATCCACAAGTACGCGAATGTATTTCGAGTAGGTATGTATAAATACTTTCAAGAGTTTTTGTTCACTTTAAATCGTTGTCAAGTTAGTACGTGAGTACTGTTCAGTTATTTTAATGAGGAAAGAGTGTGCTGCGATAAACTGTTGTTAAAATTCGAAATAATTTTATTTTTTTTTTATTTTTCTACAGAATGACGTGATAAAAACCCACCTATATGCAATAAACTGGAAATTCTCAGACTGAAATTATAGTGATCCAAAAAGCAACACACACACATCTAACAATAAGTTTACACGCACCTTAACCCTTAAGTTTAATACTCCCATACACGCATACTTACATCAAACAATGGAGTGTTTTCGAAAAGTTCAAGAACGCCTCAAGCCATCGAAGTTACCTGAAGATGTTGACGATGGATTGGAAACCCTAGAAGAATACCACAGCCGATGGCTGTCAGTGCGGATAATCTACTTTACCATGTTTCTCATGTCCCTCGCCTTCAGCATAATTCTCACTGGAGTATGGCCTTTCCTGGATAAGGTGAGTAATCTAATTTGTCTCCGAAATGCAAAATGTTAATCTCAACTTGTTGTCCTCAGCTAGATCCAACGGCGGGTAAAGAATTCATGGGCCTTGTGGTAGCCGCCAATCCGCTGGGTCAAATGATTTTTAGCCCACTTTTCGGCTACTGGCAGAATAAGTCAGGATCAATGAGAGTTCCACTCCTTTGCTCGTTGACTATGTTTTCGATAGCCAGCGCGATGTACTCATCGCTGGAGTTAGTGCCGAGTAATGTCAAATACTGGATGTTGGGATCGCGGTTCCTCATTGGAGTTAGTTCAGGTTAGTTACTGTATCTGTGGATTCTGAAGTCATACTAAAGTGCGTTGCCATTTCAGCAAACATCGCGGTATGTCGTTCGTACTTGTCTGCTGCGACGAGGCTAAGTGAACGCACTGGAGCAGTATCAATGATCTCGTTGGCTCAAGTCTTGGGCTTTATCGTAGGTCCAGCGTTACAGGCGGCGGTTACGCCGCTAGGAAGTGATGGCTATAGGCTACTTTGGGGTGGTATCATCTTGAATATGTACACAGCTGCCGGGTGGATAAATGTTATAATGGGCATCGCCAATATTGTCATGTTTATGCCAAATATTTTTCAAGTAAGTATAGCCTCGTCTGTCTGTCTGTCTAGATCTTCTAAATCTTCTTCACGCCATCCCCTCTTTTAGGAGCGAAAAGTAGCAGCCAGAGAAATAATGATAATGCAGGGAAAGAGTTCAGAGAAAGAAACTTGGAAAGCTATGAAGCCGGACTATGTGTCTTCTTGGACTCTGATTGTGGCTTTTTTCGTTTTAGTCTTTAATTTTGTTCTACTCGAGACGTAAGTATGCCAGAGCCTTTATAAAATCTTTGTCAAACCCTTTGTATCTCCAGCTTGGGTACATCCCTAACAATGGATCAGTTTGCATGGACAAAGGGTGAAGCCCTCTACTACATGGGCATCCTCATGTCCGTTGGAGCTGTAATAGCCTGCGTGACATTTGTTTGTATTAAACCGCTCTGTAAGATGTTCCAAGAGGAATATGTTCTTATATGGGGCGGATTCTCGTTGATGGTTCTTGGTCGTGTCCTCTACATCCCATGGGGCGATGGTCCACCAAAGGTCGCAGAAGTCTTTAACGTTACCATTCCATTGGGTGTAAATGGAACCAACAACCCAATGTACGATGATCCTGAAAGCGAAATCTATTTAGGATGTCCGAAAACACAGCAATGGTGTGCGGTTACACCTGCTCTGACTTTAACTCAATTCCTCATTGGATATGGATTCACCTCCATCGGATACCCGATCGCAGTTACACTGATCCAAACGATTTTCTCAAAAATTCTTGGTCCGCGACCGCAAGGTGTTTGGATGGGAATGATGACGGGTTCAGGATGCCTGTCTCGAGTACTGGGACCAGTATTTGTTGGTTCAATTTACACAAGATTCGGCACATATTGGACCTTTGGAATGACCACAGTGATGATGTTGGTGTCGATGATTTGGTTGCTAGCATTCAAGTGAGTTTTCTTCTCATCATTTGGCTCCTTTCTTTTCATGTAAAAGTTCTCTCCTTTTTTCCAGAGAACGCCTCATCCCCCCTATAGTGGAAACTAAAGCTCCCATCGAAATGCAACCCCTTAACGTAGTATTACTAGAAAACGGTCACAAGGACCGCAATTTAGATACAAATAATGAAGTCGATCCAGAAGCTAAGGACGGTGAAGGTCTTTTACCGAATAGTAGAACCGTTAGAATAGTACCGGCGAAGTAGAATGAGAGTGATGTTTTTGTACTTTTTTAGGGACGTATTTTTTTATTACCACTGTAATATTAACTTTATTTTTAAATTATGTTTATATCTAAGGGTACTGTCTAATTTTAAAACAATTTTTCAAAATTTTACGAAATGATGACAAAAGACGGTGTGAATTATATGAGATGAGAAAATATGCATTTATGCGTTTCCTGTTTCAGTTTTCATCGCTTTCTTCTTTTGACCAATCTCTCCGGCTTCATTCATCGTTGTAGGTAGTACGACATTGGTTGTTTCAGGGAATAGAAGAGACATGAAGCCCGATATAAGGGCACATCCTGAGAAGAGAATCGCTGGTGCAGATTCAAAGTATTTTGCCTGTGGGAGGAAAATTGAGATTGATTAGCTTAAGTGACTGAAGTGGAATTTTCTATAATTATTTCTGCCTACACTTTGACTTTTTTTTTAATCTTAATCAATTTCAACTGCTTACATACATATATAAGTGTTAAGAGAGGAGGACTGTGCCACGATATTCTTGCAGCCTTACTGTCAAAGTTACAAAGACCCAACAGTTTCGGACTTTTTTGAGAAAAATGCAATATTATATAATATTATTGTTATGATAGATAATTAAAAAAATCTATAGATATTGTTCAGATGTACCTTATGTAAAAATTGTGCTTCTGAAATACCAAAGAAATAAAAGTGAAATAACACAAGTTTCAGTGCAAATCCTCACCGTTTACTTGGTCGCGGCAGTCAATTTAAATATTTGGCTCTATTATTTGTGATGTTTCACTTTTGTTTGTTTTACATTTTTTTTAAGTATGAGCTTTAGATAAAAACGACTGTTATAAAATTTGTAACACTTTAAATTACCTTTCACATTGGGAAACAAAGAAGGATCCAACTAATTATGCATTTTTTTCTCAAAAAAACTATGTTAAAGTGAACAAAAAAAGAAAAATTGCGAAAAATCGAGTTCATCCCGAAATTACAAGGAAACGCCAGACCATATGTCTCCAAAACGTTCTAAAATTGTATTCATTGTATATTTTGTGTTTGACTGATGGTGGAATTGTTGAAATCGTTACAGATTTGACGAAGATAAAGCCAATTTCAGAAGATAATTAAAAAAAAAAACATAAGAACATACTTATAACATAGGTACGAGTCCTTAAAGCAGATTTACTTTAAATTTAATATCTGGGGTTTGTGGGCTTCGATCTAAAATTTAGATTCCTATCTATTATGGTGTGAGCAGGGACATATACGTATATCTGTTTACATAGACGGTTCTAAAATTAGTTTATATTTATGTTTTAATGCATTGCATGTTTCATAACACCTACACATTACCGAAGTGTGTTGAAGGTTTAAGATTAACTAACATTACCAGGGATGTCTTCACTAATATTCCACTAAAGGACGTATGGAGACATTTTCGTAGCTTCCATACAAACTAAACCACGTTTTTCTAAGATTTAAACTTCCATTACTACATTCGAGCAATTCGATAATAAAAAAGAAAACATACTCGTACAGGAAAGTTACAATCCGTCTGGTATTCATACGATACCCTATCACTTATCTTCTAGCTTATCCCTAATAAATTAGGCGTGGACTTTTTGATTAAAATGTATTGACATCTTTTTACTCAAGGAGTATTCCGGCGATTAGAAGAAAGTGGGCATAACAAAACGTCACGGATACTGGTGAAATAGCTTTGAGAGAGGATAATGCAATTTTTTTTTTGCAGAAAACGCCCCCAAAATGTAGGCGTAGTCATTTACAATGCATGGACGAATTGTAGAGAATGGAAACACCTACATGTTTTGTAAAGTAAAAATATTGAAAAAGTTCGAGGATTTCATAAATGTTTACGCCTATATCCAAAATTTAAGGTCTAAAAATTAAAAACTACAGACGGACGAACAAACAGACAGACGGACGAACAGACAGCACGATGCTGATGACATAGTTTAGGGTATATAAACTAGCACATGTGTTAAGTACCTCACTTGTTAAGCATAGAAATAACTTGAGAATGGGAGCACTGTTTAAATTATTTAAAAAAAAAAAAACGTCTATCAAAATAAATTAAAAAAAACACTCTTTTTTTAATAATTTAGCAATTGTTCTCGACCTCGAACAATAGATAACCATGAGTTAAAGTTAACTGCTCATCACACAGCTTTTATTAATATGGTGGTTTCAAATTTTAAATCCTAAACATCCTTAAACTCAACTGGTTTTGAGATTTGTGTAAAGGATTATTCATTTCGAAATTGGGTTTTCACATCCCTGCCATATGGCACCTGTTAAATCTATCCGTCATCCAGGAAGGGGCTACGTGCCACCTAACACAGGCAAATTCGGCTCTATTGCACGAAAAGTTCCCCTGCCGTTTAATTTCGAGATTTGACGACATTAACTGGTCACCAAAATCATGTGATCTGACACCGTTGGATTTCTTTTTCACTTAAAAACCAACATCCGTGAAGTTATGGCCGTAATACAGCCAGAAATGTGCCGAAAAGTCATCGAAAATTGCAGTCATTTAATCCATATTTTAATCCATACATAATGGCATAGTCCAGTATTTAAAACAGTGAAAAAATTTCATTGAAATCTTTAATAATTTTATTTTATTTTATTTAAATTTAAAATCTCAAAGCACAAAATGAATAACCCTGCATTAAACCAGCTAGATTTCAAGATTCTTCTTTTTTTTTCTTTTAAGTTTAATTTGTAAACTAAAAAGAATCTTTTTTTAGTCCATAAAGTTTTAAATTCAGGACTTAAAGATATAAAGTGTAATCTTTTATGGATGTACATATATACAAGGTATTTCAATTGAATTGCAACCAATTTCAGACTGATGTATCTTTGGTATGTCAAATCGAAATGTCAAATGTCTAGCGTTTACTTATCATTCAATTGTCTGTCAAACGAAGATCGACTTCGGCGATAGTTAGTGAGTTGCGGCATCTAAACGTGAATCGTATCTTCGTCTACCGGACCACAAAACTACATATATCAGGACGCTGGCGCAGTAAAAAAAAATATGGTGGTGGCAGTCGACCGAGTGGAACATCAGCTGCGAAAGTGAAGAAGTTGAGAAGCAAATGTGCGTCAAATCCACGTCAAAACAAAAACGCGGTGGCAAAAGAGTATAGTATGTCTGCCGCAGGCATGCATCGCATTTTATGGATAAACTGATGGTCAAGCCTTGACCTTACAGTTGTTCAGAAAGCAACGTGGCTCCAAAGATCGAAGCCGTTGGAGCAACTCACTAATAATAAGATGTTCAATGTACAGCAATTCGTAAACAAACTAAATGATAGAGTTTGGTTGACTGAACGCTCTGCTATGAATTTGGATAATTGCGGGCATTTTGTCGTCTAAAACCAGAGTTCTTGATGGTTTGTGCCGCAGTAACCGAGAGTGGAGGCGCTCCGCTCGTTTTTGTGCCGGCGGAAGTGAAAATTAACACCGGTTTTGAAGAACTTATGTTGGAAGGTTGTGTAAAACAATGGGCAGCCAAACATTTAAAAAAAAAAATCTGGATTCTCCAGCAGGACTTTGCACAAAGCCAAGAAAATGTTCCTGATTTCATTTTGTCGGAAGATTGGCCTTCGTCCTCGTCCAACTTCAATACTATGGACTTCACCCTATGGAGCATTTTGTAAGAGCAAGGTCAGCTACACTAAATACGAAAGCGTTGAGACCACTAGTCCCGGAATTGAATAAAATTCCGCAGTGTCATTCGAAACTCATACAATGGGTTAGCCGACAGATTGGGCACTGTAATCCTATTTAAAGGTGGTCATATGGAAAATTGAGTGCTGCCGACATTTGAAAAAAAAAAAAAATTAAATAAAAATATTCAGTATTTTCTGAGATGATTGCATTTTCTATGGTACCTATACTTCAATTGAAATACCCTGTACAAACACTTTTTGGTTTAAAAATTCGAAATCTTCTCGTGTAGAAAAGTGTGGTCGTAGAAAAAACCGAATCTTTTTAGCTGCGAAACAAACCAATACACAAGCCTATCCCGGGTTGGAAGAAATAATAGCAAGAAAATGGTTGGAACTAAACAAAAAAGTGATCAATTACTAAGTTCTGACATCTATAAAACAAATACGAACTAGAATCAACAATGGTTTTCCAAAACTTTCTGAGAAATAAAGCACACTCCAGAGCGTATAGAGTCTCTTTGGGCGTATAAAGTCTCTTTGAGTGGAGTAACTCATTGTTGGTACTTATTGATGTCTGGTGTTAGTCTTCGATATTTGGGAGTCATTCGTGGATGGTACTTGATGGAATATTGAAGGCCGTATTTAAATATAAGTCAGAACCAACGTTCTTGAATATTTCTTATGTATTATAGTCTAAAATATGTTAAATTATTCTCTGGAACCAATAATTCATTGCCGGTACCGAAGGGCATAATTAAGAAGCTTTCGGTTGTTTGTCAGACGTTCGTGAGAGCTGGGACCATGAGATATGCATTTCCATTAAAAAAAACCATATGAAGATTAGTTGAGAGAGGTACTATCTATGGAAGAATCATTTTGTGTGACGGAGTACACAAACGATTATTAAACGCTAGCCCGTAATAACTTAACAATTTTATCAGGCAATATTAAAACTTACCATGAGTGGTGTCTGTGGTGCCACCATCGATCCAAACCGCCCGAACATCGAACAGAATGATAACAAGGTGTTTCGCACATTCGTCGGGAATATCTCCGATGTGAAAAAGTACAGGACCTGGAATGATGCAGTAATAGCCAATTTACCCAGAAGGAACAAAGTCAGCTGCAATCCATACAAATCTACAAAAAAAAAAAATACTTAAGTTATTTGCAATATCCTACGCCTTCATATAACTTACCTGATCTGATAAAAATTGTCGCGGCTATACAAACCCCACATATCAACAAATACCCAAACAATGAATACCGTCTCCCCATTCGATTCATCGTAAAGATAGGTATCAAAAATCCAGGAATCTCAACCAGAGAAATATAGACAAAATTATCGTACTTATTTCCCCCAAGCGATACCGCATTCAAACTCAAACCATAGTAGACCAAAACGTGTGTAAACCAACACAGTGAACAGTTGACAATCCTCCAGAAGAACGATTTGAACGCCTCCTTGATGGGAAAACTACCCTCATCGGCCTTGGCCAACTTGTATCGATTCGCCAGAAGCAATTTGTCAATGCTGTGATCCGATAGTTTACGCTTGTTGACCTTTGCCGCTTTCTGAAGGACTTTAGTTGCCTTCTCTTCTTCGCCTTGGGAGAGCAGCCATCGAACACTTTCTGGTAGAATCCATAAGAATGCAATTTGTGCTAATGCCGGAATGTAGAAAATTCGAAGGATCAATCGCCAATGGGGAAAATATTTCGCAACTACAGCGAGAAGAACCTCTCCGAGGGCGTAAAAAATTGTAATCACAGAGCAGGCAACTACTCGTACTCTTGGACCAACTAGCTCGAGACCAAGAATGAATACCGTTGCGTAGAGGGTACCACCACAAACGTTATCGAGGAATTCAAACGCGAGGAACATGTAGTAGTTCGATGAGAACGAACGGATGATTCCCATGATGCCACTCAAGAAGCCTCCCACAGCCAGCATTGTTCGACGACCATACCTAGAAAAGACTATTTATAAAGTGACCTTATACAAGGTAATTATACCGATCAAACTTCAGATAGGTGAAGGTGAAATACACAAACAAAAAAATATCAACTACTCTGAGATATGAGGGCGGTCTTTTAACCACTTTTCAAAAGGATTAAATTTGACTTAATAGTGTCTACGCGATATAGGCCTCAGTGATGGATAATGTCGTAATCGTTTCTAAGGCATGGGTTGAATGTTAAATTTATCCTCCAGCACTTGGATAACATATTACAAATTAATGCAAGGCTTCGCTGCTTTATAAATCTTATCTTCAAATACTTATGGCAAAGAAAAGCCATGATTCCAAGAACTTTGAAGCAGCGAAGTCAAAGTAAGCAAGCGAAGCAGTACTTTGCAGTAAGGAATTTTTTTTTTTTATCACTATTTCACTTCAATAAGATATCGAGATTTACCATAGAAAAGAGTCTAAGAGTCAGAAAAAGGAATTGAAGATCTATGAATGATCTATTTTAAATACAAATTACTTATATGCTGTTTTTTACGTCATTGTTCAACATTATCCTGAACCTAACCAATAAACATAATTGATAATCAAACATTTTTGAAAATCTCTTTAATGGTTCTTCAATAAGGCGTGTGAAAATGACCAAAAGAACACGCAGACAGATGCGGACAAAATTTGTTTTGTTTTGGGACTGACATGAACAAATCAAGTGGAAAATTAGAATTTAGCAGTAAAAAATCATTGCATAGCTTCCTACTATTCTCCATTTTGCAATTTTTCACAGAATTGTCTACACTGTGAGTGTGAATGCATGTTTCAATATTTATCGATTATAGAACAAAATATTTTTGAACTCTGCCCAGGCTTATTCACATAGATCGAGGACGAAATAAAAATCTATATTTTTTTCTTATTATTATTGTTGTCTTCCAGAAAAACATATTAAAAGTGCTAACTGATCCGATCTTTAGTCGGCCAACTTTAAAGATGACTTCATCGCGATAAGAAAACATTTAGAGTACTTTTCCTGGATGGTTTTGAAGCACCTCCTGAAGTTGCATCCTTTTTTTTACAGTACTTTTATACCTGGTTTAGTATTTAAAAGTACTGTAGTACTTAGGAGTTGAGTTGAGATAAGCCAGATAACGACGGGATCTCAGTTTTTTGTAGAGTTTTTCCATCATAATATCTCTTTTGCCGTGGGTTAAGTGTACTATCACTGACCGAGAGACTAAAGGTTCGAGTCCCGGAAAATACCAACATCGGTACTACCTCTCGAAAACGTCTGACAATCAACCGAGAATAAAATTGTCATGCGAAGCATCTCTAAATAGAAAAAAAAATTGCCCTTCGGAAACGGCATAAAGCTGTAGGTCCCTACCATTCATATCGCACTGAACAAATGGTTGCGAGAAGCTAGGCCGGGCCCAGGTCTGTTAGCGACAACATATTTGTTAAGTTATCCCCTTATTACCCTTCTAGGAATCAACATACATATAAGAGGATATACACATGTGGAATACTCAGTTTTTGTACAGGGTTATTTATTTTGTGAAATCCAACGGGGTCAAATCACACGATCTTGATGGCCAATTGATGTTGTCAAATCTAGAAATTAAACGGCCGGCGAACTTTTCGTGCCAGAGCAAAATTTGCCTGTGTTGTATGACACGTAGCCCCGTCGTGTTGGACCCCATGTCCTTCACATTAATGTCTTCTCAGGCCAAACAAAGCTGGTTATCATTTAGCCATAGCGCAGAAAAATCACCGTAAGATGCAATAATTGTAATGCGTTGAAAGGTGGTTAAACGATCCACATTTTAAAATAGCAATACAAAAACTAACTACATGTCACTATGGATGACAGATGGATTTGACAGAAGCTATATGGCAGAGATGTGAAATACCAATATCGAAATAAATAACCCAATACTTATTAAGCGCTCTAAAATTGTATATCAATATTTCTTTAAAACACCGGCTACGTAGCTATTGGCTGGACTAAAAACTAATTTGTCTCCCCGTCTATATGTACATTTGTAGTACTTAATTGTTTGTGTGATAGGCACTGTAATTTGTGAAACATTGAAGTAAATCAATCAATTAAAGCGAGTAGAAATTCAATTCAATTCAATTCAATTTATTTTCATCAATGGGATAACACATTTCGATATACCACCTTAGAGACTACTAAAGTGCATAATTTACTAACAATCAAATCAAACTAATGTTAAAAATAAGTGCTTTTAAAAAGCATCCGTACTCAGATTACTTTGGAAATCCTTGTGATTGAATAAGGAATTAGCCTCTCTGATACATCGTGAAAATGGTTTATTTAGTCCATAGTTAGTTCTATGAAAAATTTCTCGAAAAAATCTACGAACTCGTTAGCCTTTTATAGGAGCACATACATACACTAAAGTCAATAGATATGTAGGTGCAGTTGATGTGAGATGTTATAATGTGTCTTATAAGAATAACTGAAAAAATACTTCCGTCGAATCTCAAGTTTATGTAAACCAATTAGCAGACATCTAGCATTGTAGATGGCATTCGAATATTCTAATACAGACGGTAAATAATCAGTCTTGTGAAATGCTTTTGAATTTTCTCAATACTGGCCGAATGAACATTATAGCATGGGTTCCAAACTGTACATCAATATTCAAGGACTGGTCGAACAAATGATGAAAACAGATTTAAGGGTTTATGCACCTTTCAATTCCTTAGAGTTCCGAGCAACAAAACCGAACACTGGATTAGCTTTAGATACAATGTAGTCAATGTGTAAAGTAAAACTTAGCTTGGGGTCGAATACTAGGATTAAACAAAATATTATTAATGCGAACGAACTGTGTTCTGTCTGTTAAATATGATTCAAACCACTTTGAATGGAAATCGATTGTTTCCAATTTTCTATATAAGATAAAGTGGTTAACCTTGTCAAAGGCTTTTGAAAAACCTGTGTAAATAATATCGCATTGATAGCCACCTTCAATGTATTTTATCATCTGGTAGCACAAGATTGTGAGATTGGAGGTTGTTGACCTACCTGCGATTAATCCATGCTGATATGGAGAAATTGCATCTCTGAAAAGGAGCTACAATTTGAAGTAGACTATTTTTTCAAATAGTTTGGAGATAACCGATATCTTACGAACCGTTCGATAATTAGTAATTTCGTGCTTGGGACCAGATTTATGGATGGCGAAAATTAAGAAGCTTTTCAATCGCTAAGAAAATATCCCCTTAAAAGTGAAGCTTGAGTGAACACTAGAATCGACATATGTCTTGAGTTTTAGTTCAGCAAAAAGAATAATTTATAATGATGCATTTTTGCGCAAGTTATCGTGTGCCAAATAAAAAAATTAGCTGTATTTTAAAAGCCCCTAATCGTATTGACTAGTGGGCGCCTTAACTGGTTAAGTACGCGATTACTGAGAGGGAGATTCAAGGTTCAAATCCCATTAAATGCAAAAAACAACAAATTCCCCCACGACCCCACCTCTTGCTAAACTGTCATAAGAAGTCTCTTTCAATTGAAAAAGATTCGCCCTTCGGAAATAACTTAAAACTGTTGGTCACAACCATTCAAGCATCGCACAGAATAAATGGCTGCGAGAAGTTAGGCCAAGCTCCGTATGAGCTGTTAGCGCCAAAATATTTATTTATTTTAAATTGGACTTTAGTGCTACAAAACTTGTACTTAACACTTTTTCTGAACTTATTTCTTTTTCTTTATATTCGTAGCAAATTTGGTATATAAGCTTTCTATAAACCGCAGATACGCCCACTTTTAAAAATATTCATTTTCCTCAATATTCTTGCTAGAAACAGAAAAATATTGTCTGGGTAAAATATGCAGACGTTGACTTTCCCTTAATTTCGCCCATACACTATACATGGGCGTGCCCACTTTTTGGGGCGTTTTCTAAATAAATCCATGTAATGCTTTTATCAAAGCTATCTACGGTGATGGTTAAGGCTTATTGTGAGTCCCTTGAACTTCGATTACAAATTTTGGCGGCTACGCTCACTTCCTGCTAGTAAAAAGTTATAAAAACAGTTTCTTAAAAATCGCGAAAATATCCTCTGTATAAAAACGCCCCACTGACTTTGTTAGGGGTGAGTTAAAAGATGGAGGATAGGGTATAACGCTATCCGTTTTAGACGGATTGTAAGGTTCCTGTACATACAAATCCGTCCGTGTTCAATTGTAAAATGCCGTAATGTTTCCAGTATATTCAAGTTTTAGGATGCGGTTTTATTCCAACTGTAAAGAAGTTGATTGGAGTTACAATTCACATTGGTTAATATGTTTATATATTCATTTTCTTTTTTGGGGAACATGAGCCGCCTTCTTCTATGCGTCTTGCGAAGGATCTTAAAAAGATGCAAAGTGCATGATTGGATAAAGTTTCCTTTAAGTTGTTTTTAACAAAACCTTTTCTTAGAAACACAAAAGTATGTATGTACAATTATTGAAACAGTGCTGACGACTACAAAAAGATTAAAAATATAAGCAACTACCTATAATTAAACAAGAACGTGGTAATAGAGGCTTTAGCAAATCATAAGCACATTCCCCAGAACCGCACTCCAATAGCATTTATCAAATATTCCAAATATTGTTGTGACATGTTCCAAGTTATAGATTATAGGAAAGTTACAACAAAAATTATTTCGACTTAATAAATAAGAGCAATAGTTTGTCAAAAAATATAAAAAGTAGCAAAATTCGAATTTCGTAAAAAATAACACAAAGTAGCAAGAAATAAACTCACGTATTACGTACTAAGATGTTTATTGAAGGCGTTTTAGTAATTTGTATATGTAGGTTTGAAAAGAAAATCTTATTTTAGCAAAACGAATTCCAATCTATCGACGTATTGTAGAGCAAATCAGAGACTAAATATATCGTAGAGACGACATTTAAGGTATCTGCGCTTCTATTATTTTAAGTGATCCTATTTACAGTCTTAATACTATAAATAGCAATGATTTGTTGACTTGGATAGGTGCTGGTTAAAGTTACCCTTTTGTGGTGAACTCATTAATGGAATGGAATAAGTTGGGCATTTTCATAATGTACCCCACAAATATTAATCTTTATTTATTGTACATTAAACCTTCTTCGGATAAATGCCTGATTTTCTAAAGAAATTTAGAGGAATTCGAAGAGCGATCGACATTAATTAGCAGCAAATTGGAAAATCTTGACAAAAAGTAGCATTATTGCTGCAAAAGTAGCAATGTGGCTACTTCCGTCGTCGATTTACAGAATCATAAAAAGATTATTTGGAGTATTCTACTCCTAAATTCTAGAATTTTAATATGTGGAAACAATAACAAACATCGATACTCAAACAAGCTATTGTAATTGACTTACACCTTTCTCATTACCAGCTAAATAAATATCTGACATTTAGTGTTAATTTTTTGTTGAGCTTTCCCTTTATTTTTTTTGTTCAGCAAAGTGTTACAACTTCATCTTATTTTGTACGTTTCTGTTACAATTATGTACGGTTCTATGTATAACGTTGAAAATCCGCAGGTCAAAAGTGTTACGTTTTGAAGCAATGATTTCTGAGCAGTGAAATGAGAAATGCGCCATTGTTTCGTTTTTTATTTGCCTGCTATCTAATCGTACAATAATTACATAATTAAATAGGCGAGGCAGTTGTATAGCACACCATTTTTTGGTTACAACTTGAAATTGGGTCAAAATAGAAACCCTTTTCCGTCATGTTTCGAGGCTACTATCACCTATTCCTAAGCATGTATGTGATTTCAACTTACCTATCGGCAAAAAATCCACCCAGGGGAATCCCGATAAAATTTCCCACATTGTTGATGGTACCAACCATCGATAACTTCCATTCATCAGAGCAAAATATATCGAACTACAGAAAATACACATAACGTCTGGTAGATCACTCCTGAACTTCAGAGACTTACTTCATTCGAAATGGTCACTTCTTTTTCATCGCGAAATATAAAATCGATGCCACATTTCTCCTTTGAATTCTGATCATAGTTCTCCACATAACAGACGTCCTCCTCAAATGTCCTGTTGTAAGGTACCAACCGATTACAGTTCTCTAAATCACCAGCGGATGTCATCGGAATCGAAAACTGTGTCCATGGTTCCTTGTAAACACTATCAGGGCCATCACACTCTGGTACTCGACATCTATGTACACACAAGAAACACACACAATATTAACTCGGCTGTTGACCAATCAGAAATCGATTCGTATCCACACACCTATGTACCACTGTGCTCGCAGTGAAGACATATGTTACCGAAAAAATTGCATTGAACGTCATCGGAATGCATATTAAAAGATAATTTATTAGCTGAAACTTTCCGAATTGGCCAATACGAACTAGAATCGCGTCTAGACTAAACTCGTCAGAGTCCGCGCTCGAAGCACTCGCACCACTATTCCTAGCCTCAGTCATTGTCGTTTATGTTAAGATCGCGTGGAACAACCAGAGCCAGAGCGCAGCTGGTGGTGGTGATACACGATTGAGGTCGCTTAGCGAAATAAGCTGAATACGCTTAAGCAATTGCCTTAGCCACTCACACAGTCTTGGAAAGTGTGCTTTGTGTATGCGCGCGTTACTTAAGGCGAAATTGAAGTGCAAAGTTTATGCGATGGGAACCTAGCGCGTCTGTTGAGTTATCAACGGATGTTTGGATGTGTTGTTCAATTACCCCCGAATGACTGATAGAGGCATGCTAGAACAACACTCTAGACTTGCTAAGATAAACCCATATTTTGTGTTGAACTTTCGCTCTCTGTGCGTAAGTATGACTGTTATTAGGTGTGCTCTACCTCATTCGATCCGCTAATCTAATCTTTCAGTCTTGATTAGACTTTGATTGAATCACATTTTAATAAAAGCTGCCAAAAAGGTGTCCAATTATGGAATTCGTTCGATGATAATCAGCTGACGGGAGGCAGTTCAGCAGCAGGTGATGATTTTACGGTGGTGATTAGCATAATGGTTCAAGCGGGCTATAATGATACTGGTTTATCTGTTCAATGAACTTTAAGCGAATTGAATTTTCCTCGAAACAGTGGTCTTTGTCATGAAACAACGCGAACTTTTGCTATTGATCTTGGCCCTATAAAAGGGAGGTATAGATCAAGATCAAGTTCTTATTATGAGAACTTACCTAAGGTGACTTTCCTGATACTGACAGCCAGCTATGTGCTTACGAATGTAGTGTGTGTTCTATTTAAGACTCTTTTTATGTAAGTAGTGCTTTAGGCCTAAAGGTCTTCAGATGATCATTTAAGAAACTGAATCTCACGTCCAAAAATGATTCCCTAACCAGATGTTTGAAAATTATACCAAACATGTTGTGGGCGGCATAGCTCAGTGATCAGTGTGTTGGAATACTCAACGAGAGGCTCAAAAGAATTTTGAAAAAAATAACAGTTATTCTGGAGCTCTTTGAGTAAAATTTAAAAAAAAAATTGTTTAGATTTTAAAATTTATATTCAAGTACGCGATCCACAACAGAACGCTCTTCCTGCTTTTAGTATGTGAGTCTTTTTAAAAACATTAAAATGCTTATTGTGAGTGTTCCCTTAATCTGAGATATGTGCTCTCGTGGACTTTTTTATAGAACTACTCAAGTCCTAAACATGTGTCGTACAACAATTCGACTCGTATGTCTACTAATATCGCCGACATATTAAATTGAATGGGGCAGGCGAATAACTTTCTCGTCACTTGTGAAATATACATTTCTTGAGTTTTCAGCTTCCTGATATCGGACAATGATCAAATGTTCAATCCTTCAAAGAGAAATGTTCAATAGGTGAAAAAAATAGTCTCAGCTGATTTCAAGTTATATGTTATACGAAAACAAAATGGACGTTAAAACACTGAAAATATGTTAAGTGGCTACTTTTTTTTATGGACCCTTTTTGAACTCTTAAATTCTTCATACACTGTTTTCACATACCGTTTATAGACTAAAAGTTATTGGCATATAACCTAGTAGGTGCTCAGAAAATGTTTCAATGCACTGAAGAAAACCGAATCAAAATTGTTCAAGTGATTTTTTAGTTACGTAGAAAGACAACAGAGAAATATTTTCAATTATATTATATGTAGAGAAGAGAATAGAAGAAGTAGAGATTTAAACTAGCTTCAGGGTATTGATTTATGGTAATTAGTTATTGGGTTCAAATATATGCATATATGTACAACTTAATAATAAATTTCAATAAATTTGTTTGGAACCGAAGTTGTAGGTACTTAAACAAAATACCTTTTGTCACAACAACCTAACACACTACCCACTACTACAAAGATAAAATAAAGACGGTGTTTTCAAAGTGGGAGTCTTAGGGCTCATTTCAGGTAAGAGCAGCTATAAACAAGCTGTTAAAAAAAAGTACTTAAACACTTAATTGTTTTTTTATGGGTTTTAAATCGCTTGGGCATAACGATGAACGAACATGCTAATACGTGAAAGCCGTGTCAATATGTCGTATCAGCAGTATCAATATATGTCAAGCTTTGGAATAAGTCATGAATGCAAAAGAAGTCATTATATGAAAATTACAGGTGAAATTGTAATATTTCGCAACATAACAACATAATAGGTGCTTAACAGGTTGTTAATTTTATTATTTTACTATGCAGTCAAAAAAAAAAAAAAAGAAGAAGATAATTAAAAGCTTACTTATTGTAAATACTGAATAATTTAACCGATTTTGGTGAAATCTTTTTTGTTAACTAAGTGTGTAACTTGGGACAGCCAGTTGTGAGTTTTCCTTGTCAATTTCTAAGTGAATTCGAAGCATCACTTCGCAAAACTGATATTTGTAGGGTTTATATTTTTGCATCAGGTAATAATCAAGCAATTCATAGTCATTGTTTAATTATTACTTCAGAGACGTCAGAAATGATACTGGAAACAAAGCTCCCATATTTCAGTTTTCATTTAATTCGATTCAATTAAAAGGTAAGTTTGCCTTGTTGTTGTTTTATATAATACATATCTGCACTTTCATTTGCTATGGGGAAATGTATGATCCATTTACGATTTTTTTGCGTAATCATCTCATTTGGCTCTAGTGAAAACGTAGTATAAGTATAAATTAATTTTTGTTTGTCAAAATTGTGATGAGAAGAAGGCCTGATTTATTTGTCGTGGCCGACCTATATATAACCTTTTAAAGCTTGATCGATAAAACTTGAATGTCTACTTACATATCGGCGAAATATCCACCCAGGGGAATCCCGATAAAGTATCCCAGATTGCTGATTGTACCAACCATTAACAACTTCCATTCATCAGAGCAATATATATCGAACTGCACAAAATACGTACACATTACGTCTAGTAGATCACTCCTGACTACACAAATTCAGACTTACTTCATTCGAAATGGACACTTCCTTATCGCGAAATATGAAATCGATGCCACATTTTTCCTTTGAATTCTGATCATAGTTCTCCGGAAAACACACGTCTTCCTCAAATGTCCTGTTGTAGTGTACTAACCGATTACAATTTTCCAAATCACCACCGGAAGTCGTAGGAATTGAAAATTTTGTCCATGGTTCCTTGTAAACACTATCAGGGCCGTCGCACTCTGGTACTCGACATCTACATATACACAAAAACACATACACCACAATATTAACTCGCTTGTTGACCAATCAGAAATGGATTCGTATCTACACACCTATGTACAATTGTACTCGCAGTAAAGACAAATGTCAACGAAAAAATTGCACAGAAGGTCATCGGAATACATAGTAACAGATAATTTATTAGCTGAAATTTTCCGCACTGGCCAATACGATCTAGAACCGCATCTAGAATAATCTCATCACTATTTCTAGCCTCAGTCATTGTGGTTTGTAATAAAAGCGCGTATCATAAACTCTTGTTGTGTCTGCGCAGTTTAGCGAAATTCAAGTGGAATGTTTAAGCGATGAAAACTTCACTCATCTGTTAAGTTATCAACAGATTTTCTGGCAGAAACTGGATATCAAGAATTAAAAACTGGATACTCCAAAACCGGAACCTGGATGTTCCGAACAATATCAAAGTCCATTCATTATGCACACCGGTCGGCTACATTAACGTCATAACTAGAAAAAAACAAAATCAAATACATACAAATCTTCGAGTACATATGTACATTGAATTCTTATTGGGGCAGTCAACTGAATTTTGCTTTCTATGTACGAGTTATCCATCTCAGAAACGCAGCTTTTCACGAGTACAGATTCAAACCTAGCGAATGCGAATATGGTATTAACTCAAAAGTGCTATTTTTTGAGTTGTAACGTTATTGTACCTGACGTGCGATTTGCCTTTTATTTCAATAAAGGTTATGGAAAATGTGACCATGGAAATTAAATTAAAACGAAATAAATGAAAAAAGGTCCTTCTGCAGATTATTAAGGTGCACAGCTAAGTTCTGCAGGAACTTAATAGGTTGCTGAGATATAGCACTTCAGAAACGCTTATTTTGTGAATTACTTGCATACTTCACTCACTCACTAATCATTATAGTCATACTTCGAAGGGTTACAGTCTCGAATTCTAGAGAGGAAAAAAGATGGCCAGGGGATTGAAAGCTGACTATCTCTTGCTAGTTCATCTCTGTCACGAACACAGAACCATGAAAATCTTTGCAGATCTGACTATTCAACATTTGCTTCTCCCTGTGGTGTTTTGTATCAACTTTCCCTGATAATTTCAAAAGCTGAAATTGAATCTTCTGCACCGTATCAATGTCGCCGTACAGTTTGTTGTTGAATTTTCTCGGAACGCCTATGGGACCTTAAATTTTTTTTTGCAATTGAAGGGTAAAACCTCGAAAGACACTAAGAGAATTGTACCCCAAAGATGTATGGAATTCGAATGCCACTAAAAGCACCTCCATTAGAAGAAGTCGTGTATACCTACCCACTTCTAATACTGCGCCTAGCTGTCAGTCTAATCAGCAATTTTTGTTAGATTAGAGGGAAAGTTTAAAGATATCTTTCGTTGTTGATTTTTTTCTTGCTTCTTATTATTTTGATTCGTTTTATTTTCTAGGTGCCTAGCTCGAAAGGTTTAACTCTTCTTAGTCTTCTTACTAAATTGCTGGTATTGAGAAACTGTACCACTTCATCGTTGTCGTGGTATGGAGCCTAATTTCGTGTCTCCTAGCGAACTTCTTGATTTCAAGATCAACTCTCTCTTCACCTAGGTCTCTGTGTAGGTCTGCGTTTTGAATGTACCAAGGAGCACTAACGTTAGGTTATTTTCTTACGTTAGAAGTACATGTTTCAAATGGAAAGCCGCATTGATAATCTATGCAAGTTTGATTATGGCTTTTTTCAGTAGCTGTTTCAGAATTTACCTGGAAATTAAATCAAATCCTGTAGCCTTTTTAGTTTTGATGCTTGGGCTCTTCCTCCTCATTTATGACGACCATCATTTCAGGTTCCAGTTCTTCATATGGCTTAAAGGTTTCATCCTGTGCTTTTTGCTGATTATTTTTAGCCCAACTACCTTTGTTATCTCTTGAACACTTATTTGGACAACTGGGTCTTACACACTTTAGTTATTTTTAACAAAACCTTACTACTTTTGTGTTCCTCTAACCCACATGTACTAATGTAAAGGTCTTAAAATTAATTAACTTAAGATATAGTAGGGTAACAATGATTGTCGGCTAAGGCATTTTCACACAGTTAAAGAAATTTGGAAATTAGCCGTGTGCCATTAGCATGTGCTTGTAGCTCCCACTAACTACACGATATATGTTATATCGTTATCGTAATATCAATGGAATTCGACTGACAATTATTGTTGAAAACTAAAAATACACACTTCTATGAGAATGAAAAGTAGATTTTTGCAGTTTTACAGGGGGAGGGTTTGAAAGTTGGATATCTTTCTTGTGTTAAATAATTCGGATTGCTGGCGCATCATAAGAACCACCTGGAAGTCATTGAACTTGAGTCTTTCACCATGGGAAAGAGGGTATCGGGCAGTGAGTTGAAACATTGATGCAAAATGTTAAGTATATTTCTTTCCATGGGTACGTTCACAAACACCGACGTTTTCATTCTGTATACAACTTTTAATTCAAATGTGCTTCGACAAAGAGAAATCCACCTTAATATGCATTCTGTTGGCACTAACCACACAGCTAAATCAAACCTGTTTTACAGCAAAATTTGTAATACAAATTCAAACCGCATCTCAAATGTTGCATGAAGTCTTATTTAAGAGCTTAGTCTTAAGTGGATAAATCAATTTTAACGGGAACTCACGTTTTTACTTAAGTCTGTATAGAAATGTTAAATTTCCGAATGTCAATTACAATCGACCTTGGCAAAGCAACTATATTTCCCTCAGACATTTAATAAAAAAATACGTCTTCACGACTATTCAACAGAAACAAAAGTCTGTATAATAAGTGTACATAGGTAGTTACGTGTTCATATCTGATTTTTGTGGTAAATATACGTGCACTGACGTTGATCTAAGGCAATTGAATTAAATTGTGCGACACAGCAATTTATGATTGAATTGGGCGTATGTTTTTATTTTCAAAAGTACAAGATCAAAACACGAGGTATAGTGTTAACTTTCGATCAGAAATGTTTATAATTAAATAAGCTATTAATTACTAATAATCAAAAATTATTGGATTAGATTAGATTAAGGCCAACGCTAGTGATGTCAAGCGATATGAAAATATTTCAATCTTTTCATTAAAATGTTATCGCCAATAGTTGATAGTTTAAATTGGCAGCAGGGTTAATAAAAATAGGAATGGAATAAATGCACGACTAAAAATTGGAACACGCGAAACAATTATAAATTCTCATTCATAAAACAAGTTCACATAACTATTTACAATTTTGTTTTTTTATATTAATCGTGTATTATGCAATCTCATACTCAGTAGGAATATAACATTAAAAACTGAATGATTGAATAAAGATAGAAGGTGAATTACATACTCGTAGTCGGAAGAAATTGTTGATCAAAGATAACTGGTAGATGTGATTTTTGTAATTTAAAACGAAATTAAGTGGAGATAGTAGAAAATGATTAGAATTAATGAAGTAGATATGTAATTATGAAATTGCTTAACAATGATAAATTCTTTATGACTGAAAAAATAGTGTTCATTGTTTATACGATGTTGCTCTGACTGGGTACACATGAAAATGTATCTGTAAAAGATTTGGCAGGCTTTGACTAGTGAAAATCTGGAGCACTAGAGCGCCCAAAGTGAAAAATATTAATGCCAAGGTAGATCCAATAAAGATACCGCCTTATGATCATGCTGATTATTAAACCCTATTCTTACCTTGTACTTAATATTTATTGGAAGAATGTCAATATTGGATTAAGTCGCCAGATTTCAGAGACTTTACACGGCGCTATAGTCAGGGATTTACCTTGTCCGCAACCTACCAACAAGTAACCATAGGCGCAGAGTAGTTACCCCTGAAAATGTCACGCACAGTACATTCGATTAATTTTAGGTGTGACCTCCCTGTAAAGTAATGGTACATGTTTCTGCTTAAAGCATCTCCTGGCTTTCAAAACTAAGTAGAATTTTGAGAAGGTTGACAGATTTAGTGTGGACATTTAAAATAGCACACCCTTTGTTTACCTTAATTTATTTGTCCATTTTAACTCGAATTCCCGATATTATTAAGGTAAGTAATAATAAAGGGATTCTTTTGTAAGAAATAACGAATATTTAATGAATTTGGTATATCAATGACGAGGAAATCATTCTAAGGAGGACTTCAGGCGATGTGGTCCTGCATGTATGAATGAAGCGAACTCAAAGTCCGATATAGCGTGGGAATTGGAGTACTCGAGAAAAATGTAATTAATGCAATCCAACATTGCGAAGAAAAGATGTCGGTCCAAAACAAAGTGCGCAAGCATCAGATGCGAAAGACCACCTCAGAATCGTGAGCACAAATAAAAATCGCCTCCGTTAATAAGGATCCCAACTGGTGGCAAAATATGTAGACCGCTGAATCGAAATCTAATCGGTTCGGATCAGATGAGAAACAATATGTAAGGCGTGAGATCAACCAGGAATTCAATCCTAATTTTGTTTTTTTATCTTTAAATGCGCGCGACAAAGGGGATATAAATACCATTAAATTATTTCTGATCACGGGCATTTGTAGAAAGTAAGAGAAAGAGAGTTTGGTGTAGTGGGTTTGAAACTCGGGTGGTATTAAGTTTCAGTAATCCCAAGGGTGGCGTCCAGATAACTGAGGAGCATTTTGTTTTGTTGTTATTGTCGTTGCTTATGATTCACAGTATTTTTTTCAGTCCACCTGTTGTCATAATCACTACCAATGTTATGCCTTCGCAGTAGTGTTGACATGAGCTTCGCAATTGATCGACTTTTTATTTATTTCATGTGAAATAAGTAGATGATTCTTGACATGAGGATTTGATCCGTGAACTTGCAGCGTGAGAAACGATGATGTTACCACTAAATCATGGCCACCCCTCCTTACCTTAATATACCATAAAACGATGAAACATGGTGGAAGCAACGTCCTTATATGGTGTTGCTTTTGGTTCATCGGATTGAGGGCCTTATAGACCAAATAAAATATAAAGAAATGTTATGCTGAGGAGGAAATGTGACATTTGAAATGTTAAATCTGGAAGCAGTGGTTATTGAATCAGAAAATTTACGTTTTAAGTGATCTCAATCCGATAGAGAACTTGGGGAGTGATGTAGACTAAACAATCGACAGATCTGCGGTCAAAAATTTGGATCAACTTTGGATGGAAATTCAGAGCGCTTGAAGTGCAAAAAGAATTTTTGTAAAGTGTATTAAAAGAATACTTTTTTTAATTTTTTTTATAAAGATCAATGAAATGTTTGCTTAAACTAACTTTCCCATATTTTTTCCCAAAAATTTCAAGCTAAAAAAAAATTAACCTGGATTTACAACTTTGGAGACTTTCAAATGTTGTTAACACAAAACCGATTTATTGTCTCAATACTCTTAAATAAACGACGGTTCGTCCGGGTTAAAATAATTCAATATCCGATCATTCTCGAGGATTTTCTGCTGTAATTTACATCACAATTTTTTGTTTTTTTTTTATTTCTTTTTGATGTTAAATCTGTAACGAATATGCAAATTAAAAATCCGCGAAAGCAATTAGTCTTCAAATTAAAGGAGCTTGGAACTTTCAAATATCCGGCTTCCTTCTCTCCGATTTTTCGCAATTATCCTAGAAACAGCTGAGCTTAGGTAAAAATTCATAAAAGCAAAATAAAAGAGCATTGAGTTTTATATGAGACAGCTAGTTTGGTTTTCCTTTATGTTTTCGACTAATAAGGGCAAAAAGACAAATTATAATTCGCTTTTAAAATGATTTTTTGGTATGTTAATTATCCTAAATGTGCTATTTAAAAAAGAAAACTTTTCCTCCTTTTTTCTTACAATTAAAAGACACAAAAGTGGATATCTTAGACCTACCCAATTTGTACCTAAAATCAACTTTGGGAAGGTGTTTTGAAAGGCTAATTACAATATTCGTATAAGCAAACAAATTAGTTATTAGCTATGTCGCCAATTGATGCTAATTAGCCAGATTTGTTTACTCCTATTGAAAATTTCTAAAAAAAGATGCCAAAAAGAACCAAGCAACTATCTTGTAGAAAATTTATTTCTTTCCTATTTAGTTTTTAATATTTTAACCTTTGATCTTGGTCTTTGGGATATGTAATTGCAAAAAAACCAAACGTAAGTATTCCCTGATCCGCCATTTCCTAAGTTGGTGGGAAAAAAAGTGGTTAGATTTGATTTACCGTATTAGAGATACGAGTATTATCCCAAAAGAGATAGAAATTTGAAGGCTAATCCCTATAGTTGTAAATAGAGTATAAAACTTTCCAAAATTGGAAGAGTTATGATTGGAAAAAAAAACTATATTTTCTTGTGGATAATTTGTTTCAATCAATCCACGATTCCTAAATTCTGTCTCCGAAACTTAAAACGTTGCACACTTATAGTACTACCCCAGGAAAGGGTCCCTGCTGAAACCGATTTTTGATTTATGAAATACAATATGATGCACAGCATCAACAATATATACTCGTAATTTGCTGAAAAATTGCCTCCTAACTTCAGGCTTTCCGAGAACTACAGAGTCGCCCGGATAATCGACATAGCTAAAACTTTTCACACTTATAATACGACTCTTGAGGGGGGTCCCTATGGAGCCCAATTTTGTATCTTCAAAGAACCACCTAAGTTTCAAACCCACTACACCAATCTTTCTTTCTCTCTCTCTCTCAATTTCTTCAAACGCTCGTGCCCTGAAATAATTTAATGGTATTCATATCCCATTTGGCGCGCGCAAATTATAAAAAAAAAAAAAAAAATGATGCTCAGAACCCAAATATATAATTTGCTGGGGAATTGTCTCCTAAATTCTGCCTTCGATCTAGGAAGCTGACATTTGAACACTGGTAATACCATCTGTACGTAGCCCGATTTTTGCATTTCGAGATATAGTATGTCAGAGCATCCACAATGTATGATCTGCTAAGAAACTGTCTACTTAATTGGGCTACGCAAGCCCTCGGAGGACCTAGAAAGTGGAAATTTCTAATTCTAAAGTCTTTCTCACCCAAATCAAGACAGGCTTTGCTCAATTAGTATAGAACAAAGGTCAGGACAGGTTTTTGATTTTGATATTATGATTGGGACAGTGACTTTTTCCATTCTTCTCTGCATATATGTATGTATGTAAAACATGCTTAGCACTCCTGCAATTGGCTTAAACACTAGGGTGCAATAATATCACATTTTCTAACAATATAAAGCTTAGCAGTTACCAATTGCTGGGTCACAGCTCCAGGCTCTCATTGTCGTCTTAAATCTGGTGGGTTGTGATTAGAAAACACTCTTGTCTGATGGGTTGCTGTTTTGTAGAGTTCATGGTTGCATCTTCCCTTCATTCGGCCTTCTCGCACGTGGGAACAAATACCCAGTGACAATTTCTTCTTTGGAAAGTACCTATAATTTGCTCTGCTTTCTTACTTATCGTCCAGCACTCCCCTCTATATAACAGAACTGACAGGACAGCTTAGCTTAAATTATTTTCTTGGAATTACATGGTTTCCTTTGACTTAGCTTGCAGCAGAGTTAGAAGCTTAAAAATGTAAATGTTTAGCTGATTTCTATTTATTTATGAGATACTAGGTATTCTGTAATGGTGCGTTAACAAATGTCCTAACAGATGGCATCAAAATCTTATTTAGACCAAAAAACTAGAGCTATGAGATTTTCTTATTGGGCCGACGATATGTATAATATTGTCGCTTAAAGATACTAAACAGATATTGAAAGGAGAATTGAAATTGTGCGAATTGAGAAAACATGTACATATGTATAACCTAAAATTAGCCCGAACCAGAACACGAGCCGAGCATGCTCGCCTTTTTCTACGCACTTACGTATCAAATTGAAAGACATCAGTGAGAGCCTTCGGAATAAAAATAACAAAAAAAAAAACTACCTCCGAAAAATTACTATGGCATGCTCGACATGGCCACACACTTTCGTATATGCTCGTGGCTCGTTGGGTTCTACAGACCGAAAGACCGACCCAGCATACTCGACGCTGATAAGTTTGGTTGAATCCACAGTCGATCGAACATGACTGATGAACTCTTTTGACGGACATGTTCCAATTTATAATAAACGCATGCCTAAAGCTCCTATATGTCACACATCATTGGGAAATTGGTGAAGTGATTGTAATACACAAGCAAGGAACGCCACCAACAGAAGTGACATCTTATAGACGAATATCACTGATACCAATTATGGCAAAGGTTTTCAAAAAATTGCTCATGAAAAGAAGAAAGAAATCTAATACCGAATCATTTTCGAATTTAGAAATAAACATTTAACGACAAACCAAGTTCATCGAATTTCGGATGTAGTGGAAAAAGCACTGGAAGAAAAACAAGTCTGTTTGGCACTATTTTTAGTTGTTGCTCAAGCCTTTGGCAAAGTTTACCATAAGGGCCTTGATTGCAAACTGCATAGGGATTTATCTGAATCCTATATTTCAGATCGGCTCTTCTGCGTTCGATACGAACAAGTAAAATCGGAACTAAAGAAAATTAAAGCAGGTTTTCCACAAAGAAGTGTCTGAGGATCAACCCTGTATCTGTTGTATGCCAGGGATATACTGATGGATAAACAATGTCATGATGGCTACATTTGCAGATGACAGTGCAATATTAGTACCGTATATGTAAATGTACTGTGAATGCGACAGAGAAACGGTCAATAGAGTAAGAGATTGGACGCAACAATAGCGTATCAAACTCAGTGAGTCAGAATCAACTCAAAAAACAATCTTCCCATATTCAATACCCCATGCCAATACAGCCAAGTACCTTGGCATCACTTTGGACGCTAAAATGCAAAGAGCCTATGAAAAAGAATAGAGAAGAACTACACTTGAAATACAGAAAAATGTACTGGTTACTGGCTACCATCAACAGAATCATGAAATATAAGCAAGTATTGAAGCCTGTTTGGATATACGCCATCCAATTTTAGGGTTGTACAGGGTGGCGCATAATTAGCGTTATGGTTTAACTATTGAATAATATTTTTATTGAAGTATATATTTTATTTTGATTGGCTTTGAAAAACTTGGGGAAATTAATGATGGAGAGACTCAACACAAAGCAAAGAACAAAAGTTGTTCAATTTTATTTTGAGAGGCAGCATTCGATTATTCTGGCACAAAGATCATATCGTAATTTCTTTAATGTTCAAAATGCGCCTAGTGCTTCAACAATTTATCGATTGGTTCTGCGTTTTCAGTAACAAAGGGCTGTCTGTGATCTTCCACGTGCCGAAAGACCTCGTGCAGTGCAAAATGAGGTAAACATTGCTCGGGTGCTAACAAGTATTGAGGAAAACCCCGAAACTTCCACCAGGCGACGTTCTCAGCAGTTGGTAGTGTGTAGGCAGTCTTTGCAAAGAATTTTACGGCAGTTACACCTTTTTCCCTGTAAGATGCAATTGGTTCACGAGTTAAAACAAAATGATCCACAAATACGCATTCAATATGCTCGGCGTTTTCAAGAATTGTTCCGAGATAACAACGAGTTTATTCACAACCTCATAATGAGCGATTAGGTCCATTTTCACCTAAATGGTCATAAACAAAACTGCAGATATTTTAGGCGATCGAATAAAATCGCGATTTTTAAATTTCAACTGTCCACCTCGTTCGCCGGATTTAACGGCACCAGATACCCAAAGGGTAAGGCGTATACAAATAAGCTAAGAGTCATACAACAGCTTAAGGCCAATATTCGAGAAGAAGCGAGGGCTTTGGGACCAGAAAACAAGATTTATGGAAAATGCTCTGAAAAGAGCACGTCAGGTCGAAGCTAACAATGGGCACTATTTGTGAGACGTTATATTCAAAATATGATGTAAACATATTTCCAAACTATAAGCTAAAGGTTAATAAATGCAAAAGTTGAATAAAATCAGAAAGAAAAAAGTTATTCATTATTACCCTGTACAAAGAAAACAAATATCAAAACAAAATCCTTCGTGGAATAATAAATGCCCTTTGGTATATAAGAAATAGCGATTTGCACCGTGATCTACAAATAAACAGAAGATGTTAGAAAGCACGCTGTGACACACAATCAATGACTACAAAACCACATTAATTCCGAGATAGAAACCATCAATATCCGGAGATTTAGAAGAACCAAGCCTCATGAGCTAGTGGTCTAAAAGCTATGGAAAAGACTTTAAACTTTCCGTAACGCGATTTTAGATATAAGAAAGGAAAATCATTTATCAATCTTTAATAGATTTTTTCCTTATTAAGGAGGTGTTTTTAGTGGCGTTGGATACGCTAGAGAACCGTCAAGTGACTTTTGATATTTGCACCTTCGTTAAAAAAAAAAAAAAAAAAATCACCAAGCATATCCGAGTGTGTGTGCTCACTTTTACTTGAATTTTTTACAGGAATTTTGAAAATACTTTGTGCTCGAGCACAACCCTCTTGATTATTCCAAGACCCAGAGACTGTGATTCGTTTTCGTATAACAATAAATGAAAATATAAAGCAGTTGTAGCAGAAAAGCTATATCACAACATTTTTAGTCATAACTTGAAATTGGACAAAATATAACCCTCTTCCCGTCATATTTCGAGGACGCGTTTCACCTGCCTAAGTTTAATCGATACAACTTGAATCAATTTTATTTTTTACTTACATATCGGCGATAAATCCACCCAGTGGAATCCCGATAAAGTTCCCCATATTGTTGATGGTACCAACCATCGATAACTTCCATTCATCAGAGCAAAATATGTCAAACTACAGAAATTATGTACACATAACGCCTAGTTGATCACTTCAGAACTCCATTTAGACTTACTGAATTAGAAATAGACAATTCTCCTTCGTCGCGAAATATAAAATCAATGCCACATTTCTCCTTTGAAGTCTGATCATAATTTTCTGCATAGCAAACATCTTCCCCAAATGTCCTGTTGTAAGGTACCAACCGATTGCAGTTCTCCAAATCACCAGCGGATGTCATCGGAATCGAAAACTGTGTCCATGGTTCCTTGTAAACACTATCAGGGCCATCGCACTCTGATACTCGACATCTATGTACACACACGCAATATGAACTCGCCTTTTGACCAATTTAAAAATCGATTAATATTCACTCACCTATGCACCACTGTACTCGCAGTAAAGTAATATGTCACCGACGAAGTTGCATTGAACAGCGCCAGAATACATAATAATAAATAATTTATTAGCTGAAATTTTCCAAACTGGCAAATACGAACTAGAATAGCGTCTAGACTAAACTCGTCTGAGTCCGCGCTCGAAGCACTCGCACCACTATTTTTAGCTTCAGTCATTGTCGTTTATGATAATATCGCGTGAAACAACCGGAAACAGAACGCAGTTATTGGTGATGGTACACGTTTGAGGTCGCCCGTAACAGACCAAAATGTTTAGGCACGGTTAACTCACTGATCGCGATCAAGAAGTCAATCCGTCACATACTCGTATGAACTTTTCAAACAAGATGAGTGCTTTGTAGAACTGCACTTAGCTTAAGCCAGTTTACAGAACGAGCTCAACTTGTTTTTTGGCATTTATTTAGCAGGACTAACTAGAAAATAAAAAAACAATTCCAGGCGATACTAATTTATTCAAAATCTACGTCACTAGTGACAGAGTGGCGTAGTGACAGAGTGACGTAGTGACAGAATGGCGTAGATTTAAAATCAAATTATGCTGACGGAATAAATCTGTTTTTCTATCAGAATTTGGGATACCTCGTGTTCACCAAATAACTCGAATAAGCACAACTTTTGTTACGTTGATCGTCATTAAATTTAAATATCGGGGAATATACGGAGACGGACATAATTATTCACACATAGGCATATTCCCTAGTAAAATCGTTAACAAATTAAAAGTATCATAGATCAAATTTATACTTTTTATTAACATTCATTACAATCTTGTTCAGTTATTGATAATAAAAAAAACTTAAATTGTTTAGCTTAGTCAAAAGAAATAAACAAAAATGTGGGTAACAGCCTTCTTAAACATGGATAAAATTATTCGTTTATTATATTATACTAATTCAAACACGAGCTTCTCATTCAACTGCATTGATTTAGAAGATGTTTTGAATGCCGTTCGTTCAGTCTAATCCGCTGCTGTAGACCCTGATAATATATCACTAAACTTTATTAAACTTATTTTACCTATAATTGTAAGGTGCGTACTCCATATTATTAATGTACAAATGCATTTGCAATGGTATTTTTCAGATGCATTGGAAAGTAGCTAAAATTATCTCTATTCCTAAAAAGGCGAATCCCACTGATATAGCGGATTTCAGACCAATAAGCTTGTTGCCCTCACTATTGAAAGTGTTTGAAAAAATCATTCAAAGTCAAACGTTTACTTACTTGAATAGCAATAATCTGATTTCCATCTGACTTTCAAAATAACCTCAGCTGTGAATCAGTAGTCAATAAACTTACAACGGATAAAATTGGTGTTTTGTTACTATTAGATTTATCAAAGGTTTTCGACTACATTAATCTTTCGATTTTAATATCAAAATTGAGGAATAACGTCAATTTCCAATATCAGGGACAGTTTGTGTATCTATCTCAGGGACAGGGTTCAACCAATCAAATAAATATAGGAGTACCACAGAGCTGAGTACTTTGACCACTTTTTTATTCAATGTAAGTATATTAACGATCTCCCGGATTCTATAGGTTCTTCCAATATATGAATAAATGCGAGAGATGTCCTGATTTACCTATGTCGCTCAGTAGGCCTAATGGAGGACTTAGTGGGTGTGATGAACGAAGACCAACCGTTAGGTAACCAATTTAGAGATGGTACCACTATTCATAGGGTACACTTCTCTCATACCATACCACACTATCTAAATAAGGATAAATAAATGCAAACGCAAATTACCTTTTTTTTATACCTAAACACGCATTTTTATTAACTTTTTTTTTGTTTCTCTTTTTGTTTATTAATTCCCACTTGTGTTTTGTTTTTTTACTTCAACAGCATAAGATCATGTTTGTTTCTTTTTTAAATCTTCACAATTTTTTTCTTACTTTAAACTTTAAATTCATACAATAATATTTTTTTTTTTGTTATTATTTGCTTTTAAAGTGTACACTTGTGACAATATATATAATATATATAATAATAATAAATGTTATCCATTATTGTACTAACTTTATTCCGAAAAATTGTGAACAAGAATAAGGAAATAATTATAAAATTGTAAATACTGTATTTTTTTTTATTTCTTGTTGTTCTGTATATTTTCTTTTTTTTTGTTTAATAATAGTAATAATAATATATGTAATATTAATATATGTAAGTACCCATTTATACGAATTTGTTGTTAATTGAGATGATGAATTACAATTTATTTTTATTTTGTTTTTTTTTTTACTATTTTTCAGTGCATGTATTTGTTTTATTGAATAAATTACAGAGCTTTTGTTGTGGTAAATTTAAGTAAAAATAATAAATAAATATGAATAATTTTATTATTTATAATTTTTTTTAAATTTTTTTTTACATCTAACACTTATTGAATATTATTGTGTGTGGTTGTTTCTTGAAATATGTTTTAATATGAATTTCTTTTAATTTTTATTTATTATTGCAAGTTTTGTTTTGTTAGTCTCCTCTGGAAAAAATAAATAAAACAAAACACAAGGAAAAGAAAATTTAAATTGAACATTTCCATCTTTCGGCGACATTTCATAAGAACTTTCTGCATTTTGAATTTAATGCTTTTTTGGCACCATAATTGCACAATAAATTGTATACGTATTTATTTAAATAATGAATTTATTATTGCTTGATTTAAACATAAATATGAATATGTGTATATATATTTAATAATAAATATAATTGTATAATTATAAATATATGCTTTGCTGATATTGAATTATATTTTATGTAAGTTAATATTGCACCAATTTAAAGCTTGTTTACATAAAATAAACATAATGAAAGAAAAAAAAGTAAAATAAAAAAAAGTATTTGAAAAGAATTTATCTACTCGTATCTGTTGAGAGAAAATTGGTTCACTTTCACCGAAACCGTTCAACCTATTGCCTCCCTTTACTCTATATCACAATTATTCATTAAGAAGAATCTTCTTAACCCTACCATGCCTAATTTTTGGTGTCGATAAACTAGAAAAGATTTTTTGTATGAAGTATGAATTTTTGGGAAGGGTACTAAGAAGGTGGATCAAATGAATAAAAAAAGGCGGAAGAATAGTTGTGGAGGAAGTGGAGACGATTGCAATAGTTTCCAAAACGCTTTGAAGCAGGTACAGAGTCTTGGAGTATCAATCTCATAATCACTTCTTTTTTTTTTAAGAATGAAAGCATATATACATATGTATGTACATATGTCAAACCACCTTCTAACAGGCGTATAATGCCCCTGCCAGTGCCATCCTAAACGATCAGGAAATAAACTAGAAAGATAAAGATATTTTGGCTCATAGACGATGGACATGCTATTCGAAGTCTGTCAAATATATTATTTAGGATATCGAGGGAACCCTCAACATTCACTCCTATGTCATCTGTCGAAAGCTGGACCGAATATTAAAGCATAGTAAAACATATGGATGGTTCGTTAGATAGAAAGAAGTACTTAAGAAATATGCTAACGAATGCACCCCGAATAGGATTCATAGGTGCCAAGGATCGACACAAGCTGAACACCTCATCTGTGTATCTTAAGGCCATTTGCATACGGAGCTACACAAAAGAGAGGGAAATCTGACTTTGAGTCACTAGCTTGTATCTTGTGTATTACCGCTAATGTATTTCAATGGCAGTCCGTACATATTGCTGACTAGTTTGCTAGACATTTATGATAAATTACTGAAGACTCAGCCGATGTGCTTCAGTTTGCTATTTATGCCCACACAGCCACAGCAACACATCGTAAATCGTTGCCAAACTTTTCAGTGTCTTTTTGCCATAGCAGCCATAAACCCCATGACAAATTGTGTAAGAAATTGTGTATGCCAAACAGCAATACTTACCGTGGCGACAAAATAAATAGCACTGTTATATGGTATCCATTGGTTGTGCTCCAAATCGCATGTATATTCGATATAACATAGTTTTGAGTCTTATACAATATGTGTATTGGCCCAATTTATCTGATTGCGGGCATTATAGACCAAATAAAATATAAGGACATTTTGAACAATATTATGCTGAGGAAATGCAAATTTCAGCACGACAATAACCCGAAGCATACAGCTAAATCTGTGAACCAGTAGTTATTGAGTAAGAAAATTGACGGTTCAAGTTGGCCTGCCCAGTTCCCTGATCTCAATCCGATTGAGAACTTGTGGAGCGATGTACACTCAACAATCGACAGATTTACGGCCAAAAATTTGGATCAACTTTGGGTGGAAATACATCGAATTAATATATTTTTTTATTTTCTTTATTATATTCTAAATTCAAAGAATTTTCATAGTGTGCTATTTTTCTGTCTACCGAAAATTGAACCTAAAAATACTTTTTTGAATTTTTTTTATAAAGATCAATGAAATGTTTATAGTTTGTATTTTCTTTAAGTTAACTAACCCATATTGAATTTGATTGAATAAGTAAAATTTATGTTTAGGCTATATAAATACAAACATTTCAAGTTATAAAAAAAGACACCTTGGTGTGCTATTTATTTTGTCGCCACTGTACATACCACCAAGCAAGTTCTGAGCTTCAGCTGAGAGCAGTCAATCATCATCCTGTATAAATATGCTTTCAGACTCGGCTTTGAAGAAATAGTGATCTGTACCAACTGTCATTAGGAGGAGGAATACTTGTAGTGCTTTCTATAACGAGGTTGTTACGTAGACTACCGAAGTTCTGGTCGCTAAGCTTTCTTCTCTCCAAATCTACACCCTCGAACGTTTCCCTAAAATTGTTTTAATCACCCCTATCGTGGATTTCATCTACCAAAAGCGACAGATGAGCCGACCCTTTTCTAAACGTACTCCATAGAAAAAAAAGTATTCAAACTCCTAAGCCATCCTTAACAATTCGAACGAGCGTATTTATTGTGGAACGTATGTGGAATAAAATTCGTTTTGACTGTCGCTTTCAACAGACGACTATTGATTATTTAAGCTCTTTGGTGATTCTCTACCAAGGACATTTTGACCTAGTAGTACATATTATCACAAATCTTCTCGAGAAAGTTTTCGAGTATAATAGAGATTGTAGTTTGAGTGTAGATTTTGGAATCGATTATCTAAACAGTCGCGGGGGTATACAAGAAAAGTTCTAAATAAAATTCTGGAGAAAACTGCTATGGAAGCGCCGGGATTACAATTTCATTGAGTTTTCCTTAAATCTTGTCGTCAATACACTTAACCCGAAATAATAAAAATGTTCCTTTTCTTTCGATAAATTAAGTCCAAGCTAATCAAATAAAATTAAATAAATAGCGTAACAAAATTATATGATACATAGCTTCTATTAAACACTCGAATTAGCTTTTATTTTTATCCTGCTTAAGGAACTCCAAATGATCCACTTAATTTTTTTTTTTTTTAAATGTTTATTACTCTTATTTTATTTTACTTAAAATTAAGAATAATACAAAAATCACGTTTGTTTATCACTACAAATAATCAATTTTACTAATTAATTCTAAACATTGAGTATTATTTAAAAATATTTTCTTGATCCTCTGTTTATCGATTATAATTAAAAAAATTTTCAAAATGAAAAAGAAAAAATTATTGCTACGCAAAATATTTGAAATTTTTATTGCAAATATATTTTATTCAAAAGTGCACATATTAGTAATGTTGTTTCTTTTTTTGGGAAAAAAAATGTTTACTGCTAAAAACACACAAGAAGATTGAGTTGTCGCAAAAATTTTACCATTTCTTTTCCAGTTGTTTTCTTTGTTTATGTAAATAAAAAACAAACAAACAATGAAAATATTTATTTATTTTATTTTTTCTTTTACATCTATGTATATATATAATTATATATTGCATGTATACTAATATTAATATATATATATATATTTTAATCTTATTTGTTGAAGCTCTAGTTATATGATTGCCTTGCATTTCTTTAAAGATCTATTAATATTTTATTTTTTATTGAGTTTTTTTTTTTTTATTTTATTTTCTTAAAGAAATCTTCTCTCTATCAGTTTGATTCTTATTGTTGTTGTTTTGCTTTTTTAAACTTTCTTTGGCAATATTTGTCAGTATAGAATTTGTGATTTTTATCTATTTCATTGAAGTTTTAACTTTTTCATCATCGAAATTGAACACCATTAATTTTTTTATTTTTTTGCTTTATCCATATTCATAAGAAACATTTTGTTTTTTTATTTAAAATGTAAAAAATATTTTTTTGTTTGTGCTACAATTTTTCTTTTGTTTTAATAAAATGTAGGTGGAATTAATTTTTTATAAACATTTATATAAAAAAAACTCATTCTTTGGCCACTTTTGTAGAAAGTCTGATTGTAATTTTTTTTATATGCTTACAGAGAACTTTCAATTATTTACGAATTAAAAAAAGAAAAAAATGTGCAACGAATATGATTTTAAGTGTTTAGCAAAAATTTTAAAAGTGAATTACTTTTTTGTTTTGTTTTCTATTTAGAGTTAAAGTGCTCTGTGGTGATGAAAAAATATTTGGAAAATTTAAATTCGAGTAAGACAATCACGGTTTTCTGTGATATCATGTGGGTGTGTCCTAAGGTGGATGGAAAAAGCTTATTTTTAATAATTCATTTTAACTGCAGTATTTTTGTTTAATTATGAGGTTCAACAAAAACAAAAATTCGAAACAGAAAAGAAGTCAAACGCAATGTGAATAACCAAGGAGAATCAACCAACCAGAATCAGAAACAATCGACCAACGAAACCGAACGGAATCCGAAAAACCAAACCATAAACCAAGGAAATAAAAAACAAATTTTTTTTGTAGAATTTTTTTTTTTAATAAAACCACGATTTTATTGAATCCAACAAATCAAACATTACATAAATTTCCATAATATGTATATATATATTTTATAATATATATAGTTTATATTAAAAATGTGTATTTTTTTTTTGTTTAATTAATAATAGTTTATTAATTATTTTTATATAAAAAAAAAGAAGATTCATTTATATCTTTAAAAATATTATAAATATATGTATTTTTTTTTTTGTTTAAAATGTAATAATAAAAAATACTTAAAGTACTAAAAATATTTAATAATTATATTTAATGAAAACGCAAATTTAATAAAAATATAAGCATTTTTAAAGAAAAAAAAAAAATATAAAATAATTATTTTTCTTTTCAATAGGTAACGACATAATTAACAATTAAAAATAAATGTTTTTTTTTTTTTTTAATTAAATTAGCTTTAAGTTATATTTTTTTTTTAATTTTGAATTAAATCAGTCTCAAAATAATATAATGAAGAAATAATTTAATTTAAGAAAAATAAATACTAGGTCATCTCTTGGGTAATACTCGTAGGTAAAGTGAGGAGTAGAGGTCTTTAGAGTATTGTAGCACATTTGGCAGATTTGCTGTATGAATTGAACAGTCAGTTTCTTAGAGCTAGAAAGGTTGCAAGTGATTCGATTTCTTAGATCAGCTGATGGAATTAATTTCAAACCATCATCCATCCATCAATTTTCAAAGATTTCAGATTATCATAATGGATTGAAAATCTCGAAGAAAGGCTGCCTTCGCCATAAAAGGTACAGTAGGGTGGTATTATAGTATTATAATAAACAACAAAGCTAGTCGAAGCGCACCTTCTTTTTGTCCACTAGGGTGATCTAACTTGAGTCACACAACTGAGCTTCTTGGTAAATACAAACAATTTGAAGTCGAATATTGACTTTCCACATCCTCAATTGGAGCTGTTGCTCCTTTACCAACAGAGACTTAAGAATATTTTTAAGTCTCCGCTACTGCAATTTTTTCATATCGCGAAGTCGCGTTTGTTATTAGAATCGTTGCTCTCTGCACTTTTTTTTTTTGTCAATCAAGCATTTGCTTTGTTTGTTTATGTTAAGAAAAACATCTTATGCGAACATATAGGTATAAACAAATTGAAATAGAAAAAAAAACAGTGTTGTGAAGTTTAAAAAATGTTCGTGGTAACAAGGCTAACGGTTGCCTATAGTCAGACGATCCTGAATAAAAGCAGAACATACAACTAAAGAAGAAAAAGATGGGGTGATGAACTGTGCTTGGGCATCGATCTATCCAGAGAAAAGGCTGACCATATTGCCATCCAAAGTCAAAATGCTAAAATTTTCTTTCGAAGAGTCGTCACTTCACAATTCGAAAGAGAAGTACCCTTATTTCCGTAGTTGAATTGATAGAATGCCAAACTTAATTTTCTAATTTTCTGTAAAAGTGACAAGAATCGTTAGTGCTATTTTGAGATAGATGAGAATATAGAAATCACTACCAATTAAAATTCGGAATTCGACTCGAAAGTCCACCAATGCATCTACCAATTTAGGGCCCTGTTATCATTCACTACTAGCTATCATCATTTGCGAACTAAAAACTGACAGATAAAAGTAACAAGATGCAACAAACTAGCGAAAATAGGTTTTATTTTTCGCGTTTCATTCACCAATTTTGTCGCCGGATTTTTAAATTTTCTCTCGAATGGTAATGAATAAATAAATAAGTATTTTGGCGCTAGCAGCCCAATGCAGGGCCTGGCCTAGCTTCTCGCAGCCACTCGTGCTGTGCGCCTCACAAATGGTTGGGACCTTTTTCGATTAAGAGAAGCTTTTCATGACAATAAAATAAACCAGACGCAGCAACAGCAACAAAGCGAATTCAGTCGTTAAAAAAAAAAAAAGGAAATTTCCAAATCACGGAGCACTCAGATTCAACTTTCGATCCATTGTACGTCCAGGCAGAACTCTTTTTAGCGCAGTAGTAGGAAAAATTTGGATTTTATTCGTTTCTCTTTTATCCTCGGGTGGCTGTGGTTGCTGTTCATCGTACAGACTTGGAACTGCACTACCCACTACACCGAGGCAACCTTTGAATTAATTGTTTATATTTATTCGAATCAGGCTTTGGTTGGGGAAGTGTTTATATCTTTAATTTCTTTTAGAATGCCCACTTGTTTGTCCTTTCGAAGCCCGAGTAACCACAATCGAAACAAAGATCTGCGTCCTAAAACATCCTCGATGATTGGAATAATACGTACGGCTCCAAGGTGGACATTGACACATATTTTAAAAATCTCCAGGAAGTTTCTGGACTCTTGGCAGTTGCACCTTCGATTAACAGAGGGACTCGCATTCTGAAATGTATGCCTTTAACTGAGTGTCGGTTTCGTGAGCCGATGACGATTTGCCGAAAAGAAACTGAATATCAACCTCATCCAAAAATACAATGAGACACGAACTACAGAAATAGTTTCTCTTTGGACTGTTTTCTTCCATGTGTGCAAAATGAAACGAACCCTGAATATCGTGTTACATGCAAAGAAATAAATATACTGTAGTAGAGTAAATATTTTGATTGTTTAATTCGTTGGACCACCCCGGCACAAATTTTACTTTTTACAATTTGGTATAGGATTCCTCTCTTAACCGCATTAACTAAGTAGATGACCTAATATTTAAGAAAATGAAGAAAAAAAAAAAGGAAACCAATAAATAATTTTTGAAAAAACTTGTTTTTGTTATTTTTGTGTATTTAAGTCTAAAAGTTGTTTTTTCTCTTTTAACTTATTAACTACAATTAAATTTCCATCTTTATTATTTGAGTTTTTTTTTATTATTATTTTCTCTTTCTAAGCAACAACAAGCAAAGCAACCGACGAAATGAAAACCGCTTTTTTTCTAAAATATAATTTTTTGCTTTTTATTTTTTTTGTTTTACTTTATACATATTTGTAAATTTTTTTTTTTTTTTATTTGTGTAGTAAATTTGTAATTTTTTTCTTTGCTTTGGCACAAAATATATACTTCCCAATCGAGTAAACAGTCTAAATAATTTTTTACATTATTTTTTTTTTTCTTTTAAATATTATATTTAACAATTTTTTGTTTCTTTTGTAATAAGCTCATGTGTTTTTTAATGAAAATGTGTTTTTTTTTATTTAATGAATAATGAGACGAAAAAAATTGCATTGTAACGAAAAATAATAATTAAAACATAGAAAAAATTTATTCAATAAATATTGCTCGCTTATCTAAACAACTAATAAATAAATATATTTTATTTATTTTTTTTTTAATTTTAAAAATTTTATATTTTTTTGTTTTCTTTAAGAAATTCGAAAAATTCCTTTGTTTTGTTCCCAATGTAATGTTTTTTTTTTTTTTTTTTTTTCTTTCTAATTCAATACAGCAGTTACAAAAAATTTGTTATTATGTATTTTTTAATGATTATATTTTGTGTTTTCCTCTTTTTTTTATTTTATGCGCGACAAAAAATAAATTTCGTTGCTTGCTTGAAAAAATTGTCTTGGTTTTTGTATTTGCACAACTTTCTGGGTTTTTTTTTTTTTTTTTGCTAAAAATTTTTGCTAAACGTTTGGAAATTTATTTTGGTATTTCCGTTTATTTTTGTCCAAGGAAAACATAAAATAATTGCTCTTTTGACAAATATAATTATATTTACTTTTTATTTTATTTATCTTTTTAAAGCACTTGTAAATGTATTGCTTCTTTTTGTGTTTTTGTTTTTTTTTTTTTTTGTAAATTATTTATTTCGTCTTTTATTAATTTTTTTATTTTTTTTGTTTTGTCTTAAACGATTAACCTCTAATTAAGCTATTTGTTTGATAAATAATATCGTATAGAAAATGAAAATAAAGAAAAAGAGAAAAACAATAAATGATATTTAAGAGAAACTTTGAACCAAGAAAACCGTGAGAAACATTTCTAGTTAAATCGTTTATTTTTCCTTTTTTCATAAATTTAACTTGTGTTATTATTTTAATTTGTTTTTGCTGGTGTGGTATGTGTTAATAATAATTGTTAGTATAATGTATATATATGTAATTTTTTTATATTCATTTTAAATGTAAATCTTGCTAAATATTCAGTTTTGTTTTTTATTAAATTCTTAATAATACATTAATATATTTTATTTATTTTTTTATTTTTTTTTTTTTAAATATATATTATTGTTATTAATTATATATATTTCATATACATATATAAGTTGTTCCCAATTTGTTCAGTTTTAATCAATTTCATTATGTTTCTTAGTTAATATCATGCAAATTAAATAATACAATTATTTCATTTTTTTTAATTTTACACACAGAGAGACACAAAGATTTTTTGTTATATAAGATGACGATGAAAAATTGTGGTTTTGTATGTGTGCTTAAAGAGAGAAGAGTGCGCTTGGAAGGCTCTTCTCGCTTTTTTCTTTTCTCTTTGTGTTCTTTTTTTTTTCAAATATTTGTGAATTTTTTTTTTGTTTAATTAAATTTAAAAATTACATTTATTCTCTTACTATTTACAAACAATATTGTCTTTTCTTCTTTAATATTTGTTTTAAATGATATAATGTTGTTTGTTATTTATTTTTTTTTTTTTTTTTTGTTAAGTGCTTCGAAACCATAAAATCTAACTATGATTGAAATGTTTTGGTTGCTATTATGATTTTGCTTTTTTTGTGCAAGGCAATGTGCAACGAGGAGTGAATTAGTTTGTGTAAATGCAAGAATAAGGAGTAAGGGATTTCTTGTAAAAATTCTTGCGGACTACAGTCATTAAAAGACAATTCAAATGATGGGGCACAACGGAAAACAGGACTTTACTTGATATTTAGGTTTAATAGATTACAAGTTGGTTAAAAATGCATAATACTTTCAAGATTGAAGGCTGTTGCTCCATCAGCGGACACCATATTGTAAATACTGTTCATTTGAATTGTGTTCACTTCCAAAGGCACACACGATCCAGCTCGAAGGACCAAAGACCTTCCTTGATACTTCAGGGTCATGGCTTGATAAATTTAAAAAAAAAATTGCTTAAAAATGCATAATACTCTTAAGATTGAACGCTTTTGCTTCATCAGTGTTCACTTGAATTGTGTTCACTTCAAACGACATGCACGATGCAGCTCGAAGGATCAAAGACTACAAAAAAATCCCCCCCCTTGCACTTACCTCGCAAAATGTAACATTTAGTATTTTATTGTAATTTACTCCAATGGATCTTACTGAAAAAATGTGGATTCGAGCAAATGAAAATTGAAATAAAAATCATATCTATGCTACTGCTTCCCATTTCACTTTTACTTATGATTATAAATTTTATTTAATATTTAATTAATAATCCTTTACTTTTTTTTTTTTTGTTTTTTTTTGTTTTTTGGATATTAAATAAGAATATCTAAAATACCTTATATATTTGTTTTTTTGCCTTTTTTTATTTATTTCTGATGATGTACATTGATAATTAAATAGTACATCCAGAAAATATAATTATGTATACTAATATATATGTATAACCATTGTGTTCTTTGTTTTAAAAGTAGAAATCGAGAGACAGAGATCAACTACATGCAACTAATGTTCCATTTTGTTTTATTTCTTTTTTGCTAAAGAAAAATAAATCACTAGAACTTTTATATTCCAAGGATTCAAAAATTCACTAACAATATTTATTTAATTTATTTTTAAAAAAACTATTTGTTCAAGCAAACAAAAAGTATTATAATAAAAAGAAAATCAGAATTATTTTGCTAAGTCTACGCGTTTTTGTTTTCTTATATTCTTTTTGAAGAGAAAAAATCGACAGGGTTTTAGAGAAAATATCTAATTAAGGCAAAGCAAAGGAAGTTTTTTTAAAAAAAAAAAAAAATTAAAAATAAATTTGGAAATAAGTAATTAAGGCACCATTACAATTGCTTTTCTCTTTTCATATCGCGTAGTGGTTTAGTTTGTGTTTTTTTTTTTTTTTTGTTCTTATAATAATTTGTTCAATTTCGAAAAAAAAATTGTTATATGTTTATTACTTTAATTAATTGCTGCATGCATATTAACAACTTTTTTTTTTCTTTTTAAAACGTGTTTTGAACATAATTTAAAAAAAAAAAACTTATTTTAAATTTTTGTCCAAATGTGGATTCTATGATTTTTATTTTTCTGTTTAAATCTTAGTTGCTTCGTAGAGTCTCATTAAGTTATATAAACTGTTTTTGTTTCTTGTGATTTCCTTCTTTTTTAAAATACTTTCTAAATATATGTATATATAAGATACACCATTTAATAATTTTACGATAAAAATGATTGCTTCCATTTAAAGTAGTTTTAATTACTTTTTTTTTTTTTTTATTTTTACTTTGTTTAAATAGTTTTTTTTTTATTTCTAAATTCTTGGCTTTTATTATTTTTTTTGTTTTCATTTTATTGAATAATGTTTTTCCTGTATTCATGTCGATAATTCTACAAACATTTCTCTGCATTTATCCATTTTTTTTTTACTAAGTGTGATTTGTTCTGTTTTTTAAGTAATTTTTAACTAAGAATTGGGATTGGGTTTGTTGGACATGAGGGCGCTTAGCATACAAGTACAAGTACAGATTTGTTTCTAATTTTTAATTTTAATCAATTCCCCATGTCGTTTTATATTTACACCCAATATAAAAAAAATTATCACCTATATACTCATCAACTAATTCAATTTTGTGATTTAAAAAAAAAAAAAAAATACTTTTTGTATGTTTTTTCTAAATTTTTAAACAGACTTTTCGATATGTCTTTTTAGATGTGTGTATGTAATTCGGTTGATTATAGTTTTGTCGTTAACGGTATAAATGTTATTTCCTACTTCGAAAACTATGTGCAGATGTTGTTAGCTTTGAGGTTTGTTAGACAAATTGGTGGAGTTTGCAGGAGTACATTTTAGGTTAAGAATGACATAACTTTGAAAATGTTGGTGTTATTAATATCACAATGATCGTTCATTGCCTCGTAGTGAGACAAAACGATAAGTTTCCACTGGCTTTTGCTTCAAGTATACATGGCGGACTTTTGAAAAACTGGGCGACAAAAAAATTTAAAGATCAGCTACTAAAACCATTAACTGGGAACTTCAACCAGCCGGTATAGGGGGTCGAAAAAATAGCAAGCGGTCTAACTTTCCGGTAGACTGAAAGATATCAATTGGTAGTTAACGTTCATAGACAGGTTTTCTAGAAAAAATGTGACAAGGTTTGAACCCAATATGATAAACTAATATCGTTATTCCACAAACAAGGTCGAGGTGAGTACAACCAAAATCTAAAAGGCTAACAGGCCGTACTAAGCCTAGCTTCTCGCAGTCAATCATGTTATGTGCCGCTTGAATAGTTGGGACCTACAGTTTTATACCGTTTCATGACAATTTCACTCTCGAATGTTTGCCAGAAGTTCGCGAGAGGTGAAACTGTAAGAAAACTTGTTTTTTTTTTTTTTTTTCTGAGATTCGAACTTTGAATGTCCCGTTCAGTGATCGCGTACTTAACCACTGAGCCATGGCGACCACAATTAACAAAGAATTAGAAGCTTTTGCAAGAGTTTTATTAATACGGATGATAGCGCCCAGTTAAATATTTTCATTGCACTTAAAAATCACTGTAACTTCCATATTATCAGATTCAGAGTCGAGTCGGATTATATGACAAACCATATTCTACAACTGAGGCTCCAATAATTAATGTGACAAACTGTCAAAAACTCTTTGATAGGCAGAAATGAACCGAAATTTCATGAAATTTGTTCGTTTTTGTTTACTTCTTACGAATTTTGGAAAATGTTTTGAAAATACGGAATATAAAAGATTCCCTCACACGCGAATTTCGTTCTCACACGTTTTAAGGGATAAAAGTATTAATACTTTATACGCCTTATAAATGTCTTCTCTTCGGAGTGAAAAAAGCTGACCCTCACGACCTAAAGCTTCAAACGACCTGCTGTCAATCGACGTCACTGCCAGATAGTTATTGATATGTCCTATCGAAGTCTGAAGAAAAGGCAGACAAAAAAAAAAATGGCTGCGACAACCAGTGCGCTGTTTATCCAATGACTTATCACTTCTCATTTATCAACTTTTCAAAATTGTTGATAACTTTCTATCAATGAAGTGGATTCTTTTCAAAGTTTCAAGTGGTAAGTAAGTGCAATTAAAATTGTCAGCAACTAGGCACAATTTCTCCAATGACTAATCACTAATCAACTTATCATAATTTTTAATAACTTTCTGCTAATTAAGTGGGCTTGAAACTGATGATTGATAAGTTTCAAGTAATAATTGAGTGAAATACTTATTAAAAGCAAATGTAAATGACAAGTTGATAAGTTATGACTGATAGGAGAAACACGGCTTACCAAACTGAAACCATGTTAAGTTCGAAAAGTACAATTGATAAGCCACAATTATAGTATGTACTTATCAATTTTGGTGGCTCCAAATTGTGTAAAACGATAATGCTATTGAATTAATAAGAAATCGTTTTTAAATTTTATTTGAAAAACAATAGAAGATTTTTTTTAAAGTCATTTAGTAAAACACATACTACTTATACTTTTCAAAATTTATATGTTCGGTTATTTTGTTTAACGATAAATAATAAGCAAAATCACATATAAATGTAAAGCCAGAAAACGACTCGAGAAATTTGTCCGCGTCTGCTGAAAGAAGATATAAAATAACTCCAGTGGAAGAAGTTCACAAGATTAAATAAAAGCACTTTTTAATTTATGCACTTGTCTTGCAAATATTTACTCAATACCTCAATTTTTTTCTAAACATCTTTTGTTACTTATGCACATAGTTCTCGCGATAGTAAAGATATGTTCGATTAAAAATATGTTGATACGTTCCAGATATGTTTTCCGTGTTTTCCATATGTTTTGTGTTTTATTTCCTGTTTATTTTCCTTAAAGGATATGTTTTGTTTGTTTTTTTTTTTTTTAATTTAATAATGTAAAATGAGCATCCTTTTTTTTTTAAAAAAAAAGTAAAATTTTAAGTATTAACCTAATACCACGAGAATTTTTTTTATCTTCCAATCATCTAATAATTAATATAATAAATTAAAATTCAAAAACAAAAAAATAAAAAAATATATACCTAAAAAAGTCTTTTTCTTCGCATAAGCATCGGGCTTGCTTTTATTTTTTGTAAAATTTATCATTTCATTTGTTTATTTAATGATTTACTCCTTTCATAAGTTTTCTCACTAAAATTACATTTTAAAGCTTTTTTTATTCAAATAAGTTTTCTTCTTTTCACTAAATTTTTTGTTGTTTTTATTTTTGTTTAAACACACTAAAAATATAATTAATACCTACACAACATTCAAAATGTACTAAGATTTGTTTTTTCTTATTTATTCTTCTTTTTAAGAATTTTATAAGTTTTTATTTTCTGTTCACAATTAGCTACATGTTTTTCACTTTCTATTTTTTGTAAAACTTGTTTTATGTATTAAAATTATTTAAAAAAAAAAGAAAAGAAATAAACTAAAGGTGGTCGGAAGGACTTGCAATTCCTCTCATTAACCAATGAAATACTTTTGCCTAATTTAAAATGAATTTAAAATAATCATGCTGCTATTGTTTATTTTTTGTTTAAACTTTTATATTTTGTTTGGTGTTTTGTTTGTTGTTAAAGTTATGGTGGTCTTGGTGGTCATTTTTACGGCGCTCCTAACGTCGTATTTTCTCTTAACTTTAAGCCTAAGTACGATAGATTTTCAAACTATCATCCTCAACTTAAAACTCTTTCTTGGTTTCATTATTTTATAGTAATTTGTGTTAAAATTAAAATTTTATTTTCTTTAATGAATTGGAGTTTTAACAATCGCATTTGGTGCAATATAATGATATCCAGGAATAGGAAGTCCAGCAGTTTCCATAGATATTCTGAAAATATACACAGTTTATATTGTTTGTTCTACGATTTATAAAAGAAATACTTTTAAAATTTTATATATACTTATTTTATTTTATTTTACAACTAACAAGCATATCCAATGCCAAACATATTGATTTGAGCAAAATACATTTTTTTGTATCAAAAAAAAAAAAAACTATTTTACATGAAAATGTGAAAAAATTGAGTTTTCCAAAAAATCATTCAAACAAATAAACAAAGAAAAAAAATATTATATATAGATAAATATATTGTTGAATATGTATATAAACAAATAAAGGAGGAAAAAAATTCTTACCGGAATTTTTAGATTTGAATTTTGTTTTTTGGATATTTTTGGGCATTGAGTGAATGAATTTTTCTTTTTTTTTTATGGTATTTTTGATTAATTCATTCATAGGTTGTGGCTGGATGGTTGGTTGGTTGGTGGTGGTGGTTGGTAGGCGGTTGGTAGATGGTAGATGATTGGTTGGTTGTGGTGTATATAACATGGTTGTCCTGGGATATATATATATTTTTTTTTTATTATTTTTGTCGGAGTGTTGTTAATAAGGATCTGGAGGAACTTTGAATATTAAGATATTTTGTGTCGCATATTTGAGAAAAATATGGAAAGGAATTTGGTTATGGCGGTGATGGCTTTTTTTCGGCGATTTTCCAAGCTTATCGTGAAAAAAAAATTGTTAAACGTCCATAAGTCGACCTCAAGATGTGAAAAAGCGAAAGTAGAAACTAACCACGGAGACTGACTAATAAAAATATATTTCCCAATACAAAATAATACAGCGACGAATTTTTTTTTCTACCCGATGGAAGAGGGTAACTCTTACAGTTTATATAATTTTAGAAAAAAAAAAAGTACTCTCAGTATAGAGACATTGTTGCAAAAAAAGTTCTTAACCCGAAATCCATCTAAAAAAGCAAAAATGTTCATAACTAAATTAATTGAAAAAAAAAAACCTATATTGCAGCGCATTTTGCAAGAATAAAAACTTACAGGCGTAACTAATTTGAATTAAATTCATTTCGTCTTTTAGAGTATTCATTAGCAAAGATTTCAATCTATTAGACGTCATCCTGAAGCTGAACAATAGACATAACTAATTTGTTTCCCTAATCAAGAAAAATATAATAATTTTCATAAAGCTAGTGTTAATACCTGTGTTACCGCTATGTAACTTTAGTCAGAATCAGACTTTAGTCAGAAATGACGCCAAGAGACTATGACTTTTCAAAAAACTGCTCCAATTGACCCTTTTCAAGTTCGAGATTTTTTGACACATTTGCATATAGCATAGACTTTTCCAATAAAAATCCCATTGATTTGCTCATCAGCAATCAATCAGAACAAAAAAAAGTCACCATGTTTTTTATTTGGTAGTAATATCAGCAAGAATGCGTTTACATATTCGACTAAATTCAGGTAAAGGATGTTTGCTCTCTGTTCGTCGACTGATCTGTGTTTTGCTACATACAAGTTTTTATGAAAATATTGAAGTTTTTCATTTCAATTAGAAGAAATTTTAAATTTCCAAATAGTTTTTATATTTTTATTATTCCTGCGATTTTCTCAAACAAGTTCAGCGGCAACCCAGGTGAGTTCCAGTGAAGCAGTAGATGTATGCTCAGTTTGATGGTGATGATAGAACAAACTTATGTTCGAAAAGTAGTCCCATGTTTTTGCGTCATTTAGTACACATTACACATAATTAGCCTTTAAGCCAGGTCGAAGGGTGTGTAGCGACGTATGAGACACTTCAGGTCTGGGATGAAATTACTGAAGACAAAAAATATAGGCTAGTCGGCAAGTCTTAAAAAGGTTCAGTGTCTATGATGTTCAGTGCCTATGCTCACATCCTCCGACTAATTTATCGTCAATCTCAAAAAGTTTTGAACTTTTATCACTGTCTGAAAGGACATTTGTCAACTCTTTTGCCATAAGTCTTAAAGAAAACCCCCTGAAGGTAAATCGAAGTTGATCTGCTCCTTTAGTGTCTATCTCAGTTGAAGAATATGATGTGTTGTCAATAGTCTACAAAAGAGTAGTCAATAATCCCTACATTTTTCTGATGAGTTCTAACGATGGACTTATTCGACTGATTTGTGAATTGATTTACGTCTTTTTAAGAAAATTTTTTGAATATGGTTATGCTAATATTTTTTATCAGTCTTAGAATAAATGATGGAATGGGGTTAGTGGTCTGAGCAATTTAGGATGAGAGAAAGATTTGTTGCCGGTTTTTAGTGGTAAAGACGAAATTAAAAGTACATCTGCAGACGAGTTCAAACCACGACCTAATACAGGATGTAAGTAAAGATGAAACACATTAATGGCTAAATGAGAAAATCCTTTAGTGCTGCTTGATATTCTCTGAAATGATTCAGAATCTGAGTTAAATCTCCAGGATGAACAGCACATGATAAATGGTAGATGAGTTCAAACTTGATGTACGAAATTTGTCGCACAAATAAAAGAATCTGATGTGTATGAGACATTATCCGCTTGCTTCTAAGAAATTTCTTTTGATGGGGTAAGATCGCGTAAGTTCAAATTTACTCCTCAGTTCTTAACAATTCTTATAAAAAACTACATGTTGCTAAATTTCCCAGTACTAAAGGGGTAATCGATCGCTATTATCTGTTTAACGCTTAACTCTTTGTCTATCTAAATCTGTAGAATATGGCTGAAATCTAGCTTAGTTATGACTAATCGTACTCCTACTTTTTAATCAACAATTCAGTCTCCGTCTCCCAATAACTCAATAAAATACCATTTTTAATCTTTCTCTCAATGTATGTATTTGAAAATGCTTTTTTTTTTTTTATTCCATCAATGATTTGTTTAAAATTTAAAATACTTTCTTTCCACTTTGTATTGTTTTCTTTCTTCGATTACATATTATTAAGATGTTTTCTTTAAAAAAAAAAATGATGATAACATTACAACTATAACTTCATATACTCGTAATATAAATGTGTGTATGTGTATGCGTGTTATAACTTTTTAGTATTTTTTAATGCAATATTATGCCACTTTTTTTAAAAGACATATAGCGCGGGTATATTTTTATATAAAATATATTATAAAATAAAAATTAAGAAAAAAACAACTATGATAATTTTTTTCCTAAAATTGTGTTCACAAAGCAAACCGAATCTAATAAATAATTTAAACAATGGTAAAACAGTACTATCCAATGGAAAAAGGGGGTGAATTTTCATCTTAATGTTTACTAGGTAAAATTTTAAAATGATATTGTGCACTTAAAAATTAATAAAAAAAAAAAAAAATAATAATAAATTTAATGGAAAAAGTGCTGTTTTCGCTTTTTATATAAATTAATTCAGTGGATTAATAAAAATGATAAAAGGGAATAAGTTTAATGATTATTAAATGCTACTATTTGTTCGAATATAAGTATGTGTATGTATGTCGTCGCCCGTATTAAAATTCTATAGGGTTTAAAAAAATAAAATAAAAATATAAGAGAACTCTTCACTTCCAGTATGGTTATGAGTGAAGTGTCGAGGGATACAATGATATTTGTTAATAAAAATGTTTCACTAAATCATTTTTTTTTTTCTTAAACTTGATGTGTTATGCAAAAATTATTTCAACGTTTTGGTTTGGTTTTTTTTTTTTTTTGTTATTGTTTTTTTATCTCAATAATTCTGAATATCACAATTATTCGCATAACTTGAAATGGGGGGTGAGGTTAAGAGATCCCTCTAATATGGATTAAACTTATTACGATCTGGTTTCTTATCGGTATCAGAATTTGTGTTATCCCCATGGGAGCGAAAACGTGATTGATAATTCTTGGCACGGTGTACACCAGTTGTCTGAACTGGTGGACCAAGATTAGCCAAACCGCCGAGCAAATCGGTAAGACCACCCAAAGCGGTGAGGCTGGAGAGAGCATTCAGTGCGCCTGGTTTGGCGAGTAACTGAGCCAATGGTATGGCTGAAGCTAGAGAGCTTGTTGTATTATTGGAGTTACCATTGTTGGTAGTGCTATTACTGTTGTTAGTGTTACTATTTAAACTGTTATTGGTATTATTTGTATTATTCGAGGAGGTGTTGGAAGTCGACGAAGTGGACGTTGTCGATGATAGGTTATTTGCTGATGATTGGTTGCCACTTGACGCATTACTATTCGCCTCTTGGAGATTTGCCTTCTGGAGTTCAACGCTGCGGGATAGAAAAAAGGAAAAAGGATTTTTGTTTGGTGTAAGGTACATTTTTTTTAAGGTGGTACATTTTTTGTTTTTTTTTTTTAGAGAGAGAGAGAGAGGTATTTGTTGGTTTTTGGTATTTTATTTTTTATTATTTTATAGTAAATATTTTTTATTTATTTATTGTGGCGGCTAGGAAAAGTTTTTAGGGATAATGGGTATGAAATGTGCGTATGTATGCTTCTTGTAATGTTCCTAGCATTATATATACAATTGTTACAAGCATTTTCATTTGGTTGTCATTTTATAGCGAATTGTTATATGAATGTAATCTATACCAGGGTTGTAATAACGATCAAAATTGTATCGGCGATCAGATCAATGGAAAGTTGATTGACGTTTTTTTCTTTCAATGTGCTATTTTCGATCTTGTATTATTCAATTTGACAGATTTTTTTTTCTTGTTTCTTGATCAGATCGCATGAACGGTCGAAATAAAAAATTACTCGACAGAAAAAAAAATCTATTGATCGGTCAACTTTCTATCAAGTAACACTCGTGAGATATTAGGGAATTTATTTATTTCTATTTCATGCAAATCTCTACAGTAGCAGCAACAAACATTTAACCGATTTCGATGACATTTGCTTTGTTAATTGGAAAATTCTTCAGCTAAAGTTTACATATAGTTTAACACTCTAGAAAAATTATAGTTATATGCTCAAAAAGTCTATAAAAACTAATCCGAATTTAATGTAAATTTGTTTGTAAACAATCATTGCCGAAGATTTTAAGATCTCTGTACGTTATCCTGAAGCTGCGCATTAAACATATTTTTTCATTCAATCAGCGGATACAATCGCCAACAGCGGTGCAACAGTGGATAGATTGGTGTCGTTGTGTGTGCTGAATACAGATGCGGGAGATTCGATTTTGGTTTCTTTTCTTCTTTCCCGTCTATTTCTTTTGAGTTGTACAAATGTTATGCGGCGGGAATTAAAGACGACAATTATTGACCAAACAAATTTGTTGGTTTTAGACTGCACATAGTGTGAAGATTTATTTATTACATAAACAATTATTGATAAAACAAATTGATATTTATAAGACTGTACGCACAATACGTGCATTTACATAACGGGTGGGCCATCCGCTGGTTTCTTTCTAAATTACAGACAGAAACAAAGTATTATATCTTCGCGGTACGAAATGAATCGCTTTACGCTTGAACAATGTGTTGCCGAAACAGTGTGAATTTTGAAAAGAAGTTTCGGTCGAAATAATGCACCAAACGTGCCTGCTGTACGCAAATTTGTGAAGAAAGCTCGTGAGATTGGCATGCTAATTGATAACACAAACTATCCTCGTATTCCACCTGTGCGCTTAGCCGAGAATATTGCTGCTATGTTTGCTGATGTTGCTTAACCTACGCGAAGCTGCGATTTGACTTTTTTCTGTGGTGTGTGCCCTTAAAGATCGATGTTATGCTGACAATATAGAAACGATTTAGGGACAGGGACAGGGCAAAATATTGATCGAACTATTCGTGAAATAGAACCCCGAACCATCGAAAATATACTGCAAAATTGGGTTGACAGGATGGGCCAAGCCAGCCGCAGCAGGCATATTTTCCATAAATAAAAGGAAGGAGTACTCTCTATAATAAAGCAAAAAACTTTGAAAAATATTAAATTAATTGTTTTTTTTATAGCAATTTTTTTTAAAAAAAAAAAACAAACAGATGGCCTAACCTAAAAAAAAAGACGAGGAATAAGTTAATTTATTATATAATGTTCTGATGAATCCAAAGGGGGCCAGCTATTAATTAATAAAATTAATTTAAGCGCACGAGTAAGCCGGGCGTCAACTAATCAAAAATATATCTTACAGATGGTCTTGAATAATCTTGAGTCAATCATTTTTTCATTTGAGCCTTAAATTTTGAGTTAGAAAGATGAAATTTTGCACATAAGCACATTGAAAAAATTACGTTTTTCCAACAATTTTACTAGAAAGTGAATATTTTTTAAGACATGTACATTGTATATGACCACGCCTACTTGTTGGGGGGGTTTCCTTTAAAAATCCCGATTTTATTTTTTTAAAGCTAATTACGGTGATGGATAATTCTTATTTTGAAAACCTCCTCAGAATAAGTGAATTTTGGTTACAAATATTGAAAACCACGCCCACTATCTCCTAAGAATAATTTCCTAAAAAGTTATTTTTCTGATAGAAATCACTTAAAAATTTATTAAATATCTTTCGAGTTGTAAGATATCATTGCATTTGATTAAATTTCACAACGCCACTCCTGCTTTATTAGGGATGGTTCATATGGTTTCATATTTAAAAGTGATTGATACACCAATCGAATTTCTTAAGAATTCGATCATTCTGAATACGGTTGATTGAGATCGAATTCATACGATTGAATCGCAATACGAGTTTTCGATCGATTATATAATTTATTTTGATCGTTTGGACCAGTATTTAATATCATACGATCGCCACCTGATCAGGATCACCCATTTTGATCGCAATTGATTACAACCCTGATCTATACGTAAATTTGTTTGAATTGTTTTTTTTTTTTCACAAATTAAAATTAAATATAAAAAAAATTATTATCACTTAACCCTGAAAGGCCGTTAACTGTTTTTTAATGAAAAGGAATTGACTGGAAGGACTGATAAGGATATTTCACTGAAGGGTACCGGTAACAACCTTAAACAGCAATGAGACATGATCACCATTTTTTACACTTCGAATGGTGACAATATATTTTGCTCAAGATGCCTTTTCCTTCTTGCCACTGTGAAAGATTCATCTTATACTATAGTTACATTCCAAATATAATTAATGAAAAAAAAAAAAAAAAAAAAAAAAAACAGTCATGTGATAGTTATAATAAAATCAGATGTGTATACATATGTATAACAGAACAACACTTAAATAAGAGAAATTATAAACTTTTCTTTTCCCCTGGCCCGCTATTTACACCTTTCCCCCATGGAAATAACGAAAAACTATAACAAAAAAAAAATTCAACTTCAACTTGTACTCACCTCATATTGATTAAGTACTGAGCCAATGCTACCGAATCGGGATTACCACTAATTGTTATTGTCCGATCGGTATTGCCACCCTCGCGTTCTTCACAATTCGAGATACGGATCATAGCGCCAGATATTTGTCGAATTTCAGCAATCTTAGTACCACCCTTGCCGATGATGCAGCCAATTAAATCATTCGACACCGTCATCTCATGCTGTTGTTGTTGGGTTCGATTTGTGTTGCTTGTACGCAACTGTGATCCGGCTAGAGCAGCTAAAGCTGCTTAAATTTGACAAAATGATAAATTTACGATTAGTAAACGGATGACTTTTCTGAAGACCAAATCACAAAAACCAACCTGTGGGATTGAGTCCACCGGTGTTGGCAGGAGCCATACCCGCTAAACCTAATGCCGCCAAACCGGCCAATGGATTCTTTGCCACCTGAAAGAGTTTGATGAAAAATAACAAATTTTAGTTGCTGAGTTTGCAACTGAAGTTTTTTTTTCTTTGGATGAATATGGAAAATAATTTAGAAGTATGTATAAACGGAAAAATTAAACTGCACAGCTCATATCAAAAAGGAAATAAATTAAAAGAACAAAAGAAGTACATAAGTCAACACAGAAAAAAAATTCATTAGTATATTATTTATATTGATGTTAGTATTGGATTATTTTTTGTTTCATGGTATTTTACAAATATTTAAACACAGAATGTTGTACAAATTATTAAAATGACACAACACAAACAAGTTATTCAGCAAAGAAATACAAATAGCTATGGATAACACAATTTCAACGATAAGTGTTTGAAATGTTGTGAGGCATTGGATTGTTTTATTTAATGGATAGTAAATAGTGAATATTTGGACGTAAACAAGCGGAACAGACTTGTTTTGTGTGTCTGATTGCAACTCAACGGCTCCTGAGCTGTAGAGATCTAAATGAGTTTTCTTATACTGTGAGCAGCCTTATTCCCGATGTCATTTTAGTCGTCGTGTTGTGTTTTCAGCAAATTCAGTTATAATCCTTTTCGGTCGGAATATGTTGAACAATGAACGGTTTCGTATTTAAAGCGACAATTCTTACACTGTACTAAAACATACAAAATAATTTAAAAAGATTGGACGTCTTATATAATGGGATCCAACAAGGCTACTTATTATCACCACTGCTATTTTTGACGTCACTCAGCAGTGCTTTAACTGGCCTATTCTCGAAAAGCAACTAGAGTACAACTAGAGTATAACAGCAAATTACGAGATAATTCCGTTAGATCTCTACAGGCGGCTGTGCCAGCTGCAAATTTACGTTTGTTGCATGTGGTAACAATTTTTAAACTATGACATACAAAATATTAGACAGATGACACCCTTGGAAGCAAGACAATTTTTGTAAACATGGAGAAGAGTGAATTTCGTGTTGTGATAAAACATTGTTATTTGAAGAAGAAAACAGCTCCGAAAACCAAAGCAAATTTGGATAAACATTACGGGGACTCTGCTTCGTCGCTTGAAATGATTTACAAATGGTTCCAAGTTTTCCGATGCAGTGAGATGAGCACAAAGGACGCCGAGCATCCTGGGCGTCCATTTGAAGTCACCACACCAGAATGGTCGATAAAATTCATGGTATGGTGGTGGACGAACGGAGAATTAAAGTGTGTCAGATTGCTGATGCTGAAGGCATCCCAAATGATCGAGTGACAACATTTTGAAAAATTAGTTCGATATGAGAAAGCTGTCGCGCGATGGGTGCTGTGATTGCGCACTCTGGACCAAAAAGCACGACAATGCCGCGGCTCACACCCCCGCCATCGCATTAGTGAAATTGAACGAATTGAGCTACGAATTGCTTCCTCATCCACCATATTCTCCAGATTTAGACCCTTGCGACTATTTTCTGTTTCTAAACATGAAGAAATGGTTTGGGGGTAAGAGATTCTTATCAAATGAAGAGTTAAGCGCCGCAATAGAAGCTTATTTAGTAGAGTTCGACGCGGCAGAGTGATACGCGGCGGTCCTAGGAGTACGTGGCGCAGAACAGTTGAGAAGGAAGCACGGCAACTGGGAAAGAGTTGGGGAGAGCTGAGGCACATTTCCAGAAATCGCACACGATGGCGCGTAGGCGTTGTAGAGGCCCTAGGACCCACAAGGGGATACAGGACATAAGTTCGACGGGATCGAACGGCTTAAAAAAGTTGGAACATCGCTGTAGTAAGAGCATCGAGTTAAAAGAAGATTGTGTTGGAAAATAAAATTCATTTTTGCCGAAAAACCCATGTCTATATTATTGTACACAATTATCGAACGCCCATCGTATGAAGCATGAAGTAATCATTTCAAGACATCAGCATACTACATACGTTGTTGGAAAAGATGGCCGTTGTGACTTTTTAGCAACACCCAAAAAGAAAAAGAAAACAAAATTGATATCCGATGTTTTCCCAAGAGGCGTAGTCCCTGTCCAAAATTCCAAATCGAGTTAACGAATTTCAAGTTTTTGTCCCAATCGACTTGTTTAATTGATTTTTGTTGATTTAAAAAATATGATCATAATTAGCTGTACTCTAAGTTGTAGTGGTCCGAAGTGTGACCAGTAATAGTGCAGAACGGTTGGAGGCCCACTATATATTTATTTTAATCCTTTTATTTCGCCTTTTTATAACATTACTTGAAAATAAGGTAAATAGAGCAGATAAGAAGTGCCATAATTAGTATGCTTTGGTACAATTTTAATTTGTTTCACTTTTTTTTAATGGAAACAAAGCCCCGTTGCATTCAGATCAGTTTGATTCATTGTACTCCAGCCGGATCGAAGATAACAGTGATACTCGCTTCAAAATAACGATACCTTCCAGAGACGACTAGAGGCAAAGTCATTATATTAGGCACCATATCAGCGCACACCGCCATACACTCGGCAAATCCTGAAATAATCATCTGACGATTATGCAAAAGATCATTGGGAAACACTTCTTCAACACACTAGTTAAGTAAACTGCCTGGAACAACAGTGAATAAACTCATACGATTTATTTTTTCCTGAGGTTGGTTCCAAGAAGCTCAGTATTTTCCAACTCTCCTTTTTCAATAGGGGCCCGAAATGAATTCTAGAGATCCAACCGAGATTAAAGACATTTTGCGCAATCACCGTATCCAGTGTCAATGTTCGGTCAGCGCTCTTGTAGTACATGCAAAGTGGACAGTTTATTTGTATAAGTGGTGTCTTAGCCACAAAAATGTACTATTTTGTTGAGTATGACAATGGCATTTCATGCTACATGGTGGTGTCCTCAATCTTTCTAAAGTTCCTATAATTTGATTCCACAAAGGCGGTCCCTTGGTGGATTTTGCTGTGAGTAGTAAAATCACTACACTAGTGTAGAAGCTGGTTATATAAAAAAATCATTCTGAAACTACATATGTTGCTCCAAAATGTTGCAATATTATTAAACTAAAATTCTCACATTAAATTTTATTGTCAGTTTCGTTGAATTCAAAATTATTTTTACAAATTACTTTTAGGAGCAAATTTCTGCAAATGAATGTTGTTTTACACTCAGGCCGCACAACATCGTACTCCGACTCTGGAATACTTCGAAAGGAAAATTCGTCGACTACTTTTAGTCCAACTTGTGGAAAATGTGTTCAGTCGGAGGGGAAGATTTAATAGTCAATCCTCTGCAGAGTTTCGTTCGAAATTCACACCTTTTCTATTTCGTACGACTTGAAGGGTGTGCTGAAAGGAATTGAAAAAAAACGCAAGCGTTTTGCAGTTTGTAATTGGGCAATGTTCTGTTAGTGAAAATGTACGTTAGCTATGAAATGAAAGTATTAGGTGTGTTTTTTTTTGTAACTTCATATACAACACAGCAGAAAATCGCATGCTCCAACATCTCGTTGGTGGCTGCTGTGCTGTATACAAAGTTACAAAAAACACACTTATTGTTGCTCTTACTTAATTTTAGCAAAGCAAATTGCTGATTTCGAATGAAGTACAGCAAGCACTTCTTTCTCAATTCCGTTCGTTTTTAAATTCAGTTTACGTCTTTTTTTTCAATCCGAGCAAAGATCAATAAAGGGGTGAATGAACTGTGTGCGGTCTTCAGCGAAATGGACGTTATCAGATGTATCCCTTCGATGGGATCGCCAAGTTGCCTGGTGCGATAGTCTGATTTCGTAACAAAATAAGACACATGGGTAATAAGAAGGCATTAAGAGAAAAACGAAAAATTGTTTAGCAACATAGGTCTTCCTTTACTCTTTTCAGTGTAGGTAAACTATGCTAAGGCAAACAAATTTCGCCATAACCAAAAATGCAAAGGGTTTCCTAGCTAACTAAGTACAAAAAAAAAACCTTTTGGATTCGCAGTTGGCTTAATAGTTGCTAAAATCTCGAAGACTTTAGGGACATTCTGGTGACCTCATGTCTTGGATGACCTCTATTAGTTCCAAATGATAAACCTGACTGCTTTATCAAACGAAAAATGTATAAACCATCTGATTGGCAAATAATAATCATTTTGTGGTGCTGCTAAGTTAAAAAAAAAAAATGTCAAGCTATAAAAATTAAGGCCGGCTATAGATAATTTATAAAAAAAAGTCTACTTTTTAAGTTTATGCAGTGTTGAATCTTAAGATTAGTTTTTTTTTGTAGTATCTGCTGTTTGTTTTTTGCTGTTGAATATATAGTATTATATGTTAATGTATTTAATAAATAAAATCCAAGCACTAAAACATTTCAATCCTTATATTGTCTTAAATGTTGTTCACAGCTTATTCGGGTGGAGGGATAGAGGGAGGTTACATTCAAAACTTTCTACCATTGAAACTTATAAACCACATTCCAGGATTACACAAGTTGTCTGATAAATAGCTGGAGGACCAGGTAAATATTATAAAACTAAAACCAAAACCACTTTGTTGTAAGTTGTTTACGGTAGTAGAACTACAAAACCAAAGAGAGGGGAGGAAAAGATTCAAACAACAACGTATCAATAAAAAAAAAGAACAACTTCTAAAAAAACACATCAAATAGAAATGGAAATACTATTTATTTTTATTTTCTAAAATGAAATAAATGTATACACATAAAACAGGTCATCCTTAACTATCAAAACCAAAAAAGCAAAATGATAGGGCTGTTTTGGGGGCAGGCATACGTAGGAGGGGCGTTCAACATTTCATATTTACTTTCCAAATATTTCAGATAACAAACATATAAAAGAAAATATTTATTATATAATATGTAATGGCCCAGAGGGCAGGCGGGTGTATAAATTTGTTGGTTGGGGGTGTTTACAATATAAAAAACGGGGGTAGGCATATTCAGAGGTGAGGTGATTTACATTTTTTCTGTTTAGGATGTGGCAGCACCAATCAAAACGATCAAAACTCACATCAGGCATTTGTTGTAGATGATGTGCAGCTGGTACCGCTCCTGTTAAATGCGCCCCCTTTAATAAAGGATCCGTCAAACCTGAAAGTCCTGCATGTAGACCACCGGCCAATGCAAGTGGGAATACTGGACAGGTCTGAGAACGTTTTTTGTTTTGTTTGTAGTAGAGATGTGGTAGTTAGTTTATTTTTTGTTTGCAGTTTTGTGTAGCAGTTGTTGTTGGTTGTTGTGTTGTTTATTATTTTGGGATTTTTTTTTTTTTTTGGAATATTCATTTTAAATATTTGTTGCACAAAGAAAAGAACGAAAGAAAAATAAGAAGTTAACAAAAATTAGAAATGAGGAGTATTTTTCGAGTTTTTTTTTTCTAAATTTGTTTTAGATTTTTTATTTATTTTTTTTGCTAATTGCTAACAGAAAATTGGAAGACATTGGATGTTTGGAGAAAGTTCGATTTTGATAAAAATGTTCAAAGTATAAATTTAATTTAAGTTTATGTGTGCTGATTTGAGCTTGGAACAGTTAAAGTGATTTAGATGATGTTTCGGTGGTTGGTTAAGGACTATTTTTGCACAGGATTAAAGAATAAATATGTCATTCCGATATGATGAACATACGGTAAGCGGTGTACTGGGAATAGCCGGCGTATAAATTGAATTTAGTATAAGTACCGCGTGAGCTAACTACATATATTAAAGTGCCCCTAACAAAGAGGAAGGCTCGCTAATAATAAGACATAATCCTGAAAAGTTTTCTAATTATTTTTCAATTGAACAAATAAGACCTAGAATAAAACCTGCATTATCTGAAAGGTATTAGCAGGGGAAAGGGGCTGAGTACAAATTTGAATCAGAATTTACTTTAAATGATAGGATAATTAGAGGCAGCATACACATACGCACGAAGAAACTGTTAAATCCTAAAAATCTGAATCATGCTTATCCTCAGGTTCAAAATGGACAAAAGGAAATGTGTCGTCAGGGGCTTCCTCCGGGGTGCGGTATCGAATTGTTTTGCTGTGCCTGACGCATTATCTGGCGTAAGGTTCTCCGAGGTCGTAGTTAAGGGTTTTACGACAGAAAATTTACGAGGTTCCATGTGGACTTTGTCGACAGCCGGCGTTTGAACCGGAATTTAACAGAGGTCCAGTGTTTAGATTCTCGTTCACCTCAATGGCTAACTCAAAAAGATGGTTGAAATTCCGGCCTGTTAAAGTCTAGGTACGGATTTCGTCTTTATTTATTATTAGAGAGCAATATCGCGCATTCAAGACACGAAGAGGTATAAGAAGACAGACATGCCATATAATGGGGTCCACTATCCCAAGACGGAAGAGGAAAAAAATATCAGCAGTTAGAGACGACCTGGATGGAACTGAGACACATCGCCAGAAACTTACACGATAACAAAGAAGGACCATCAAGGATGTCACTATAGAAATCAACAGAATCGTCTGATGAGTGAAGGTTATGAAGAATCATACATAACAGAGGCTGTCGAGATTAACTAGACTAACCTCACATTTAGCGAAGGAGGGTGCAACATGAGATAAGAGACCGATCTCTTTAGATTTTTGTTATAGAATTTGTTCAGAAATGGTAAGGAAGCAAAATTTAAAAAGTACTACGTCATTTTTGCGCCAGGTTTTCTCCATCTGATTTTTATATAATAAAATAAAATCCTAGCTAGAAAGTGGTTTCCATCGGGTATCGAAGGTATTGAAACTGTTGACGTTGGCGTTGAAACACGGTTGGACTAAGTGTATGATCTTCTAAATCATGTCGATATAATAAAAAAAAAAAAGTAAAATTAATGAACAAAAGCGTACATTGTTTCAATTAGTCCGACTGAGAATTCTCCAAACGTCCTCGTATAACCCTGTAAACTTTAGTGAACTTACATGAAAATATTATTATGCATAGGATTGCCATTCCCGGATCAGAATCTTGGACTTTTAACATACATAAGGCAGCAAATGAAGGAAATTAATATACCGACATAACGCTCACGGGACAAAGGACGGCGACTTTTCATGCGTAGGTCTAAAAGATAGGTGGATATAGAAGTATTAGAGAGATTTTCGATGAGACTCAGATGCGGATTGTTTCAATTTATTTTATGGATGGTGTCTACACTACTCGGGGCGAATTGTTGCAATTATTACCATCCGGTTATGAATGGCACCTCTAGGAGGGCGATCACATTATGTATGTAAAGGTTATGGTTGTGACTTATATTGATACGTTACCACTACACCACGGCCACCCGCAATGAATGAATAAAAAGTCGTATACGTTAAATATTTTTCTTATGGAATCCCCCCCTCGAATCTGACCAAAAGCAAGTTATGTATTTTTGAACGTTGTTACTACTTCATTTTTCCAAATATTATATTGAATCAAAATCGAACGTCCTTCGCATCAACATCTTCCTTTAAAAACAAAAATTATTAAACAAAAAATGGAATATCAAACTTTTTTTTTTAGTGTGTATATCTGCAACTACAATTGGATATCAAAAATGGACAAGAGAGAGTAAGAGAGAGAGATAGAGATAATCAAAACAACCTTCACCACACGGAGAGAGGTAATTATTGATGACGGTATGTGTGGTGGTAAAATATGTTTGGCGGTAATACGGTAGTGGTTTGGTGGAATTCTTATTAAAAAAAAAAAAAATTACAGCAAAGGAATGCATTTGTTTTCTCTATGAATAGGAACAAAAAGATGATGAAGAGAGATTTTTGGAGGAGGACGTTTTAGACAAAAAAAAAAAAAAAAAATTATAAAATTTCTTTCGAACACATACGTTTGTATTTCTCGTTGAATTGCACGCCGACACATTTAAAACATTTTTCGATTTCGTTTAACCAATAAGAGAATCACCGAACTCAGAAGAACTCTCTTGCTTTTTTTATTTGTTTTGTGGTGCGATTTGTGTGTGCGAGGGTCCTAAGTGCAAAACTAAGAGTTGTTTTTATTTTTCATTAATTTGTCTCTTTTGTTTCATAAGCGAAAAAAAAACAAATGTAAATGCAAAACCATAAAAAAAATGTGAAAGAAAACTTAGATTTACAGAAATATAAGAGAGAGATAGAAGAAGTTAGAGAAACGCTAATTTTTCTCTTTGTAGAATGTGAGCTTAAGTTCATTGGTGGGTTATACCTCTTGTGCGGGCACAGCGTAATTCCCTTGAATTGTATAAGCTTGTCCGTTCGCCAATATAACTGGTCCGGATACTTGTGGCTTGGGTCTGTATGGAATTGTTGCTCCCTTTGGCGGGGACTACAAGAAAAAAAAATTATTTAACATTTAACAATGAGAAGCTTATACGATGTAATTTTTCTCACCTCAAGCATAACTAAACAAATTTGATAGATGCATTGAGTTATCTGTTCAGCAGTACCACTCAATGTAACTGCACGCTCCGTTGAGTTTGGCAACATCTCACTGGCAACTTGAATTGAACATCCTGTTGTGTTCCGGATTTCCTTGATTTTAGAGCCACCTTTGCCTGTTAAAAAAAAAAGATACACACACAAATAAAACGTTTCATCCCTTTGAAAAGTTAATTTGAAAAAACAAACCAATTAGCGATCCACATTGACTGGCTGGTACTATCAATCGAATGGGAATTTGAGTCTTTCCACCCGATGTACCAACGTCATTGAACTGTGAGCACCACTAGAAGGAAAGAGAATTACACAAAGGAGTTATGAGCTTGAAATGATTTTCAAATCGGGGAAACAAGTGAATCGAGTTTCCTTTGTAATTGAATCGATATCAGTAAATATTTCATTCATCCCTATTCCCTAAGCCGTGTTCGGAAATTTTTTTGAAATTTTCCAGTTTTTTTTTTCATTTCATATTCTTTGTGTACTTACAAAATACGGATACTCACCCACCCCGATTCGATACGACTTAAAGAATAGGGCGTGATTCTTTACACTTACCTCTTCGAATTTCTTTGTTATTAAAGTGAACGCTGAATAAATTGCACTGGTCGTACCAGAGACTGTAACAATACGTTCCGGGCAGGACCCATCCGATATGTTTATTTTGGCTCCAGACTGTGAAACAGAGAGAGGAAGACATGAATGTATTAAGGAAATACAAGGAAGTTTTCGTTAAGATTACTCACCTCTTCACGAAATCTGTTGACAATTTCCCCTTTCTTTCCGATAATACTGCCAACTTCCTGCAAAAAGAAAAAAGACAAAAACAAAAAAAACATGTCAGATTGGGAGGAAAAAAAAAACAATATGTAACAATTCAATCGATTTGAAGCCATATTAAAGGCAAACACAATTGCTGTGTAGTGAAATGCTTAAAGACAATTTGACATTGATGGATGAGTGATGCTTAAGTTGTAATTTCAATGCAAAACAGACTGACATCTTTGTAAATAATTGAAATTGTGGAATTTGACGAATAATTAACCGATTAACACTGGTTATGAAGCATACTTCTTTAAATGATAAATAAAAGACAAGAAATAAAGACGAAGGCAGATCTACATTTAAATTGAATGTGACAAAGTTGCCACGTTCTTTATACACAGTCCTACGAAATAACACATCAGAACAGAGAAGTAAACTGGATAATAAAGGGTTAACAGACAACTTGATTAGACCTAATAGAATGCAGTGAGTTTGTATTTGCATTTCCCTTGATCTAAGTTTTCATTGCAATTCAAATTCAAATTTTATGAGGGCCAAGCGCCAAGAAATATTGTACAGGGTGGCGCAAAATGGACCATAAAGGCCATTTTGCGCCACCCTGTACAATATTTAAATTCGTTATAACTTTTTTATTTCAATATTTTTTTCCCAAGAAGGGTCAGTAAGGAATCTCACTGATAACGGAAGACCACGTACGGCGCACACAGATGAACATTCATATTCAATTTCACAAACATCAACAAAGAGACGTTCGACTCACCTCGGGCTATCGCGGAGGTCCGTTCAAAGGATTTCGTTCACATTGCACATGTTCCCATATATACGAGTAAGTACAGCTTGTGCAAGAATTACAGCCGTCAGACTACCAGCAACGGATTGATTATGTCATTTCGTTGCGGCAAAAAGCAGAGTAAAATCCCGCGATGAAGCCCATTTCCAATTAAATGGCTTCATTTACAAGCAAAACTGCAGGATATGGGTTACGGAGAATCCAAGAGCAGTACATCAGCGACAATTATACCCACTTAAGTGTACTGTTTGGTGCAGTGTATCGTCTGAAAGGATCATTGGCCTATATTTCTTTGAAAATTAAACCGGTTCCGCAGTTACTATCAATATCGGACAATGTTTCACAATTTTTCGAGGCCAGCTGTGCAAAACCATCCACCAAAATGGAGTCACAGCCTATACTGCAAGAGACACAATAACTCTTTTTGTTGTTTTTGGGCCTATTTGAAACAGCGTACGTCAATAATCCAGCGACCATTCTAACTGAAAACCAATATTCGCAATGAAATCGGTATCATGAAACCTGGCATTTTGCGAAAAGTAATGGAAAATGTGTTGGAAAGAGCACGAATGTGGGAAGCAGAAAATGGCCGCCATTTGCGAGAGGTAATCTTTCACGATTAGGTTAATAAAAGTTCACATTTGTTTACTATACTTAAAAATATATAATTTACTCTGAAATAAAAAAGTTATAACCAATTCAAACCATAAAGGTAATTTTGCGCTATCCTGTATATTACGAGTATATGCCGAATACTATGAGATTTTATTGTATACGTCTTGCTATTACAAAAAATCAAATGTTTTTTTGTTAACGCTTACTCATATTACTCGTAGAATGCAAATTAAATCCGCACACAATAAAGTTTCAAAGATAAAATTAAGATAAGCATTATATCCAGGTAGTAACCAATTTACTGCGTTTAATTCTTACATTCTTCTGACCAAATGGTAGCCGATACTTCCTTGGACAGCTGTTAGACTTTCTCAAATGTTTGCCTGGTACTTAATTCCATTTATTGGCATCCCCCATTAAGAGGTGTCAAATCCATGACTGCTGTGGGCTCTGATTCATTTCTGATTCAACCTTCCCATAGGTGATTGTAGGTTACACCATCATAGTTTGCAAATAGGGCAGAATACTAGAACCGCATCTAGATTTTGCCTGTTGCACTTATTAAATGAAGATCTTCAGAAAATTTTGCAGTGAAGAAAAGCAAATTGAGTTGAATTCAACCACAGCTTCAAATGGACATCTAAATTATCCAACCCAAGGAAACCATGTAGTACCTTCTTGGCGTTATAGTCAACTCTGTTATTACAGGCAAATAAATACTTTACAGCGCAATAGCTCCTTCTTCGCGTATACACTGTACAGGTTGGACCGAGTCTCGAGTATTGTTTTCACGTTTGTACCTAGCTATGTCATAAATACTGGTACACGTTTAAACGCACTCTTCGTGAAACTAGTATTGAACACATCCATTCTATATTGACAGGTATTCATCGAATTCATCTAAGTTAAAGCGTAAGAAGATTTACACAAAAGTTGTTTTTAAATATGGAGTGGGCCGATATTGTAAACCGTGTTGTGGTAATTGGCCTTCAAATGTGTTATGGAAAGAGGCGATATTTTCCGGACTTTGCAATCTGCTTGGAATCACCCGGAATTTTGTATATCGAACTATTAAATTGTTTGAGGACACTGGTGGAATATCTGACCGTCAAAGATCCGGACGTCCTCGCACTGTCAGAACTCTACAGGGGATCAAAACTGTTAAAGCCAGGATTAATCGGAAACCACTGCGAAAGCAGAAAATCTTGTCACGAGAAATTAAGATATCGCAAGTCCCAAACAAGATTTGGAACTCAAGGCATATAAAAGACACACTGGCCCACTTACTCACAGTCCAATTAAAGCAAAAACGGAATGAAAACTCTACGCCGCCGGTACGCGAAAAATAGTCTTAAGAAAATGTTGAGTAAAAACATTCGTAAAAATACAGCAAACGGATGTTCTGGAAGGCGTTGCGAAGGGACTTAACAATTCTTTTCAGTGAACTTTCCATAAAAAGACTCCGCGTCATAAGGCAAAAACAACACAATGGTGGCTCTGAAACAATGTGCCAGATTTCATAGCAGCAGACGATTGGCTTTCAAGCAGTCCAGACCTCAAGCTGTGGTCTATTTTAGATTCCATGGCTTGTTTTACTCGACACCCAAATATTGAGTCCTTGAAGCGCGCACTTATCCGTGGATAGTGGAAAAATTTCGAATGGAGAATATTGTTTCCTAAATAAACAATTACAAGTTTTACAGAAAATAAATGTGTGTACCAGTATTTGAGACTTGACTACGTATGAAGTTAAGCCATGGCAGAAGTACCGAAGACCACAATGGAATGATTTCTAGATAGGAGACATTTGAGCATTCTACTGGGTCAGCCGCTAGGGTCCATGACTTTTATGTCCAAAACTAGTAAAGTTTGGAATTCAGTCGCAGCAGACATAAAGACATAATTATTTATTTAAGGGTGCTGCAGATGTTTAAACCCACTGAAAGGCACTATTTCCTTGTGTTTTTGAGTTCTTCCTACATTATGTCACAGGGTGACCGCTTCAGTGCCGCCGTTAGTCTACAATCGAAATAAGTGGAGCCCAACCGAAGAGTGATCTGGCCTTGCCTCATGAATACTCTTAATATCTGTGATATGCGTCGGAATTCAACGTGCGGATATGGTGCTTAAAATAACACTAGTCTTGGGTTATGGTAATAGCGCTACAATCTTCTAAATTCCGATCTCTATAGATCCTGCTCGAGCAATAGAGCTTTTAAATTATGTAAATAATACAATCACGACTGACTACAACAACATCTCCCGCATCTTAACATTCATACAATATTCTTTGAGTGCAAAAAAAAAAAAAAAAAATACTCAGACGATGCTGTCGCAAAGCAAGATCAATCATATGTATATCTTCAATATCCATCGATCAAATGAAAAAGCATACCCACTAATTATTGCCTCCACAACTTCTGGATAACAATCAATTTTCCGCACCTCATTGAAATGCAAACATTCATGAATTGGATGTTGGAACTGATGTATCTATCTAAGCGTATACTCGTCTAAATTTCCCATAAATACATAATCACCCCACTGATCACCCAATTTGAATTGATTATGCGAAATACATATTATATTCGCGTTCCGAATTTTATTCTTTTCTGCCGCGCCGTCTTCGAAATTTATTACCGACCGGGCGTAATGCCAATTCAATGTACAATTTCTCACTCGGCTGTCTATTTTTGCAATTGTAATTTACAATTGCTATCAATTTTTTTTTTTTCTTGTTTTTATTTAAAACTTTTTCTTCTCGTTTCTTTTGTTGCTGCCAACAATCTCAGCGCGCTCTCATGTTAAGGGTGTCGCCGCGCTCGAGAATTCGAAAATAACCGCACGCTACTCTATACTCTCCTCAGCGCTATAGTGAGCAGCGTCGACAGTTCACACACAATACAAACATTTATTCAAGATCAAAACACTATTTGCATTTGCATGCAATTAAAAGCACACAGAAAAACGTGTGTATAGTACGACAACAAGAAGGAAGCGCGATCGAGTACGCGAGGGACGAGCAGTGCCAATTGAAAGATGGGATTATTTTTAAGGCAGACATGCGTATGCAATGAGTGAAAGAAAAAAAAGGTCCAAAACAAAATTTTTATCAAAACGAATACGACGGAGAAACGAAATAAAAATAATCGAGAGCCCGGGCGAATTTTATTTTAAAAATCAGTTTTTAATTAATCTGTACAGAGTTGTGGCATTGTTGTAATTGTTGCTTGCAATGGTTTAATGGATTCTTTTTTTTTTTTTCTGTAAGCAAACCATTTTACGCAGATAAAAAGGTATTTCTCTTCAACAAAAGAAAGACAACTTGTCAACAAAGGAATTCTATTATTGTCAATTATGTGAGCGTTTACACAGATAGTGATTAGAAGTAGATTGATAAAAATCAGCACAAAAAACTTGTATTCCTTATCGTATTTTCAACCGAATGAGTAAGTGTTGATATGCTGGTGGGACTTAAATCAAAAGAATTCCTCTCAACTGTAGCGAATAGTGTGAATCATCATTGTTTTCAAAGATTTAGTATTTGCTTTTGCTTTTAGATAATGTGACTCGATAAACATAAATTGGCTCTTAACAGATAAATAAATTCAGACTTGTTGGAGGATTTTTTTAAGAGCCACATTCTATAGCCTCGAAAAGTAACGACCGATAATTAATTATTTTACAAACGACAAGAAACAGAAGCCATATGTGTTGTCGAAATCTTGAAGGTCTTAATTGAGTAGTAATGGCTGAGCATTTTGTTAAGAAAGAACTACTCGTATCATGAGGCCGACAAACAAGTATCTTATCAAACACAACAACGGTCTTTTGTTTATTTGATTTGCTCGCTCTCCAGCTCACACATTCTCGTAAATTGGACTCGTTTCTGTATGTGAAGGTGAATTAACGCAAATTTTTTGGATTTCTTAAATTAATTCAAAAAAATTTGAGAAGAAGTAGGGTAGCGAGCACGGAAATGCAACACGAAAAAAACCCACATCTCTCTTCATTCCTTCGTACTTTGTCAGTGAAATAAACTGTGGCCAATAAAACTACATATAGAACCATTTGCTGCAGGTACAGAGTAAATTATAGATTTTTTTGCAGTAAATAACAAGCCTTTTAAGAATTTTTTCATTGTTTTAAGCCACAAAACCTGTACATTTTGGAATTCATATGCAAGAACATTTGTATTCATTCAATTAGGTGATATATTAGTACTTTGTATTGACATCGTTAATTCGCTTTGGCACTAAATTATAAAGATGTAACTCTGATATTTCTTTATACCAAACTTCTTCAAGCATTTCATTTAGCATTTTGACCGAGGTAGGCATTTTATTGTCTATTTTCGATGTTATAATGTGCCAGAGATTTCCGATTGGGTTAAGGTTCGGCGAGTTACCTGGCCAGTAGAGTGTGGAAATTCCTATTTTGATCATAAATTCTTTAATCTGTGAACAAATTAAATTGAATTTATTTTCTATTCTTCAGTAAAATTAATAAGGGATTAGAATAAAAGTGAACAAAGAACATTTTGGACCGACGGCACGAAGCAGAGTCATCTTGAAAAATCATATCGCCTGACTTTGAGAAATGCATTTCCATTGACCGTATCAAATGATTGATTAAAATTTGCTGAATTTCTCTCATCGGAGAATAAGACTTTTCTCCAATCAATGCCTGCCCCCTTTTCGTATTTGTTTGCCCAAGTTAGCCGAGATTTCATAATCTTGGACGTCAACATGGGTTTTTTGCGGGGCGACGAGCCATTAGATCAAATTCTCTAAGCCTCCGACGCACTGTATGCACACTAATTTCAGGTCCACTTGACTCCACAAACTCTTATTTATACCAATGTTTAAAATCGGTTTCTTATTGATAGTCGATGTAAAACAACTCGATCATCCGCCTTAGATTGCGAAACCCTCCTGACCCTTTTTCCGTTCAGGTACAGATCGACTTCACCGAATCCGAAATGTGTTATGCTCTGCATTCATCTTAAATTTTATAAAATGTTCACTCTTGTACTCTAAACTCCTCATAAGTGCTACAGTTACATAGTCAGACAGGCATAGATAGACGAGTGTCATAAATCGATAATACGAATTATAGATCAGTTTTTATCTATAATTCCAACCGACTGCCATAAAATAATTCTATATAAAAATAAGGTTATCGTAGCTATTACGCGGTGTAAACCTGAATAACCCAGAGGTGGTAGAACTAACGACGAGTGTTAGGTTAATTTGACTAGCGAAAACACATACATAACTTCCCACGAAGTAAAGGCATGTGCAAAGAAAAGCTCATGAATGACCAACTTGAATAAATGGGTTCTTAGTGTTGCTACAGCAAACGTATTAAAAACAACGGTTTGTTCAAACACTGAATAGTCCTCGGCCAATGGATCAACTGCCAGGGATGCTTGACTGATTTAATGCCCAGTGTCATCCCGTTGCGTTGGAATAACTTCGGAGGTGCTTCGACAATGTATCAGTATTTATGCCATCCATTCCATTATTAATGTGTCCATAAACTACCAGACATATGTCGCAAACAGTCTTTCTGCACGGACTCCAAAGCAATTAATTTAATTTTATTTCAAATTTTCATTTTCGTTAGTTAGATTTAACAGTACAAATTTGTATTGTTATCCTCCTCAATTATTTCTAATTATATTAACAATAGAGTTAATATTCCGTAAATAAATTTGAATTTAAATAAACAATTCGGTGAGCGCAAAAAGGTTTGCCTACAGAGTATGATCGTGTACGGACTCCTTACAAACCAACTGTCACAATGCACGCAGAAGTTCAGCACATCCCAACTTTAACACCAGGAGCATGCGTTCGGTACGTCGTATTACGTGTGTCAACTTGAAGTATGAAGTACGAAGTGCTATTTGTGATAGTTTCCTTTGAACTCCTTTGTTTTACCTTTCGTCGTCTGTTAACGGTAGCACTAACACAGTTTTGTGATTCGGGCATAAAGGAATTAGGACATATACTCGTATTTCATCGATTATCAGAGGCAGACTTATAACAATCCGCACTAAGCGCGTCACACGTTGGGCGCCATTTTTGTGTTCTTTTTCCAACTAGCGTAGGCTGCTCTACCTATTTTGATAAAATTTCATATTTGAGTTACGTTGATGACGTTGCAGGTTTTTGGCAAAAAATGCGTTTAACGGTACTTTACTATTAACCGGTTCTTGAAAATTGTTTTTTGCTCGGCTATTACTTAGTCGATTTTGTTCAAAATCAATATCTAAACAATATTGGACCTATGCACCGGTCATGACATACCAAGTTTTGGAAAATATTAGTTTTATTTTTAACGAATTTTCTTTAAAAAAAAATAAGTGTAATGAAATTGTTTAAACTTAATATCTGAGTGATTTCCAAATGAACAGCTTATAGGTGAAAGTACCTATGTACGTGCGACCCAATCGTGCACCCAGTCTTTGGCCACACCATGCCAAATGAGAAACCTTCCAAATGCTCAAATATCACCTCCAATGTTATTCCAGCAATGGTAACACGACTTTGGTTCTTCAAATCCATATAAACAAATGTATGTATGCATGTGTACGACATGCACTTTTAAAATATTTTCTGTGTCCTTTCATTTGATATTCCACAGTTAAAAAACAGCCCCTTATAAACTAAAGCTTATCTTTAGTTCTTCATTATTTTATATATTAAGTTTAGCTCTAAGTTTGTATGTGCTTGTATTAAGATTAAATAAATAAATAAAATTAGGAGTCTTCTGTTTAACAATGCTGCGGCGCACACGGTGCAAGTTGACAAGGCTGTTGTAGATGAGTGGTTTTGAATTGACTACCTGTTACCAAATTTGTCTGCAAGCATTAGAAAAGTAATTAGCCCGTTCTAGTAAATGCATTTACATAAATAATTACTCTTTTTCACCCATCGCAAATCCAACATGCGTACACTCCGCGACAATATGATAAGACACCCTCACAAATTCTTAAGAAAAAAAAAGTGTGCGTAACATTTGCCAAATCTGATTGAATCATTAGGTAACAGGACGAATTTAGATCGCACTGCTATAAAATATTACAATTTTTGCAAAAAAAACCCTTAATTTTCTTATTTTGAGGCAGAAAACGAAAACTGGGTGGGACAAAACGATAGAACATGTTGATCATACATACTTCGATCAGTATTTAAGCAAACATTGGTAAAAAATGGTTGGGCTCTTGTTTCATTATTATTTGGTGTTAAAATGGATAAAATGAAAAAAAAGAACAATAGATAAATATTGAATCCATCTGAAGTAGAAACAATTTTGAAAAATATCAAAGTCAGTGAAGAGAAGTCGAACAAATTTAATAAACAATTCTGAAAATCATGGCAAAAGAAAGTCTCCTGAAGGACCACCAGCACTAACAGCAAGACAAAAATATGCGATTTTTGGCACATTTTTTTTTCCTTAAGAATTTGTGGGGATGTTTTATCATTCCGTTCCAGAGTGTAGGACGACTTCGTCGCTGAATATTTAAATAAACTTTTCTCGGTTTACCTGAATAAATAAATTACTTAAAGGATACACAAAAAAAAAACGAGAAGTATGATGGTTACATCTTTCGTATCAGTGGTTTTGTACTAAAGAACGGATGAGAACAGACTTTGTGTAAACAATGAAAAAAGAATAAATAAAAACTATTCGAGAAGAAAGCCATACAAATGGTTGTTAACTTTTAAAGAGGTCATCACGTTATCCCCCATCTATGGTGCCCGATAATTTTGTTTATTTTGTAATAAATTACAAGTACAACTTGCTAAACGATACTTTCAATGCAAAACATCGATAAACACCTTTTCAAAAGGAGATTCTAATTTAATTGACACAACTCTCCAGTAATGGTAACAATTCCATCCAACCCGCTAAATAGTTAACAAAACTCAATTAACATATGTTCTACATTACATACCTTTCCTTGCATAATCAGCCTTATTGTGAGTGTAACCGATGGGTCATCTCGGATTGGCGTGTTAGTATTATTGTCTTCCATTGCTGTTGTTTGCTCCTTTTTTTTCTTCTGCTTTTTTTTTTTCCTACTTCTTCTCTAAATATGTATATATATTTTATTTATATATATGTGTTGTATACGTATATGAACTTTCTTCTTAAATCTCTAAATAAATAGATGTGTGTTGTAGATGTGTATCCCGGTACTTTTGCTTTACATAAAAAATGCAATAGTAATTAGGTATAGTAAAAAATTTTATATTTCACTATTTGATTTGTGAAAAGAGAGAGATTTTTTTTTTAATGAGAAAAATACTGTTGTCACACTGATGCTTGGTTGTATAGAATGTTTCTTCTTCTTCTTCAGCTACACTTTGTCGTTTTAGTTGGTGCACCTAGAATGAGAACAAGAAAAACGAGTCAGTAATTAGACAGTGAGGATTGAAGTGATGAAAACCAATAAAAAGAACAAAAGGAATAATATTTCATGCAATTGGCTGAGCAATGTCTCTAACTGTGACGCCAAGAGATAGTATTGCATTAATTAAAACATGTTCTTCCGGCACAGTGAGTAGTCGATGTAAAATGCTTTATTTGTCCAACTGTGCCGTCGATATAATGGGGTGGCAGCACAAGTAAGATTAGAAATATGAGTGGTTGCAGATAGAATTTTTAGAATAAAAGAACATGTGTCACATTAATTCCCGTGGTAGAACTACTCCAGATTTCTTAAAAGTCTAAATTGTATAATAAGCATATATCGCCCCCTAAGTCATACCGGATTGTCACCCACAGCAGATGCTGTATAGTAAATGAGCCTTCAGTAATCTACGTTAATCCAATAACGACAATAACAAACAGCGGAACGATGCTTCATGTCATCAAGATATAATCACTTAAGACAATCGTGCTCTGATGTTCCATTGAGACAAGTGGAAAGACTATTCCCGAAAGTAAATTACAGATTTTAGCGGTCTCATCTATATTTGCTGTAGGTCATACGTATATGATTTCTGATATAAATGGATAGCATATATATTTTGCATAATACGTTAATGTTCACTGGGATTATTATTATACTATAAAAAGCTTTATTCACTATTCCACACATACATATGTATGTATAGTTTATTCATTTAGTTCCGAGTGCAAATTTGCGTTACATATTAAGAGTATAAGCCTCCCCCAAAATTATCCACACATCTCTGCTTCTTGTAGTTTGTTGCCATCTTACAGTTATTTTTTGGAGATCATCTCGCCACCTGGAAAATTGTCTGCCTGTTCTTCCTGTTCATCATCATTATTTCGTGTGACATAACCAACCCAATGCCATTTTTATGTTTTTGTTTGTCTTACCACATCCTCAGAATTTGTAATTTACTTGATTCTATAATACTATTCCGAATTTTTTAATACCTCGATACATGTAATATATATCTTTTAAGATTTCGTATATTTAGACTCCAAGTTTGTGAGCCGTAGGATAGAAGAACTGGTAGTATGGCTAAGATATATGTCGAAGATATATTTTCTTAATTGTACACTTATTTCGGATTCGAATATGGTTTTTAAATTCCATACTTGTCTCCAACTATTTGAGACTCTTCTTGCTACTTATTTTTCCATTCTATTTTCGAATTAGTCATTACATTTGTTTTTAGCTGATTCATGTCCAGGACTATTGTCTTACATCCTTCCGACAGTCTATTTAGTATTTCCTCCATTTCACCAACGGATTCGGCAAAGAAAACAATGATCGCTGTTTTTAATCTATCTTTATATTATATTTTCTATATCTATGTTTCTAAATATTTGTTGTAATATTGCAGGAATTAATGCTGATGAAAGTAAGTCTCCTTGCCTTACTCCTCTATTAATATTAAATATTGGACTTTTGACTTCAGTTGTGATCCTCCATATGCTGTTTTTATATAGTGTTCTTAGGATTATGATAATTTCATGTTAAAGTTCACTATATTTTGACATGCTCTACAAAATCGAATGCTTTGTAGAAATTCACAAAGGCTATGTATAATTTATTATTATACTCCTAAGTTTTTTCGACAAGTTGGCTTATTGGTTGGAAGTGGTGGAACAATTCAAATACGTTTGAGGTGAATTCGTGTTGATTCAATTTGTTCTTAACTAATGTAAGTATGTAATCATGCATCATCCTGCTGCTTTTCTTTATACTCAACTGTAAGTCAAGTTGATTTTATGTAGCTCTAAAGCAATACTTAGCAAGGAACTATCAACCGAATAACATCTGTTAAAAATGTCTGTCATACAAGGGTCGTTTGAAAAGTTTTGAGTCTAACATAGAACCAAGTAGTTTTTCGGTAAAACTCAGTTTTATTTTTCAACATAATTTCCTTTTAATAATTTGATACACTTTTTCCAGTGATGCTCCAACCACTTTAAATTAAATAATAAAAATCTGCCCTTCGAGCTAAACTTAAGAAACAGACAAAAGTCACAGGGGGGCAGATCTGATGAATACTGTGAGTGGACTATCAGTTCGAATCGAAATTCGTTAATCGAGGCCATGGCGACCGCCGAAGTGTGTGATGCGTTCTTGGTCCAAAGCGAACAAGCGCGGCACCTAACGTGCAGACAGCTTTCTCTTGCTCAATTCTTCATGTTAGATATGATGAATGCTTTCCTTCGATATGCTCACAGTCTCTGCCATCTCTCTAACCTTGATTCGACGGTCATTCAGTATCGTTTGGTAAACTTTTTCAATGTTATCATTGGTGGTCGCAGTTGTTGTCTTCCCGAACGATTTTCATCAACCAAAGTGGTACGACCACATACAAATTCAGCTGCCCATATTTTCACGGTGGCAAATGATGGAGATGTCTCCGTTAACAGCGCCCAACTTGTCTTCAATTTACGCAGGCGTATTGCCTTTTAATGCAAGAAATCAATTACGGTACGATATTCAATTTCTCTCCTTTTTAAAAAATGAATATAAGTCCAAAATGGCTGACAGTTTTCATGTACAATTGCAGTACTAGAATAGTTTTAACGAGTAACGCCATCTTTCGGTTGAAGCTCAAAACTTTTCGCAGGACCTGCGTACATTGTCACTCTGAAAAAACTTCGATTCGGTGGTAGTTCACCTCGCAAAAGCAAACAAGAAAGCACGACCGAATGCGCTCTTCGCAAAGGTTGTCAGATATACATATAATAAGGGTGCATCAAAATTCCATAATCGGCTAGATGCATAAGTTGCTCCAAAACTTTCACTCCTGTGAAATACGAGTGGGACCTTTCGATAGTCGAAGGGATTACAGGCTCTGATAAAAACTGAACGTAATCTACAGGGGAAAGGATGCTTGTCAATGATGCTATGATAGTGGCCCGAAGTGTATAACCTCACTTCGGATTATAGAGACGAATCTAAACATAACAAAAGCTTGAGACTATAGGAAAATTTAGGTTAGTTTAACCAAAATTAAGAATTATGTAGTATTGGAAACTAAGCTTACGCAGTCTTTAAATTTTGAGCAATTAAAATGAAAATCATTGTATGCGAAAAACGTTTTAGATCCAACTTGTACACGAAACCCGGAAATTAACCGTACGTGTTGTAATACAATTCGATCTGAGTAGAGGAAAAAATCGGTGGATTAAGAGCTTACGTAAACTGGAAGACAAAGGTTTACTCATTCACGCGTTTAGTTTGGAGATTATGAAATAATATCCAAAACAACTTATGTATATGCACACTGATATCCCGAAGTTTATAATAAATTAAGAATCAATGCGTATCCAAGTGGAACAAGTTTACTATACTTTTGCACCTAAGGCTAAGTATCTAAAGCATACTGTTATAAGATACTGTCGTAGCTAGTTAAATCGAAAACCTCTTTTACTGGGTGCAATTGAGATGCACCCGCACTCACAGGCACTGTATAAGTTGTAAACTGGATAACTGGAACAGCTCTATAAGTGCAACCAACATTAGTCTCCCAAGAGATTCCACTTAACCAAGTTCGACTTTAGTTACTATGGAAGCTAGGCACCACTTTCGAATATTGTAGGTTAGACTTGGTCTAAAGGTGGCTGATACAGTCATATACTAGTCAGATTAAGTTCGCCTTAGTCTTTTACGTTACCCTTAACCGAAATTTAAAAAAAAAATGTAAAGCTAGAGAGAGATGGAAGCGAAATTTAAGTTAGTTATTGTTTGTAGGGTTGAGTATTCCAACTTATCACATATCCAGCGATATCTGCTTAGACTAGGGCACTCGAAAATATCGTAATGAGTATTTTAGCCCTTTCATTACTACAAGTTTGACACCTCTTTAAGTATCTATTTCCTTAAGTCACTTCCTCTGAGCTTTGGAATTGGTTTTGGTTGCAATTGGTTCAATTCCTCAATATACAACGTCCACCGTACATCATTATCTGGAGGTTGCACTACATCGGTCAATCGTCTCCTCTTGACAGTGAATATTATTATTCATTCAAAAGTAAATAATATATAAAAATTTATTTTTTGTTAACAAATTGAGTTCAGAGCGATAATAAACTTTATTTTCCTTCAAAAACGAGCGCAAAGACGATGACGATGACGACGAACTACGACACAAATCGACATAATTGAGATTGAATGAAAACCAAGATGTGGAACGCAAAGCGGGGAGGATACCCCCCAAGAGAAGCAATAAGAATGCTGCTGCTGCTACTGCTGTTGTGGAGATTTTTCTTTGTACTTTTTTTTTTTTAATATCAAAACGATGATTCTACGACCACTACGGGACTAGATATAACGGAATTTGTGCGCTTTTCCCACATCCGTAATGATGATAATGGTGATGGTGATGAAGAAGAACTCGTCCAGCTGTTTTAATCATGTCGCGCTGTATGGTGGAGGCAAGCTCTCACATACTCTACGAGAAAATCACACACAAAATGCAATGCAATGCAATGCAATGCAAAAAAGTAGAAAATAAGAAAAATGCTCATACTGGGAATGTTGAATGGTGAATGTAGCACCCGAGAAGAGGTTGGTTTTTTTTTCTAGAAGGCGGTCGGGCGGCAACGAGTACACACATGAGAAGCACACACAAAGTAATATGTGCACTTGGATGCAACGAGTTATAAGAGGAATGCTGGAGTGCAACGTAAAGTTGCTGTGGTGCACTAGACACCTCGTATCTTTCCTCCCTGCTACTGCTACACTCTACCACTCATAGAATCAACTCTGGTACTCGCTGTTAGATTTGCCTAGAGCTAGCCAAGCAAGTAATAGTAATGCTTTCATTTCAAAGCCGGTTCCATGCTTCCAGCAGCAACTTTGTCCAGAGTTACATTTCAGAAACTCAACGAATTGATGCTGGGTTGCTTGGCTGGGTTGGTGTGGTTTGACATGTCTTCTTGTTTTGGGATACGCTTGAAATGTGCTAAGAGAATGGAGATTAATTATGAGTGTAGCAATATAATTGTTGGTGCACTTGCTGTGTGAGATTGAGGGTATCCAGATGAAGAGCGCAAAAGTGTGAGAGAGAGAGAGAGGCACGCACACCCAGAGAAGCGAAAAAAGTGTAATTTGACAATTTTATGGAAAATTTCGCATGGTTGTGTAAAGTGTTTTGCTCCGGTTTCACAACATGTGACCGATTGACTGCCTGCCTTGGGGGGCTCCACATTGTGGTACAGACATATTTTGTTTTGCAAATAACAATGAGATTAAAGTTGATGGAGGTGCTAGGCATGTTGATCTCATAAATAGAAGCGATTAATTCTAATGCTTGTCCAAAGTTATCTGAACTCGCATATCCGCTGCAATGAACTGATAAGAATTTATTTCACATATACGAGTACATTTTTCATTCACCTCAAGTGCAACAACACCGGTACTTAATGTTTGCACAGAACAGGTTGCGATGTTGACAGTGCACGGTGCATTGACCGCGTTGCAATAACACCAACAGAGCAACGATATTAGCTTGAATAATTAACGTACATATATATACGCACACAAAGGCGTTTGACGTTCTGTAATTAATTTCGAGGTGTTAAGTACGTAACTAATAAACCTTAAATTTGTCACGAAATCTGAGGGAAAATTGTATAGAAATCGAATGTCACGGCGAAACTTGGGTTTTACTTGCTCCTGTAAGGGGTCAGTATTGGTATCGTAAAAATTTGCATTATCCAGATTTTGATTGATATTGATACTATTACACAAAGGCGTTTGACGTTCGGTAATTAATTTCGAGGTGTTAAGTACGTAACTAATAAACCTTAAATTTGTCACGAAATCTGAGGGAAAATTGTATAGAAATCGAATGTCACGGCGAAACTTGGGTTTTACTTGCTCCTGTAAGGGGTCAGTATTGGTATCGTAAAAATTTGCATTATCCAGATTTTGATTGATATTGATACTATTATCAGCTGGAAAGATTTTGTTCATATTTTATATCCGATGCAGGATTACGGTTCAAAGCACAATCAAATTTCACAAGGCCTAAAATTGTTACTAAATTGTTTAGATTAGTTTATTAAACGAAAGGGGGCAGAATAAACTACTCATTGTGAATCGACCTTAACTTTTGCAAATGACTTCTAAGGTTAGTGTATTTTAACAGATCTGTAAGCGCCATTGGACTGGAACTGACCAACTTGGATACAGGTTCGAATCCAAACAAAAACAAGGACAACTTTTTTGACAGCACCACCTCTCGGAATGTTTGACAAACCTACGAGAGAATAAAAATTGTCATGAGAAGCTTCTCAATTGTCGGTTCGAAATGGACAATAAAACTGTACATTGTGAGAAGCTAGGCCCTAAGCCTTCTATGGGCTGTTTGCGCCTAACATTAATTTGTTTTTATTTCCACCCGACCACGACATAGTAATATTTTTTGAACAGCTTGCATGGCAAGTAACGCCGTTTTGCAGAAACCAGAGATCGTCCAAGTTAATTTCCTCAGTTTTTGGCAAACAAAAAATCAGTTATCTCGCCCATGTAGCGCTCTCCGTTGACCATAACGTTGTTGTAATCTTCATCTTCGAAGAAAAATGAGGGAATAATGCCGCCATTCCACAAACCACACCAAACAGTTACACGTTGATGATGCATTCACTTCTCTACTGAGCGCACAGGACGAACACGAGGATAACTTGTATTATCAATTAGCATGCCAATCTCACGAACTTTCTGTCTTTCTATTTCGACCGAAATTTCTTTTCAAAATTCGCACTTTTTCAGCAACACAGCACTCACTTTGGAGATATGTGTTCAATATTTTCCAAAGTTGTTCAAGCGTAAATCGATTCATTTCGTACCGCAAAGATATGATGCTGTGTTTCTGTCAATGTTTTGAGCGAGAAAGAGCTCTCATACTAACAGATGGTCCACCCGTTACTCAGTATAATGTAAAGAATGATTATTTTAAATAAATTAATAAAAGATAATTATCAACAAAAAAATCCATGTGCGGGAATTCGAACCCACGACTTCGAGGATAAGAATAATTGGTACAACGTCTCAGCCTACGGCAGTGTTGGTCTGCCGATGTCAAAAGTCATATTTGTCCATTCTGTAGACATTCAATAACAAAGTCTGATTATCTTTGATGTTCTAAACACTGAAATTAAGTGACGTGAAGGGAATATCCAATGGACTAACATAACAAAAAAGTAGTTTGACATTTATGCTAATTTGGTTTTAAATTGAAGATATTTCTCCATCTGCACTGGTAATAGTGAAAGGTTTGGGTGAACTCAAAAACGTCAAAAAACTGTACAGTGCAAACAAAATACGACATAAAACTGTCACACGTGGAGGGTGCAATGGTGTGAAGGGTTTGGGTGAATTCAATAACGTCAAAAAACGGTGCAGTGCAAAAAAAAATACGGCATCAAACTGTCACCCGTGATCGATACAATGGCGTCTTAACAATCACATTTGGATTCTCCGAACCCCAAATTCTGCAAATTTGTTTGCTTACGTACCCGCCCAGCGAGAAATAGACCTCATGTCTGAAGAAGATTTTGTTCGAAAAATCGGCGTCAACTTACAGATACACAGATATTATAGAACTTTTATTTTTGTATTAAGATGGTAAGGCAAGAGCTAACTACTTGTCACTATAGATGACAGATGGATTTGACAGATGCCATATGCTTGTTGAGTTTTTTTTTGTATGTTAATTTAAAAAAAAAGGTTTGTATCAACAATCCCAGACCTTAGAGCAGTTCAAGAAGAAAATCTGCAACGAAATCGACAACAAAATGCCCGTAATCTTAATGCAAGTTTGTTATGTAAAATTTTTAAATCTTAACAATTTACGCCCGAAAGCATATATAAGCAAGTGCGTGCGACCCATTCATAAACTTTATTTATATTTTAGAACAATGAACTGCGGAGTTGTGAAAGTGATTCAAATTCGTGTAGTGAAATTTTGAATATATCGTAAAAAAAATTTAGGTCAAGGGGTTCTCGAAGTGAATCTGTTCTGTATTATTTTTTATTTGATCGTTTGATTGAATGGCGACATATGGACCATGGGTTGTGTCGTGAGTTTGTCGATTAACGTGATAATAATCATAGTGTCAATCCATTTGACGTCAAAAGAAGAAGACGTTTCTCACAATTAAGATGTAAGATGTGCGAGAATTTTTTTTGTTTTGTGTGTGTGTGTTTTTAATAAGCTTTGGATAACATTTTCTCCAGTGGGTGTTTTGAATTCGCAGAATATGATTCTCATTTTTACCACGTATTCTAAAGATTATTCCTGCAACTAAATGTCGCAAGTCTAGCCTTGAGCTGTACCTTTGCCAAATCGCATCGACTCAACTGGTATCTATAAGTTGCGTTTATGAGTATAGTTACTCATTATGAACCACACACTGGAATTTCTTATGATTACTATGTACTACTAATTGAATAAATAAACTGCTGTACAAACGCTATTGATCACATTCGAATTGTTAAAACTATTGAAAACATTTCAATGATATCACTACAACTGGCCGAAGAACCTCAGGCATCTGCAAATAATGGTTGCACGATTTTATTAAAAAGTTTATTGGCAAAATAATTTAGGTGTACAGAAAAGTTCTGCAAAGCAAAGCAAAAGTATAAAAAAAGAGTACCGACCCAGAAGATGGTGGAACAGAAATTCTTGCGTAGAAAAAAGATTGTCTCTTCATAAAAACACTTCCTCTTGCCAGCATTAAGAAAAAATCCTTTGAAGTTTGATTTTCTCCATCATGTAAGGTTAGATTCGAGTGGCTAACTGCATTTGAGTAAAAGCACACTTAGACCAGAAGTAAGTCTATTATGATAACACAATGATCTACAGATTCATATGAAACGTTGGAGGCACATGTCATCTGCATTTTCCAGTCCACAAAAGGTTGTCAAAGAGGTATGCTCCTAGTTTTAGGCAGTTTCCTTCCAAGATATAAAACAGGTCAGGTTAATGCAAAGAAATTATCGAAAGACGAAGACAGAAGTGAGATTCAAGAACAAACAATTGAAAATCACAGGGAAAAACATGATTTTTTTTAGGTGAGCAGTTTGACATCACATACAAAAATACATACTATGTGATGAACCAAAAATTATTTTTCTGGGGGCTGTTTTGGAGTCACAAGTTACCCATCCGGTAAATATGTAAACATAAAAATAAGGGTATTCACTTAAAGGAGTAAAATTCTAGCTCTGACTTTATGTGAACCCACCTTTGAAACGCTCTGTGTAAATCGAGTCTAACAACCAATTTTTCCAAATATTGATTAAATTTACTCATTTTACGCTGTTTACTCGGTTTAATCTACGTTAAATAAATAACGGTTCTTTTTCGCATAAAGTTTATTGAACAATTTCAAAATCCATTTCAAAAGTTAGTGATAGAAACTATCAAATAAAAATTATCGACTTATTCAAAATATTCATTCGTTCGATAACCACTAAAATTCTTTCATTACTTTTTTCATTCAATATTTCTTTATTATTTATTTTATTCGATTGTTTTGTTCGCTGAATAAGCAGAGTAGGTACGCAATCTTCCAAAACGTCCAACTTTACCTAGCAGTTAATGAAAATCGTTCTTGAGTGCGTATGGAGCTTTTTTTGTTTATTTATTTTCTGCTTTCTGAATGAACGATTCGATATTTGAATAACTGAACAAAACTAGCAAATTTGATTGAAAGATTTCTTAAGCCCTGCTCAATATCTTAGCCACACTCCGTCCGATTTTCATAATTTTCAAGTAACTTTGTTCAGTGATTAAGGATATAACGATACAAGTAAATACAAGTATAGTATCGATACTTTTGGTTCGATACGAAGTACTTTAGGCATCGATACTTTTTCCAATACTTACGCGATATCGAAAGAAAAGTACTCAGTATCGAATCGAAGGTATAGTTTGGACAAAATTCACGTTTATATGGCGGGTTGAGTCTGGATTCAATCTTAGTTGAATGTTGAATCTCATGTTAATTTTGCATCGGATCGAAAGATCGAGTTTCGAAAGAAAGGACGAATGAAGGTGAATAGCATGGCATGTCTAACACCATGTACCCAGTAAGAAGTGTCAATTCTATTAGGTTTGAATTTCAACTAGATCTTTGAATTCGATTTGAGTGAAGACCTGGGTCATGGATTTGATTCAATTTCACCACGATCCCTCTAATCACCATTTCCAATAGGTCAATTATAAAGATTTGCGATAACAAACGTCAAATGCCATTTCTCGTGATGAACAAAAGCCTGTTCATTGTCATCTTCTTTGAATTCAGTATGTAGTATAAACAGTGCTTAGTATGTGGGTCAGATGCAGATTTCGTGCCAGCGTTCACCACATAATAGAACGCCTTCTGAAAGTATCATAAACAGAATGAAAATCGGAATAAGGACGGATTTTCTACTTGTTTGTTAAATCGTTTTAAGTCTTAATTTTTTAATTCCTTTGGGTTAGATTTACCCTAAAGGGGTAGAAGTCCGAACGGTGAGTCATGTACAAATATTTAAAGTTTGTGCCTTTCCTAATTTGTTCTTGTCATGTCAATTTTGGTAGGAACCATGTGTGTTATTTTTAAAACAAAAAAAGAAACAATTAATTTCCTAAGCTTGTTTTAATAAATAATCTTTATTTTTTTTGTTATAAAACAAAGTATTGTAGTTATGTGATTTGTTTTTTGTTTTCTATAAAAAAAAAAAAAAGAGAAAGTACTCGATACCAGTAGTTATCGGACACTTTTTTTGAATCTTAGGTATCTTATCTTATCGTCTTAGGTATCGATACCTTAGAAGTATTATTAAAACCCTATCAGTGACTTTGTACTGAACAATCTGAAAATTACAGCCTTTTGCGTTCAATGAGAAACAATGTCGCCAGAAAGTATTCTTCTTTTTGTTCAATAACGCTGTTTAGGACAGTCAACTGTTTAGCGTGGAAAATACATATATTTTTTAAATTGAAATTAGTTTGTTTGAATTCAGTTTGCTCTGAATTAAGCTTTAGACATTTCAATGATATCCACATCAATTTCATAGTTAATTCTACCCGAAAAAATTATGGCCGCAATATGTGGCGAAAAGTCATCGAAAACTACCTCACAAGAATCGAATTTTGCAAAAACTCCCGTGGCGGCCATTTAACCGATGTTTCAATTTCATTGAAATCATTAATATTTTTTTATTTTATTTAAATTTAAAATCCTAAAGCACCTGTATTTCATAATAAGGTACCTTATTTATTGCCCAACGTGATGGCATAAAAATAAGAAAATTTGCAAAAACGCCTGTGGTCTTTAAATTTCTCTATTATTAGGTCTAGCATCATTTACCTATGTTCAGTATATAACAAAGTGTTTTTTTTTTAAATTTTACTTGAAACTATTGTCTTAAGTACAATGAATGTATATCTTTAAAATTTACTTAAATTCTAGGAGAATTTCGTAATTATTTAACAACCTGCCCCCATATGTGCTCACACATACATCATCTGGTATACAAGATGCAGCTTCTGTTTATACATTTTTCCACATTTAAATTCATGAATAAAAAATCCATAAAAAAAAGAATACTCCCATTGGTATGCTCAATATTTACTTCCTTCCTCATTCCATTATCGACTGCCACATATCCCCTGGCCCCACAGAGTTAATTTAAATAATTAAAGCACTTTCCTCCAACTAATAAATCAAAATATAATAAAAACAAGTAGTTAAGCATTATAAATACATTTTCACGAAAAATCTGCTTAATCTCCTCCACCGAAATGAGATATTTTATTCTAAAATGGTTCCATAGGTACAAACAGAAGGGTAGATAGAGGCGTTGGCGTTCTAGCGGGGGGGTTCCCCCCCAAAAAAGCAATTACCCAACATCAAACAAATTTTTTGTTTCGGCCAGGTAATAAAAGTAGAAGAAAAATCTGTGTACATACGCATTTGCCGGACGCAGCGACCTGGTCGGTCGACCAATAAACAGACAGACAGCCAGGAATATATAAATAAATAGTTTATAAACAAAAAAAAATCCATCTACACATCGAAACGCAGAACAAATTAGTTGCAGTACACGAAAATAAATTTGAAATAGAAAAACATCGACGCTTTTTATCTAAACATTGACTGGCACATTTTATTATGTGTTCCCAATCCCCCAACCCGTTCCGTCTGTAGAGAGACCTGCTGAAAAACGCATCGAGTATATAAAATTCGAAAAAAAAAATCCAAAAACTTCTAAATAGCATTAAAGCAAGTTAGCATATATTTTTATGCTACTAAGTATGTGCAAAGAAGTACAAAAAGCCAAACGCAGCAAATGCATAATGGACTAGGACATAGGGGTAAGGTGAGGAGGACTACACAGAAATACTGAAAGTACCCCCATGGTGCTGGTGCCACTGTATAACTGGTGGTGCCTGCTTGCGCTGAGCCGTCATCCCAAGTCGGCTGGCTACTAGTGTGTAGAAGGAAAATGCATCCACCATTAAAAAAATGAATAACACGCGAAGGAATAAAAAAGCAGAACAGCCAAGAAGTAGCAGTGTATACTGAGTATAGTTGCAAAAGAAGGCAAGGCACAGCGCGCAGAATAGGAACACAGAGGAAGAAAAAAAAAGTAAGAAAATTGGGTTTAATGAACGGAAAGTCGTCTCCTCGGTTGTACTCGCGCAAATTGAGTCCCCAAGAAGCAGCAAGGGGAATGTGGAACAACACTTCAATGTGGGGCCAACGAGTGGTTGGCTGAGCTGCAGGAAAAATTACAAATCTTCGATGAGTCTTAGAGAAATGATGGCGAAAAGTTAACTAGGAGTGGAGAAAGGAACCAGTCTTCGGTACCTACTCAGCTGCGTAAAGTGTGACACATTATTAGGCCTTCAGGTTGTAGAAAAAGGTCAAAAAAAAAAAAAAAAACAGAGATGTGTAGAAGGAGCCCCTCATCACTCATTATAAGGTACTGTCTGGTTTGCAGGAGGCTGTTTGGGTTGTGAGAAATGTAGGAAATTACTTCAAGCTTGTAAGGCTGAATTATTACCTAGTCAGCCGTAGGGATAGAGCCTCAATTGAAACTTTACAATGAAAGTTGTCCTCAATAATATTTTGTGCTGGAATAAATGAGCTTGAGAACAGCTGAACCGATTTCGATGAATGTTTTCATTTTACAAACAGTCGATTAAAATACTTGTTGGTACTTTTACTGGTATTCGTACCCAGTGTTTTTTTTTATTGCGACATGTCTATGAATTCCAGGTCACTTTGCAAGCCAAGATAGCATCAAGTTTTCAAAAATACATAAAAATAGCCTATTATGTAAATAACTTCACGATTTAGCGTCTAAAATAGGTATTCATTACTTCCATTAGAACTAGTAACTAATGCTTATTCGTATAAGAATCAAACACAAATAATATTCCCATGAAACAACAAACAACGACAGATGGTTATGTAATAAAAATCAAGCATATATTTTCCATGCACGAATCCAATCGGAAATGCAAAACAATTATGCGGTGCAACAACTTTTAGCAATGTCCATTTAAGCTGGTAAAGCAATATCCATAATTTTGAATGTACACAACACGAATAAAGAATAAAAAGATTTTAACTAATCGTTCATGTGGATAGTTTTGTAGAGCTCATAAGTTTCAACACACATAACAGTGATGATAACGGGGAAATAGAAATCATTCAAAACTAACTACAGCCTCACAATTATAAAGTGACCCCAATAAGACGATTATTGCAGTTTGCTTTATCGGAATATGCAAACCATTCTTTCTACCTAAATCCAAATCTGCAATTAGTGCTTTTATGTTAAAGCAAAATTCCATTCTGGTGACTGCATTGCATCGAAATAAAATAACATACTCGAATAATTTAAGTATGAAACATTTGTCGGTACTGAATGGAGTTTAATGTGTTGGATTTGAAGTGTGACCTGTGGGTGATGATGACTTTAGAAAATATTTATCCAAAGCTATGATAGTTTTGCGGTTTAAATAGCAAATGAGCAAGTTCAGATATGCTCAAAACGGTGTATACTTGACACTTTCTGATCTGGCTACAATGTATAAAAATTAGGCCATTGATTCACATCTAACCTTGAGGTCAATGCTTCTTCAAGTAGCTACTATGTGGGCAACCAAATGGAGAACTTAATTAACTTTATGGGAGGAGCACTCTTCATGTTTTAAGAGGTGCATTTCTAGAACAATTAATTCAATGCAAGTTATAAAGACAAGTTCTCAAAGAATCCGCTGGAGAAACTCGACCGAGTAAAGTTATAACGAAGAAGACGATGGAATCAATACACTGCAGAGGAAGCTGCATTGTTCTTCGAAGGAAATGCTATCGAATTAGATGAATAGAATTTCAGAACTTTAATCAATGGCATCTGCCCTAACTACTATGGCGCCAAATTTTATACAGCACAATAAATATGAATTTAACAAGCTGAAACTATGCTAACGGATATAAAGAAGTGACAAATTTACATAGAACAGGTGGTCGGGTTCAATTACCTCATGCGTTTTTTTTTTTTGTTCAAAAAGTCCGCACAAACCTTAACTGTCAATTAAATGAAATTTGATTTGGTCGATTTGATCTTCACTATTTAATGAAGCGTTGGTAAGATATGAGAGTGGAGTTTCAAAAATATCCTTAAGCCACTGAACGAAATTCAATGGAATTCGTTTTGCTGTTTTGGTATGTGAATGATCTCGTTTGAAAATAATCATAATCGGACAGTGATGCTATGAAATGCAGGATAGGTTGCAAAAATCTTTAAAAAAAAAAAATAAAAAGTCTCCGGGATCTTTATCAAATTTGGTTTGGTCGTGAACATAGATAGTTTCATATACAAATTATTTAAATTCGATACAGTAGGGGTAGGATGCAAATGTACATACATATATGTAACAAGCCATTCTAAGTGAGGACAATTTTACTTTCATCCGTCTATAAGACCACTCTTGAAGTGAAACTTTCCTGTGCTTCTTGTGTTGAAATTTTGTTATCTCGGTAGCGGGGATATTAAGTGAGCCCTTAGAATCTTGTTTGACGATTTCGTGGGCAAAACCTTTTTTCCTGCCCCGCGTTTTCGGGTTTTTCCTCATATATTTTAGCATTTTTTTGATGAAATATCAAGTGTTTCTTCAATTACCGCATACATTTTTCCTTCAGCAAGAAAGTAGCGAATAAGTCTCCGTTGCTCCGAAGTACAGTTTTTACTGCGGCCCATACTGTATATGAATATTAGTATATTTGTGCAAACCTAGCGAGCTCTACTTTATTTTCACCATAAGTGCACCCAAGTGACGTTTGGAAAGGAACCGTTATGTCATCGAAAATTTGTTTATTGGAAATTTAAGAAATTTTGTTCTATTACTATAAAATTAGTTGGAAAACTTTATCCGTACACATTTTTCTTTTACTCCATCACTGGGTTTTGCAAACTTCAAAGAACACAGTTCTATAGTTGTGCTATATATGTAAGGTCCAAATCTACTTCGATAGCTCTAAAAACACTTTTGATATTCCAGGGAAGTCATCGTACTTTGTTTCATTAAAATTGACTCAGTAGTTTATGCTCTAGGGTCTCTCAATTCGGTCTGTTTATCCTGCAGGCTAAACTGCTAGTTCACAATGCGAAATTCGAGGCGAAATCGGAATTTTAATTTTAACCCCAAAATTAATGAACGTTTTCGGAGAAAATCGACTTTCTCGAAAAAAGGGTTCAAAGATTTTGATAAAATCGGATATTTGAGTTATGATGGGCATACATATGTATATATGTTGCGTACCGAGTATTTCTGCGAATTTTAGTCCAAAAAATTTCTTTGGACAAATCTAACAATTGTTAACTCGCTGTCAAAATTGCTTATTAATGCCATTTTCCATTGGGCACTTCAGATTTTGCTGTCAGATCTCCGATTCTTCGTGTCCAATAAAATGAGATTGATTTTTTCTTCTTTCTTGTAATCTTATTAGTGAGCTATTTGACAGCTGCATCAGATGTGCGAGCTGTTTCTCTTCTATTGGAACTTAACTTCTGAATTTAACGTAGGAATGCAGAAATTGATTTAGTTAAATTGATACAGGGATAAGAAAAGGATAATTATTTTTATCTATTTTCAATTTTGAAAGGCAAACTTCAGAATGACGTAGAACAGTAGTGAAATGTATTCGCGTCAGAGAATGTAGAGGCAAATGTCTCAAAAAATCAAGATTTGCGAAAAATTAACTAGATAAAAAAAAAAAAATTTATTTATTGCCCAACGGAATTCGAGGTTTTTTTTTTTTGTTTTCGTTTAAATAGATTGAAAGAAGTAAAATAATAAGTGGGAAAGAAAATAGATACAAGTGAGCGAAAAATGCTATCCAACGACATTCCAACGTATGCAAATTGGTGGCTTTATTGAAGGATTTAAAAAAAAAATTACAAATTCGGTAAAATTGGAAACGCAGATGATTTGCATCAGCACATAGGTGCACAATAAAACACGTCGAATAGCATGAACAAAATTTAAAAAAAATCGCTTGGAAGCTAGACTGCATTCGTGCCAAGAAGTCTAGAACTACAGGCACAGCTAAACACCGCATGTCAGTTATTCATAATTTTTTTTTCATAATTTAACCAAACCACTTCATCCAGAAATACTGTTAAAACATCTTTCCTCCCACTTGAACTATGTACTTATCACATTGGTCAATCAAGGTCTACAATTTGTATTTCACCACAATCGGTTCAGCGCTTGTTTTAGGTGGTAACATATATACATATGTACATATATCGCCAGGGTTCGGTCTTTAAACTCTTCCGGGTAAATCTATACCAGAAATTTTAAAATCTAGCACTTTTTTTTATTTTTACCAAGTTGTATCCAAAATATAAACTTTTCATATATATGTTACTTGTCAAAGCCTCAAAATAAAAATGTCACATTCTGTGCATTCATTGAAGTTATGCTATAGAAATCAGTTGTAAATTCTAATGTCAGGGAAACTTTTGACGTAGTGTTCAATTTTAATTGGAAAATTAAGAGAAGAACTTTATTCAAATTTACAATCCAGTCCGTAAATTTACCATTTACACCTTTTTCTTCGCTGATTTTAGCCCGAAGTCAGTAGTCAGACGACGAAAATAAATCGAAAGAATAACATCGACATAAATACAGTTAAAGATGACCAGCCCAGATCGTATTTATTTTCTTTTTATAGTTGAAAATTTACATTAATTTTTTTTAATTTGCAGAGTTATGATACCTTACTATTGAAAGATACAATCGATTTTTAAATGCCTTATTTTATAAGTAAGTTTGGAGGAAAAATTATTGGAAAGACCTCCATATAAAAGAACAAACCACCCCAGAGATATTTTTATTGTTATACCGCAGCACTTCCGCTTGCATTTTTACAATTTTCTTCTAAAAATGTTCAATTTTTTACTGAATATCTTCGATAGTCACTACAACCCCTTTTCTACTCCACTGTGCATTGCGACTGCAACCAAGAGGATTGAGTGCGACAGCATTGCAACATGCTGAATGCACCGCGCCATTCAAAGATTGGTGGTTGGAAAGTAGGAATACCAACGATTCCCTTACGCCACTGCTTCAAAATAGTACAAGCAGCAGCACTCTCTGCCATCGTCTTGAATGCCGTCTGTGGGTATTGTTAGCCAATGATTATAGTGCAACTAATTCTCGCTCGGAAAAATCCGCAACCGCGTACACCACCACAACGCACTTGCAGAGGTTTTCTCTGCTTTTTCTAACAGCAACCGCCCTGCCTCCCCTTTTTCTTCGCTTGTCATTCGTCTCTTGTTTTTCTTTTTTAGACTAATTAATTAATGCACTTTGAGCAAAAAGTAAGAAATGCACTTCTCCGCAGAAGAAAAACTGAATTGCTGCCAAATTCAATGCAACTCTGACAGCAATGCAGTTACAGACAAGAGTTAGGTTAAGTGGGAACACTCCCAACATTTCTATAAAAAAAAAATCTTTTCTTTCTAATATTTACCAAGTTGCAATGGCGTTGATGATGAATAATAAAAATGTGTGCGATTTAAATCAATAATTCCGTTTATTCGTTTTTTTTTTTTTTTTTTTCGCGCAGCAGCAACAGCGAGAAACACAACCGGCAGCGACGGGCAAAAGAATGCACACACAAGAGGAAGTTCGGCGGAGGGGAAAAAAGTGAATGAACGTCGGTGAGTGCACAGAGGGAACAGGCCCAGCAGGGAAAATGTCAAATCGAAGCGAAAAGAGGAAATTCACTCTGAAACCAAAAAGAACAAAATCAATTCACTGCAGAAATTCACTAGTTTTTGCACTTCACTTCAACAAATGAGGAAGAAAATTTTTTTTGCCGACCAATTTTCACTTAATTTCGGGAAAATACCGGTGATTTTCAGTAGTTTACCGAATGCGGCTTTGATTTTCCTTCGTTCTCCTTGTGTTTGGTTTAATTTTTTTCAGTTCGCGGCGCTACGCACTCAATTCAACGAGACTACACAGAGAATACACGAACGACACTTCAATTTGCGAGTTCAACTGGCGAAGAGTTGATCGTTCGACGAACGACGATAGATGGAGTAGTATGCTGCCGCTGTTGTTTCTTCAATTTAGTTCGAGTCATGTTATCTTTGTCATTCTTGTGGCACATTGGGTTTTGTAGATAGAGAAAAATGTATGGTTGAAGTAAATTCGGAGCGAGATGACAATAGTCGGAGGTGAAGTAACGGAGCATTTGACTGAGCGAGATGAGAGGAGTAGATGCAGTGTAGTCGATTGCAATGATTGAAAGGGTTGAAGAGTCAAAATTGAATGAAATGGTAATTTATCGCTGAAATGAACTTGATTCTAGATTTGGGTGTGAACACAATTTTCGTATTTTGTATTTTGTTTGATTTTTAAATTTGATTGTTAAAATTGCCAAGGAATATATGATACTTAAATTAAAATAGAGACAATTTATGTTTGCTCTTTAAAAAACGAATAAATGCATTTACAATTTTACTAAAATGCTCGTAGTTAAACTTTGGCGGTGTCGGAATTGGTTTAAAATTTTAGCCTGCGGCAGACGAAGTAGTCAGGGCTATCACAATTTGATTTTTATTCAAGTCTCAGACAAAACGCACATTGGGCACTAGAATACAATTTTAAAACTATTCGAACACAACCTAAAATCTCAAATTTTAAAACAAAACCTTTTTTTTTGTGTGAAATTTAGTTTCAGTATAATTTACAGAAAACTGAGAGGACGCACTTATTTAAAATCAAAAAAATCGTCAATCGCGAGCCGGGCCTGGTACGATATGCATTCAGTACCGTCATTTAAACTTGTTTATTTTGTTGCTTCGTTAATCTGGAGTAGAAAAAGTAACTATGACTTTAAGGAATCTTTGGATAATTCCTCTCACACGCCTAACTCAAGAACAATTTAATGGATTTGGATTTAAGCGAAGTCTAATAATATTACATTTCTTTTCAAAAAATTTTCTAGTGGGAATAAAATGAGAGGAATTTAATCCCGTGTGATTCTTTTGGATGCGAATTCTCAACTAACGTTGATTACTGCATCCTGGGTGGAGCTTTTCTTTTTATAACATAGGAAGAAATGGTATTTCGAATAAAGGGACCCACCCTCTTGTCGCCCGAAGGCATGCCACCACATCTTGCTGTAGGCTCAGTGAAGTAGTCGGTTTCAGTTTTTTAAGTTCGCCTATCCTGAGAGAAGGTTATTAAAAATAGACGCAATGAGCGAGGCAATGCTTAAGGCTTAAGAGGTTTGCATTATTAATCTGTAATCTGAACACAAGTTTTTTTTTTTTTTTTAAAAAAAAACATAATTTAGATCTTAAATAATATATATACATACATATACATAAAATATTATAATAAACATAATATGATTTTTTCTTTAATAATTTGCGCTCGCCAAAGGGGATATGAATACCCTTAAATTATTTCAGGACACGGACGTTTGTAAACACTGAGAGAGAAAGAAAGATTGGTGTAGTGGGTTTGATACTCAGGTAATATTAAGTTTCAGTAAACTCCAAAAGTGGCGGCCAGATAACTGGGGAGTATTTTTGTTTTGTTGTTATTGTCGTTGCTTATGATTCACAGTATTTTTTTACGATATGTCATCATCACGATCAAGTTGCGTTTTCATGTGAACTAAATAGACGAATCTTGCCATCAAGATTTGAATAGTGAGCCTGCTGCGTTACAAGCGATACTGTTACCACTACACCACGGCCATTCTCAAATAATATATACAATATATAAATAATATATATATTTGTAAGTAAATGCCAAAACTGACTCACTCATCGGCGTATCTACGAAACCCCTGGGCCTAAAAAGTTGAACGGAGTTTTGCAAAATTTCAAATCCAATGGGTGAAAAGGAGGTTAAAGGCTCCAAAAAGTACTTGGTTTCTCTTTACACGGGCTTATCTTAAAAACAGCTGTAGTGTTACATACGGCGGAAATGGGGCTGAGAGGGAGATCAGGATTTTGCGATCAGTGGGTAATATGATCAGATCGTGAACCTATTTTTATCTCACTTAGTTGGGATAATATGCATTATGTACATAAGTAGAAAGACGTTGATAACATGGGAGATTTACAAATCATCAGTCGGGAACAGTCAGCTATTATACATATGTACATACATTGTTCATTTGTACGGGATATGCGAAGTCTCTCTGCATATAAAATAATTCAATTTCGACAGGATTTGAGAAACTGAGCGGGGAATGCGTTGAATTGAATGCGACACACGAAGCCAAAGAAATATGTAGAAACACACACATGTGTACATAATTATATTGAGCACAGCGTGGTGAATGATGCATTTTTAAGAAACTTCGTTATGGTGTTAATTGAAGATGGTAAAGAATTAAGAATTAAAGACGGGTAGGGATAACATGTACAATCATCAGGTGGGGAATGCTGTTCATTTATACAGGTCAGCTATTATTTGAGTAAGAAGAAATATGCCTTCCCTTGGATTTGCTAATGAAGTCGCTTTAGCACAGAATCCAAAATTTTGGCATCCCGAAAGCTGAGCTGAATTGGGTTTTATGAACTTTCTTTCTATTGTGCAATCTATCTTATGCACCTTGGATTTAAAAAAGCCTACAAATTCTCAACAGAATTTGAATTCGAAGAGTTTCCGTTTTTGAACCTCCCAGAGAATTAATACCGTACCGACAACACCAACCTAGTTACTTCACTGTTTGTATTGGTAGCCATCTAGTAGAAAACTTAACAGCAACTACAAAGCTGAGATCATTTATACTCGAATTTATAATCGAATGGAACTTGGTGTTGTATGGCTTTCACCGAAGTTCATTCGACAGGCTATGGCTCCGTGGTCAGGTACGGTAAACTCACATTTGAGTCCTAGAAAACACAATAAAGTTGTTTACGGTCTTAACTCGCGCGAACGTGTGACAAACATCCGAGAGTAAAATTGTCATGAAAAGTGTTAATCGAAAAATGTGACTTCCATCACTAGGCTAGACCCTATCTGAACGGTTTGCGACACATATTCCTTTGATTTATTTAGACCGGTATTCAATTTAAATTGAGATTTTCAAATACTAGTTTTGCTAGTCTTACTCACTCAAACAAATTTCTTTTCGTTTTTTAGTTAGCACCATTACTCCAAATTACATATAACATGCACCAATCTCCATTATCCAAATTGATACTCTCTTGTAGAAGTGGAATATTTTCTATTCCAATAAAAACTCCGAAATAAAAACATCCATTACTTATTTTGCAGAAAACAAACATGGAAAATGGCAAATTTTCTTTTTTACAACAATGCATTTCAATTAAATTTAAAACCAACAGAATAAAAGCGCATAATTGCATTAACTATTGAGTTTTTCGCTCCCACCTTTCTGCGAAATGGGTCAATTTGGTTGCGATAAAATAAAATAAAAAGAAACAAATGCATAAAATAAACATCAGCTTTTATTATGGATGAGAGCTTAATCATTAACAGTCAGATGGAAATGCAATTTTTTAAAACAATTTTTTCAGTAACTTAATTTTAGTTAGACTGCAATTTAAATTAAATTTTAATCTGTTGGTGACACTTTTTAACCTGTATTAGTATGAACACAAAGTTGGTTAAAAGTTTTACAAACATAATTTGTCAACTACGTGGGCGTTATGACTACGAAAAAGATCAACAGAAGGAAGTTGTTGGCTTGCTGAAAAATTAAACACAAATTTCAGGAATAAATAGGTCCTGTTGAAGGGGAGGAGCTTATCAGCACATCAGATAGAACAACAACCATAAGCTTCAAGATCTTCATGAAAATGAAAAAGCTAGGGTGCATTGGAGCTACCAGTGCAAGGAGAACCACACCACCAAAGCTGAGAATCAGCCAATCAGATAGTTGGAAGTCAAGTACAACGTGATATACTGAGACCCTAAAAACATACAATGTAGCAACCACCGATTACACAACGCCTTACCTAGACTTCACAAAAACCAGTGTACATCCGAGCAGAGAAGATCTGGAAAATGGGATAGCACCAAGCACGTATTCTATAGCCATCTCTTTGTCCCTGAGTATGAGGACATACCAGAGAATGAGACGGCTGATTAATTGGTAAGAAAAGGCTTTATGCTGACCATTCAATAAAAGTCCCGCCGTGCAAACTTAAGTATTAAGCAGGGAATTAGACTATTATAGAAGTATGCAACAGATGGAGTTCACTGGGCGCATGCGCTATGGCAACGAAATTACGTCCACTGCAAACTAAAACCAAAACTGTCAGACTAATGTAGAAAGACAGGCAATTCCTATCTATCCTTGTAAGAGTGATTACAAGGCATAATACTTCACGGTACTACATGAAAAAGCTAAGGCTGGAGGAAGTGCACGAATATACAAACAATTTTCTCTGTCACTCTGTCACTGTCCAGGCCAAATCTATGAACGATATTTGTAGGTTAATCAAAGCTTCAGACCCAGAGATTGTGACGTAGAGTGATCCATCTTCCCTTTGCCAAACTCATCTACCTGGCGACCAACAAAATGTTAATCATCTCTACACCCATTTGCGTACTATTTCGATCAAAAGCTATCAAATTGGAATATTTGAGAGAAAAATCATAAGAGTGTCTCAAATGATAACAAGAGTAAAATAAAAAAAAAAAAATGCAAACTGCAAAAAGTCAGGTCTTTCACTTGCTTCCATTTGACAGTTTTCAAAATCTTTGTCAGAAGAAATTTATCGAACACATTCAAGTTGAGAGAGAAAGTACTCACTACTCTTCCATACTGTTTGACAACTACGCTAGTGCATTTCGAGTACTTTCAAACGCTTTAATTTACTTGAAAGCGATTTGAAATGTGTATGCGAGTGAACCTTTTAGAAGGAGGAGTTCTACATTGAGCGGGGAATTATTTCAATTTGAATGGAAAACGTTAAAATTCAGTTAAAAATCTCCCTGTTTGTTACTAGTTCGACGGAGTAAACGTCACACACATTTTCTTCAATATTACGAAATTTGTTGTGACGCTACAATTGTGGTTTTAATTTTAACTTTTAGACATTTTGAAAATACTTTCAAAGTTCCTAATTTAGAAGTTAAGCTCCACACATGCTCTCCACACGTCGTCGTTTCCCTAATGAAATCTTTCCACCTTTTTCTACTTAAACTCACTCAAAAAAAAGCAACATCCTTTAAATTATGACTGACAACATTTTACCCCTGAAAAGGTTGGATTAGCAACCTAAAGTATGAGTTGTTGCTTGCAAAAAAAAAAAAAAAACTGTCTGTCTGGAGGGTGGTACAATGCCGCTCCACTTAAGATTACACGACACCAGAAAGACATCCTCTGGAAGTTGTCCTGACGGGCGGAAGAAAAAAAGTTACTCTTTTTGATTTCTATACGTGTTGTTGGCTGTTTGGTTTCCTTCTTCATTCTCATATTGTTCATTCATAATTTTCAATTTCTCTGCCATTTTTGGCCAGCATATGCCTATTGCTATAATCTAAAGCTCTGAAGTATTCCCCTGCTGTTGTAAAGGATAAACAATCGAATAAAGGATATTGGAATACATTGATTTCTCTACTAGATGAGATATTTCTTATGCCAAAGCTGTGACAGATGGAAAAGCGATTTTTGCTGTTTTTCCTGTCAATTAGAGCAGAGAAGAGGGTATATTTACCTACGTAAATGAGGATATTTTCGGGGTGAAAATGTCCTTGAAAATGTGGTTCCGTGTCCTTTTGTTTAAACACTTTTTTTCATTGATTTGAATATTCTTCGACTGAAGGCGGTAAATCGATACAAGGCGTTCAGGTAACTAGACATAACAGAATTATAAAACCAAATGCAATAAACATACATAATAACATTCTCTGGCAGTAAAATGACATTAAAACCCTTTTAAGCCTTTTATAGCGCTGAGTACAATCCCCCAATGGCAGATAAAATTAAATTAAGTAAAAATAAAAACGATGGGGGGAAATACATATAAGAAGATTCACAACCATTGTGAAAGCAAGTTTCGCTTGGTAGTGATGGTGTGACAGAAAGATAAAGGAGTCTTACTGTAGAAGCTGCAGTGACAAGAACTTGACACAAGTACCGGAACTTCCGGCGTATATTTCCGTAAGTTCTGTTGCGAAGCCACCGTCATTCATCCTTCTATCCTTTCTGTTTTCTTCATAAAAAGGAATTGGCATCCCAAACACACTGCTGGCGACAAACTCTCACATAAACTGTATATAATATTCCCCATGCCTGGTATTGTCGCACGCGAACGTTGAACGAACATTATGACAGCACAGAGTGGATGTCTTTTATTCTTGTTCATGTCGGTGGCGCATTTTTTCTGTTCTTTTTTTCTTCCCATTTTCTGTTAAGGAAAAACCATTCACATTGGAAATGGATCAAAGAAAGTTGTAATGCAATTGAAGGACAGATTTTGATATAAGTAATCTGGGAATTTTTATGAAAATAGCGGTATAGGACAGAGTGTGCACAGAAAAGAGAACAATGATTGATTTATGTTGGGCTATGTGAGTGAATGGGGGAGAGAATCCTTGAAAGAGTAGAAAAGATGATCCTATTATAACTTAGTTATGCGATAGATTACTTTAATTGGAGTTGCTATTGCGACTGAATGTGGGATGGAGAATTAGAATTTTTTTTCTCTCTGATAATACCATGATTGAGAAGATGAATTATCAATTAGAGCATAGCCCTTAATACGTACAAGAAGGAATGTCGTACAAGAAGGAAGTAAGGATATGAAGGAGATATTGAATATGAGGGAATTAGGTCATTCAAGTGAATTGAAGACGTATAATTTTATCATTCTGAGGTGGTACGGTGAACACGCATGTCTCTGTCGTTATTGGAACTATGATGTGTATGTCTGTAAATAGATGAAATAGGTATGCAAAATAACAGCCTTTAGAAACAAATCTTTCTAGAGACATTCTCTAAAAAAAAAAGATTTTGAGTCCTGCATCCGGAAACGCACATTTTGCGAAGCAATTCTCTTCGAAGCAAACATACAACAAACTTTGATTCTAAGAAAAGTTGCGCTATTCCCAAAATCATGTCAATTTCCAGTGAAACCCGAATACAATGCCTTTCTCTCTATCTGCACTTTTCTTCTTATGGACGAATTTTCTCAGAAAAGTCTACGCAGAGTTGGAAGATACTCTGCAGCTCTTTTAGGCAGCTGATTTGCGAAAAGAATCGTGACTTCGGTCAGTGCTGATGGAACCTTCAGTTTTCACAACTACTGCCCGGACTCGTACAAAATGCTGTCTGAAACCTGAAGGTCAGGAAGCTGGCATTTATTGTCACACTTTTAAATACACGACAGTCTGGGGATAATTTTTTGTAGCGGTCAAATCTGTTATGTCTGTTACTTGTTGTACTCTATAAAGTGCACATTCCAACTTATTATTTTCACTCCTAACAACAATCTTTTTTAAGGCAAAATAAGTTGAGCGTCTCTCTAATATTGTGTTATATATCAAACGGTTAGTACTGCTTCCGCTGCAATAGTACTTTGAGATATTCTCGATTCATCCATGTATCATAGGTAGTTTATGTAATCACTGGTAAATTTTTTAAATAAAAACTTTACTTCTGATGTTACTTTTGAAAAAGAATCAATTTTTTTAAATCCGATACATTTCTCATCTTTTAAGTCTTCATGATTAATTCTTCCACAAGTCTGCCCATTATGACTTGTATCTAAAGATGTTAGATGGAGAACCTTGACATGCATATGTTCATATCAGTTGAAGATCTCTGCTGGTTGATCACCAACAAGCGTTCTCCTCAGGCTGCGAACTTTGCACCTCGTAGATCTTGTATGTTTGCAGGGGCGTCCACTTAGTTCGTTGTGGACAAAACGCCTTGGCGAAAATATTACGATGATAGAAATAACCTCGATGTTGTTAAAAATCTTGCTTATCGGGCAAAGAAGCTAACAACTGAATCGATATTGTAGAAAGGCTTCATTATTGCTGTAGAACAGAAGCGACGACTATGCCCAAGTCCAATGAAAGTACGAGTACTCTTGGAGTTTTCGGGAGCATATAGAGAAAAAATTTTCGCCAAGAAGCAATGTAAAGGCTAATCAAAATTGGATGGGCCGTTGGTTTGTAAGTTCGGTAAGTAAGAAACAAGCAATATCCAGGAAGTCAATACATAGATATAATTCTGTCCCAAACACTCAGGAAAAAGAATGACTGAGCTTTAACTTTTAAACAAGAAAAAAAATAAAAATAAAAAAATCGGGCAGTTGTCAAAATAATTTGTGGTTGTAGTTATAGGACACAGATCACCTCTTCGTAGAATCTAATTCAATTTTACCTATAGCTCTGCATCTACATATTATCTTTTCGATGCAAATTTACCAACATGATGAAAGGGAGAATTGTCCTGATACTCTAGCATTTCATAGAAATATATCAAACTTAATTAAAGTCAACTTATCATCAATATTGTGAGTCATTTCTTGTATTTCCACTATTGTGTCGGTTTAATTATTTGAATATGACAGATGCCAAATAAACGTCAATTCTAAAAACTGTAGGCAATTTATTGTTGTTGTTTTGGGAGGGTTTGTCATTGTTTTCAAATAAATTTATTTTTACTGTCATTTTAGGTTCGACCTATATACCAATAACTCGACTCCAACTGTTTCATAGATTCGAGTAGACATTAAAGGCATTTAATAGTCTATTTCTACAACTTTATTATAAAAGTCAACTATGTATAAGTCAAATGTCATTTCTAAATTGTTTTGCTTCTAAGGGTATCATATTTTATCATATTAGGGTATATCATTTTATGCCTCTAACTTGTATTTCTACTTACTTTCTTTATTTTAGATGGCGCTACAGTCCGGGATGAACTTAGACCTCGACCAACAAGTGTTTTCAGCCAGACCGATCTTATGCTAGCCGCCTTTAGTTTTGCACGCGAAGTTTTTTGAGGTTCGTTTCCACTAGTGTGTGCCACTTTAGGTAAAGTCGAAGACTTTTCGGGCCGGAGCGTTGATATTCCTTAGCTCTATATGTCCTAGTCATTTCAGATTTATGACTAGGTCGATGTCGCTGTACAACCGATATAGTTCGTTGTTGTATCCTTGTCACCCTTCCCTAACCGCAAAATACATTTTCGCCGCTTTGGTTTCCATACTCCCGAAAACACCACTGGCAGCAGCTGTGTTCTTCCAATTATGTTAATGTCGTCAGTGTACCCGAGTAGTTGTACAGAATTTTGAAAAATCGTATCGCTAATATTAGCTTGAGAATCCTTTCAAGTATAAGGACATTGACATTGCTCATCTGCGTTTAACGTTGGCGGCATTAGACTGCTTAAGAGATTCAGGGACACTAGATCGTCGAAACTTCTGGCAGTCTCTTGCGATTGTAGACGTTGGATGTTAAATTAACTCACAGTACTGCTTTGGTGTTGTAGTGTTTGGGATATCCGCTTACGTACCGTGAGAACAACAAGGTAGTGATGAAGGTGTGAAAAATTACTGGAGGAATGGCTTGCATAAATCGCGACTTGATCAATTTGGCTGACAGTTAGTTGATCTGAAGATCACTAGGTGTCCTTATAAATATTGGGGTACGGGAATCATGAGCTAGCTACTGTGATGTTTCGCGCCGCCGCAGAGTCGATTAGCCTGAGTGCTCTCCTTTCCAATATTAGCGTTAAAATCGGCAAACACGAGTTTAACGTCATAACGTGGATATTTGTCCACCTGTCAAGGACTCATAAAAGCAATCTTTGGACACGTCGTTCTTATCCTCCGTGGGGGTGTGAGCAAGGGCGGATCCAGGGGGGTGGCACAGGGCAGAGAATTACTTTAGGGAACCAGTGTCCAGTGCAATAGAAGGATCGCATTAAAGGCCAGGACATTTTTTTTCCACGTGTCGCCCCGGGCTGAGAAGTAACTTTCTACCTGATTTTCCACGTCTACAAGTCACGAAGTAGAACATAGGTGTCCTAAGATACATAGAGACTAGACAAAAGAGTGACAAATCGGTGACTTTTTCTTAATGTTTGTCAACGACATATGAACATTTTCTTTCCGTGATGGGTCGAACCCACTCATTTCATTTTTCAAGAAAAAAAGCCAACGAAGTACAGATGCTGAGCTTACAATTATGTACCCACTACATTCCGGTAACCGTCCATCATCCTCGCCACCAAAACATGCTGCCCATAAAACCTTTAAAACAATAAAATAAGGCATTACATCAAAGAATTGTATTCGTAGGCTTAAAATCCTTAAAATCCCATTGGTGTTTCTTCCCCCATCCAATTCATTTGGTCATAATCCAAGAAGCATACTCTCCACAAAGTGTACGAAACTATACAGCACACCTTGTGCCAACTAACTCTCTCCACAGGAAATATCTGAATATAAATCACATAAAATTTAATTTTCCCTTCCATAACACCATAAAATGCCTTACAATTTATATTAATAAAATTCCACAGAATTTATGTTCGATATTTCCAACTCCAACCGAAATTTATGTACGAGTATACTACACCAGCAAATTTGTCGCCATAGATACGAATACACCCCCACGGCCACCCGCTCTTTAGAACACAGCTTTCATTTCCAAAGCAGATCAAATCATAGAACCTAATCACAATTCAATTATAGCAACAGCACCAACAACTCCTGCACCATCGACACCCACCACCAGCATCAGCAGGAGCAGCAACAGCACAGAAAATCTCTGAAAGTGGCATTTACGCAACTTTGTCATCTAGGAACAAACGAGGTGGGAATAAAATTGAAACAACCACCATACCACCTCGGAACACCATCACTCCCCAGCACTTACAGTGCTTTTTATAACACGCAGCCCTAAATTAAGGGGTGAGAACGAAAGTAGAATAAAAAAAGATTCCTTAGCACTTAGTAGAACACTTCATTTACTCGCCACCACCACCTCTTTGGCAGCAGCATCCATCCGATGAGGGATTATCCTGCTATGTTTGAAAAAAAAACCTGTTTCGCATCTATGAATATTTTATTTCCATAATTATCTCTTAAAAACCCGGCCAAGAGCAGAGGGTTAGCTGCAGCAGTGTGTCAAACACTCTTGGGGGTGGCTTAGTTTGATCAGTGAGAGGGAAAACGCCTTTTTCCCGCTTAAAATGTCCACCCAAGTGGACAAAATTGTGGATCGCAGTGGAAGATTGTTTGTTTTTTTTTTTGTTTTTATCTCACAAGTCCTTGGATTACATAATAAGCGATAGTGGTATTTTTAGATCAACCTATGTGGTCCTCTTTCTTACTGTCGAACCCATTCAATTGGAAATGTATTCAAATGTAAAAACGAGTTCATTATTTTCCACAAAAAGATTGCTTGATCCGTTTTCCTTGATAACGCTGTTGAACCCTTTTTCACATCCTTCGGGTTGTTTATATATAGTTATGTGTGAATGTGCAGCTATTGAGGTGAAAATTCAAATTGACCATTGAAGTAGATTTAATTGAATTACCTCTATCGACTAACCAATCGCAAGCCACTCCTCATGCCGTCCTGTACAGAGGCACACACACCCATGTAAAAAAGGACCAAAGCCGTTTTGCTGCATGTCGCCTCTCTTATCCACTGAGGGACCAGCAGCAGGTCGAATGAACCAGGCAACTAACCAACCAACGAAACAAGTTAACCATCTCATATTCTATACACTTACTCAGGGAGTAGGTGGTGGTTGTGTTGTAGGATTGTAAATTAAAAATAAGCCCGCTATATATCCCTGGGTGTTTTGAGGATGCATTCAAATTATTAATATGAGGGTTGCCAGCTATGTAAATGAAACTTTGGAGATCATAATCTAGTAATAAATTGTTTTAATGGATGTGGTTATTTTGTTGTGGTATTTATACTGTGTACTGACCGGCTGATTGTATTAGGTAGCAACTTGTTCTGATGTTATTATTGGGCTTTGTGACAGAATTCGATTAATGAGCGGCAAGCCGACTAATTTTTTGCATGGAAATATTTCATTAACATTGAATGAAATTTCAACAATATATGCATGATCCTTCAAGGACGGAAAACTTTGAACTTTTTCAACTACAGTGGCATCAGTCTCCTAAATATTGCGCACACGATTTTATCGGACGATTAAAACCATTAAACAGAGCTCCATGTTTCTTTTGAGGAAGGGGAACTTCCACATGTTGACTGAGCCCCGGTTTTCATCTGAATTTCAAGTTCCTTTTTTCAAGAGTAAGACGTCTAAGAGACACAGTTGGTGAGTTGATTAATCTGCTGCTTACTAGTCGCATTATCAATGCAAAACTGAGTGGTTCATAGGCCAGAAGAAGGATGTCCTATCCTCTCTTCTTTGGAAGTTGGTGGTAAATCAACTTCTGGTAATCCTGGAGGCTGAGGAATGCAATGTGATCGCTTATGCAGACGACGTTGCTATAGCCGTTTCGGGGAAGCGCCTAAACACTTTAAGATAACTAATACAAAACGCTTTAAATAAGCTAATTAAATGGACAGCTAGGTGTGGTTTGGGTGTGATATAGTCCTCTTTTCTAGGAAATAGAAAATTCCATTCATTGAACCTCCTTCTCTTAATGGATAAGCTTAACTTTCTCCAATAAAGCAAAATATCTGGGTATTATTTTGGATAGGAAATTTACTGGAAACCCCATATACAAGAAAAAGTCAGGAAAGCTACATTAGCTCTTCTCTGTTGCAAAAAAAGTTATCGGGAATAAATCCGTCTGCAGCATTGGATATTCTGTTTCATCTGACACGCCTCGACATTTTTGGCAGACAAATAGCGGCTAGTGCAGCTATTCATCATAAAGCAATCTCACATTGGTCAAATAATGAATTTGGCCACATCTGCATTTTGAATAATTTCAGAATTCTTCCAGAAAACATCGATTACACCATATCCAAGTTAACTTTGCTGGCAGCTTCTTCAATCTAACCTAACCTAAGAGACTTAAGCTCAGATGGAATATGTCTTTTTGTGTATCTGTTTCTTAGGACCCCTGTTGTAGGGCAATCGCCGAAACACCGGTTTCAATCTCGATTTTGATCAAACTAGGTATAGCCGAACTCAAAAAAGTGGGTCCCTCAATTCAGTCTGTCTGTCTGTCTGTCATATGTTCGCACGACTACAGCCTTAACTGCTGGACAGATCGTCTTCAAACTTCATATCTGAGGTCTTTAGGGTCACAAGATTAATGGTACGTTCCTAATGGTCAATAGAATAAAACGGTTGTAAAGATTTTGTTTAATTAATTTTTGAAAATTATATGCAAGGACATGGCACACCAAATTTTGGAGAATCGTTAGAATAGGTTGTTTTGCTTTTTAACGTATGATATTCGACTTGTGAAAAACAATTTTGTATGGGGAGTTATTGTTCAGTTTGGTATTCAATTTTAGAAGGCTTTCGTCTTGAGAAAAGCAAATTTCCGAGTAGACTTTTCATTAGGTGTTGTGAATAAAACTAAGCAATCGCTAGGTTTTGCTTCAAGCAAATGCTAGTTCTGAAGCGAATAAGCTTTTGCTAATTCTAACTAGCAAATGATTAAATATTTAAAGCAAATGCTTTTCAAAATACGCAAAATAAAAAAAGAAAAGATAAAGAAAAGAAAAAATTGTACTAGGGGAGCGGTCTATTTAGACTGCACTCCGAATTACATATGTCCAAAATAATATTAAATGTATACGCTCTAACTACTGAATGGAATTACCCCTTGCATTGTTTTCCGTATTTTTGCGAATACATTTAAGTGAATAAAACGATTATTTTAGATTAGTTAAAACTGCTTAAATTTACCGAACCGTCTATAGCAACTTCAAAATAAAAATTTACCAAGCCAAAAAATTAACAAAATCCAAATTTTATAAATATTGCTTTTCAATTATTTTTTTTATCAACTTCCCTCAGGATAGTAGGACCTATAATGCTATAGCAGCCTAGTACCCAGATGCCTCTAGTGCCGGCCCATCTGGCAAGCTCCGAAATGTAATAAAGCCTATAGCAAGATGTTGTGGTATTTTACTGGGCGACAAGGGGGTGAGTCCCTGCCTACCACCAGTATGTGGTCAGACGCTGACCAGTGTCCCACACATTGTGTGATAGACGCACCTGGATTTTACTTTCAGTTTCGTCTTTCAACTCTGACCTTACTGCCTAGGGCGGCCCTGTTAGGGATCGTGGTCTCGTACAGCATTGCTCATAGTATCATTAAAGTTACTTCCTCTGGATGGATTTTAATCTCCTCGTACGATAGGTATACCTTACCTCAGGGCTATTATTGACACCGATCCTGAGGTGTGGGCACTCGTGAAAAGATCGTACGTCTTTGCTCTGAAAAGCTGAAGCCTTGAGGTGGTCGAAGAGAAAATGTCACATCTTCGATTAAAATAATCACTTTTTGTTGAGTTGGTGTACTGAATTAGGCTTTTTTTTCTACTACTTCCTTATAAGTAGCAATAACCACAAACGATATTATTTTGTAATTAAATAATGCTAAATAGGGACGTACCTATACTCGTACCTACCTACATTTACATAGGAAACAGTTTTTTTTTTTTCTATTCAAATCAACATTTTGGTTATTTATGTGGTCATTCAAAGAATTTGGCTGGCACCCAGGGACATAATTTGGTAAAAGGATGTGTGAGCGACCCTGCAAAATCCCCATGTGATCTAAGGAAAATACAAAGTTACTAAATTAAGACCGGGCCGCAGTGTGAGTGATGATTTAACGTTGAGGTCATCTCGGTTTCTTTGAAACAATCGATTTGAAACCCTTTAACACATAACGACGGTGTCGTTAGAATTCTAGAAAAGAATTGTCATCACGTATAAGAACAATCAAACCTTTATACTGACTAATCAAATAAAACTGGCAACCCTAATCATGACCAGCATCGTTAACAACTGCCAAAGCTTGAAAAAAAAAAAATACGACCACAAAACAGAAGAATGGGTCCCGGTAAAATTGAAAATATCGTTCATCCTTCCATCATTGTGACACCCCCTACCTCACATTATCTCTCTGCACATCTGACATATCCTGGAAATACTTCCGCCATAAAACTACCCAATGTTCATTAACTGACAGTCGACACAATTATTCGCTAGAATAGTTGAGTTGAATATGTTATGTGTGTATTCGGTTCATTTTTTTTGTTGTGCTTCCTTTCAGTCATTAAATATTGAATATAAACAAAAAAGTAGAAAAGAGTGTAAACACACGTATCCTGTGTATATGTTGCATTGTCCTTTAAAAAAAAAAAAATCAATTTAAATTGAAATGCTAAGGGGCGAACCCGAACCCGGAATATACAGAGAAGAGAGGTGGCAAATATTTTTGTTCTTCCAGTATGTTTGTGAAATATTAAAGGGGAGATGACATGTTTCAAGGGTTGCTGGGTGGGTGGTTGGGATGGACGATATGAAATGTAGATCTCCGATGCATTCAAATGGTGTCTCATGTGTTTCATGTGTATGCTCGCTGCTCTATTTGTATGTACAAGAGCATGTATACTCGTACACTTATCACTTCCGAGTGGTTTTGAGAGGTCGTTTTTGGAAATGTCAGTAGGACAATAGAGAGATACGGGTGGTGGCTGCCACTATGGTACTTTAGGATGTTCCAGTAATATTTCGGAACTTATATTCTTCCTTCCCTCAAACAAACAAGTAATTTGTTTTTAGGGCATTCCCATGGTGACGCAGGTGGGAGAGTAGGTATAACTTTTTTTTTATTGTTGGTTTGTTTTGACAAAAAGCCGAATCGAAATTTGATTAATAGAGCTCAAGGGTATCCATTAGCAATATTGAATGGAAGACTAGGAGTCAGGTTGACTGTGACCTTTGATTGGGGAGATTTGAAGCCTAGGGATTGAAATGTTCTCTGACAGATAGTAGTTTGGGTTAACTGTCATGAATGTGATAATGACTATAGTGAGCAGACCAAGAAACATTTTGAACGAGTGGTTTCTAAAAATATTTTGTTTTTGATTGGAATGGACAAAACTTACTTTGGATGTGAAGTATTAGGTGTCATTGGAGGTATACTGTAACTCATGCGATGAAAAATGGTAAAAGAAGAAGAAAAGACTATTGGAAACAAAAAAAAAAAAATTAAGCTACGAAGCACCACACAATGCCACAGAAATGGAAGGATACTTCATTGATGTCCTCTACCTCTACCTTTCGAATGAGGTCTACGATAGTATTCTGATACGTTAGACCCTAAAACTTGAAAGTAAGTTTATACGATACAAAATTAATGACTTGGAATAAAGTACCATTCGCTTTTAAGAAGCACTACCTTGCTTTACTTTGGAAAACCATTTGAAAGCCATTTGGCACGCAAAAGCATTTTGACCGGATATTGTTAAAAAGATTTTGAAGCAGGGTAAGAAAGTCGCTGTTCTCCATCACAGAGTGGAATGCCTCTACACAAGGCAACTTTCATAGTGAACTGGGTGTGATATGCTGCGAACTGTAGAGCTATCTAAAGTGAGTCAAGTTGAAACGACATCACCTTAATCAAACATGTTAACATGTTGAAAATCAGTGTTGATCTTCTTGTCATTGGAGGCACACTGTTTAAACATAAGACCTGCCACAAGATATGTTATGGCTTTCAACTAATAGGCGCTGCTTCACCACCCTATGATACTCTCAAACGCGTACATTCATTTGAAGCAATCAAAGTAACACGAGTATATTGCATATCTAGGTACAATACAGGCAAACTTCGGGATCCCGTAGAATGCCAACAATTTAGGGTTGGACTGACACCCAAAAAATAACTCTATTTGAGCTTCTATTTGTACCACATTGGCCGACCACATTGGCCGTCCTTCCCACAGATACTAGAAATACCTGACTGTGTTTGTGTAAGGGACAGTCCTAGCTAAAGGCAATCGGTCAAGTCAAGGTGGAAAAGTTGAATTACGGTAAGAAAGTATACTTACTCTGACAACACCCACTACAACCAGGTGCTTTAACCACAGCCTGTTTGCATTCTAGAGCATGTGAGGAGTAGCTTGTATGCTGACATACCAGGCGGGTTTAGGATATTAAGGAACTCCATATGGTAGTGTGCAAATTTGGGCCATGACGCTTTGTTTCGAGATTTTGCAAAGGGACTTTCGACGCGAATCTGGTTACAATACACTCGTGTTCATGATGCGAACACAACTCACTTTTGCCTCGTAGACAAAGAGATGGCCATTTGCCAAGAAACTCTTTATAAAAAAAGTGAACTAAATTCCTGGAACACTCAGACTCGATTTCGGTCAGTTACACTACCGGGCGGAAACCACCTTTTTGATCTAGTGGTTGGAAAAACTTTATTTTTTTATTCTTTTAGATTTTATTCGTTCCTCTCTTATGTTAGGGTCGGTTGCTGTTCCCCGATGGGGCTTGAACCGTCATCGTTCGAGTTAAAAGCAAATTACCCACTACACTGCGGCTACCCTAATAATGGAAGATATTACATCATGACTTATCATCATCCAGTAAGTCACGCGGTTTGCAAGTAGGTTGAAAAGTTTATATGGTTGAGATATATCGCGGTACCGCAATCTCCCGTTTGGATGTCCCTAAGAATCAGCTTTTTACTGAAACTGCTTTCTGGCATGTAGGACGTATTGTAGTTGCCATTGTCATACGACCCATGTATCACATTTATCCTGATAATGTCTTTAAGGCTGTATGAAGCACAACACTCTTCTAAACAGGATGCCTTTGGTTAAGAGATCCATAATCTTCACGTAAAAATGGAGCATAAGATTTTAATGACAGCAATATAGAAACTCATTCATTATTTCACTTCACTGGGACATGCAAGTGAACAAAGCAGAAAGGTTGACGTAAGTCCACACGCATCATTGTGATCATAAGACCAATCATCTTCTATAGATCACTAGTCTGGTGGACTACTACGTAAGCTGCATAAGTAAATTTTCCAAAGAAGAAGGTTACCGGCACTTCGTCCCACGGGGACAGTGAGAAGTAAACAGAGAACAGGCTGAGAGAATCCTCTTTGTTGAACCAGACCACGCATGGAGAAGATTTATCTATGGAAGCCTCACAGCTATATCAGACTACATATTCGTAAAACACCACTATGATTTCAACTTGAACATGTCGATCCTATTTACCAACAGGGGACAATAGCTGTCAAATAATGTAATAAGTGATTATGAAATTACGTTCTTCACTGGTGGTTAAAAAATGGTCTCGTGTAGGTACAAGAGCAGGCTTCTAGAAAACGAGGAACACAACAAAGATGAGAGTTTGTCAGACTACCAAATACAGTCTTTCAGGCAGAATTCCTTGGAATTGAGAAGCGACAAAGTCTATACATGAGAACAGTCTTCCTATGTGGAAATAGCTACTTTAGGACACTTTCAGAAATTCAGGAGCGACTGCGTTATATCTCGTACACTAAGGCCAGAGCTTGATACTCCCAGAAAAAAAAAACTCTCTGCTTATAAGCAGAATGGTCAATCTCATACTAACTGGAATAATCACTGGACAATGTGCCATTTTGAAAATGCCCCCTAATTTTCAAATTGGGTCCAACGATATCAGCAGGAGCTGCGGAGATAACGGAGCAAACAAGGATGACGTCTTCGCGCACTAGCAAAGCTATTTCCTAACCTAACCTAACCTTCACTGTGGCAGTTAGAAAAGAAAATCGGAAAGTTTGGTAATACAATATATTGGAGGATTGCCTTGCGTCTAAAAGCCCACTGGCCATTAGGGTTTGTGGCTTTCAACAGGCTTGTCAACTTTTCATTGTGTGAGCAGTTAGCTATTTGTTTTCGTCGGACAGTGGCCCTGAAATTATATGCTACCAACCAGTAGAGGGAATATTCTGAACTTGTGACCCTTAGAACTTCTGTTAGAACCCAGTGTAGATGTAAGTCAATTCCAAGACATTACCTACAACATCTTCTATTTGATTACATTATATCTCGGCGATATCCTTCCTATTATTCAATTGTTGCGTAAACTCGTGTTACGAATATAAAACCGAATTCTCCAAATTACATGGAATTTCAATATCCCCTTCAAGTACAAATGCATGTCCTTCTAAATAATTGTCAAATTATTCCCGATGGTCATTTTCTCATCCTCCACCTACTTTAACGTTTCACAAAAGGATACAAATAAAGAAGTCCTACAAAAAAAAGGCCAAAAGCCTTGAGCATAATTATACCATACACATAGAATATGTAGTCCATTAGCTTTGGGTACATCCTTTGAGAAAGATTTTTTATTTTATTTTTTTGTATCTCATCCTTGTGTGTAGGAAAAAGAAAGAAGAAATCTCTTCATTGTTGATTCATTGCGAAGATATCCTTATGCTTGCTTTTATGTCGGCTCTTAAATATTTTGACAACCAAAAAACCGCCTTTCAGCTACTTAGGACCCCACACCTCTTACAAAAAAAAAAGTATAAAAATTCTCTCAAATAAAATTATAACTAAACGCTGCGCACTAAGAGCCTGTAAACAATTAAACTCAATGAAGCCGATGATTGTGAAATTCACAGAACCCACTCCGGCATTGTTTAGGCCGCCGCAGCATGTATTGGGTGAAATGGGATGGAGGAAAACTTTAAATCAAATTATGGAAAAGAAAGTTTTCCATTAGAAATCGCTTTTCTCTCTCTGTCTCTGGCTGTGGTTCTCCTTTGTCGTTGTCAACCCTTGCAAAACCCAAACCCCGGGTATTTTATGGGTAAAAGTTGAGCGAACTCTTTGCCTGCACCTTTTTCTACACATTTATTGCATTATTATGGTTAAGTGTACTGAAAGTTGGGGTTCATTGGTTTGTTGGGCGGCATACGATGAATTAGGAACAGCCTACATATTTATCGGCTGAATGTACTCGTACATACAGTGTTTTGAATTTTTTCTGTTCGCTTTTCCATTTCCATTTTGAATGAAGTAGTAAGGCTTTCCAACCGACAAGCCAGACAATTTCTATTAAGCACCCGCCACGACAGCCGTTATTAGCGGTGGGGACTATGACGGGAATATGGGTGAGGGGACGATGGACGTGGCCACCTGCTTACGGCTTAATGGTGTTAGAATGATGGGCTTCAGTTTTAGAATTGGTAGTGTATTGTTTTCAAATGAGTTCATGACAGTAGGGGTTCATTGACAAATTTGTATGTAAATTTTTGTAGCTTTTGTTATTTAGTGCTTCAGGATTTGTTTCTTGTGATATTTCGTAAAAAAAAGAAGGAAAGTGTATCTCATATAAATTGTTTAGAAAAGGGTTGGTTTAGCTGTCAGTTTTATGTAGCACTTTCCTAATTTTCACTATCAGATTTTATACCAATAACGTTTGCACCAAAATCGCAATTTCGGATTTTATTTGATGATTTAGGGAAGTCAGATTTTTAGATTTTCAACTCAACTAATTCTTAAAAATATTCTGTCTAGAGTTGTGCCCATATAGAGTTACTTTGAAACGCTGCCAATATTACAGCCCTCATAGTTGTTACAAACCGGTTGGACTTATTCTTCTTCCAAGCATTGCGGATAGCCCTAGCTGTTTTCGATTAATCTTAGTGACACAGATTTCATGAATTCGTGTAACAACGTAAAAATAGTAATCAATTCTTATCGAAAACTGAAAAGAATTAAAAATCCATTGCACCTAAATGTATGTACAATAGCTCTACCTCACAATGTTCTTCACTTAAGGCAGCAACATACATTTTATTATTTATGGGGCAGAATACTATACGTATTTGTAAATGAGCGTAGGGATGGCAGACGAGACAGAATTTTTAATATTTTTGACAAATGACCAAGAATTTTTACTATCTTTGGGACATTGTAGGATTTTTTGCCTCAATTTTTGGTCATGTAAGAATTTTACACCGAATATTGGCATTGCAGTCTTTTCTGGCTTTTGCTTTAAACTTCATTCGGTTTTGCTCAGAATTGTTGGCTTTATAAGACGGAAAACTTACTTCTTTCCACCTGATAGCCTCTTTATAGCTCTGTTCAAACCACGAATTTGCCCTATGTTGAATGCTCTTTATTGTGTTAGGAATAAAGTCATTCATACCAAATAATGTCAGTGATCATATCAGCAGCTGCACCCACGTCGCTATTGAGGAAGCGTAGCGACCAGTTAAAACCAGTTATTTTGTCAAGTGAAGTTTCAAAGTTACTGTGCCTTTAAGATAAAGCGAGTCTGGTAAGGTGCCCTAAATTCTGCAGACAGTGATGATAGACCACGATAGAAAGCAAAAATCAAGCGACCAGTACCTTTATTTGGGGGTATTTTTGTCAAAATTTAAAATGACCAGGCTAATAATGTTTAGACCTACGAAAAACTACATAGTGTTAAACAACTGATTTTTTTAAGTGTCGCGTCTGAATTATGTAGCATTTCATTATTTTTTTGAATAAAAAAAACTTCAAAATGAACATGTAATAGATGAAATTTTTTTTTGCATGTACTCGTTATTTTAATTTCAATTAGTCTGAAAAATTCATATAAATAGGTGTTTTCAAAAAATTTAAAAATATTATATTCAATGCCTAACAAATCGTATCTAAGCGAATGTTTAATTAACTGAAAGTGTAAACGCCCATTAATCTTTCAGCGATTTAATCAAAAATGCAACATGTACAAAATATTCTTCACTTTTTTTCTTCTGATTTATTAGTAACCGCTGTTTCGAAACTTTTGCCAAGAAGCAAAAACAAAAACAAAAAGAAAAGACCCAGAACAACACATTTTAAATAAATAAATACACGCCAAGAAAGCAAAACAAAGGCCCACTGTCAGACAATTATTTTAAAATATTTGTCGAAAAAATGTTGCAATTGTATTAAATTTTTCCACTCATGCCATTCTTATGCACATGCAAAAGTTTTCAAGTACCCGCCGGCCAAAAGGTAGACACGAGAAAATTACCCAAAATCTAAATTTTATTTCTATGTGCGATTTATTTTTTTTCTATTTTTAACCAAAATAAGAATTTACCACTACTTGGTTTTATTTCACTTTTGCATATGTTGCTAAACCATCAAACGGCCGTTTTATTTTAAAAATACATTTCAAAAATGATTTTGGCCCAAAAAAGCAAAAAGAAAATGGCAACATTGCACAAAATAAGGACCAATCAAATGACAACATATAACGTGGAATTAATTTTCTATCTCAACTCTGACGAGATACATTAAGAAAAATTAAACAAAAAAACTTAATATAGTGAAAAATTTATTGTAAACACGCAGATCAATGACAGCAATAGCGCTTCAGTCTACTAGTAAGTAGTAAGTGCATCCTTACAAAAATAAGAAAGAAAAGAAATTAACGTGTACAAATTCGAAGGAGAATGCAAAAACAACAAAATACCTACTCGTACTATTGCAAAAAGATAAAAAGACGTTGCACGTCGCAACGATTTTTTTTTTCCTATTTGAAAGAGAAGCAAACTTAAAAATAGGCCCCCCTTGTACTCTGATGGATAATGCGCTTTGCATGCAGGCACACATGCAAGCACATAGATTATAAGATTATACAGTAGCGGTGGCGACAGTGGGAAACCCAATGGATATAACTTGTAGCATTTCAAATAAAAAACAAGAAAAAAGTTCCACGTGTTCTGAAGTGTCGAATCGTTGACATTTAGCTGAATATTACAATTTTGTAAATACCGAATTCCAGGGCTACATGAGGCAGTCAATTATATCCCAAATCGTGTCGAGAGTAAATTATTATTGCTACAATGTGTCGCTATTTCCTAAGGAATGCAGTGGACGTTCCTTAATTGACCCATGTCACGCACACCTGTCTAACTGCACGACAAAATCCTTACCCTACACCACACAAATAAAAGTCACACCTATTCTTTGTCCATTTGGACTTGGCAATTCAAGCGTGCTTATGAGAATGCAGCATTAGAAATACGCTACGCTAATACTACTCGTATAGTAAGAGAGAGGAGGTATAATATTTTTGGAATCTACCGACGTAAACCAACCATATATGATAGAATACCAATCCCAGAGTGTGTTTCAATCCGCAGCCGAAATTCCTACATGAAATCGATTATCAATCTTCTAACAGCTAGAAAACACTCGTATCACCAAAAATAAGATTTAGATAGTTTTTTTTGCAGTTAAGCACCTACAATTTCATCAAGAGAAACACAGAATAGATACTCTTGACCTAATATACCACTAGAGACTTTGAAGTACAAGACCTTCTTTAAACATCGACTTGTGCACTAGATCACTTATTAATATTAGGTGATGCTTTCCTATATTATCGCTATCATAACCATAATGTAATGGTCGAATCCGCTAAACAAAAAATACAATGAGAGAATAACTAACAGGCTTTTAGCACATTCCAGTGGCTCGAGTTCTGGTCAATGGCAGAAGTGATAAGCCACAACTCCAGTCGCACTTCATTCCCACATCTAGCGAATCTTTTTATCAGATCAAAGATGTAAAAATAAAAATTATTAAGCATCGCGATCAGTGCTCAATCTACGTTAACGGTGTGGAAAACTTACTTCCTGAGCAGTAGATGTAACCAAGATCTACTGATAAACCTTTCAGAACCCTTCCTCGGAATAGGTTGACTCTGACATGAGATGGTCAACATGGAGTGCAAGTAAGATTTAGAGATGTGGGCACGAGGAGTGCTGTGCCATAAGATGTTTTTTTATTTTTTGTAAGGAAAACTGTGTCATATGGGTATACTCAAGGATGTATAGAACAGATGAGCTTTGTGTCGTTCCCACACGCTGTAACCTGTCACCACCCATGCTTTTCGATAAGAGAAGAAATCACATTCATCTATACAAATACTGACCAAATGTGCCACGTCGGCGAAAGGCAAGCAATTTACTCAAGACGCGAAAGCTTCACCAAAGTAGACGAAATTTCCCACCATTTGTACAATCACACGACTGGTTGACAACTAATTACTACTTTCCATGAGAATATCTACATGCCCCGGAGAATCGTTTAGTTGCCCTAGGCCAGTGCTGATGAATGTAAATTTCCGCTGTTCATTTGTGGCTGGTTTGGTAAGAGATGTACTATGACATTTGTCCTGAGATTTGAACAAAGGTTTTTCTATTTGAATACTCTCAAGCTGATATTTGCATTTTCTTGGAAAATTATTGTCGCTACTGGCTGGAAAATTAACCCCAGGCAAAACATAAAAAGCTATGCCTCAGAGATAATTAAAGTTCGAAACTTCAAAATATTCTTCAAAAAATTCCGTCCAAGTTTCTTGACACATAAGCTTTTCCTTAGCTCCAGATTCCAAAGATTTGCGAAGGTCGTAGATTCAAATTTATTTTTCTTTTTTTATGATTTACATATGCATCATAACATGCGTTTAATCTTTATCGAATCCTAGGACAAGGACCTTAAATTGTTTCATTCGAAATAAATAGATGATTATTGACATCAGGATTCGAACCGTGAACCTGTAGCGTGACAAGCGATGATGTTACCACTACACAATGCCTAGCCTTTAATGATATATAATCTTTTGGAGCATGAAAGTAAGCCCATGTTGAGCATGTGTTTTAGTCGCGACCCATTTATTGGAATAAGTAGATTAGGTACAGATGCAGCAAAACAAAAGGTAGTCCTGTATGCCTCGGTTTCCTTTAAAGACCTAATTGGATTTTTGGCTATGATCTGAAAAACTATATATTCGTTAAAAATGTTAGTAACGTTTCGTGATGGACTACCACAACATGTTTGAATTTACGCTGTCGTGCTCAGCGATAAGCATGTAGTTTGATCGATGACCGATCTATTTGTAGCCAAATTGATTACCTTGAATTCCGCTGGAATTCTGGTTTCTCAGCGCTCCTTTACCAGTACTTCCACCAAAAATGTTCGAATAGGTTAGATTATGTTATACATACAGGACTGTGAAACACTACTTAGGCAGCACCAAAATGAGCCCCATCGCCATCCCTGGGGAACTACTAACTAAAGTGCGAACTTAATCATTCTTCTTCCTGTAGAAATTGACGAGTTTGTGTAGTCTATGTTACCTACAGGTACATCTTCTACGTTTCTACAAAAAAAACTGTCTAATTGTTTCATTCTGGTGTTCGGGAGTTCGGATGAAACATATACGGTTGTGTCCCGTCAGCTTAGTCGTATTACACTTGCATCCTATACTTAAGCTTCGCTTTCGGGGGCACCATGAAATTAAGAAGACGGAGTTAGACTAACAGAATAGACTATGGTTTGTTTTTTAATAACTTTTGTAGAAGCTGTGAAAAAGGGTAAGAGAGAGGGAAAACAAACTCAAGAGATTTCGAACTGCTTTTGCACTACTTTCAACATATAAACAAGTTTTGAGTGCTGTTACTGTCTAGGTAGATAAATGAGACTCGGTGGTGTGCCCACCCGCTTCCTTGCTTTAAGCTGCGAGTACTAACTATCGAATATCATACGATAGTGTTCAACACTAATGCATACCTATTTGATATCGATAGGCTCAGTACGCCATTCCACAACTATGAAGTATCTCGCGAAATATAGCCTTACGTACTAGGTGTAATGAAAAACTTTGTGATAGAACGTAAGCATCCATTTCATTCCACTGATTCTCACTGACAAGATAATACAATTCACGTCATAACTTTTGCTCAACACATCAAACTCGAAAGGTTCTAAGCACAAGCGGTTCTCCAAACTCAGTGAAAAACACCAACGTTTTTGAACATTGCAAGTCGTATATTGTTATATTTCAATACAGAACATAAGACTGGAAATCTATAGATACTTAACTTAAATTTTAAACTTTATTTCCAAAAACTCCTACCAGATAAACCTATCGAAATGTACCATTTGTAGCTCTCTTACTGTACATACGTCCCTCACACTTTGCACGAGAGAGAAAAGAAAAACATTTGTACAGAGTATGCAATGAGAAATGATGTGCATGCATGCATGCATGACATTAGGACATTTTCACGGATTGTCATACACAACTAGTAGATAGACATTTTTTCAAACATACGTCGGAAAGCACTCCTACATAGACGACTACCCATTTCAAATGCACCTACGTTTACCTACACATTTCCATTGAAAGATGACAATAGATTTTCCCATGACAGAAAAAAAAAACACTTATACATATGTACGCACATATATATTTTTCATTATATAAGTTAAGAAAACGATACATTTAGGAAGGAAAGCATGACTCAAAGGGGTGATGATGGAGGAAAATAAATTAGCTTTGGCTTTACATCTCTGCTTTTAAACTTACCTCTGGCACACAGTCCTTGTTGTTTTTTGTTGCTTTTTTAAAAAAAAAAAAATATCACACACACTTACACTCTGGCGCAGCACTCAAAATATTGCTGTGTATATGCAAAAAATAAAACGCGAGAGATTTTCTTTTTCCTATAAACTGTTCACCTTGGTTCATTAATTAACTTTTCTCCAAATAAAGAATATTTAATTCTTTTGTTTTTCACTGAGTAAATATAATTTTTTTTCTTTTTTGCATAAAAAATAAGAGTAATTACTAAAGTTTTGAAATTTGGCACAAAATTGTTTGTTGTTTCGGTTTTTTTATTAACAAATATTCTATGCTTTTCTATGTTTTTTTTAAGATGTTTTTGTATATTTTTCGCTACACCACACTATATTGATTTTCACTTCCGTGTTGAGTTTATGTACTTCCTTGTTTTTAAAAGTCTTTTTTTCTTGTTAGTTTCTCTTTTGTTTTCAAATGGCAATCGAAAGGATGCGGGAAACAACGTAGAATTACGTAGAATCACACAGTTAATGATGATAGCAAATCAAAGGATTTTTGAAAGTTTTTATCTTCAATACAAGGACAGTTACAGATATATGTATGCAAGTTTAGGAATTCTTTTAAAAAAAAAACCTTCCTTTGGATATGTGGTTTTGCTGGTAGAATTATTTAGGCTGTGACTGTGGTCTTATTTTTCCAGGTATGGTTTTGTTATAATTTTTAGTTTTTTTGTTTTTCTATAAAGGGATATATTTTGGATTTAAATGGCGGATTTGAGAGAAAAAAATGTGTGTGTTGTGTTGCGGCGTTCCAACGCTCAAATAAAATTCTGCCCGAACTGTTCTAATTTGCCCTGAAGACTGAAGAGATTTCAGCAAAAAGGAATGGAGGACCGAGACTCTGAGCAAACGTTGATGATGATGATGATGGGGGTTGGATTGGGGAAAAAAGTTTTCTCATTTTCCTTTTTTTTTTGATTGATTTTCCTAAAATGAACACACATGATGGGTATACACACTTGCACGATGAGGTACTGATGTATATTCCTCTCTCGTTGTAGTTACACCTAAATTAAGTACTATGAACTATGGTATTTTTTGTATGTCTAGTTAAAGAGGAAAATAGATTTTCCCGCTCGCATTCGGTGAATGTTTCATGGTTTTCCCAGCTCTCAGTGCGCAAAAGTTTGAAATGAACTTTTCCGTAACGAACGAACGAACGTAACTCTCTGTGCGCCACACAAAAAGAGCGCGGCATCCCTTTTTGAGCGGCGTCTTTGGGGGCATGGAACACATGCTGTATGCAAATGCACACATGAGGAGGTTGAAGAATCCTTTTTTCGCATAGAGAGGGATGAATAGAGTTTGTTGGGGGTGCTTTTGTGTCTATTTGATTTGACGGAAGGGAGGGGGACAACCTTCGAGTTGGCGCATTGGGGATGGTATTTTCAGTCTGAAGGGGAAAATTATCGATGGTGAATTTTAAATTTCATTCATTCATTTAAAATTGATGCCTTCGCTGAGTATGGAGGTTTATTGGCGTAAGCATTTTGTTTGTTTATTGGTCATATTAAGTGATATTAATAATAAACACAAGACAATTATGCGTTTTGGGGGTTTAAGGACTGGAATTATGAAGTATTTAGGGTATTTTGAGGTAAAGATTTTGACATTTAGGTATTAAAGGGGATCAGACTAAAACGATCAAAGTTCTATAGAGTCACTGCAATGTTTAGTTTTTAAAATATAAAGAAGCTTGCAGTATGATGTAAATAGGTATAGTAAGTCTTCATAACCTCAGGGGCACTTTAAACTAGCCTGACGAGCAACTGATGGAGTAGTCAGTTTGGCATAGATAATAGTGTTCTTAACGTGAATTTTAAAACCGCTAATACTTAAGGTCAGCTGTTACTGTAATCGATTAATCCAGGCACCCCTTTCGAGAATTTTCGTGGACATCACTCTTATACAGTCTCAGATAGACGTCTCTTTACGGTCGTATTAGAATGGGTGGATTGTGTCAAAATCAAAACAAGATTACGATTTCTACAGTGCCACATTTTGAGAATGGTTTGTCAAAACATATTTCTTTAGTGTACTCGTAAACATTTTTAAAATTCCAAAAACGCTCAATTTTTGGGCCGTTTTCTTTCTGTAAAAGAAGGTAAATTCAAAATTATAATATTCACGTTGATAGTTAATCCTTATTTTAAAGATATCACCATAATCCCTGAATTTTGATTAAGACCACGTAACAGTCATGTCCACTTATTTTTTTAAAAAAGATTCTAAAACAGTTTTTCTAATAGAATCTCTTAGAAATCATCTGAGTACAAAGAGGTCATTCCATTAGATTTACATTATTAGGGATGGATAAGTAAATTTCGTACAATCCATTTCAGGTGGATTGTCATTTTACCTACTGAAAAATATTGCCACCTAACTGATAACCCAAAGGACATTTTCTTCCAGATACTATGTACATATGTATGTAAATACTCGTTCTTGGTCTATATGTGATTTCACTCCATTCTATTACTTTAGTTATGGGACTCGATAAATGATGGTGGCTATTATTTATCAAAAAAGATTTGTCGTTTATCTCTGACCGTCTTAGATTTCGAAGATTATTCGTTAGTTATAGAAGAGTTCTCGTTAAGAATGGCACTATCAAGAAGTATCAAAGAGAGCGTAAAACTCAATTTGCATAGAGAAAGACGGAAATACATAGATATAGTAGATAAAATCAGCAAAATACTCAACAGTATAAATAATTTGGTCCATGTAGGATACCTAGAATGGGTGACACTTAACCGTTGATGATTGAGAAAGTTGTTGTAGACTGCATAGACTATTCCGCTTTACACCAGAGCAGTGACCGAAGTTGAAAGGTAGCTATAGCGCACGTAATTCACCATAGCCTTTCCGCAACGCTAAGAATTGATCTTTTCCATTGCGGATAAGACTTATGCTCACCGACAATCAACTCAACCCTAGGAAACAAGAACAGTAGAAGATAGGTTAGCATATACTAAATACTTCTGGTCGATGTTCTCTTGTCTCTGATACCAATGGCTCATTGTCAGTGACGAGATTCTTAGTTATTTTCATGACATAATTATAATTACTTTTGATTGGGTCAGCGACTGTGGTTTGGAAGTTAACGTTAACCCTCCGAAATTTAATATCGTTGTGTGCACTAGGAAAAGATCATTTCCCGTATTCAAGCTTCTATGAATATTTATACTTTTTGTTTACCATAATCAGCACACGTTTTAAGTCTATTAATCTGTTGTCAACGTCTATGAAATATAAATATGTTGCCCCATCAGTTGGAGATTAAACTGACAATAAACCGTACCTAGTACTTCAATGTACATACATATGTATGTTCGTTCAAAACAAGAGTCTAATAATAGTTGAGAACTCTATCATTAAAGTTATTGGGCGCCATTTGAATTCGAACTGTTCCGAATATATAATGCGATTCACTATTTGATAGTGTATTTTAATGATAAGAATTAAGTATCAATTTGGGTATGTCCGGGTTGCTACATGGCAAATAGTAATGCACGTGGATACGGGTGGATTTTCTATAGTTATTTCATTATTAATTTCCTCTTTTCTGAAGCAATCTTGGGACAATGATCTATATATCTATAATTTCCGCCTTCCATCTAACAATTTGCACTACAAGTTTCGTTTTGGTGTTATGCTAAGAAAAAAATAATGTGTGTCATCTTGAGCGACATCACTATCGTATTTCGACATTAAACATTCTAACTTTCTATAAAAAAATCTAATATATTTACAACAATTACAACCTTAAAGCTAACAAGTGTTCTAAACCCCATCCCCCGTTCGCTTCTGAGTATTCACATCAATAGAATACGTCATATCCAACTCAACCAAAATATCCTCCTCCGCCACTTGTCGCTTGAGCTGTCGCCGTTCCCCCAGCGCTGCTCGCATAGGCTTGATCTAAAAGAAACATGCCCAAAACACTGTTAACAATTCCATAATGATTTTCATTTTGGAAAATAATTCAATAGATCTCTCACTTACTTAGACCGTTTCCATAATACGAATTCGGTGTGTATCCCCCTTGATTGTAATACGGATATCCTCCTTGTTGGTATCCATAATTCGGATAATATCCATACGATGGATAGTATCCACTACTGGGGTTCTGCTGCTGATATCCGTACGAAGGATAACTTCCATATCCATAGTTGTAATTGGGATAACTGCCATAACCATTCGGAACGTATCCATACTGCGCGATCGTTGCGTGAATAAACAACACAACGCAATAAATGAAGAACAGCGATCTTTTAGCCATATTTCCAGCGAACAAAAATTCAAACAATGAATCAATCAGAATAACCCCCAAATCTTTTATATGTGCATCTATCCAAAAATCAGAAAAAAAAAACAAATGACATGACGTTAAATATTTATGCTGATGGAAAATCATCATTTTGTTAATTATTGTTGACTGGTGGTTTTTTGTTCGGCATTGAGTTGGTTAAATACTCTGTTTTCCGCTGTTTTTTTTTCGATCTTGTTTCACACGCCTTCGCCGTCGCCCCAAAACCGATGAAGAGTTCAAGGGGAAATACCCTCATTCAAACAAAGATTGGAATCTCAAAACCTTGGAACCACTGGTGGGGAAATTTGTCATTACATATATGAATGTCAGATAATTGAGATATTAATAAAGATACACTTTAATTACAAAGAAAAATAAATTGAAACCCAATTATCACAGTTTTTTTCATTCTTTTATATATTTCCTTCCCAAGAAAATTCGTTATAACACAGCACTCTTCTAGAAAATTGTTTCTAAACAAAAAATAAACTCCAGCAATATGTCCCTGGAATTGAACTACATATCATTTGGATCTTTCCAACCATACTTCTGCTTTTTGTCTTTGTAATTCTTATTGTTATTGTTGTATTGATTCGATTTTTGATATTTGCTACGATCCTCTTTGGGTGGAGGACAGTAACACGTGCGTTTCTGTGCATCGAGGAATGATTTACAACCAAGAGTGAGAGTGCCAGTGAAGAGCATTTTAGCTGCCGCTTTACATCCTTTGACTACAATATCGCTGGCGATCGATTTGTCATACGTTTCACAGTGTCTGTACAAACATCGTTTAAAGTCCAGGTCACAGAGTTCTTTGTCACTGTTACATGTGTCGTAGCAGATGTCATGGGCATTACAACAGGCACCCATTTCAGCAGCTGGTAGGTATTCCGTGCTGATCGAGAGACCAAGAGATCCACAACCGTCTGAGGTGGGGGTGTACATCTTATTTTGGACGGCTTTCACATCTGCAAATAAAAATAAGAACGTTTTCTAAACTGAAAAAGATTTTTGGTAAATGCGGATTTAAGAGAGCAGGTTAGGTTATATGTACATAAATCAGTGAAGCAGTGTTGCACAGGACACTAGGCACCAAAAATCAAACTGTCTTTCACCGGTATCTTCGAAACAGATGAGTTTTTTTTAAAAAAAATGTGATTTCAATTTATTTATTTGCTTTCGATTGGCTCTCTCAAATATATTCAAACGTTTAAAAAAACAAACGTTCGGAAACGTTTTAAGAACCGGATACGGATAAATGTACGTAAAACCGGAATGTTTCGTTGGAAATCGGAACGTGTTTACAGGAGACAGCGTCTCGACCATAAATTGTCTTTATCAGAGATTCAGTAGACTATTTTTGGTAGACATATACATTAGAGTACTACAAAGTATTTACAGAGCCTACTCTTTTTCTTTGGTAGAGATTTGGAAGTGTATATGTATTTCTACATATTTCTACACATCTTCACATATTTCTACAGGTGTTATTGGTAGAGCTCTACCACTATTTCTCTGCAAAGTTTTTGATTTCAAGAAACACACCTAGCTTATGCTCTAGGAGGCAGCAAATATTACTGCACTTATTTCACCATTTAAGACCAGGAGAATACGGAATTACTTGCAGATTTTGACTTCAGTCAGAAGCTTATAAGGTCTAGGCACTGATATTGCTTTCATTCCCAATCACATTGCTTCTTTGAAAACATGTTCGGATACGTAATACGCAGTTTGAAAACGTAATTCCTAACTATTCTTGTTGATTTATGACAGCTCAAAACCAAAGACGCAATCCGAAATCGAAATCACTTTTATAATGTGAAACTGAGGACGTAAATAACATTTTAAAAGTGCAAGTGGTCTGCGATGCGACTAATGTAGGTATTAATCTTGGATATAATTATCCGCTATTCTGATTCGGATTCAGCGACCTTATTCGCCTATATATATTGTTCTTTGATTTATTTCATTAGCGTAAGGACAAGTTAAATTAAGCTTTTGAATTTCGAAATTCTGATATGAGATTCGGATTTATCAACCTTGAAGCCCGGTATACATGCGCAATAAAATTGACAATATACTTGAACAACGTAATAGACCAAATTTCTGCGTTTGTAAAATATTCACCATACTATCTGTGGATGAAAAGGTTCTCTCAATTATATAAAGGATATTTTTTAAACAGGGACCGCTACTTCGAGATCTGGTAGAGCATTGAATTTCAAGCGAATAACATATTATAAGTATGGGTCCGACTTTTACCATTGTGGAGACCTACAGTTTTATGCCGTTTCCGAAGGCAATTTTTCTATTTTTCATGACAATTTTTACTCTCAGATGTTTGTCAGACGTTCGCGAGAAGTTGGACCGCGGGAAGTTTTCTTTTATTTTTATTGCGTACTTAGTAACTTTAGTAAGCTCAACTTACTTTGCGATCAAATAATGAACCAAAGCGTTTGACAGCGCTGTGACTTATGCCTTCTTGATGAAAGGAAAAACACTTCTTGCGGGATAAAAATAAACAGTTCATCATTTCCAAATTTGATGACGTGTTACATCTCAATTGGACCACGTCACTCTTTTTCACCTGAGTAATGACAAATATCACACAATTTCAAGTTCTTTTTATATCCCATTCATAACATAATTATAGTTATATACAGCTTTTATGGATCATCCGATGAAATAAAAACAAGGCCTTTTACTTGAACAAAATGCAATGAAAACATCGAATGTTCTTAAATAAGTGCACTATTGGTTTTTCTTATAATTTATCTACTATATTATAACCACATATATTATCTTTAGTTTGTGTTTTAAAAACACTCAAATTACTTTTTATGCTTGCACCTATTACTGTGTCCGAGAGTGTAATCACTTCAACTGTCACTTTATCAAAATGTCATACAGAATGATAAAAGCCCTTCCATAACACGCGAAATGTAAATAAAACAAAATATTTTTTATTAGATAATTACCACCAGGACAAGTGAATATGCAATTTTCGTCAACTGCCGCATCAAAGACTTCATGCACCACCTTGAACTTCCGGGCGACAGTAATCAGATTGTGAAAGACATCACCGAAGATTGCCTCTGCAGCGATTATTGCATCACGAAGGCTGGCAATTGTACTCGAACCATAACCAGAATACGCATAGGTGAGGAATGTCAATGCGTATATAGCAATTTTCATATAGGAAACTTGCATTTTGAATCAACTAAAATAATGTAAGGTATTTAGAAAATTTGAAGAAAAACCGACGACGACACACAAAACACAACACATCTAACGACAGAACGTGACTGTCGTGTATCTAAGTAGAGAAAGTGTTTTATCTTTTTTTTGTCTTTAATGTTGGTCTACACATAGTCCAAATAATTTTCAAATGAAAGCCGAAAATTTATTTTTGAACTACGATGAGTTTGTTTTGGTTCTTCCGATTTGTTTGCTGTGAGAGCGCGGATCCAAGGGTGTTTTGCGAATTCTCTCACAGATACGAGTGACGTGGAGCGACTGAAAAACGTGTGTTTGACATTTGATTATGTCATATGATTACCACAGGGATTCTCAAACTGCATACTATAAATTGCAGATTCATAAAAAAGAGTAAACAATTTTTTTTGTTAGAACAGTCGAAAACCAGCTCAGATTTTAGACTTCTTAAGGATCTGTGGAGCTTTAAAATGTCTGAAGACTTTTCTAGCTCATTCGTGGCCACAACTGGATGGCAAGTGGCGTTAGAAGTAGACATTTTTATACAATTTTAATGCAATTAAGACAACAATTCGCTGACATTTCAATAAGAAATGTTTATATGCAAGGTCGATTCTGGGAGATGATCCGTAATGCGACGTACACCTTTCCCTACACCCTCCGGCTTAAAATTGTATCTAATACACAATCGATGAACAACAGCCTTATTTACCATTTAAGACCATCTACAAATTGATTTCACCCTCTAGCTTTCACCGACAATTAACTTTTCTTCTTTCATTTCGTCGAATGTCAAATTTAAAGTAGTGAGGGTAAAATTCGTTCAGAGTCAGGAAAATTTATGAAAAAGTGCGGAACGCATTAAACAAAAAAGTAAACTAATAGACGTAGGAATTACATACATATGTCTCTGTCGTTTTTTTTTTTTTTTTGTTCTAAAAAGTATTCTGAAAGAGTTTTTAAAATGAATAATTTAAGTGTTGAGGGCTTTTATTATTTATTTATTTCAATATGCATCAATGGATTGAACAATCTGTTGATTCCAAACATTTCTTAAGTCCCGCTAAACTTAAATTTAACATTAATAATACTTCGCTCAACTTAAGGATTAAATAAATTTTGAACAATTTTTTTGAAAATATCCCCACCTCATTGCAAACAGAGTTAAAAGCATTATAGAGTTATACATGTTAACACTGTTAACAAGTTGATGGTACAAACTTGTAAACAAACAAATCATTTTTTGGTAGCGTCCGTTTATAGTTTATAGTAAAATACATATGTTGATCTGTTTCTAAGGTTTTTTTTTTGTCTGCGGCTTTCTAGAGTTTTTAAATCTATTAGCGCAAATCTATAAAAATAGTCAGGTATTCCGTCGGTTCACCTTAGAATCCGCAAAGCAAAACGATTACATTTTTTGAATTTTCTCTCTTTTTATAATAGCATTCTCATAAAATGGAAACTAAATGACACAACAGTATTCTAAAGTGGGCAGCGTAAAGCCATACAAATTGTCTTTAGTGTGCACACGTCTTTGAAAACTGCTGAAGTTCTTTTTAGAAAACCTAACGCTTTGGATACAATAAAATCAATATGAGTTGAGGAAGTTAGTTTGGAGTCAAAGTTAAGATCAAAATCTTTACCTCACATACAAAGCTGGATTTTTTTTAAAGCAATTGGTAAGATATAAGACTGGCACTTTTCCTTCTTTTAATTTATTTTTTAAATTTAGGTTGCTCGATGGGACTCATATTAACTCACTTCGTAAGAGCTTGTTGCATTCTTCATTATATCGCAGAGAAGATGATCTGGATTTTTCATTCGGGTCCATCCATGACACTAGTCCTGAGCTTGTGTAGTATGAAAAGTTTCTAGGGGAGATGGAATCTGCCACGAGCTGCAGCGAAGTCGAAATAATTTAAAAAAAAAACTTGTTTTTTATAAGTTCAAATTTAGTTTAATTCAAATCTCATTAAAGTTTACATAACTATTATTAAAATATATGCATTAATAGTTCAATTTTTCAATTAATGTCTCAACAACCCTTTTCGCTCTTTTTCTATTCCTTCTTTGTTCTCGAGAAACTTTAAGACCTTCGAATGAAAGTCTGCCCATTTCTCGCTAATGTATGCTACTCACGATTTTTTGGAATTGGATTTATTTACGTAAAAAAAACCCTCAAAATTATTTCTACAGCTTTGTATCTACGTATGTATGGAACATGGGTTCACCACTACACTTCTGAGTTTAAACAACAACCCAAGGAATAGAAACTAATAGTCAACCCAGCAGAAGCTTCACTACTCTTCAGCTGGATTTTCAGCACCAGGACAAAGTATTTCTCAATTTTATCCAATCCAAATCCATAAGCATCTGAGAGTCAACCAAAATTCTTAACCGGGTGACGTAAACCCTGATCATTTATGGCATTTACCATATGTATAATTCAGAAACTTCTCATGAGAATATCACTTTCGGGGGCTTGTCAAGTATTTCGGTCTGCGAATAATTTATTTTGATTGGTATTTTTTGGTTTTGTTTTTTTCTGGAATTCGGACCTTGAACTTTCCGCTTAGTAATCTAATGTTTTTTTATTCTGGAGTAGCTTCAAATCTACACGAAATGGAGATCGAAGTTGAGACTGAGCTCAACCCCGGATTATCAGAGAAAATTCTGCAATCGGACCAATGCAAGTTATATTCATTTCAACTGTAGATACATTTGAGCACTCTTCAATCTTCCATGCATGTTGCGGAATCCGGCTCCATCTAGTGAATGCAAATATATAGTTTAAGCTCACCACAAAACAAACGGGAACTTTCCCTCATTTCCACCCTCCACTGTAGCAAAGTTCCAAACCATTTAACCGTCACATTGAGCAACACAAGCTAGGTGAACAATGCATTTCCGGATTATAATGACATTTTTCCATTGCATACTCTCCGATGCTACGGAGCATTTCACCAATTCACCACCCATAAACCTCATTTCCGTTTACCACACAATACAATTTGAATTTTAGCGCCACATTTCCGTATAACATTTTCACCTAAATCATAACTTACTCAACCCTGCTATTATATTATAAAGCCCAGCACATCCGACTTCCACCCTCCCAACAATTAGGGGTGAATTCACACTGCACATGTGCACTAAATCCAAAAGAAGACCTGTCAAAATAATTTTCAATTCAATTCCTTTCCTTTCTTTATTCCATGTCCGTCTTCTTCTTCCTGGTTTAAGGGTTGAATTTAAATTGCGTGCACATTATTAGTTGAAGAGCGAGAGCAAGTTCAAGCATTTTACGAACAAATGTAGTTAAAAGGGAACAAACCTACAAACATCCATCCCCACATGTACATACAGTGGAGTATTATTTTATATTCAACACACAGCAGACCCAAGGAAATCATAACGAGCAGCAGTTACACTCCTATAGTTGAATAGTCCTTGCTGCTCTCTGTACAAATATACCAATTCTCATGCACATTCCAAATAATAAAAAAAGGAGCAAAATAATAATAGTCCTGTGAGAAATAGTGTTGTGTGTAGTTTAAATAAGTGTTAACGCGCTGCTGCTCCTCCTGCTCTTCAAAGGCTCTAAAGTTGTTTAACAAAAAAAAATGTTTATTCAGCCTGTAAAAATTAAACAATGTTAATTAGAAAAAGCACAAGTGGCCAACAGCAGCAGGAGTCGTCGGTGGAAGTGTGAGTTTCGGTCAAACAACACACTCGGTGCAGGGAATACACGAAAGAAAATTCGCCCAACTAATAGGAGGTATATCGATTTTCACAAAAATATGGCGGATATATGGCCCAGTTGGATAGAAAGAGAGAGGGAACTTTTTTTGGACCGATAAAATCCGACAAATTCCACTAGAAAGTGTAAAAGGTTTTCCAATCTTTCCTCTTTTTTTATGTCGCAAATCCCCAAATCAAATTGTTGTCGTACAGTGCGGTTTCCTCGAGAGCGATTTAACGGTATAGTGGAAGTTTATTTTGCATCATGCAATAAAAAAAAAAATGTGGACCGTTTTCTTTTCATGGTTAAATGCACTTTTCCCCGAGGAGAGGAAGTGCTTAGAGCATCTTACGTAAAAGGATTTGCGGGGTGCACTTCTCGTTTCGGTCGTCGGAATGGGAGAATATTAGCCACCGTGTAAGGACGATAAACGTGATCTTGGTGTTTAGACAGGTTTGGGTGTGATTGATTTTTTTCTTCTTCTACATTTTTATGGATACCTATAGAGTGTGGAGTGTGATTTAAATGCAATTCCGGTAATAATTTCTGGTAACATCTGGTTTTTATTCGTTTTTCGGGAGAAAGGTTTTCGAAGGTGAAGATTGTTACGAGGATGAGTGTACAGTAATGGCAGGAAGTTCTTTAACAAAAATTATATTTTCTTTAGTTGGAAATTTCGAGTCTTTGCTCAACATCCCTGTATAGAAAATCCAGACAGTGAATAAAATGTCAAGAAAAGGATCTACCTATGTATTAGGAGTGTATCCTTTCATTGAAAGCGTCTTTTCGAATGCATTTATACATCAAGTTGTGTTCCTTTTGAAGTGAAACTGACAGAAAAGGGATTGTAAGGTTTGCTCTTGTAGATGTCATCCCTTTCGCTTAAAACAGGACTACTTAAAGGGGATGAGGAACTGTTAATGTGTTTGTTGCTCATTTTTTATGTGAACAAAGTTCAAAGGAGTTCATTTACCTCGAAAGTAGTAGTTAGAAGATATGGAGACTTTTACAATTTAACTGCAAAAGGGAAAAAATCATTTCATTTCTACTATCTCAGAGTTGCACATCCACGTAATGCAAACTGAGTAGATACCTAGTTTCTCAATTGGGAATGGAGTTAAACCCCCCTTTAGGCCTGTCAATACTAGCTTAAGGTTTAAAGAAGGGATACAACTTTGCTGCAATGAGTATTGACCAATTCTGATGCTCATTTAGGGATAGTCCTTCAATATCCTGGGAGAAATATTTTCTGAGACATTCATATCTTTAGCGGTAGATATTCCGGTAGTGACAAGAAAGTGAAGTGGTAACACTGCAGCAATCCCATACGGTGTCTTAACATATTTTGACCCGTTCGCAATCACTTCTTGGACAGATATAGAACTTCTGTTCTCATATGCTTTACTTCTACAAAAGTCTAATTCCCTGTGAAACTGCCATAAAGTAAATTTACCCGGGTGTAACGAAAATGTGTAACGCTTTGGGTGTAACGATAAAGATTTAACATTTATATTCTCGGAAACGCAACCAACGATTTTGACGAAATTCGGTATTCTAGTTAGTTTGGATGCATGCTACATTCAAGGTTTTAAAAAAAAGTGTAACGGATTAACCGATTTTGATGAAATTTTGATATTTTCCTTCCAGTGAAAGGAAGGACGCCAGGTAGAACAAGATAGTCAAATCAAAGTAAAAAGAGTTTATTTTCTTAAATTGTGCGGACGGAAAGCCTCATTTAGATATTTTATATGTGTAAACAAAAAACTTAGAAAACAGTTCTTGAAAATGATGTCGATCAATATAATACCTTCAGAAACGAAGCAATGGTGTGCCCTTTCCACTGTGCATGTTTTCTTCCACACATCGGCTTATTTAATTCCTACGTTTCCCTTTGTAATTAAATCCTATCCCTTCAACTTTCCACAATATCTGTGATTCATTCTCTATTATTCTAGTAGTTTAGTGCATTTTACTGCATTGCATAGTCAACGGAATTGGAATTGTGACACCCTTTTAAAAAGTGTAATAATCCATTACCACTTTTGGCATTAAATGGTGGTGACCACTGCTTCCATTCTGTGGATAAATTTGAGGAATGGTGAGAATACCCTTATATATTTCGTAGTCGGCACTTTTCAAATATGCACAGAATCAAAACAATCAGAATTTATGAGCTAATCAAATTGCTCGAACATAGACAGATTCGAAATTAAAATTTTTCTTTGACGGCTCTACTTTCGCCATTTCGTTCGCTTTCATTCCAGTTTTTGCAATACATGCTACATATAGAAAAATCTTTACTATTTGATTAGATGAGTTACTTAAGGCTGTTTATTTTGAGCTATAAAAGTCCGGCTTCCACTTCAATTTGAGGTCAATCGAAACTGGGCATCCTTCGAATGGCTCATGTGAGAGAGTAAATCTGTGTAATATGTGACTGATGTTAAATGCTCTTCACATTTTATCGAACGCTAGAAAGCCTGTAAAAATACCATTCACAAATTGGAGAAAACTGAGCCTTAGTATAGTTATATTAAAGGTCACAATTATCGAGTCAAGTGCATGGTTATAATCGTGGACAAAAAAATAAAAAAAGAAGGGTTAAGGGCATTCCCTCGACGACAGTGAAAGTTGCGTAGGTCTATCACTTTATCTGCGTTGAAGCTAGGGTCTATGACCTGATTTACTTAGGTCATTCCTTACAAATTTATATAGTGATATTTAGTTACCTATAAGCCTACGCTGATCAATTTTCTAAATAACAAAATAAAGGGCTTGTAAATCGGTTCAGCCGTTCTTAAATTACAGCGTTACAACGTGAACAACAAAAATACGAGTACACTACTTTATTTTATGTTGTTAGGTTATTTGGAATACACCACGTATAGACTAGTTTTAAAGTTTACAGAGGTTGGCGTGCCCTTTATTTTCTTTGTTATGAAAGTTTGAGACAGATATCTCAGCCAGATTATAAAACGTCCTCTAATACTGGACAAATGTCGCTTGACCCCAAATAGATAGTACGGTATGCTGATTTATTTAAAGAAAGACAAACAAGTCTATGCTGGTGTCCAACCACAACATATCGAAATAATTAGGAATGCATCCAAGTGTATTTCGGGCTGGTTGAGCTTCCTGCTACTAAGTTATTTACCAATGTCAACCTGAACATTAGTATTTGTGGTGCATCAATCCACATATTCATAGAAAGCCATGGAGCGCTTAAAATGCTGTATTGAATTGCTGGTATTGAGGTACCGGCAAAAAAGAGATCTATGATTAGTTTAATAATAGTATGAGTTTTATAATAGTATGAGAACCCAGACGAGGATAATTTTGAACATATGGGGAATTGTGAGCTGAACTACATATCCCATTAGAAAAATAGCTTAGATAATAGAAATGCTAAAGAGGCAGCTGACCTTTCAATGGTACAACTGACTATATCTTGAGATACACCAGGGAGAATATTAAAAAGCAGATGAGCTTGTTTTCTCTTCGATCACTGTTGGCTCAGATTCTTAACAAAAGAAATATACTCACACTTCTAAAGATTTAAAAATGCCTTCGTTTTACGTACAGAATCTACAATTATCTTTGGACTGCAGGTGCCATGGTAGAATAATGCCTAATTAGCATTCACTGTAACAAGCTTGGCATCTTCTCAAAAGGCTTCTGTAGGAGCTGTAAGAATAAAAAATAAGAAGAGGTAACGAATTTGTTTTTCCTTACTCACCCAGCACTCTCAAGTAGAATAAAGCTTCATTCGGGAGCTCTTTTTGTTTCCTCTTTCAAAAGCTTGACTAACATTCGCTTCTTCCACTTTTTCGAAAATATCTCTGCTTCTAATGCTCTTTCTCCAAGTGGATACAAGCGCACAGGAGGTCTCCCGAGGTTGTTGGTGCCAGTTAAAAAAAACATCGACAGGCATGCTATTAAATCCGCCTTGTTTCACCGGGAGTTTTGGTACGTATTCGTCAGATAGCGTATTCAGATTTGGGAGTGTGACATACTCGTTATCTCATCTGTTTCTCACGTAAGTGATTATGCTTTTCGTACAGCACACTGTGTTGCACTTCTCTCAATTTTATTCAATTTTGAGGCTCGTTCTTCTCACTGTATGAGTTATAGGTATGCAAATTTAAACTTCTTCGCGTTTTTTGATCAACTCTAGATATCTAAAAAAATAACACGCGCTCTGTCTACTATTCGGTTAATTTAGGTTTCTACTTGAACATAGAACACTTAGGCCAAAAGTAGGTCCATTGTCATATCACAAGGACATTGTATTGTAATATCCCAGATTAACCAGAAAAGGCATCTGACATCCATGTCAGAGACTGAGTAATCAGATTTATTTGCATCCATTTGCATTGGTTCTGTTTGCTGATTATGTTTATTTGGATGTTTAAATTTGTGCCATTAAGTCGCAAAGATAATATCGGTCAAGTAACCGCCGTCCATTACTTTTCTCAAACCTTCTAGCAATAAATTCTCCACTTCTTGTCGGATGTTCTCTTTTATGGCCGCCAAGGTCTGTGGTCTGACCCGTAATTTCAAAAAACATCAAAGAATGAAGTCTGGAATGGTCAATTTGGGCGATCTTACGGGCAAGTGCATATCGCCAAAAAGTTAGATTACGCGGCCAAGAAACGCTTGCTGCAGAATGTCCACTGCCCCCTTGTGCGGTTGCATCGTCTTGCTGGAACCCCATATTCTCCAAACACAATTCGTCAATTTGCGGCATGGTTCTGTAGTCTTCACCAGTCACTGTAACAGAAAAAATATAGGCCAATCACCTTTCCTCCGTAAACGCCGTACCAAACAGTGACTTGAGAGGATGTAATGGCTCTTCATCCATTACACGCGGCTTTTCAGTGCCCCAGAAGTGGTAATGTTGCTTATTCACTTATTCACATATAAGTAGGTGGAAATGCTCCTCGTCGCTCATGATGATGATTCCCATCGGTTTAGGAGGGCTTCGATTGGCTATAATTTACAGGTAATAGCTGATGCACTCTTCGCACTTTTTACGGGTACATCTTCAAGTTTTTTTTATCAAAATTCACCAATTACGAGTCGCCTGCAGCCACAGCAGCGATATTCTCGACCGAACAGTTGCTCCGGGGCCGGCCACATCTGATATTGTCCCGTGTTGAGCCAGTCTGCTCGAGGAGAGCTGTTAAACGCCGCAGTATATGGCTAGTTAGTGCCATACGATAATGGGAATCGACGACGGAATTCACTATGAGCCAAAATCATCGATCGATTATTTGTCAAAATATTGACACAATTATTCCGAATTCCTAAAGAGTATAGAAATCCATGGTTTGTCTATGTGCATTCTGCTTCTGATTACTTTACAAATGTCAAAGACGCGATGATGTAAGATGACATTTGCAAAAATGTGAGCGTCTTCCGATAGGGTGATGAGTTTTATGCCACCTTGTATATAATGAGTAATTTCAGAGATGAAAATAAAACTTACATGATCGTGAAAGATTCCGTGACAAAAGGTCAGTGGCCGTTCTTTTAGGAAGTGAAGTACGATTTGATGTATTCAATGTTGAATATGGGAAACTTGCACTGCTATGCTATATTAAGGAAGTGATTAATAAAAGACATATGTACATATGTACGTCATCGAAAAAATAAAATTAAAAAAATGCTCCTAAATGCTCCTTACAGCTCCTGCAGAAATCGTTGAATATTGTAGGTTGCTGGTCGTGTTTGAAAAAGAAAAACGACAATGATTTCTCCTCCTTACTCTATTACACATAGGATATAAGAGCAGTCGTCAACTTGTGACGAAGCGTTGTATCAGTTACTAACGCACTTTTGTATCTAGGGAGTGTAGGATGGGGCGCACTCACAACTAGTTAGAGCACAAACTTGCAAATCTCAGCCCACATGTAAAAAAATTTATACACGTATTTTCCAGGGACCACGTTTTGCATCCTTTTGTCTGTCAGGAGTATCTCGATCGATAATATTTAGGAATCTAAGAATACCGTATGACTATTTTGTACAACTATTCTCTTTCTCAGACAATACCCGAAACATTTTAAATCGAAAACCATTTGTTACACAAACTACAACCGCTACTGTACACCACGACTAGACGTTAAATAACATTGAAGTTACTTTGGAAGTTTCCCTTCTTAGTTTTTTAACGTCTTCATCGTTTCAACCCCCTAAAGGCACACACTCGTCCTAGTGTACGATAACGTACGGGGGTGCCAGTGATTTACTTCCCTTTGTGCATATCGTAAGAAAATGCCATTGCACTACAAATTGGGTCTTGGGTGTATGGTAATTCCTTCATAGTCAGTTAGGGGGATTCGGATCATAATAATAATTTTATATTCATTGAGGAATTTTAAATACCCTCCGAGGATTCCATTACTATGAAATGTTTCTCAAGTTTTTCTCTATCTCTCATTTCAGATACATAAAATACTCAAACTAATTGATATTACGCTAATAATCGAACAACAAAAAAGGACAGTTAAGGACTTTAATAATACTAAAAGCTCGCTACACATTAATGACTTAGACCGCTTGGTGATATTGCATAGAGACTAAATAAAAAAATTTACTTACAAAAATCCAATAACCAAAGAAAAATACAAACAAAAAAAAAATTTAGGTTAGATTGCACAACCCTGTTGTATGGAAAGGTTGTTGTTGTTGTTGTTATTATTAAAATTGGTGTTGTTCTTTGGTGGTGGTTATAAATCGTTTGGAAAAATTACAAATTCAAAATGCAAAAGGAAAACAATTCAGCCCCGGAGAACCATCAATTTGTCGGACCATACCGGTTGGAGAAAACCCTTGGCAAGGGTCAAACTGGTAGGCACACAAATTCATTCAAAATGTAAAAAAAAAAACGAAACTATTTGTATCTATTTCCAGGTTTGGTTAAATTGGGTGTACATTGTGTGCTGGGTAAAAAAGTTGCCATAAAGATAATCAACCGGGAAAAGTTAAGCGAATCGGTGCTGATGAAGGTAAGTGAGTGAGTTGATGGGGATGGTGGTCGCCTTATAGTCTACTCCTAACCTTCTTTAGTGGTTTTGTCAAAAGTTTCGTTTAATCACGCAATGTTTGTTCTATATTTAGACTTGTAATCCCTTTTGTCTTCGAATTGCTTTTACTTAATTTATCGATCCCTTTGAATGAATTTAATTTATTATAATATTACCCAAACCTATGTATGTATCTACCCTCTATTCTCGCAGGTTGAACGTGAGATAGCGATTATGAAACTGATAGATCATCCGCATGTTTTGGGGTTGAGTGATGTCTATGAGAATAAGAAGTATCTGTACTTGATACTGGAACATGTATCCGGTGGAGAGCTGTTCGATTACCTGGTGAAGAAGGGCCGCCTAACGCCGAAAGAGGCAAGGAAATTCTTTAGACAGATTATCTCGGCACTGGATTTTTGTCATTCACATTCGATTTGGTAAGGCAATTGTTGGAATTCTATTTGTGTGTACTGTGTATGTATATATTGTACATTGATTTTTTATGGAAATTTAGTCATAGGGATCTGAAGCCCGAAAACTTGTTGTTGGATGAGAAGAATAATATTAAGATAGCTGATTTTGGAATGGCTTCTTTACAACCAGCTGGATCAATGTTGGAGACATCGTGCGGTTCGCCACATTATGCTTGTCCAGAAGTTATTAGGGTGAGTACTAACGATTTTTACTTAAGCCTTTAGATTTAGAAAGAATGTAAGAGAACGAGTATCTAATTCTTATCAGCTCTTTGAACTTTTTCTTGTACTGTATTCCCTGCATTTTTTACAATGCGCTATAATTGCACAATTTTAATTGTGCAAATCTTCTCTTCAATAGTAATTTTCTCCATCTGAACAAGTCCCGGGTGAGAGTGCATTTTATCAATCTCAATAGCATCCGATTTAGAAGTGAAAACAGACTTACTCACATTAGCTTCATTAATCTTTATTGAAACGGAAAAAGTTACTGGATTCCATCCGCGGACTGGCAGAAGATAATTCTTCGCCAATATCAGATGCTCTGGCAAAAATGTTGTTTAATTCATTTCGGCCTGATTCGATGATATTGCAATATTTTTTTACCAATACCCATGCATCTTATATTATTCCATATCCTCGAAAGATTTGATTTAAACTTATTTGCATAAAATTTCGTCTTGGATTTTGTAGCTTTAAATTCCGCATGGAAAATCTGAAATCTAAATCAAATAGTCTCAGAGAACCTTTACTTCCTCATTAATCCGGAGGATAGAAGGAAACTTCTGGGTTTGGGGTTGAATCTCAATTCTCTATGACGAGGAATCTTAGTTTTTTTTTTATTTTTTTAATGGCGTTACAGTTCGGGGTGGATTAGGATCTTAGCCAACAAACGTATCCACCCAGCTCGATTCTTTACAAGCTGCATTCAATTTCACCGGTCAAGTTGGCGAGGTCCAACTGTGCGGCCCTCCTAAGGTGGGGTCTATCTCTGCTGCGTTGACAACATGCCCTAGCCATATCAGGCGCTGGATTCGTACCTTTTTAAACAATTCGATATCAATGTGAAGTCCGTATAGTCGTTGAATCTTGTCCTCCACACACCGTCAATGCAAACCAGACCGTACATTCCAAGAATTCCTCATTCGAAGTAACCAAGAGTACTTTCATTTGCTTTTGTTAACGTCCATGCCTCTGCGCCATATAGCAGGACTGGAACAATAGGGTCTTCAATTGAGAGCTTTAATTTTAAATTATTAAAAAAAGGTTTTTTTTCCTAAAAAGTTACGGATATTTTTACTTAATTTTAAAGTATAGACTCTACCATTATACATATATGGAATACGATATCTGATCTCGTCCTCTCTTGCAAATGGTCATCCTTTTGAGGAGATTTTGCCTGACGTTTTTCGCACAATTTCGGATCTATATAACGCGAATAACAGTTCTGATTTGTCTGAGGATTATTGACATAGACGTTATCCTTAACGTATCTCCAAATAAAGAAGTCTACCGGTATTATGCGAAATTAAGCTTTCAGGAAATTTTTCGTGCAATAATGCGGTTGTTTCACTGCTTGTGTGGCTCCTAGCTCCATGCTGCTGGAAATAAACAACTCACGGCGTTCTTGAGTAAGCTGAACTTTGTAAGCAAGCATTCTAAGATATACATATGTATATGCAAAATGCGGTGCAAGTTCGTTTGGGATATGCCTAATTGCTGCGAACGTCTTTTAACGGACCAACCTGGGTTTTCAGCAACACTTTCAGTTACAACAATGTTTTCGATTGACCTTGCTTTACGAGCACGAGTTTTCTTCACATCACTAATCTGGCCGGTTGACTAAAATTTATTGATCATGTTCACAACCGTATGCTTTTCATGCTCCTTCTTCTTCTTTCAGAGAATTCGATTCTCCTCCCTTGTCTTCTTCTGCAGCACTGTTTTGTGCACCTCCTACTTTGCTGCATGTGCTTACCGGCACACTTCATCAAACCATGGGGATTTCTTTGTATTCACTGAGTTGCTGAGAGGTTAAAGGAAACTAGGTCGGCGAAGGTTTTCGGAGTCTCTTGCGATACTATCCGTTCGACGTTGAATCTTCTCGCAGTATTCTGTTGATGTTGTGGTGTGCTGGATATCCATACCCGTCCTTTGGCTACAACTAAGTAACGAGGAAACGTAGATTTTAATTTATAAGCTTTGGCATCGTTGCGTGAAGTACTGCTGTTTTGGCAATTTGAATCATTTTCAAGCAAAGCCAATTATGAACAGTTAACAATCATGTCATCATAGTACAACAAACAGCACACGTTTTCCAATTATTTTTTTATTAATTTTTTAACAGGCATTAGCCTTTTTTTTAAATGACAAACACTCCGTTTTAATGATGTTGTTTATTATAAACCCATCTTTATGAAGCCTGTTATTCTTAGCAATTTTGATAATTTCTTACGAGAGTGCCTTAAGTAGTATTATAAATCCAAGGCACTAAAAGTCGAGGACTTGGAGTAGTTCACCCAATTTAAAAATATTATAATACGAAGCTCAAAGTGACTCTTGAACTGGTAACATTTGTTCGTAAATATTAACAATGACCTAAAAATATTTTTATTTATTTTGTATAGCTATTTTTTTTACTGCTCTACCGATACAGGAAGGAAAGGAAGGAAAGGGCCTACCTTGCATCAGATCAGACTAAACTCAGTGACTTCAAAAACTTTCTTTTTTTTTGCTCATTAATCGTAAATTGATAGATCAATAGTTTTGACATAAGTCCATTAAAACAAATAACGGGTAGACCATCTGTTGGTTTCTTTTTTAAATTACATGTTACTTTAACACTGACAGCTCTTTCGCGCTCAAAAAATTGACAGAATCATGATGGTTTGCCGAAACAGTGTAAATTTTGAAAAAAAAATTTTGTCGAAATAATGCTAACTGATAACACTGAGATTTGACGTCGTTGTACTTTTTTGTGGGATGTCGTTAAAAGTCGATGTTATGCTGACAATCCAGAAACCCTTTAAGCACAATATTGATTGAGCTATTCGTGAAATAGAGCCCCGAACCATCGAAAACATATTGCAAAATTGGGTTGACAGGATGGGCTACTGCCAAGCCAGCCGCGGCAGTCATTTAAATTAAATTATTTTCCATACATAATCGGAAAGTGTGCCCTCTTCAGTAAATCAAAAAACTTTGAAAAATGTTATTTGTTATAGCAATTTTAAAAAGAAATAAACAGATGGCCCACCCTATATAACGATTTATTTCTAAAACCCCAGGGAAAATACCAAGTGGCTTTATAAATTTCCCATTTCATTTGTTTTTCTATTTTTCCGATTTGTTTAGCATATTTTATGTTTGACCAACGATTTTCCACCAAACCCATTCCATTTTCTATAAGCATGCAACACAACCCATAAGAATATTGTTCATATCAATAATGATAATGCATGGTAAAGTTCGAAAAACATTAAGGTGTGTTCTTTTCTGTATGCATGAAAAGTTAGTCCTCTCTCAGGAGAGACTAACTTCCCCAATAGGGACAAAAATGTTGTTACTACATTTGTTGCACCTCTTGCGCGGCTAAGAGTTAGGAGTACCCAGAGATTGAAATAACATTTGTAGGAGTTAACCTCACAATTATTTGTTTATAAAAATATTTTAAATTTGCTTACGCTTTCGCTATGAAATGAATTGAGAAAGTGAATCACATCTCTGTCAGAACGCTGGAAAAGGGTGGTGTGAACAAGGTTCAGATTTTCAAGATGCTGCAGCAGCTAGGTATTACCCTAATGTTTGCTTATCGGTGTATAAAATAGTTCAGGGATACGTGCGACATTAAAGGCCGCCAGTGATCTGACGCACGGTAAGAACGTCACAAGTCGGAATACATGTATGAATAAATCTTCAAAGTTTTATTGAATTATCTTTCTTTTATAGCAATAAATGTGTAAAACAATATTTTCGTCCATACTAAGTATAACGCAGTGACAGCGCCCAGAGATGCCTGTAGTCCCGATTCAACTACTAAGCTCCGAAACATAATCACGACTAATTTACAGAGTCTAATCTACCATCTGTGGTTGTTATTGGTGCAATAACCCCTGGAACTAATAGAAAATATTCTAATTCGTAGACTAAGATGGCTGGACCGCATAGAGCGTATATACATACATCAACACGGCAACTGGAAGGTTTTCGAATCGAACATAAAGGGACAACGTGGTAAAGAAAGGCTTCAACTGTGTAACGTGGTGTGGGAAATTTGTGACAGTTAGATAAGAATCGAGGTGGTAGGGTCAAAAATAAATCCGAATATAGTGCTCTCCAAAAAGACAATAAAAGGGCCCATTTCTGCGAAATTTTATTAATTCATTAACAGCTTTACATTGAAGAGTACTCGTATCTTCTAGTTCATAATACAAGAATTCCACTGAAATCGTTGTTATTATTAGTGTAGTATGTAGATGCGTGTTCGAGATCTGTAGACAAGTATCCAACACTGTGGATATCTGCAGGTATTTTGAAGTTCTAAAACAGACTTTCTATAAGTCAATAAAATTTATAAGACTGACTAATTAGCAGAACTGAATAGAATGAACAAATTTTTATATTGTGAACAATACGTGGTATTTTTTTAGAAATCCATTATTGATAGTAAGCCTTGGGAAATATCACAGAATCACCTTCATTAAAGAAAACATTAAATCTCTCCCAAGTAACCGGTCAAATTTAAGCGCCAAGGTAGACAAATTATTTCCATTCATCAAAACAATCTTCAATCGATTTTAATTTAACTTAATTACAATAGCTTAAGGGTGAGATATGAATCTATTTAAACATCCTTTCGCAGGCATTTAAATTAACAACAATGCATAAAGGCACAGGCAATTGCATGGTAAAGGTCATTCAATTATACCTATCGGATCTAATCTTTTATTCATCTTGATAAGAATTTCTTCAACTCCGAGGACATCAGCAGAAGTAGGCGGAACACACCTTAATGTTTTTCGAACTTTACCATGCATTATCATTATTGATATGAACAATATTCTTATGGGTTGTGTTGAATGCTTATAGAAAATGGAATGGGTTTGGTGGAAAATCGTTGGTCAAACATAAAATATGCTAAACAAATCGGAAAAATAGAAAAACAAATGAAATGGGAAATTTATAAAGCCAATTGGTATTTTCCCTGGGGTTTTAGAAATAAATCGTTATATAGGGTGGGCCATCTGTTTATTTCTTTTTAAAATTGCTATAACAAATAACATTTTTCAAAGTTTTTTGATTTACTGAAGAGGGCACACTTTCCGATTATGTATGGAAAATAATTTAATTTAAATGACTGCCGCGGCTGGCTTGGCAGTAGCCCATCCTGTCAACCCAATTTTGCAATATGTTTTCGATGGTTTGGGGCTCTATTTCACGAATAGCTCAATCAATATTGTGCTTAAAGGGTTTCTGGATTGTCAGCATAACATCGACTTTTAACGACATCCCACAAAAAAGTACAACGACGTCAAATCTCAGTGTTATCAGTTAGCATTATTTCGACAAAATTTTTTTTTCAAAATTTACACTGTTTCGGCAAACCATCATGATTCTGTCAATTTTTTGAGCGCGAAAGAGCTGTCAGTGTTAAAGTAACATGTAATTTAAAAAAGAAACCAACAGATGGTCTACCCGTTATTTGTTTTAATGGACTTATGTCAAAACTATTGATCTATCAATTTACGATTAATGAGCAAAAAAAAAGAAAGTTTTTGAAGTCACTGAGTTTAGTCTGATCTGATGCAAGGTAGGCCCTTTCCTTCCTTTCCTTCCTGTATCGGTAGAGCAGTAAAAAAAATAGCTATACAAAATAAATAAAAATATTTTTAGGTCATTGTTAATATTTACGAACAAATGTTACCAGTTCAAGAGTCACTTTGAGCTTCGTATTATAATATTTTTAAATTGGGTGAACTACTCCAAGTCCTCGACTTTTAGTGCCTTGGATTTATAATACTACTTAAGGCACTCTCGTAAGAAATTATCAAAATTGCTAAGAATAACAGGCTTCATAAAGATGGGTTTATAATAAACAACATCATTAAAACGGAGTGTTTGTCATTTAAAAAAAAGGCTAATGCCTGTTAAAAAATTAATAAAAAAATAATTGGAAAACGTGTGCTGTTTGTTGTACTATGATGACATGATTGTTAACTGTTCATAATTGGCTTTGCTTGAAAATGATTCAAATTGCCAAAACAGCAGTACTTCACGCAACGATGCCAAAGCTTATAAATTAAAATCTACGTTTCCTCGTTACTTAGTTGTAGCCAAAGGACGGGTATGGATATCCAGCACACCACAACATCAACAGAATACTGCGAGAAGATTCAACGTCGAACGGATAGTATCGCAAGAGACTCCGAAAACCTTCGCCGACCTAGTTTCCTTTAACCTCTCAGCAACTCAGTGAATACAAAGAAATCCCCATGGTTTGATGAAGTGTGCCGGTAAGCACATGCAGCAAAGTAGGAGGTGCACAAAACAGTGCTGCAGAAGAAGACAAGGGAGGAGAATCGAATTCTCTGAAAGAAGAAGAAGGAGCATGAAAAGCATACGGTTGTGAACATGATCAATAAATTTTAGTCAACCGGCCAGATTAGTGATGTGAAGAAAACTCGTGCTCGTAAAGCAAGGTCAATCGAAAACATTGTTGTAACTGAAAGTGTTGCTGAAAACCCAGGTTGGTCCGTTAAAAGACGTTCGCAGCAATTAGGCATATCCCAAACGAACTTGCACCGCATTTTGCATATACATATGTATATCTTAGAATGCTTGCTTACAAAGTTCAGCTTACTCAAGAACGCCGTGAGTTGTTTATTTCCAGCAGCATGGAGCTAGGAGCCACACAAGCAGTGAAACAACCGCATTATTGCACGAAAAATTTCCTGAAAGCTTAATTTCGCATAATACCGGTAGACTTCTTTATTTGGAGATACGTTAAGGATAACGTCTATGTCAATAATCCTCAGACAAATCAGAACTGTTATTCGCGTTATATAGATCCGAAATTGTGCGAAAAACGTCAGGCAAAATCTCCTCAAAAGGATGACCATTTGCAAGAGAGGACGAGATCAGATATCGTATTCCATATATGTATAATGGTAGAGTCTATACTTTAAAATTAAGTAAAAATATCCGTAACTTTTTAGGAAAAAAAACCTTTTTTTAATAATTTAAAATTAAAGCTCTCAATTGAAGACCCTATTGTTCCAGTCTTGCTATATGGCGCAGATGCATGGACGTTGACAAAAGCAAATGAAAGTACTCTTGGTTACTTCGAATGAGGAGTTCTTGGAATGTACGGTCTGGTTTGCATTGACGGTGTGTGGAGAAGAAGATTCAACGACTATACGGACTTCACAGTGATATCGAATTGTTTAAAAAGGTACGAATCCAGCGCCTGATATGGCTAGGGCATGTTGTCAACGCAGCAGAGATAGACCCCACCTTAGGAGGGCCGCACAGTTGGACCTCGCCAACTTGACCGGTGAAATTGAATGCAGCTTGTAAAAAATCGAGCTGGGTGGATACGTTTGTTGGCTAAGATCCTAATCCACCCCGAACTGTAACGCCATTAAAAAAATAAAAAAAAAACTAAGATTCCTCGTCATAGAGAATTGAGATTCAACCCCAAACCCAGAAGTTTCCTTCTATCCTCCGGATTAATGAGGAAGTAAAGGTTCTCTGAGACTATTTGCACAAATGTAGTAACAACATTTTTGTCCCTATTGGGGAAGTTAGTCTCTCCTGAGAGAGGACTAACTTTTCATGCATACAGAAAAGTTACAACAGTTAGTTGAGGCCAGAACAGAAGGAGTAAAATATTTCTTGCACCGTTTAAGGAATCATAGACATTTTGCAACATTTTTGGAGACCTCGAATATATGATCATTCCATCGAAGATGGCTATTAATACACATACCGAAAAGAGCAAGTCTTTCGGTTTCAGCGATGCAAGTACCATTCACGGATAATGGTTGAGGATAATGGAAGCATTAAATTCCACTCTGTTGGTTGTAAAACATTTGATTATGCTATCCAGGTCGGTATTTATTGTGTTTAACATATGTTGTCACTCCTCTTCTGAAGACCAAGGACCTGAGTTAGGAGACGAATATAAAAAGCTGAGTGTGCTTTCATCAGCGAAGAAATGGTTTATTAGAGGTTGCAGATAAGAGATAATTTATAAAAATAAGAATGAGAGTCGGAGACAAAACAGAGCCTTGGGGGACACCAGCAATTATAAGGTGAATTGCAGACTTGAAGTCATCCAAGACAACTTGTATTGAACGCTTCGAAGGGTAACTTCTAATCCATTGAAGAAGAGACTCATCGATGCCATATTCACGCTTTTTCGGCAAATAATCTGATGCCAAACTCTATCAAATGCCTTTGAAATATCAAGCACAACCACCTTAGTTTCGCCGAAGTGATGAAGATATAAGTTCCAATTCCCGATGAGATATCGCACATAAACATTTATCCTTTTTATGCCTAAATAAAAGGTTAAAAATTAATTTTTAAATGAAATACATTGGTCAATATAATGTTCAGACATTGACATTAAACATGATCCCCAGAATATTCCCAAAATACTGTCAGGCTCAGGAAAATTGTTAATGCCCTATGATCCGCTGCTATAAGAAGACAACAATAGTAGTAATACTCTGATATATATCCATAGCGAGGTCGTCAGTGTACTGACATTTTCTTGATAGCTTTTTCGGTAAGCCATAGATATAGTTAGCCTACAGATTAATACACAGCAGTGTGAGCACCGAATCTTAAAATTTAATCTCATTAACTTTCTTGATGTGGTGTCTATTTAATGCATTACTTAAAGAAAGTTGAGTATCACACCATCTCTCAAGATTGTGCTAAGCTTCGTAACAGTGAGCACAAGTGCTTCGGAAAGTGGTTACTTTCTCTTATATTCGTGCCAATATTTTGTATAAGGGTTTATGGAGTTGCACTGTGCAATGACTGAAACTATAAATACGTATAAAATGTCGGTTTCAACCTTTTCGTAGAAACAATCACTGCTGTTCAAACATTTAGGGTTGTGCAGTTTCTTGTAGCTGCAAGGAATATGTTTCCTCTCAGTGAAAATAACCGCAGTTATAGGATTTTCTTCTCAGTAGCAATCTGAGGGAAGGAGTCAATATTGAATTCATTTTATCGATTCTAATATTTTTAGGTACGGTATTTGTTAAACTTATATTTTTTTTTTGTATTTTAGAATCAGGTTTCGAGATATAACAGCCAATTCGTTACTTTTTTCAGTATTCCGTTTCACCTCTCTCTCTACTCGTATCTCCCTAAATATATTTTTTCACTATTCACAGCGAACATAAAAAAAATAGATTTCATCTTTCCAACTGCATATAAATGACCCATTATGTCGTACCTTATAAACAACATGAATACCCTCGCTAAAATGTAAACACAGTGAAATATTTGGGTGAAACTAATAGATTTATCCTTCTTCCCAAACTTGGGTCCTTTCGCAAAGAATTCTCAAACTTCTCTCCAGAATGTGCATCAAATTTCAAAACCCATCACAATAGAATAAGTGTACCAATTTTCAAACTAACAAATTATTCAATTTCCAAGGAAGAATTTTCGAAAAATCAATGAGCATCCTTTCTTTTCCGGAATTCCTCAAATTGCTGGCACATTGAGTTTTTCAGTTCAACGTTCATTTGGCAACATCGAACGGTCTCGTATACATTTTGGGAGCATTCCACTCGAAGAACTATTTTTCATTGATTTTTATCTATCTACGAGTATCTCTACCTTGCATTCCAATTTAAATATGTTTTTCTTATTTACAGGGTGAAAAATACGATGGTAGAAAAGCGGATGTCTGGTCATGTGGTGTTATACTGTACGCCCTCCTTGTGGGTGCACTGCCATTCGACGATGATAATTTACGTCAACTGTTGGAGAAAGTGAAACGAGGTGTGTTTCACATACCACATTTTGTGCCGCCCGATTGTCAGAGCCTGTTGCGGGGTATGATTGAAATAAATCCTGAAAGGAGATTAACTGTAAGTATTTGAATAGTAATGTGGAATGAGAAACATACATAATAGAGTTTCCTCTCCTGTAGTTGTCGGAAATCAATCGACATCCCTGGGTTACGGCTGGTGGAAAGGGTGAACTCGAATTGGAGCTACCTATGATGGAGGTGGTGCAAACACATGTTATACCTTCGGCGTCTGCAGTGGATCCGGATGTTTTGAATGCCATTTGCTCGTTGGGTTGTTTTAAAGAGAAGGAAAAACTTATACAGGAGTTGTTGAGTGCTAAGTAAGAGGGGATTAGCGAATGTCATTCTTCGACCTTTTGATATGGATTTATTTTCTTTCTTTTTACAGTCACAACACGGAGAAGGTAATTTATTTTTTGCTTTTGGATCGAAAACGACGGCGTCCCGCCTTGGAGGACGACGAAGAGCTGGCGAAACCCCGCGCTGAAATGGATACATTGGATCCGCCGCGAAAGCGTTTAGATACATGCCGTATAAATGGAACAAACTCTCCAACATATGGACAGATTAGCGAGGGATCTCCACTGACTCCAAGGCGACAGGCTTTCAAGTGAGTGCAGTGTCTGAAGCCCTATTTTGGTCAATCAAAACAAACAATTTATTATCTCCTTTACAGCTTTCGCTCTTACAGCAGCTCAAGAAATCACCAGCGTCGTTCACCCACTTCGGTTTCCTCTGTACGCTCATCATCATATCACAGTCCGACACGATGCAGTTCACCAATAAACTCCTCTCAGGCGAATATCATCTCAAGGCCGTCCTCACCAGCTGCGGGCACTCACTCGTCTCGGCATTCATCGTATACGTCTCCATCGCCATCATCAAATGCCAATCGAACACCATCTCAAACGTCGACGGTATCTTGTCCGCCAGGCAGTGGTGGTAGTCCGACATCAGCTGCGGTGGCCGCTGCAGCAGCAGTATCAGCTGCACAAGCGGCGGCAGCAGCGCAGGCAAATGCACATCACCGTGCCAATTCTGGACCGACAATTGCCATAAGTGTTTTCCAAGATCCAGAAGCTAATAGTGGTTAGTAGCAGGATTAAGATCGGCTTTACAAGGCTTATGGTAAAATTATTTATTCCTATTTCCAGTTATGAACCCAACAGGATCACCCCTTTTGAATAACAGTTCACCAGTAATGCCCGGATCAGGGTGCAATTCGCCTGGTGGTCAATTGTGGAAGACTCGGTTAACGAATATTAAAAATAGTTTCTTAGGTAGTCCAAGGTTTCATCGGAGAAAATTACAAGGTATGAGAGGTATGGTTGATATTTATAACTTTTTACTAATTTTTCGAAAAGTCTCTGCAGATGAAGTCCATCTAACTCCGGAATCATCACCGGAATTAACTAAGCGATCATGGTTCGGTAATCTTATAACAACGGAAAAAGATGAAACCTTTACGATTTTGGTTAAAGGAAAGCCTATAGCGACGGTCAAAGCACATCTTATTCATGCATTTTTGTCCGTAAGTATGAAATAACGTTTTTGACACGTAAAGTCGAGGTCGTAATGCTATTTTTTCCTAAAACTGGAGAATATTTAACTACTTGCCCATTTCTGTAGATGCCCTTAAAAATCGTAGGGCATCTATAACTAAGAACGCAAAGTAAACGTTGCCAAATTTTATTTGAAGGTTAAAATGGTTTAGACTGCAAAACTTTAAACTTCAAGGCTTGTGTCGGAAGTATTAATAACTCGAAATATTGCTATAAGCTCTGTCGAAGCTACTCTTATTTTGTGGTCAGATTGAAGAATAGGGTGTAATCGGTAACATTTTTGAGCACAGCACGGAGCTTTGTGGATATTTATTGGAGATAATTTGGTACCGCTGAAGAAAGGCCGTACACAGCTGCTCTCTTCATTGTTTCCTGAGGTGTTGGAGACCCTTAAAATTAACTGGGTCACATGCACTTGCACCTACATATATGTTGTTTATCTGCAAATCACTCAGATTTTCTAAATCGTTATTTTTTTCTCTTAAAAACACCGTAAAAAATAAAAAAAAAAAAATTGAAAATTTTCCAAAACTTAGTATGTTCTGATTCCGAACAAAATCGATCGGGCCATAGCCGAGACAACAAATTTTCATAAACCTGCTAATAAGTAAAGTACCGTTATATGCATTTTTTTACGCCATCTGTTGGCATATATTTAGAGTAACTCAAATATTAAATTTGAACAAAATCTTTAGAGTAGTTTTCGAAAAAATCGATTAATTTTGGGGTTAGAACGAAAATTTCGATTTCGGTTCGAATTGTGAAGTTTGAATATGAAGGGACAGACCGCCAATTAAGAACTGAGAAGTTTGAATTAATGAGCGAAAGGTCCAGGTTCAAATCCCAGAAAAATTAAAATAGAAACATTTACAATTTTCTTCTCGCGAAGGTCTGACAAACATCCGAAAATATAGAGATACGGCATAAAACTGTCTCTTTGCACTTTGCGTAAAATGGAAACGCCTGCATTCGACAAGGATTCCAAACAGGATCTAAAGCATAACATTATTCCTAGAATACAGAAATGGAAAAGTTTTCCGATAAAGATAACATCAGCAGCAAAAGATAGACTAGGTGAACGAATGGGTTACACGCATATGCTGGCCGAAGAGAGAGCTACGCAGAGGCGCTCCAGAGAAAAATCTGATTTGTGTCATCGTAAACATTATGTCAAGTAGAATGGCGAAAATTTGCCGAATGTAACAGACTCAAACATTTTGGTAAAGGTTTTAAATTTCCTACTTAAAATTAGACACTCAGCCGCAAGAACGATCCCCAGATTCCTAACATGACCTGAACCTAGCCCCTAGTCTTAAGTTTATTCATGGATCTATACGCACGCCTTTTCAAATAGTGGATCCTCCTTGGTTCTGAAACTATTTAAAGTGAACAGGCAACATTGCAAGCCCTGACAATATGGACAATTTAAACCTTATGATGATGGGCGTTCATGCAGTCAGTTTTGCAAGAAAGATGTATGACAGTAGAAGAACTACACAGAAATCCCAACATTTTAGTAGAACTAACCACTGCCATCGTACTGTAGGCGCAGCGCTTGCTTTTGGTAGATTTATGTAATGAAAATCTTGCAGCGGTATTGAACATCCTTGAACATATGTAGATGCGGATACATATTAGGAAAGACATTCCCCTTTGAGTACAATTGAGCATATCTATCCAAAACTGTGATCCAACTGGAATGTATCAAGCGTATGCTGAATTTGAACATAAATCAAAAACCTGATCATTACTCGCATTTAGGTTATTTCTGCCGTTAACATACAGAAGTTGTGTGTAATACAATATTACATGACAAAATAGAGACCTATGAAGATCGTTTCATTGCATAAAGTCCGCGAATTCAGATCTGTGAAATAAGCTGTTAGAACAAAAAGTTATAATTGGCTTAAAGGCTACCCCGAATGCTCGTCACTTTGTGGCCCTTATCATCAAAGAGCCCAACAAGCCAATTTGATTGTATAGTGCTACTATTTATTTCTCTACTTCTTGTACTGGCTATTGCCAAAGCACTCTGGTCCACTCTTAAGTCTTATAAGATGTTGATTACTGAGAATCCACGAAGTTCTGAAGAAGATGAAGCCAAACAATTGTACTCATCAGATTACACCTTGGTAAACTGGGTTCCATTAGAAGGTTCGGCTACCGAGTCCTCAGATATGCGAGAAGAAATACTTGCTCTTTTAAAATTTTCTTCATTTCATACCTAACGCGTCCAGTGTTTCAAAGTCACCAGGAACATTTGACCAAAAGGATAGCAATTAGCAGATAACTATATTTCCGATGGCGGTGGATGAAGGAGTATTTACAGAATTCGACTGGGAAGCCCAAGCGGTTCACCTTCAGTAAGGCGTTAGAGAAAGGCTATAGATTTTAAAGAAAGATTAGAAAAACTTATACGAAAGAAAGATAAGAATGCACCAGGGCATCAACCTCACTGGAAGGAAAATGTTAGAGCACAGTTGAGTGGTGAATAGATTCTGCAATAATTTATCTATTTTATTTTCTTGTATGAATTTGATCTCCTCTAACTGTTGGAAAGAGTGCTGACATTTTTTAATTGAAGTCAGACAATTAATAGTTGTTGGCTGGGCTTTCGGGTTGAGGGCGTAAACATTTATTCAAAGCATCCATCGCCTCCATTAACAAAGTCTCTGAATGACGTCTGCGAAATTGTCCCTTGATTGACTACTCCTACATCCATCTGGCCTAATCTTAATTTCTTCATTCGGTGAACTAAAATCGAAGCTACACTGAAACCTGGTGCAGTAATTTGATTCTTTTCCTCTGGAAATCTTTTGGTAAATTAAAATGTGCAACACTTGAGAAAGCCCCAACTATCCACACGCTCCCGAAATTTATCTGATAGGTCTTTTTTTTCAATTTTACAGATGGCGGAACTCTCCCATAGTGTTGTGTCCCCAACTTCCTTTCGAGTTGAATATAAACGAAATGGTAATGGTCCTGTTATGTTTCAACGACACGTTAAATTCCAGGTATAATTTACGTCAAATAAAATCATAAAAAAAACATTTCTAAAGAAAAAAACAATCCAATTTCAGGTTGATATAAGTGCCATATGTAAGCAAGGTGATATTGCTGATATGTTATTTGCTTTAACGTTTACACTATTATCGGGTAAGTGATTTATCATTTAAGTTTTCATTCAACAAATTAGAAAAATTAAAGAACGTGTTTCAGGTAACATTCGACGTTTTCGACGAATTTGTGAACACATCCAATCGCAAGTGTGCTCAAAACGATTTCCCGGCCCAAGTAGTCCACCAAATATTCCAACAGTTACACAAGCTGTATCGGAAAGTTCCTCATGCGGTTCTGTGTCCAGCGAACGATTGTGTTTTAAAAGACAAGTTAGTTACTTAAAATAAATATTTATTTTTTGAAATATAATAAATTTAGTTTGATATTTTATGGTTTGATAGATTGAAAACGAACTAGAAAGTGATAATATTTTCACATATAAATCTGGAAATGGTAGACGTGCATCGACTACGAATAATAATAATGCCAATCCGGATATTCCTGGTAGTCCAATTGCTGTGAGATCAAAGTAAGTTTATTAAAATTTGGTTTTAGTTTTGCTATGACCGATGATGTCGGTAATGTCACATTCAGCACATGAAATTGATGGAATATTATGGCTAGTGTCAGTTCTCTAGCAGTGGCACTTTGCTCGAACAGTCACTTTTGTAGATGTGTAGATTTGTAATTTATCGATATCTTTTATTTATCAAGATTTGAAAGAAATGAATGTAACTTTTCTCAAACTAGCGTCGTTTTCCGAGAAAAGTCACTTATCTAGAACTGCCAACTCTTCAACATGTTATTCTGAATATTAAATTTAAGAAATATTTTGGTTTTAGATTTGTTTGCCTTTTTTTTTTAGAGAAATAGTTTTAATCTAATAATGTAAAAATGTCACGTCAAACTAAAATATTTTAATTGCATTTCCCATGTTTCGATTGACTTCCAGTTCTGAATCTGCTGAACATGACCGAAATCGCGATCATCAAACCGAACAGCGTCAGGCGACAACAATGTCCGGTAGTGCAATAGCATGAGAATTATTTCTCTGATTTAGTTCACTTTTTGAATTATTATTTTGGAAAACAAATAAACAAGACAACAATAGTATCAACAACAATACAAATGACATCAGCGATAAGAATTTTATCATTCACAATGACAGGATTAGTAGTAACAATAGTAGAAGATCAAGAAAACGGACGCGAATACATGACAGTAATTTGGTGCATTCAAAACAATCGCGTAAATTCGCTGGACGCCGTCATTTCATCGCTAACGAAATGGATGTATTGTCAGAGGATGGGAGTGATTATAGTACTCCATCGGATATTATAATACCACAAACGGATATCACAGCAACAATAAATCAAAGTAATTATACAGCTCGTATAAATACAGCACATTGTCGTCGCAAAAAGCATCAACAGCAACAGAAACAAATGCATCATCAGTTGCAGCTACAGCAAACAAATAACCTAGTACTAAATGCTTCCATTGGCTTTGTGCGTTTTTATTATTTCTATCTCCTTCTAATAATATCTGTAACTATTGTAATTATAATAATTATGATTGCCGCCAATTTTAAAAGTATTAGTAGCATTTTTTATACGCCCACCACTATGACCACTCCCACTATGAATACACTTAGATGCACTCAGACGATTTCTACTACTACTTCTATTACTGCTACTACCACCACCACAACCAGTCCTAATCATGATAGCTGCTCTAGCTTAAAAACATCAGCCAACGATGGCAGCTATAACGAACTTTTACTACGTTTATAGAAAAGTCCAAGGAAAAAAGTATTAAAAAATAAAAATTAATTATATTAAAATATTCGTAGATGACAGGGTGTCTCGAAGGTGTTGGTGCTTCTTGCTTGAAGAATGCCCCTAAAATATTTATTTAGAAGGCCTTACATTAAAGTTCAATTCGAATGCTAAAATATTGTGTGTCCCTCATCCCTTACCTTATATTATTTTTGTACAGCGATATAAAAAATAGGAACAACATTCAGTTGAATTTTCGAAATTTCTCCCGCTTTTTACCGATCCTTCACCTCCGAGTTACCCTGTAAAATTTCAAACTTATCCATTACCTAATCCTAATAAAATAAAGCGCTATCTGGTGGCGAATATATTTTGTATACCTTCTTATCTTTTTTGCATTGAGCTAGCTTTACAGAGGAAAATTTTGAGAAAAAAAATTTGCAGGACGATCATACAAGATGCAAAAAAAATCCATTTAATTTTTTTACCAAAAAAAAAAAAAAAATTAAAATTATATTTGTAATTTATTCATAACTACCAACACATGCATAAAATTTAAAAGAAAAACAAAGAAAGTTACATGCCTACACAAAAAAAAAAAAGATACCAAAGAAAATAAAAGAAAAAACTAAAAAAATATAAAAAATTGAAATTGTTAGCTTTTTTGAATAAGATTGTAAAATATTAAAATAAAAAAATATGAAACATAAATTATACTTATAAAAAAAAAAATTATTGTCCTACCATATAATAAATTATAAATATACATAATTAATATACAAAATATCACAACACACACAAAATAAAATTTGGAGATAAACGACACCATCTATGAACGTAGTAACTTGTTCACAATCCTTTTATATATATTTTGATTCCTTACTTTATTTATTTTTCTTAATTTTTAGTATAAATATGAAAATTAAAAAAAAAATTGAATTTGAATGAAAAAGGAAAAGAAGGAAAAACCTTATTTTAAAAGATATTTTCGAGTATGCTCACCGACGGACTTGTATAATGTATAATGTATATGATATTAATAATGAAGCATTAATCACATTTAAACAATTAAATGAAAAAATATAAATATAAATAAATTATAATTTACGTATTATTTTATTTATATTTTTATTTTTAATAGGTTATATTTGACAATATAAAATTTTAAGTGAGAAAAAAAACAAATTATTTATATTTTTTGTTTGGTTTTGTGCTAATTGTTATATATATACATAATTAAAAAACAAATATATATTTTAAGCTTTTTTCAAATCACACTCGTTTTGCAATGCAGTTTCTTGAGTTTTTATTTCTTAAAAGCTTTACTTTGGGTCATTAAGTTTCACTAAAATTTCACTGCTGCAAATATACGAATAAGTAAAAAATCATCTGCAAAACGGTTATCAGAGTACGATAGCTATTGGTGATTTTAGGACTTCTTGAACTAAGTCATGTATAAGGTAGGTACTAATATAATCTGACTTAAATTGAAAATCACTCAATTATGTCCTTCGCAAATAGTAATACATACATGCAACGAGTGGCTGCTCTGTATAGGCTGTTAGCGCCACAATATTTATTTATGTTTTATCATATTTTTTTCTTAAAAATTCTATAAAAAAAAGTATTTATTCAATTAGCATTTAATACCTCTTCATCTTGTGGTAGTATGTTTACATTATTTTTGTAATCTTCTCACGACATAAAGAAAGCTAAGCTAATTGGGATGGGTTCAACAGTTTCTTTAGGAGCTTAAACAATCCGTTCTGCTTGCTCAATAGGTACTATAATAGGATAGTAAGAATTTTTGTTATTTGGAAGAAAACTTAAGAATTGTGTCTTATTATCCATACCAATCCTTTAGCTCTTAAGATAAGGTCAATCTACTTGTGACATACTTCGTAGTCAATCACTTCCAGATTCCGCATCAGTTCGAATACCCCTCGGCACAAATGAGAAGCAACGTTCATATGACAGAAACTGAGCTGGTTCATATGACAGAAAGTTAAATAATCTGGTACCATCATTTTGCCAACATTTGGCTACTAAAATTGCGATAAAGATATCTCGGGAGTTATGGATCGTTAGTAGGGTCCGTTGATGACTCTAGCCGCTCTCTATGCAACTCCTTTCAACTTTTTTATCATTCGTCAAATAAGTTCCTGTAAACTATAATTAGACATTCATCGCCAATGATACATTTACATCCCCCTAATAGTTTTTGAGAATGTTCTAGGACCAGCGGGACTCTCATCGATAAGATTGAAAATGTAAGAATGCTGACTAGACATTAAAGTGATGGACCTTGGGACTCCCAAGCTCAGTATGCAACCATTGCGCAATGCCAATCCAAGATCGATTGAGAACATTTATTCTTTGTTTTATCTTAGCACTGGTAATATTGGCAAAGTTAAATATAAATGCCTAAATTCTTTTAATACTTCAAAATTGTATCTACGAGTATCATTATATTTAATTTGTTTTCTCTATCCCAAATCTCGTTTTTGTTTGCTTTTGAACACAAAGGCTTTGGTATATGAATTTCTGGCCTTGTAACGATACGAGTATGTAGGTCTAACCTTGATTAGATTGGGTGGACAGAATCAATAGTCTGTCCACTTTAAAGGGATATATTCTGCCTGATAGAAAAGATCATGATGTCTTCACAACGTCTGCGTCAAATGTTACTCCATGACGTTTCCTCCTCCTTTCCCTCCATCTTTTGAATTTCGCATTTCTTGCGCCTTTTTCTTCTTTTTACTGAACGCACTGTAGATATAATGGAAGTATGTATTGTAGCTTTCACGAGTTGTTCTCATACTTTCTTATGGTGATGCTACTCGTATACACCATTTGCTACTATTTTGATGATAGATTTTCGATGTTTTCAGGACGTCTGGAGAGTTCAGAAAGCAATTGGCAAGGCTTCTGTCGGTCTCCTCCGACTATAGCTTTTAGACGAGGTACACATTTTAAAGTTAAGCGGCCCTTTAAAATGAGTGTAAACATTCTAAATGCACATTCAAAGATAGTTATCAAAATTCTCAATATTTTTACTTTCATGAATATTTCTGAACTCGATATTGTGATCAATTCTGAAATTACTAGAATAGAGGTCTGTCCGTCTCTCGGTCTGTCTGTCAATCTATATTTCCTGATTTTCTTTAAACTTTATATCTGGGGTATTAAAAAAATCAACTTTCTCGAAAACGGCTTCAACGATTTTGTTTAAATTTAATATATATATATATATATATATAAATAGATGGCTAATAGATGGATCACCAAGTTTTTGGAAAAGTCGTATACCGGTAATTTACTTATTATTAAATTATTTTTTGGAAAATTGCTTATTTCTCGGATTTTGGTGAAAATCGACATCTTAGCGATATTTAACATATCCAAGGACATGTACCAAGTTTTGAAAAATTCTAAAAATAATTTCAATTTTTTAGATTTTTTAACGGATTTATAAAAAAAAAATATTTCACTAAATTTAAAATCTGATCGATCTGTCCAACAGCATATTGGTGCAAGTAAGCGCGATCCTGTCATGTACTTTTTTAATTTAGGATGAAACTTCACCCAAACAACCCAAAAAATACATTGAAAGTTAGTGTCACTGCAGACTCTATATACTCTATACAATTATGTTAATTATAACGCTAAATAAATATAACCATCAATTGCACAATACATTAAATAGTCAAACACCGATTACTAAGTTAATAATCTATGACTGAATACTATTTTCAGGGGACTTTGATATTTCTCTTTGGCAAGTATTACATTTTTTAAGATGGAGTACACATTAACGAAATAATATTTTACTCATTCATGTTAAACCAATGTAGAATACAAATTTATTGTTTATTTTCAATACTTTGGCGTATTCGTAATACATATTTTATTATTTGATGTGATTTATACATTCTTTGAAGTGATGTGATTTTAATGGCATAGAAAATAATGAAACACTAATGTTATTAAAATTTTACAATCAACCTGTACGACTGAAGTCTTTTTACCCCAAGGCTTTGCTGTGGTAAAAATATGTACTACTAAAATTATTTATTACATACGCTATTGGACTATTTTAAGAAAGTGTGAATCTATAAATATAAATTCCTTTCCTCTTCGAATAATTGGTCAAAATAATATCGCGAATAAATATCTCGGTAATTGAACATTTTGGGAGATCACATACTAGAGCACTTAAATTTAAATTCAGTCATTGATTACCATGAATTAGCAGGAAACAAGGTGCCTGAAATAATAAAAAAAACACATAAATTTGCACATGGATCTTTTTATAGAATCTAGACAACAGGTTGCATTTTCGACATTTTGTGTTTTTAGAAGTCTCGAAATTTTCGAGTTGATATACTCGTACATGCGCTCAAAAGCTCTTTGGCATTAATATGAGACGGCGAAGCACGATTTAGGATACTTGTGAGCAACAATCATCATATTATTTTGATGAGAGAAAAAAAAAACCTCATGTCTACGATTCTTTTAAATATGTTTGGCACTTACACAATGTGTCTGAGAATTGCTGTCTTAGGTTTCTTTAATCATAGCATATCAGGTAAATGGCCTCCACGACTTTACTGGCACATACGCACTCTTTTGTCGAAATTACCTATGACCGTTTTGTATAAATGTGGCTGAATTTCGTTGACACAGCGCTCAATTTGATCCTTCAAGGCGTGGGTGGTCATGGGCTTGTTGGCATAAACTTCAGACTTAAAAAAAACCCCAAAGAAAAAAGTCCAACGGCGTTAAATTGCCAATTCGAGTAGTGGGTAGCGAGTCAAGTTTCTGTCATAGACAATCACACAACGCCGGTAGCACTCCGAGTGATCAGATCTGTTTGATAATATCAGCTACTTTCCAAGCATGAATAGAGGCATGTTTGTAAATGCAAGTGAGTATTTTGTTGTTTTCCTAAGGTGATACTGATATATCGTCAGACGTGATGATGCTGTGGGCGGCCGAGGTGCCGTAGTAACGTCATCGCTTGTCACGCTGCAGGTTCACGGTTCAAATCCTGATGTCAAGAATCATTAATTTATTTCGAATGAAATAAATAAAAAAGTCGATCAATTGCGAAAGTTTATGTCAATTCTACTGGGAAGGCATAACACTGGCAGTAGGGTAGTTATATGGCAGAAAGTGCAACGTGATCCTAATGATGGAAAAAAGTACTATGAATCATGCATTACTCATAAACTTCTTGAGAGGCTCATCTACTACCGGATAGAGGCTGAAGAACAGAACTGCGTCGACCAAGTACTATCCCTAACTACCAATATCAAGAACGGGTACCGAAACATACACATCAGCAGTCTTCGAACATCTTTCTGCTGCATACGATACCGTATAGCGAACTGGAGTCATCTTTAAACTGCTCATACCCTGCAAAATGATAGCAAATCTAATAAACAATTCCAAGTATCTATATGATGTGGGAAGTAAACTTAAAAAGCTAAACATCGGTCTTCTATAAGGGTCAGTACTGTCACCCCTGTTGTTTAATCTCTATATGTATATTTAAATATGCAGATGAGAAATAGGAGACTAAAAATCAATCTAAGCAAAACCAAGGCAGCTTGTTTTCATCTTCACAATAACCTAACTAATATAACCCTTCAAGTCGTTTAATAATACCACACGTACCAGAAATACCTGGGAATTACACTCGATCGTATATTAATATATTAAAACCATTTGCAGAACACATGTGCGAAGATGAGAACAAGAAATAATCTCCTCCAAGAACTTGCGACAACAACATGGGGTGCCTCACCCACAACGCTTCGAATAGCTGCATTAGGTCTGGTATTTCCAACCGCGGAGTATGGCGCACCAATATGGACCAATAGTATATGCACATACCAAAAAAGCGACAGCCAGATTAATACAACTTTGCGTTTAATATCCGGGACCATTAAATCAACTCCTACTATAGGGCACTACCTCGTAATATGAGACGCTCTCGCTGATTAGTCAGTAAGAACAAATACGCGCAAATCCATAACACCAAGGCTTAGATAACTGTCTTAATCGACGTTCGCGGCTCAAATCAGAAAAGCCTCCAATGAAGAGGAATGGATGAATGGAAGAGACAGTGGAGAAGTTTTAAGAGTATACCACCAAATAATATCGTAATTGAAGACCCAACTGTTCCTGTTCCGGGTCAGAATCTCACACGCTATCTACGAACTAGGCTGGATCATGTGTGCGCCTACAGGTGGGGCAAAAATTCTTCGAGCGTTTGTGACTGCGGTGTCCCAAGGCAGACAATATAACATATCACATCGAACTACCTGCGAAGACTATTTAAAGGAATTACTACCGACATCCGCACCCTTATACTCGACGCTGTTAATTGATTAAAAAAGTTAGACTTTAAAATATGATAAATGTATTTAAGAATTGTATTTCTCATAACCAAAGTGCAATAAGTACAGTATATCTATTATATGTTACATGTACTACACGCCAAATAAATAAAAAATGGTTAAACATCGAACTCAAGGCGATGATAGCGAAATTTAAAGTGGAATATGATGACCCTCTCTAAGTTATCTCTAAGAAATGGAGGCAGAGTTGTAGGACAGGTTCAGCCTTATCAGCTACGAAAGGAAATGATTTCAGAAAATTCATCAGCCGCTCTAGCACAATGGACTGGGAAATTACGATTTCGTTTCGAATTGTGACCCTCTACAGATCTCAGATATGAAGTTTGAAAACGGCCATACGACATACATGTGTGATGTGATTGTGTTGTAATCTCCCCAGAAAGTATACAGGGTGCCTCATGTAAAGAGGTCAACGATTCGGCGATCGAATCCTTAAATATTAAATATTATTTTGTTGATGAAAGGTAAAAATGTTGTATGCGTTCTTAGAAAAATTTTCAAGGAATGCAAATGCATTATTAGAAAAAAAAAAGTTTTAGACGAAATTTCAAGAAAATGGCTATTGAGCAAAGAAAAAGCTCGATTTGTTTTTTTGTTTCAGACTTTGAGAAGTGAAACTTTGATGTGAAAATGATATTAAAGGTCATTAGTCAAATCTGGCCAAAGCTGAATCAAAAACGCTCTAGGAGGCTGATCGCGGTAAAAATAACTCATATCAGCAAAGCATAAGGCGTCATTACAGGACACTGTCTCATTGGTAAGCCGCGAAACGACTTCTGTGCGAGCTGTAGGGACGGGGAAGAAGATACAAAGCTTATCCAGCCTGTTTGACCTTTTGTTTACGACTATCACGGTGGGGTGATAAATAGTACTGAAGAATTCTAATATCCTAGCCTGTGGTGCAGTGAAGAAATAAAGATTTTTTTCCAAAACTTTGTTCGCTATGTCGAGATGTGAATACAATATAACAAGGCGTTAGGGATATCTGAAGTTGAAAATATTATTTAATTATGGTCGAAATTTGAGTTTAAAATGCAATTTGTTAAAAACCAAAATGTAGCCCTTTTGAATCCAAAATATTTTCCTTTTCTAATTAGCCTAGCCTAGATATAGAAAATATTATTAGCATCAATGCTCTTAAGGATTATTCCTCATAATATAGAAGTAATTTGTTATTGTAACGCAGTAGCTTACAAAATTCTGAATCGATTTCCATTAAATTTCTTTTATAGTTTAGAAAATTTCTCAAGAAATATTTACAGACTACAAAGCATCTTGTTTCATGTTGTCGAAGCTGAGTAGTTTTCGTGATATCTGTTCAGTTTACCAAATTTACCGAAACGAAATAACTTTATTTTCTTATTTAAAGTACATGACAATAAACATTATACTAGAGTTGAGATATCTCAGTTCACTGATCTAGAAAAACTAATGATTTGCATTCATTTAGTACATCCGTAGGTAAGTCAGTGCATGGGATTATGTGTGTTTTTAGTACTATATTCAGGAGATTTACATATCTTTTATATGGCGAAAATGGGGGGACAACATTTTTTTCTCTTGCTGAATAACAACATTTGTTTTTGAAACGTCACAAGAAACATGCCAAAGCCCACATCTATGAGTGAGAATTGTCATCACATTTAGAGAGCGGGCGAATCTGTTCTGAGGAACTAATATTTACATGTATAAAAGAAGATAAAGAAATGCATTCAACTTGTGCACTCCTAATTATACAAATTGAATATGTCATAGATTCCAGCAGCACAGATATAAAAAACTCGACAAAAGAGAACTTTCCTCCTCAGACTGCTGATGAAAGGCGATAAAAAGAAGTTGTTGCATATCTAAACCCCAAACAGAGATACTCATTCAACGTGCTCAAAAATGCATGAACTCATGCAATTAATGAATTAAAACCCTCCCCTATTCAGCCCTCTTCCCATCCCTTTATTTTTATTAAATTTCAAGTTACCACTTCATTCATTCTAGAAATAAAAAACCACATAAACTATGTCAACATATTCATACCACACAGCAATCCCACTCTTAGGGATTCCACAATAAAAATGGATTAAAAGGATATCTCATGCATTAAAAAATATCCTTATGCACGTACGACACCGAACATCCACTTGATCTCCTAAGGATTACTATTACTACTGCTACTGCTTTAGCATGCCCAGAATCACTTGAAATTCCTTAAAAAGAAAAGGGAAAAGTTTGGGATCTCAGCGACATCTCCACGTTGCTAGACTAACCATTTGAAAGCTCAAATAAAAATAAAAAAAATATAATAACATCCTTTTCCACGCATGTCCCGACATAGCGCATCAGATCGAAAGTACACAAAAAAAAAAAAACAATAAAAACAAAAATATTTCGCCGAAAAAGCTGCACAGAACTTCAACACAACACACTTTTCTAAGTCAAACTAAACCGTAGGAGAATTTCTGCATTTTCAGTCCGCAGCGGGTGTGCATTTCAAAAACATCTCCCACTAAAATTATACGCCTTCGGTGTGTGTGCTTCGTGTGTGATTCTTTTTTTTATTTTTTTGGTCGCGGGTTCTCTCTTTTTGTCTCTCTGTCTCTCGCTGTCCTCCTGTGGGTGGTCAATAGTGTCTAGTTTGAAAAAAAAAAAAAATTTCCCTCTGTGTCCTTCTGTGTTAAAACAAAAAAAAAAAAAATCAAAAATTTCTTTAAATTTTGAAAAAATCAAAGAAAAAAGTGTTGCCACCTCATTTCAATGTTAAGGGTACTAGACCAGCAAAATAATACAAAAGAAATATGCAAACCAACCCTGCAGAATGATTTAAATAGAAAATTCAGTTAGAAAAAAAAAAGTGTAATCAAAGTTTGCAAGGTAGTATTCATTTAGTGTGTCAACTATAAAAGGGAACAAAAAAAAAAAGGATGCGGCGGTAGGATATACGACATTTAACCCCCACTATCATCAGTCTTACAACAGCAACAACAACAGCAACGACGGTAACGACTGCACTACTAGAGTGAAAGTAGGCAAAAGGAAACGGAAAAGAGAACTCCAACTGAAAAGGACGAGAATTGGCGAGTGTGTGTAAAAAAAAAAATAGCCCAAAGGATTTAAATAGCGAACGAGTTTCTGCCAATTAGGTAATAATATTGAGTTGAATTGAGTTTTTTTTTTATCTTTAACCGTGTGTGAATGTTGGCAGTAATTTTTTAATAGCCACAAGGATATAATAGTCTTTTTGTGTCCCTTTTGTATTCTGAGCTGATGAAAATTACAGGTAAAACAAAAGCGATTAAGAAATTAGTACGCAAGGTACAATTATTAAAATTGCAACATTTTCGGGTTACACAGCAGCGCAGTATATCTGTGTGAATATGTGTGTGTGGGGATGGAGGTTCTTTCTGCGAAAAAAGTGTGTGCAGTGAGTGGTGGTGGATGTGTTAGATGCCAAAATGCGATATAAATAAACTTTTCTTAGCCCCTATTGTAAGTGGCTTAGCGTATAGCCGCTGAATATTTGGTTTCTTGTTAGTTTTTTTTTTTTTTTTGTCATGTTAAATTCGACCCATGGCATTGTGAATTTATTGTCTTGTTTCCTTTCCCTCTTTTTTTGCAACTTTTTTGTCAACATCGGACATTTTAATAAAAGAAAAAAAAAAAGAAGCTTTTCACTGGGTCGTTGCTTAGCGTGTTGTGTGTTGCACCTTTCAGTGCACCTATTTAAAGGAGCCGGGAAACACCCCTAAATATGTATTGGTGCAGTTCTCTGCACTCTCACCATACACGTATACATACATATGTATGTGGATATCTGTGGGATAGAAAAAAAAAATAAAATAAAAACTCACAGAAACATTCCGAGCCAAAGTACTTGGATAAACAAGTGTAATTATGAAGTAAGAAGAAAAGCAAAAAAAAAAAAAAAAAATAACGAAATGAAATTAAAGAAAATAAAATCTAGAACGAGACCATTGGGACAACCTTTGCAGAAAGTGTGCACTTCTGCAAGAATGTGTTCAAAGTGTATATGTGTGTTTTTTGTATATCTATCTGGTCCATACTGCAACCCTAGCAAAAAACTTGAACAAAAAAGAGGGGTGTAAGGAAGAAAAACAACTCTGAAAATAGGGAGTAGAGGGGAACAAAAAAAAAATAATATATTTTGCTACTAATGACCTCATGAAAAAAATTCGGACAAGTTAAATAGCTTATTATTTTGCTCTTGATTACGAGTTTCATATACGACGAGTGTCATTATTGTTGTTTCTTTTGCTTCTCATTTGGAAATGGGGATCGGAAGGGAAAATAATATTAAACGATAAAAGTAAAGCAACAACAATAATTGGATTAATATTTGTTTTGAAATTTTCTTGGATAGTTTTACAAAAAAAAAAAAAAAATCTATTGATTGAAGGAAATGACATTTGCGGTCACTCTGCAACACTGTTGTTGAAGTAGATAGTTGCGAAAAAGGAAAACAAATTGATTTATAAGAAAATTGTGCAGCAGTCGCCTTAAAACATAAATTTGTTGATTTTTCATAATCTATAGTTTCAATTTAAAAAAAGGATTAAAAAACTCGAAACAACTGTCATAGTACTGTTGTCCAAGCTTATCAGTAACAAAACTATTATATACTTAAAATTTGAAATACATGTATGTGATGTATATTTACTGATTCCTACAGAATCGAAGTAAAACTCTTGCCAAAAACAAATTGCAATACTAGACATGTCAAAGGATAACATACAGTGACAGTTAATGACAGTAATGACTGTCAAATGATATAATGAAAGGGAAATAGAGTTTTGAATAAAATCGATCTTAAAACCGATAGGAGAATTTTCTAATACTTTCAAAATTCTTTCATTTCCTGAAATTGTTTACCTACGCTTCTATGGTATTTCTTATATAAATGGGAATCCTTTAAGTTTACGTAGGTATCTTTTACTAATATTTTCACATTCCTGGAAAATTTTAACATCGATCTTTAAATGGCACCCCACAAAACAAAAGTTCAACGGCGTCAAATCGTAGCTCTGCGGAGGCCAAGTAACATTAACAAAACAGCTGATTTCACGATTATTGAACATAGTGCGCCATCTTGCTGGAACCATAAATCATCCAAGTTAATTTCTTGTCAAAATTAACTAGGATGATTTATGGTTGATTTATTTTTACAAAATCGACCTCAATCTCGAGCTGCTCTAAATCCCAAGCAGAGAAGCATTAACGAGGCGAGTGGTCGTTTTGCTTCAATTCCTGAGTCAGTTGAACCTTATAAGGGAATAATCCGAGGTCTTATGCATAATTCTCATCAGGCTGATGTTCAGTTGCTGAAAGCTGTGGCGAGTTGAAATTCTCGGGTTTAGGTTCACACTTTCGGCAACAGCAGCAATATTCTCGCATACGACAAACATGAGGATAACTTGTATTATGAATAAGCATACCAATCTCACGAACTTTCGTCATAAACTTGCGTACAGCAAGTTTACTGTTTCAACAACATAGCACTCACTTTGGAAATAAGTTTTTAATATTTCCCACCTTTCAAGCGTAAATCGATTTATTTCGTACCGCGGAGATATGATACTGAGTTTCTGTCACTTTTTTGAGCTCGAAAGAGTTGTCAGTGTCAAAATCCAAGTCAAAATCATGTTACACCTCAAAAAGTATGGTCTAGCTCATAATACTCTGCGAACAGTGCATTTTTGTGGATGCATAACTTTTAAATGACTGGCCTTTTTGGGTTTTTACTGCCACAGGTGCAACAATATTGGCGATTAGCGAATACATTAAGTTTAAAATGAGCTTCATAGCTTAATGTGAGTTTTTTTTTTCTTTTGTGAAAATAAAATTTATTCATTCTGAATAGATTCAAATTTACGACCTCGCATTTGCGTAAATTTAAGCTCTGGCTTTATGTGAACCCACCTTTGAAACGCTTTGTGTAATTCGGGAGTATAGCAGGTGAATTACAATAAAATAAAACTTAATCGACTTTTCGTGCTTAAGTAGAATATTTCTACGAAATATTCACCTAAAATTTGCGCGCTGAGTAAATACACGCTTTTTACGCCGTTTACTAATTTCGCTTGATTTTAAGGGAAAACCATCAGTATTTTGTAATCGCAAATGAATACAAATTTGCGTAATAAATTTTCACGATATTTTTGCATTAATGAACTGTATGGCACTCCATGATTAATTAGCCATATCTTTAGATGAGATTTATCCAAGGGTGGGAAGTTATTTTAGGTCCAGTTTTACTCGTATTTTAGGTCCAGTTTTACACCCCCTAAAAACGGAGCTCTGAAATCCTCCAGCTTGTATATTCTAATGAAGAGGACCAAATCGGTCTTAGCAGGGTTAACACATAGCCCGCAACTGTCAGTCCAGATTTTTTGTAAGATGCAGTGCAGACAACTAGGCGTATTTGCTGGAGCTTGAGATGGAAGAGGATAGATTTGATTTGTTTCTGCTCAGCTTTTTGAAAGTTCTCTTGCTCATTTTGCAAGCTTCCCAGTACACTCCAAGTTTACTTCTCATGCATGAAAATCTAATTACCGTTCTCCTTTGATCGTGCAGTTCCCCGTTCCACCATATATGATGATGCCGCCCCCCTTCAATTGTGACTATTTCATGAGCTCGATCAGGTCTACGTTCGGTGAGTCTTAGGAAAAGTAACAGGATGACAGTAGAATACTTCACTTTACAAAGCTGTGAAATAGAGAAAAGACGATTTTTATTAGCAACAATGCACTTTCGACACTTACCTTTCGTACTACCGAATACCTTGAAGCTATGCCCCATCCCTTCACCATGTTATTGATTATCAATGATTCCTGGATGAGAGCAATGTCTGCTCCCCCCAGAGGCCGCCAAACCGTGATGGATGTTTGTTTGTAGCAGCTTCATCCTTCTTTATTTTATCAGACGGTACGGTAAACTTAACACGATAAAAACCACATTGGACTTGCCCATCGCGTTCATTCAGAACCGCCACTGTCTTCTGGTCTCTCCCAATAAACAGCAGTGGCCCTTTGCTGGCCTGCTTTTCGGTGTTGTACACCTTCCAGTTGGTAGTTTAGAGTTTGGTGTTCTGCCTCGTAATTCGTTCAAGAATTTTGGGAGGTTCTTCAATCGGCTCTCGAGTCCAATGGTCAATTTCGGAATCTCCGCGACTGGAAGGACCCTTAATTTGGATCCTTCCCAAGTCCCACTGAGACTACTACTTATAGCAGTGAGTTTGGCAATTGAAGATTGATCCAAACATATTACATGGTAGTGATCATTTCTAAAGCCTGCCGATGTAAAGTTGTGTATTATCGGGGGATCAACCCAAAGACCCCAGTAGAGAGCATCCATCATCTCAATATGAAATCTTTCGTGCTGATCTGGTGAAAATTTACCTTCGTCATGACCGTCGTTGTACACGACCATTTCCAGGTAACTGGAAACAGCGTCTTTATAGGTCCCCGTGAATCGAGGCTCTACAGTAGCTGTTGTTAGTTTGCCCGACCGGTCGTTCTTAACTGGACCCACTGCAACCCCATCTGGTACAACAACTGGTGTCGTCCGTGGTGTGGTCCCGCTGGTATCAACATCGACGGCTCTTCTTTTATAGGAGTCGCTTGCGCGCTTAGAGTGCCTCAACTTCCTCTTGCCTCCCGGAGAGGCAGGTTAATCTTCGGGTGAAGAAAGGGAAGGTTGACTTGTGGCAGCGCCTATGATTCCTGTACGTTGGTGTACCTTCAGCTATTATCTTCCACGTATTTGCTGAGAGTGGAATGGGAGCAGGAGTCGCTGCGCCTACGACAAGATGAATCCCATGATCTGCATTAAGAACTGATCAAAACTAATCAAAAAGCGTTCACTAGTACAATCTACCAAAACACACGGTGTTACGTCCTACTGTCCCCACAAATACGTCAGGTAGAAATATTAAAAGCGTTTTAATGACACAAAACATGCGAAGGACTTGAGAGAATATGTGACGTAAACAAGTTTTATGTAGTAGACAAGTTTATTTATGGAAGTTGACTTCCATAAATCGTGACACCAGAGCGAACATCTATTGGAGCAAGAAGCAGGAAGATTTAGGTTAAAGAAAGTGAATGGGGCAGTCACGAGTTTATTTTTCGTTCCGCTATATTAGCTGTGCATTGAGCCATTAAGAGAGAACTTGGCAGGGAGGTAGAATTTAATATCGCCATAAACTACCAAAATATCAGAGAATTATTTCTTTAAAACATCGAAGCTTAGGTTAGGTACGACGGCTAATAAAACAGCCATAGCTGTCAGTTCGTATATTTCTACGAGGGCCTTAGCGCTACTATAAGAAGTTAGAGAAACCTAAAAAGTAGAAGAAAAAAGTATAAAGAGAACATATGTATGTATATATAAAGAAAAAAGATTAGAAAGATTTTTGTGAGATCAGTGGAGAGGCTAGGTGTGTCTACCATTTCGTGCAATTTTCCGAAGAAAGGGTTCCCAAGGATAGTTAAACGGTATCTACTTATGCAACGGAAAATATTCCTTCTCATCAGAGTTTTGAAACTTTTGCAGATGTATTGTCCATTTGTAAGTCGTCATACACATTCGAACTGCACATAGCCATTGTAACATTAGATTTGGCCCCTTTTTAGGTATTCGTGTGCACTCAGAGACCTTATCAAGTGGCGCCCAGTGTAGATTGAAAAATAGTCGTTCAAAATTACCTATTTGTGGTTTCTACATCTAGTTCAAGAGATTTAAAAGATTCCGAATCTGAAAAATTGAAAAGTTGTGATGACATTATTCACCTAAGTCTGATGAAAAGCAACCAATGGGCTTTTTCGTAAAATGCGTTAAAAATTTAAGAAAAATCCTTTTTATATGACATATATCAAAAATTTGAATGCTATGTCTTAACATATGTAAATCAAAAACAACTTGTACAACAATTTTGAATAAAATCGTCCGATCTATATCGGAGAAATGAGCAGTTCCACAAGTTCGCTAATAAGCAAGTACAGTTTTTCGAATATTCAGAGAAAGCGTGAGTACGCAGCCTTATTGCAAATATTCGCATTATCGCAAATATAAATTTGTATCAAAATCGTTGAAGCAGTTTTTAAGAAAATTGCAATTTTTTAAAATTGGCATTGTCAAAAGGCATCGTCTAACTCACCATTAATAAAGTGAGCTTTTCCTTGCGAAATCTTAAAGCAGATGTAATAAATATCTTTCTGTACAGAGATTTTTAAGAAATTTCATTCCAAAACTGTTATTACAACTTTATCTTAGCAGAAGTGGGCGTGGCTCCCAAAATTTGTAACCGAAGTTCACGGATCCTGATCAGTTGTTCACAATAAGAATAGCTTTGAAGAAGCAATACATGATTTTAATTAAAGTGGGCGTGACCATGTATAATGTAGTATAATGTATGGACAAATGAAATGCATTGAAAGTTAACTTCTGCATATCTTACCAAGTCAATATTTTTCAATTCCTAGCAAAAATATAGAAAAAAAACAAAATTTTTGAAAGTGCGTGTGCCTGTACTTGCCATGCTTCTGATTCTAGAGAGCTTGTACACCAAATTTAATGTTCCTAGTTCAGAATTTAAGGCCCAAAAAGTAGCGAAATAAGGACGGGCGGGCGGACATGGCTAGATCGACATATCTTTTGATGCAAATATACATATATACTTTTGGTTCTCTATCGTTATTATTTCTCTGTCGTACTATGCATCTGGGTATGCCAAACCTTGCATAATTATTATTGTGTTTAGATATTGATTTTAAATAACACCATTATATATATTTTTTGCTAAAAATCTTCGCCATTTGCCGTTCACAAAACCGAGTTGTCGAACCATTTGTGTTATCAATTTGAAGCTCCAAATTCACAAACCTTTAATATTTAAATTTCGACCGCCAGGGACCTTAGAGATGAATACAGTGGTGCTTAAGTTAGTCAAATACCTCAGTCGCTCACTCAGTAAGTTGATTAATCAGTGATGGATCAATGGGCTTCGACTTTTAATTTAATTAGGATTATGAGTACAGTAATCGTTTCTTTGGGGGCGCCATTTAATAATTAAAAACCTTCTGAACGTTTGATTATTACTATCCTTACGAGACAATAGTTTGGTAATATGTACGTCCGAACTGCACTAACTATTTCATTATTAGCTATTATAAATAAAGTTTTCCGTAGATTATACGACAAATAATCCCTAAAGCCTAAAACATAAAGCCAAAATATAATAATGTAGCCTAAATTGTCCACAGAATACATTCAATTTTAAATTCCTTATCCAATTAAATCAAAATGAAAGCGGAAGACTTGAAATGCTTAATTTATATTCCAATCTTCTCAGTTTGCAGATTATGGTTTGAAATTCTTCAATTTCATGTTTTATTTTTGTTTATTTGTTTGTCTCTCGATGCCACAATAAAGCAATTTTCTTTTCATTTTCCTGTTCTTTCATTTTCATGTTGTCAACTTGGAAACCTATTTCACTTTTTCCCTTTGGAATCGTTCAACCACCAACTGCGAGAGTATACAACACTAAAGTCTCCCACCGTCGCGTCGTCGGCATTCACAAGTTTTGTGTTTGTCCCTACTGTCTCTTTAGTTATTTTTATTTTACTGCTATAGGAATATTTTCTGCTCATTAAAGAAAAGGAAGGATCCCGTTCCAGTCATGGATAAAAACGAAGAGGATATCCACGTAACTTTCTGCATTAAGTTGATTCGTTAATGTTGTGCAGTTTTCACAGCTTCATTTGAGATGAAAAGAACAAAGTTTTTCCTTTGAGTAAGAGAGTTTTGTTTAAAAGTCTTTAAGAACACCTCGGGCTATCAGAAGTTTCTACTTCCCTTTCTGTATCAAAATGTCGATTAAAACAAAATACTTGTACATGTAGCATGCAAAAGGAATTAAAACAAAAATTTGCTGGTAAAATTGATTACATTCCCTACAACAACGAATCCTTTGATGAAGGGCAACAAAAGCCCAGGGATAAGCCCAAAAGGCAAAATCGATAATTGTGCCTAACCAATGCTGCTGCTGGCACACTTGCTATTTCAATGCCCGTTGTGTCGCTGATAGTCATTGTCGTCATTGTGTCGTTTTTGTCGCGCTGTGTTGTTATTGATGTTTCCGTTGGTGTGTTTTCTGTTTTACTTCTGCTTGTAGTTGTATTATTTTTATACCAAAAATCATTTGGATTTTTTTTCCGCATTTTGTGTTTGTGTTGATCTTTCTTTCATTTTAGGACATTTTCTTTGAAATTGTCGTGCTATGTGATGATTGAGAGCACCTAGCCGTCATGTGCATTTGAGAACCTTTTTAAGGCAGGCACCACAGGAATTCGTCCTTCTCTGTTTTATTTTTCGTAGTACATTCAATTTTGGCCTTCGTGTTGTTGACTGTGTTACATTGAGGTTACACCCTTCCCTTGGCAGCGTCAACACCAACAAAAAAAAAACCCAAAAGTATACATCATACTTACGTAAGTCGTATTGACTCATAACTCTATTACTGTTTTGAGTCTTAGGCCCCAGCGAGACCTGGGTGAGTAAATGTTGGCTTCTGTGTATTGTTCGGCACTGAAAATAACAACTCATCGTTGCGCCCATAGACGAGGATTTCCCAGTTGGGCAATAAAGCATTTGCAATGAAATGTTAATGTGGTCATCATCACCACGGCGCCCTATCAGTTTAATTAAAATTTTAAAAGCGTTACACTCAACCGCCAGGAGTTTTATTTGAACTTCCGTCATCGGTTACATCTCCAATCAATTTTTATCTGAGATTTCCCTTTTTTTGTTCGTTGCTCCCTTAAGAGACAGGGGCACGGTACAATGATTGATTGGAAAATTGAGTTGAAAGAAGTTTTCCCTCTTCGTATACCCTATTCTGTGGTAGAATACATGCTGAGCGCACTCACTTCTTAGCCTAGTTGCAGGGCTCTCTTGTGGTGGAGGTGTGTTATGTGTGTGTGGTTTCGTGAGGGCTTTAAATTATTTATAAAGTTTTCCTGCTCTGGTTAGAGCGTGGTAAAGGGCGTGGGGAAGGACATTCAGTTGTCAATAATTGAAATTGAAAATCTTAAAACCAAGCGATGAATAATGTTCTGTTGGCTTTCCTAAGGCGGTTTTATTTCATTGATATTGGTATTGGAAATTGTCTGCGTACCTTTTACTTCCAATTAGGGATCGTTTATGCCTTGCCATTTTGTGCGCCACACCTTCCGACTTGTTGAAGTGAAAGTTTGCCAAAATTGAGTGGCATTGTGTGTTTGAAATGTTGTGAAGAGAATTGGTTTTTTGAGGATTATTTAGGGCTTTAGGGGATTGTAAGAACATTTGAAGATAAAAATAAAAAAAAAACAAGATTAGACACTTAGCCGTCTTGAGGCGATTTCAATATAGGATTTATCATTCACTTAAAATGGATTCCCATTTCATTTGTGATGGATATAAAGGCAGACATATATATATATATTTTTTTTTTCGATTTTAGTAATTCCGAGAGAAGACGAAGGTTTTGTAGATCAAGGGCCTCTGAAGTGGGCTATTTAAATCAATTTTTGGAAATGTGCTTAGAAAATTTAACGTTCACCTTAAAGGGGTGAAGCACATTAGTAATCTTTAGAGACAAATTATGGTACGCAACGGTAATGATAGTTCCTTTAAAAGTGATAAAAATGAGGTCAGTTTTTAACAATTAAATGGCGCCCAATGTTGAGAGATAACTTAGAGAAGCGAAGTAACGTGTATTAGTTGATTTAAAACACCACCTTCTTCGAGCCAAGTATTCTTCTCGCAGCCCTAATTTAAGACAAACTTAACAGATAAGTGGGCGCGTTGAATTTATGTAATTGTATTTAACAACGCCGTCGATACTCTTTTTCAGGACACTGGCCTTTAAGTATTCCCTTATTAAAACTATAAAAATTCATTTATGCTAGACAAAAACGCTTAAAACCAGCTTAACTATCTTAACTATCTTATTCTAACTTACTGGCCCTATGCGGGCGCTCTAAGCTAAACTTAATCCTCATCTATGTCTTTCGACTTAATCTATCACTTATTAATATTTTATTTGAACAACAATTATGACTAAGAACATTTTTATTTTAAAAACTTAGTACCAGTACTATTTATTTTATCTTATATATACAACCTAAATGCTACCTTAAAATAAGTCTTAACCTAACTTAACTACATGCATAATCAAATATGCACTTTTTTTTTATTTTTATGAAGAGAGAGTATTTCTCTGAATTTTTTTAAATTTTGATTGGCATTTTATCCATTCTTAATAGGAGGAAAAAAAAAAAAAAAAAAAAAAAATATTGGGCAAAACGAATGCGTGTCTTTTTTGCTCGAGTAGATTTCTTTGAGTATTTCAAGCTCAGTTTTTAACCTATCATTTCCTGTGTAATTCTTGGATCTTCGTCAATTTGTATCTTCGCTAATATCTTTGAAGGGATACGTTCAAGAAGTTCGTCCTCTGTAGATAATTGCCCAGTATGGTATTTTCACTTGATATGCCTTTTTGGGATTGGTGGACAATTCGTACAGGCTTGAATTGACGTCGAATTCTGAAGCGATTTACAAAGCGAATTTGATGCTGCATTAGCGGTCGAATTTCTACCAACCGTACTTATTTTTACGTTTCCTCGTCCTTATTCTTACCAATTTTCTTCAAATATAATACTAAATATGTAGTTCTATAAATAATTGCCTACCAACTTTTTTCTTTTCAAAAAATATTAAGTTAGCGCCAACCTAGCGAACTCTTGTTAGGCCCTCCGTAAACGTTTTTTTCCAGTCGTATCTATATATTTAGGTCTGGCAGATAATATAGTCGGTCTTAATTGCGAATGATTTCAAAACGGAGCGTCCTATGAAAAAAATTATAATAATCAAAATTTTAGGCTTTGAAATTCTTTATAAGATGGATGCCACATTTTTCAAACATTGTAGACACACAATATTCCAAAATGTTGAATTTTAAAAGAAAAAATCGTTTTTCAATGCGAATATCTTGAAATATTATTGTCAAAATTTTAGGCTTTGTAATCTACAAGATAAATGCCGAAATTTTCGAAACTTGAAAAATGACCGAGCAGAAAGTTAATGAAAAAATAGTTTTAAGTCAAAATATTTCCCAAACGGTGCATCGTACGGACAAAATTATTACGACCGCATTTTTTGGTTCTGAAATTCTCTACAAGATGGATTCCGAATTTTTTGAAAATATTCAACAATTGAAGGTACTAAGTCTTTCAAAATGTTCGACTATACCGGGAACGTATGAAAAATCGGTTGTTATTGCAAATATCTAATATCTGTTCTACGAACAGGGCGTTATTAAGAACCAAATTTTAAGTTATGCATTTTTCTACAAGGTGAATCCAAATATTTAATTGGTTCCAAAAATTGTTCGAAATCATCCAAAGTGTACACTTTTACGCCGAACTTAATGGAAATCTATTTTCTCAAAATGTGTCTTTTAGTGTTCAAAACCAGAATGGTATAAGCGGAACACTAATGGATGTCTGTCTGTCCGCCTGGTCATCTGTCCGCGTGTCTGTCACAAGCTTGTATCTTTTGAACCACTTGACCTATAGAGCTGGAAAATGTTAGAACATATTTTTGGGGAGGGTTTTTGGGGGCTTAATGTACTCTAAGAAAAAAAAAAATATATATAGACCCTATCATGCGACCTATCAAATTGAAACGGAACTTTCAAGGAGTACAAATGTGATAAAAGACTAGACGACCCCGGCATTGGTGATGCACCCTCACACTTGACGTACATATACTGTGCTGATAGTAAGTGGAGTTAGTGGCAGCAGAACTATTATTATAGTAAGACTTTTTTCTAACTATTTCATTAGATAGCAGGAATTTCAATTTTCTGCTATGGAATATTGTCAACAATTATTCTACGTGAACAAGGAAGTAGCTATTATATTAATCGATATAATAAATTCCTCAACCGTATTATACCTCAAATGTTCAAATAACCAACAAAAATAGATAAATAAAGCATGTACCTCGGCTATGATTTAAAAAATGCATCAGCTTCGCTCACTTTAATTCATTTTATTTATTCCCCGTTCATATCGCCGCCATCAATCGAAAATTAAATAAATATTTTTTTTTTCTATCCTGATGCATCTACCTAAATTACAAATCAATTTTTGTGTCGTTTTTATTTTTATCAACAGAAACATGAAATCTATTTCAGCTCTGAGTACACTCGGTTAATTTGCCTCTGTATCTTTTTTTTGAAATCGCGTGCTATAGCCACATTTGTGAATACTATATTGTCTATCGCTTTGGCATGTTTTACTGCATAGCATACACCGACAGACACACACGTGTGCGTGTTATTTAGTGCAAAATATATAGTAATTATCATTCAAAGTTATCCTAGACATTTAGATATGCAATAATGGTTTAGGTCTGGTAATGATGACTTTTTCTTTTCTTTTTGTGCGTTTTTATTGTACCTGCTCGCTTATTCATTTCGTTGGTTAATGTTTTTTTTTTTTGTCTCTTTATAAATATTTAATTAAAATCTGGTTCATCTGAAAGTATTTCAATGAAAGAACTTGTCTCGTTATTTGTCACAGAAGCAAAATATTTGTATTTGATATTCGTTCGCGTTTTCATTTTTGGCAAGAGTACCTACCTCACGAAGAAGGCTGCTCTGCTCCTCTTTTTTCATTGATACAATGCAAGTTGTATGAAATGTCATTCTTTTGCAAAGCGATTTTTTTTTTTTACAACAATGGAGTGTTAGGTAGTTGTAAGAGCTATAACTTCTCATAAAATTGATGCTATCCACTCTTGGCAACTCTTGGGGGAGCTTCGTGTAGAGCTACCATTGCCTAGTCAGCAAATTGTTGGCTATAATCCTGTGGAGATTAGAGATAAGTGCAAATTGTCGTGCAAAAACAATTAAACATGGTTTATTGCTGCAATTTGCTGGTTAAGTGATTTTTGACGTAAATCTATTTCAATTGCCACAAAATCAATGCGGATGGTTAAAGCTTACAGAAGATGGGATTTAAATTGGCATACATTGAAAAATGTAATAGGCACTTAATGGCGCGCTGTTTAACTTTGACATTTTAAGTGGATGTGTTGTATTTATCAAGTGGAGTCACAATGGTTGTTTAAAAGCTCGTGTAACTTACTCAACTTGAGTGGCTATAGTGACCACGTTAATGGCAAACATTACATGACTCTTTAAAGCGTATTGTTAAAGCAAAATGTGTCATTAAATTTAATGCAGATTTTTAATCCTTCTGTAGATTAGGTCAAATAGAATTAGACCAACAACTGCGTCCGTTTTCTACAAATTTGATTTTTGTTGAGGCTTGAAAAGGGTCAAATGATATTGAATCAGACCACCGTCTTGGGACCCCTTTACTATCCCTTATTTTTTGGTTTAGACCTAGTGGTTACAGAAGCTTAAATTATTTTATTCCCTTCCTTTTATGCAACGGGTGGCAATCTGAAGCCTTTTTTTTTATTTAAAAGACAAATTGTTTTCTCCCGCTGTTTTCTTATTAGAACTGTTGCTGTTTTCAATTTTGGACTGTGCTATTATGGGTTCCTGTAATTACGCCATACGAAAATAAGCACGATTCTTTTGGAAAAAAATTCATGGCAAATGTGTTTTGTAAAACACGCCTTAATTTTTTTTATTTTTTTAAATACGTCAAAATGCCTGAAAATTGCCAGACTGAAGTGGAAAAAATACCAAAAATAAAATGGAAATATTATTTTCGGGCTTAATTTCCAATTTGAGTTTTGGGGAAAGACCACAAAAGTATATCTCCATATACAAATTTCGTTACACTCCGCATAGCGGCCCCCTGAGTACATGTGAGGCCGAAAGCAGTTCCGTGTATGAGTCGAATGTGAAATCCTTATTAACCGATGAAGCGGTTAAACGCCTCCTGGTGTTTTTCCTTATAAAGTTTAGAAAAAATTTGGACTTTTTTTCGCAATAATTTTTTTTTCCTTTTTGAAAAAAGGGGAAAAATGCCAGAAAAGTTTAGGAAAAATTCCCAGAATGTTGAAAAAAATCTCCGAAATTTTGACCTTTTTTTCCTTGGAAAAAAAAAACAATTCTGGGTTTTCGGCCACTGAGGAACCAACAGCGGTTATGTTTTTAGTTGATCATTACGATGATGCACATGCCTAACGACAATCACTACCGCTTTATTTGAATTTGGTGATTATGTTTTAGATTCTTTGCTCAGTTGAGCGATTATGAAGACCATGTCCTTAAATCCAGCAGGTATTACAGAACTGTAATTTTTGAAGTAAGATGCAACAATTACAATAGATACAATTATTACGTATACGTACATGTATACGTAGGATTGAAAGGTCGAGTCAAAACTGAGTCGAGTCACACCGAGTTGAAAGATTGAGTCGAATTCGGATTGAAGAATAATTGAACTGACAGATGAGTTTCATTGCAGTAAACGGAAGCAAACTGAAAAATACAATAAATGATCTGCACACCATCCGAACGCCAACCGGACGCAAAGAAAACAAACTGGTCTTTCCTCTCTATAAAAGAAAAAAAAAACAAACAAGGACTATCTGTCAATTCGACTCCTCGACGCAAGTAGTTACGCATATTTTCCACTCAACTCAGCAAAAATAGTGGAGTCGGTCCAGTCGACTCGGTTTCGACTCGACTTGCGTATATAGTATATGCATTTCGACCCGAGTTGAACCTACATATGGACATGACATGACATATGGATTTCACAGATGAAATACCACTTGATGTGAAATCACAACTTCAAAATGAATAACCTTTTACAATATATTTATTTTGTTCTTATATAGGAAAATCAAAAAAATATTTTGGTACGAAACAAAAAAAAATTTAAAAAAAAAATTTTAATAGAGCGTTTTTGGATCTATTTTTAATGTTATTAATTTGGGAGATATAACATATTTGATGAGTCCTCTAACCTAAAAAAAATATCACCAAAGGCAGTTCAATAAACTAGAAATTATGCAAGAAAATTACCTGCAGAATGCCCTGTCAGTTTTTCCTATGGAATAATGAATAGTGCGAACGGAGTCGCGCTTGTAATTTTTTTTCATAAAATTCGTTCTCAGCTATAATAAATCAAATTATAACTTCGAGCAACATAAAACTGATTTTCCCCTAATTCGTGTCGACCGGTTTCTGCACGAGTATGAAAAATATCCGCATGTTTCGAGTGCTAAAATGCCATCAACGGGTGGGTGAAACAACTTTGTACATACTCGTATGCACTCCCCCTAGGTACTTGCCCCTTACATGTATGTATGTAGCAAATGCTAAGCTACAATAGACTTCTCAACCCCAAAGTTCAAAATGCAATGGAATGGTACAATTATTGCGGTTTGTAGGATAACATTTGAGTATAAACTCAGAGGTTCTTCTTTGACTTCATACCTAAATGGAAATTTGTAAACAGCGTAATGAAAGTACGAGTAAACGATATATTCCTTATGAATATTTAATTTAGTTTCCTTTTAGCGAAGAAGGTACATAAGAGAGGACCAAAATACCAAATAATTAATGAAAAAATAAATGCAAGTAAAATGTTCCTGCTGTCTTTGGTAGAACTAATAAAAAATTGAGAAAATGAATACACACTGCAGGCCAAAAGTTTGAGGCCTACTTAGCCAACTGACTTCATTCATGCATGGAGATTGAATTTTATGAATTACATTGGGTTGTTGCCAATACATTCAGATAATAAAAGACGGATTTTACACCCACGTTTTTGAACAGAGGGCGTTTTGTTTACAAATGCATAAAAAACCGCGGTTTATTGAGAAGTGTTTAGGTTTTTCATGATTATTACATTTTATAACTTTTGGTTGTTGATTCAGCACTTGTTTATGACTCCTTATATCCAAAGGGTTCTCATATCCCAAAATTTGTCGACCTGGATTGTAAGGCCATACTTTGAAGTCATAATGATTTATTTGAGATTCTTCACGTCTTGAGTAAACAACTCGTTCAAAATGGGAAAGTCGCGGAAACCACAATCGAGAAACGATCTACAAATCGCAGCGGGAATTTGTTTCGCAATTGACGGTGTCAAGGTGCTCCGTTCAAGGTAGCATTGAACGACATGTTCAAACCGCAAGTCTTGAAGATATGCTACGGTCAGGACGGCCTAGAGCTACAACTAAACACGGATCGGCTAATATTAGGTGCGCAACTAAGCTGTCAATAGATGGCTCCAGCAGTAAGTGCTGGTCGAACATAGTGCTGGTTGACATATCCAAAACATCATGAACCGAGCTTAGATATATGGTAAACAAACGGTTTTGACACATTAGTGATTTTGTTTTGGCGTCATATACTTTTGGTTGTGTGAAAATGTCTGATTTTGTGCCAAATAATCGTCATTTGCGGGAAGTGTTGATTTTCTTCTTTCATTCGAAGAAAACGGCGGCTGAAGCGCATCGAGAGCTCCAAAAAGTTTACGGAGATGCTGCTCTAAGTGAAACAACGTGTCGCTTCAAAGACGGTGATTTCGATGTTGACAACCGTCCGCGTAAAGGAAGGCCAAAATCCTTCGAAGACGCTGGATTAGAGGCATTGCTCGATGAAGATTCGTGCCAAACGCAAGAACAGCTTGCTTTAGCATTAGGAGTTACACGTCAAGCCATTTTCAAGCGATTGCATGCGTTTGGAATGATTCAAAGACAAGAAACTTGGGTTCCTTATGTTTTGAAGTCAAGAGACTGCTCCAGCGGCAAAAAAGGAAGGGTTTTCTCCAGCGCATTGTGACGGGTGATGAAAAATGGATTCATTACAGCAACCCAAAGAAAAGAAAGTCATGGGGACTGTCCGGTCATGCTTCTACGTCGTCGGCTCGGCCGAATATTCACGTTGCGAAGATTATGCTGTGTATTTGGTGGGACCAGGTTGGTGTTATTTATTATGAAGTGTTGAAACTCAACGAAACCATCACTGGGGAACGGTATCGACTTCAATTGATGCGATTGAGCCGAGCACTGCGCGAAAAACGGCCACAATACGAGCAGAGGCACGAAAAAGTGATTCTACACCATGACAACGCTCGGCCTCACGTTGCCAAACCTACCTGGAAACGCTCAAATGGGAAATCCTACCCCACCCGCCATATTCCCCAGATATTGCGCCATCCGATTATTACTTCTTCTGTTCGATGGCACATAGTCTGTCTGATCAGCAGTTCCGCTTATATCAAGCCATCAAAAAATGGCTTGATTCGTGGATAGCCTCAAGAGATGAACACTTTTACCGTAACGGTATTCGAGCTCTGCCAGAAAAATGGTAAAAAGTTGTAGCTAGCGATGGATAATACTTGGAATGATTCATTTGTAACCATTTTTTCACAATAAAGTTGCATTTTCATAAAAAAAAAATAGCGAGATCTTAGTTGCGCACCTAATAGTAACAATAAGCAAACGAAATGGACGAAATACACGCCGAAATAAATGAGACACGGAATAAACCGCTGTCCTTGACAACGGTCAAATGAAGATTAAGACAGGCTGCATTATTTGGGCGAGTTGGTTCCTACCGTCAAGCATGGAGGCGGTTCTGTTATGTTCTGGGTGGAGTGGAAAATTGAATAAGGTGGCATACAAAATAATATTGGAGGAAAACACTGTGACCTATGGACTAAGATTAATTGGCGAAGGATTCGTATTTCAACAGGCCCTAAACACACGTCAAAAAAATTGTCAAGACTACCTGAAACAGAGAGAGGATACCATAGGCAACAATTTAAAAACTGATAGCTAGAATACTAAGAAATTGTAAAAAAAGTAATCTAATTTAAATTTTAAACCACGAAAAATTGGTTTAAGTCATTTTTTTTTTCTTCTTTTTAGTAAATTCGCTTATGTTACGAACAAAATGAAAATATTTTTCTTCTTATTTTCGTTTCATATACAAGTATGTTCCCCATTCATTTCACATGATTATTATTCTACTAAAGAATTGTTTTCTATGTTAGATTTCGCTTTTCCTTCGAGCACTGAGGGCGGCCTCAAACTTTTGGCCTGCAGTGTATGTGAAAGTGATTTCCATCAATATAAGTCTGCTTCCAAGGATTTCAGCTGAATAAACATTTTGAAACTTTTAAAAACCAAAACTTCATAGTAGGTACTTTACCTTAAGAACAAAATGTAGGTATGTACCTATCTACCCTGCAGAGTTCAACCCTGAAACAAAAAGAAATGAAAGAATGACAAAAAAAAAAAAGAAATAAATAAAACTGCAAATGTAGGACTATACCAAAGGAAGTTTTTCTCTGCCAAATTACATCGATGTCCTTTGAATTGGAAACAAAACCAAATCGATTGAATGCCCACAACACAAAACAACTGGAAGAAAAGAAATTACAATGTGCATTCGCAAAAAAAAACCCAGTAAAATCAGCATTCTAAGAAAAGTATGGAAAAAGGAAGAAAAAAGGAAACGATTTTCTGAAACTGAAGTTGAAGTGTTCGCACTTTACACAAATTATTGATGTTTATAGCTCAGTGAGTTGCCTTCTAATTTATGTTTTCACTTGTAAATGTGCTAATTCTATGGCACAGCACATTTTTGCAAAATTAAACTTTTGCTGCCCTGCTCTCCAAGGGGTGTCTTCGTTTCATCATTATCCCCCAAAGAGGGAATTTCTAATGGGCGAGCTAATTTTTAATAATTAGAAAAGAGAATTGAAAATAAGGTCATATGGGGCAAAGCTTCTACCTAATGTCCATTCTAGAGTGAAGTAATTATATTAAAGGACGATCATGGCAGCTCTAATTAGCTAATCCAAAATTAAGAAGGTTGTATAATTTTTAATGGCATTTCCCTATATATATATATGTATGTATGTATAATGCATTTTTAATGTAAGGAGAAAATAAGAATGCAATTTTGAGACTTTTATTTTTCTAAACTTAATTGAACGCGAGTGTTTTTTTTGAGAGAGATATTAGTCACTTCTCACCTAGCCCACCCTGCAAACCCGTGAAGAAGCCATTGACTTGGAATCACACATATAGATATATGAACCTCAAATCAACATTATGTACGAGTATATAAGCCCAACAGGTTCACGAAGAAGTGACTGCGAAAGGGCCTTAATGTCATTTGGCTATAGTAGGACATTCGAAAAGCAGATATCATACAGATATAAATTCTACTTCGTCCCTACAGCTCATGCAGTAGTCGTTGTGAACAACTCTAGACCCTCCGCATAAATAACAGTGGCACAGCACTCAGCGGTGGGCACCTTATAAGGGCTACTCCAGGGTTTTTCCAAGAAGAGATGGTGGCGGAGGAGTTCTTAAAGGACCAGTGGCAGCACTCTCACATCCCCGTAGTGGGCTATAGGAAACCAAGAAACTTGCCCTGCAGGTTGAGGGTTATGCATCGAGGTAACTTCCCTACCATGGAAAAAATTATTAGTTACGAAGCAACTAAAAGCCTCGGATACGGATGGATCCACAGTTGACGACTAACATAAGCTTAAAACTCATGCCCCACAGAGGACAAGGACGACGCCACCAAAGAGTGTTTCTACGAGCTCCTCGACAAAGCCTAGATATAACGTTAAAATCGTGTTGGACTTTTTTAACGCCAAAATAGGAAAGGAGGACCGTTGGTAGGACAGTTGGTATACATAGCCGTTCGGAAACAGACTTAGGCTATTTGAGGTCACTATTGCAAGCAGATACAACGTCGAAAGGCTGCAATCGCAGGAGACTGCCAGTGCCAAAATGCCGCAACTGATGAGCTGAGTTTCACCCGACTTCCAGCACGAGACCCCTAGTTCGACAAAGAATACGGGCAAGTGCGTGCACCAAAACAAGAGACATATAAAGCCGCGCTGCAAACAAGAACGAGGGCTGCTCGCGACCTCTACGAACAAAAGAGATTGGAAGAACACTGGCTTCTTCAAAAGAAGAAAACGGAGCACGAGAAGCGCGTGATCGAAGATATTGAGGGATTCTACTCCAGGAACAATCTAAGGAAGTTTAACCAAAAGGTGAAAAGAACTTGTCAATGGAAGAACGCCCGTACAGATACCGGCAGAGATGGAGAAAGAAACCTTGAAGTAGAGTCACAGTCGGTGCTGAGAATATGGAAGAACTACTTCTGCAGGCTGCATAATGACGACGAAAATCAACATACCGCAGAATGAACCACTCAACTTGGACTAAAATAACCACAATTTCGTCCACCTAATCAAAATAAAGTGAGGATAGTAATATTCAAGCTAAAATCCAACAACGACAGCGGCATCAGTCATCTCAGCTTCGCATACAAGATCTTATCTGCTTTATTGTGTAAACGCCTGAAAAATTTCGTTAACAACCTGATTGGCAGGGCCCAATGCGGTTTTAGGCCAGGAAAGTCCACAATTGATCAAATTTTCACACTTCGGCAGATCCTGGAAAAACTCAAGAAGTCCAAAACGATACTCAAAACCTGTTTATCGAGTTTAAGGCCGCCTACGATAGCATTTATAGAGACGATAGCATCGCTGTCAAAATCATCTGTCTGTATCCTGTACACGATACGAGTAGAGAATGCTCGCTGTTCCATCAAGGCGGGTAACGACCTCACCGAGACCTTTAATGTCAAGAAAGGATTTAGGCAAGTTAACGGCCTGTTATGTGACTTCTTTAACATCATACTTGAAAGGATTGTGCGAAACTCACAAGCCAACAACAGAGGCTCAATCTTTCAAAAGCCTGGCAACTACTTGCGTACGCCGACGATATTCACATAATTGACAGAAATCAGCGGCCGGTGCATTTGCTAGTATTGAGACAGAAGCAGCCAAGAAGGGTTGAGCGATGAACGAGGGCAAAATGAAGTATACTATATGCTGTTAATAAGAAGAGACACCCAACATCGGCGAATGGGACAGAACATCACAGTGGACAGCTATAACGAGGTTGTTAGGGACTTTGTATACGAGTACCTTGGCTCTGCTATCACATCAGAAAACATCTTTGAGCCCTATCCCGAGGAACTAAGGAGACTCTATATAAGCCCTTGACAATCCAGGCACTGCTTTATGGCGCTGAAGCATGGATTAAAGTGAAAGCGGATGCAGATATCCTTGGTCGTTTCTCGAGAAAATTCTTCGTAAGATATTAGGTCTCGTTTGCGTTGACAGGCTTTGGAGGAGGAGATTCTACAATGAACTGTACAAGTTGTTCCGCCAGATCGAAACATTGGTCGTTTGGGATGGCTAGGACATGTAGGGCGAATGGACGCCAAGGCTCCTGCCCACAGAGTCTTCGAATCTAACCCGGAGCGACGACGCAGTTCGAGTGTGCAACTGGAGGCAGTTGGCCGAACTTTTTGATGAAGCCTCTCGGCTAAAAATTTAAGAAGGCATTCGTTAGCACAGGAAATGCATTTCAGGCAAACTAGTTACTATTAACAAGGTAATCTGGTACGTTGTCGATGAAATTCGAGATTCGAAGAGTTGTCCGACAGGATTGTATTCTATTGCCAAAAACATTTCTTGATGTTGATAATGGACAACTAAACTGGCAATATTTGCCTAAGGTACAAAAGTACAGAAATATTTGGTACCTTGGAAGCATTGTTTCAATTACCAAAGCAAAGGTTTTAGTCTGAATATGTAGTTTTGGATAAAGTTATTTAAGTAGTAAAGAAAGTTCATGTAGGTACTGAACTGAACTCAATTTTTCTCACCAGTGGTAAAATCTAACCACAATTTTAGTCTTTTTTATTAAACGGTTTTTTTTTTAGCAAAGATTTCTATTTCCTAACAATGATAAAAACCTTTTTCGTATTTTCTGTACAAATACTTTTATCAATCTACTTTTTCTTTTTAAAGATTGATCTCCATCTAGTGATGATTTAGATTGGCCTCAATCTAGGGAAACACTTAACAGCAACTACACAGCAACGGCAGCTACAGGTTTATGATAGTACTTGCACACGATTAGTTTTGTAAGATTAAGGCTCTCAACCGTAGCCTGATTTCAGTTTAACTATGAATTGGCGCCTGATAAATAAAGAATCAATTTTGATCGACAAACTCGCCAATCTATTTTTTACATCAGAAAATTTAGTATTTCGTAGTCGGTAATTTCCTCTATTTGCCGGCAAAGCTTCTTAACTAGCAAGGGGACAACACCAATAAAATAACATCGAGGAAAATTGTCTGCCATTCAGAAAGAAGGTCTGAGTGGCAAGAAAAGTAGTAAAAGCATCTAAAAGCCTCTTGTAATCTTCCCGGTAAGATTATCCAAGGACGAAAAAATATAAACTATTTTGATACTAGATTATCGCAAACTAAACAAATACATTCGATGTCATGCTTTATCACCGACAGGATTTGGCATTGGAAATTGTACTCATTTTGGAAAGCTCAGATCGATTCGAAACAAAACCTCCTCAAGCTGAGACCATACTTCAAAACTTGTATGTAGTGTGTCTTATTTGAACATGTCGCTACCGTCGTCTAAAAGCCTTTGCAATACAATGGGAAATTTAGGTCTGTTTTTTAAAGTTACTTACGATTTATATATACTTTTCTTAATGGTACTACAGTTAGGCGTAAAAATCATAGTTCCTCTGGCAACTTAGTGCGAAATTTTGATGGATAGATAGGTGTTGAGGAGTGGCATTTTTGGTTTGCGTTGGTCGTACTCTTCAGCCCCAACAGTATCAAATACCTCTAAGGCCCCGAAGTACAAGTTTTTATGAATTTTTACAGCAATAGCGTCACTCATTATTCTTACCCAGCAAAGTAATCAACGTAACCTAATTCTCAAAACTCTCCAAAATTGTCTCCGTTGTGTTCTTGATTAGCTAATAAACTTCGAGTGAAATGTAAATTACCTCAATTAAGATGAGTACCCCTCATCCCTTCTTTTCTTCATAAATTGTCACTTCAAGGCACATTCATCAAGCAGTCCTCTTTAAAACTTCTAAAATGAAAAGCGAGTGTCGTTATCGATCTAAGCCTACTCAAACGCGCAACCTAATCATAATCTTGACAAAACATTGCCGGATATTTTGAATTCATAACGACCCTTCTCTAACACCCTTCTTCAAATAGCAAACCAGCATCAATATCCACTTAATGGAATTTACCCACTTTTCCCAGGCATAAAGAAACCCATTAAAGAGTTTTCACCATACCATCACTACACTGCCTGCTTTATGCTATAGGTACAGCAAGACAACAACAAAAAAAATCTCAAAAGTGTATGCTTCTTCGCCTTTTCCATTTTCTTATTACAAAAGCCAGAGCCCTTACCATTACTATTCCACTTGTGTCACAAGAATGACAAACTGACAAACAGTGTCAAACTGTGTCACATCACCTCTCTCGTATGCCGTCGCCATCTCTTCTATACTTTATGGCTGTCAAAAAAAATTAATCGATAAGCGTCACCATCTGGAGCGCGCCTCTTCTCGTGCCCTTAGAATGAATAGGTACATCCTAGTGTAAGCTGTTTTTTTTTGTGAAATATATCCGCAGGGTTGAATGTATTCTAGACATGTTGCAAGTGACATACGAGTAATCGAGAAAGACAGTGTAAGTTTTAGCGATTAAAACATGATTACTATCCAGACGAAATCCAATTACTTATCGCTAAATAAGCGCATAATGAGGCAGGTGAACCTATTTAGAAATTTCTTCATCTCCTCTTTTTTTTCATCTTTCATTAAAAAGAGACTCTTAACCTGTCCAGATGATTTTGATGGGAGCTTATACATTCCTTTGTAGATTGGTGAGTGATGTTGGCATGAATGGAACTTGTCTGGCGTGTAGTGAAATGATTGTGAAAGCTTCGATGGCGTTTGGAGGGATTTTGGTATCTATTTAAACAGTTTGTGCTATTGAACAATGCTGTCAGATGCTCTTGAATTTTGATTCAATTTGCAAACGAGTCATAGTATATTAGTAACATTTTGGTGCTCCATTGCCGTCATTTTCGTTTGAAATTCTCAACTTTTGGGCATGAATTTTGTTTGGATTTATTTTTTGAGTGACAGCTAAAAATAAATCTTTGAAAGGTGAGTTATCAAATGATGCCCAACGTGAAGCATGTATTATTTAGACCAAAACGCTACAGTAAATAAGTAATGGTTGAGCTTTATTTTAAAAACTTCACTAGAATCAGAGAATTGAGCTTATAAATGGTGACAGCAACGCCCTTCTTCAATACTTTTTCGTGATAAAATATCTATATAAGCTTCTAAGTAGGAAGATATTGCATTTCAATCAAAGAATTGATAACTCTTCGATTATTTATGGTTTATAATTTGCAACTTTTCTCTATTCAAATGAATACTTGGATTTTGTATTCCAATATGACAATACATACAGTGTTTCATTTTAGCCTAATTTTTGATTTTGTAATTTATAAAATAATTATAGATTTTCACAGCTACATACATCACCTATCGTGAATTTTCATTTTTGTTGAAAACAAAAATAAAAATCAGACTATAATTTTTATTTTTTAAAATGATTTTTTTTAGTCAAAAATAAAAGTCAGGTCATGATTTATATTTTTTATTTAAACAGAAATAAAAATACAAATACCCACTGCATTTTACGTAGTCATTGTAGTCATAAAATACGATCTATTTTACGAAAAACATGGCTAAGACCTCTTTTCTAAAAAAATTCATACTGAACAATAAAGCTTTTCACATTTTTGTTTGTGAAATTGACGTGTAGCCAGATATTCGTGGAAAACTTAATTTCGAAAGCACAATACGCAGGAAGGGCAATAATGGATATGTAGTTCGCGAACTTATTTGTAGTAGCGTCATTAAGATCATTTCCAGCTTTATGGAAAGTACTTCCGAATTGGGACTTTTCTTAGTTTCTGACGCCTGACCTAATATTATTTTTAAATCTTTCACTAATTATTCCCTTTTCAAAGGCAGGGACTCCCCTTGATGAATGTAATTGACCTCGAAACTCCCCTATGTATGAGCGTAATTTGTGATAATTTGTTTACTTAGTGTGTGCGACAGTTCTGGGAACTACTTCCGGTGTATGTGACCCTATTATAACATCAATCACAAATCTGTGCACCATAGTAATTCCTCCGCAAATAATCTCCTTCGGTAGTAAATCACTTAAGCTCATATATACGAAACCATAGATAATTAAAAGCTTTCTCCGCCCTAAAAGCAATTAAATGCCCTTCTTTGGTGTCCCGCATCTAACCACCAGTTTCAGTCTTTGCTTGGGTCGGTTTCCTTGTAAGTCAATTGCCTCAATTAGTTAATATTTATCTGACAATAACACACATACACACGAGCGAATGTTGTTGCTTTTCTTTGTCAGGAAAAGCAAAAGGACCTAAAAGCAAATAATCCTTCATATTGTGTTTAGATTGTGATACATTCTTAATTGCATAACGGCTAGGGATTTCTAATTTGCTTTTCACTTTGCATGTGCAATGTATTTTTTTTTTTTCTGTAGTCCTCTGTGCTTTCAGGATCATGACAACATGCAAGTCACACAATAATAACGGTGAATAATTTTTCAATAGTTATTTGTAATGGAGAAATATCAGTTTACATGAAATGAGGCATTAAACATAGCACTGTACGTGCCACAAGGTTGACCGTAAACAATTACGAGTGAGTGACATATGTTGCGTTCACAAGGATTTTTTAACAAAAATTTTTTATTTAAGAATTTTTTAAGGTGGGGTCAATCTCTTTTTTTCCATTCACATGAAATCATATCGTGTTTACTGGTGGGGTAATATGTCCTTCAACCCATCCATCAAATCAACAAACCGCATGAATAGGATACGTTGATCGATGATTGTAGTGGTGTGATGTATTCAATCGCAAGGATTACGGCATTTAAATGGATGACCGAAAGAAATTATTTATTTGGCATTTCGGTGTGAAGCTATGTAGCACTGACGTGTGGAATTTTACCAGGTTATTTACTTTCATCGTACACCGTGCGGTGGAATATCCTTGCAGTAGGTGTAATCGTACATTCTATGTATACGTATATGTGACTGTGAGGATTGAATTAATTGTTTTATTATTAATGTCATATTTTAAATTATTCATGCATAGGAAATTGCGGAGAGAGATTGATTTTTTATTTATTTAACTGTACAGTATACTCGTATACCGCTGATATAAGAGGTGACTCTTTAAGTGATGGAGCCGAAAAATATTATTATACGAGTAATCATGTCCTTAAGTTAATTAAATAATGTTGTGTACTATAGCAACTTTACCACAGATGGGAATCGTGATGAAAAAATTGATACGTTTTAAGTGATTAATCGATACCATTATATTGATGAAAAGAAAGGGGGATTAATGATTGAAAGAAAAGCCATTATGTGCTTCTAGGAACCTTTTGTATGTCATAAATGTATTTAAGAGCTGACTGTGAGTTACATATATAGAAAATGGGATTCTTTAAGGAGAGAATAAATAGGATTGCGGAAACATTCTCATCAAATATGTAACAGAGTTAAGATATAGTCTTTGTAAAAGGTTCGAGTGACTGAAGCATTGGCTCTAATGACGTATGTAAGGAAGTCTTTATACGCTTTGAAAACTATTAGCTTCAGTAGTTATATTCTCAAGGAAATTAACAATTTTTAATTTTGGCTTATTTAATGCAAATCTGCGTCGGGCCTCTGGATTAGCCTGACATTTCAAAAACTATGCCAATCATTGTTATTCCCTGTGTTATATTTTAAATTTCAATCGTTTGCCACGTCATATGAGCTAAATTCCATAATGGATCTAACATGAATTAATGACGGGAAGTCATTTATTAAACGCAAATACAACCATATATGATTAGATGTTATGAAGAAGATCTGGGGAAAATCCTATAGCAAAAGTAGTCCCTTCTGAGTGACGACTTACATAGTCTGACAGATATAGTAAACTGACTTGGAAAGTCTTAGAATTCCCTGATTCAAATGAATCAAGAAATGAGAGACTATCAACCCCTTTGGATGAATGGATAAATAAGGACGAATCATGATAAATTATTGAAATAATAAATTTGTAAAAGGATACAGCCTTTGAGGACCCCGATATATGACAGTTATCTCTTTTGCGCGACGTGACACTTTGAGTATGGTTTTGAGCTTGGCTTGATAACAATAATTGCATGAGTCAACAAAATAAACATTTTGCTTTTGCCGTGATCTAAAAGTGTCTGCCTTTTATTAACTTGACGGTGCAGAATCTAAATCTGAAAGTAAAAAAATTCTAACACATTCGATTTCTGAAGGAATTAACTTATTAAAAAAAAGTACGTACTCATAAGTATACCTCAGCAGAATTAGGCATTTTATTATGAAAAGTATTCTGGAACTTGAAAATGTCTAGATTGGTTCCACCATGTATATTTTGAAGTACAGGGTGGTGAAAAGAAAAAGTTTCTATCTGTCACATGCGTATCAATTTGAAGCACTCTTACAAAATCAAAATCTCATTGCGCAAAATCTAGCTGTTATGCACACTAATAGCAACTATAAGCTTCTGGGTCATCCTCTCAATTATGAAGGATGTGCAAAATAACACACATATAGAAAATTTCTGTAAGTTGAAATCAGGAAAAATAATCGAATTAGGAAGGATTTTGACTCTGGGAGAATCAATTATAAAATTGCTTCCAAGTTTAAAAATTATTCAAGATAAGAAAAAAATCGACTTGAAGAAGTTTCAACTTAGGGAAATTCCGATTTCATTTAGTGGTATGAAGTCAGATTTTATGATATGAAGTTTGAAATAAATTCGTTCAGCCTTTTAGGCTACAGCCAGAGTTGAAGTCAAACGTACAGACTTACGACACCCACCTTTTCGAAGTCCTCTTTAAAAGTAAAATCGAAAATTTCCACGGAAAAAAAATATATATGTACTTGCCCTATAGGAACAAATGGAACTCTTTAGGGGACCAAATATTTAGCATATTCTTAGTCAAAGTCATATCCAGTGTCTTTGAATGGAAGCATGAAGTTTACCAAATAAAGGCCAACCTTTGAAAACGAAGACTAACTGCCAAATGATAAATTTGTTTAGATTTTTTTTTTTTTGTTATTTGACATTCAACAGTCTGACCATTCTTACTACTTGTCATTTTAATATTTTGGATTTCAACAGGATTCCACAATCGCGCACCTCATCTTCGTCTTCGCTGCGTTTCAAAAAATTCTTAGATGTTTGAATTCCCACGATATTCTCCAATACGAAGTGGAAATCCATATTTTACGTGGCCTTTTTTAACTTTTATTTTTATCAGTGTCAGTATCAGCTGGTTGATTATCTTTTAAGGACTGATGGTAGACTTTCCCGGACGAGTGATGTCTCCTTAACATATCCATCTTTATTCACTTCCTCCTACGATATCCTCCTTACTTCGCATGAACTCTCTCCCAATTTGAAGATATTTATTTTCCGGAGTCAAGGAGGGGGTCCCCAAATTCCAATAGCTTTAGCTGAATTCCTCTTCTACCACGTTAATGCGACATATTTCTAAAATAGACATTCTTGAAATAAACAACGGATAGCCTTGGGCTTACGACGTGTCCATTTTATTAATTCCAATAGCTTAGATTATCATCTAATTCTTATTCAGGTCATCAGCACTAATTGGATTTAGGAAATGCATATCAACGACAGCTATTAAATCCACTCCCAAACCTCTTCAAATACAAAAAAAAAAAAAAAAACATGCGGAACATAACGCCAACCAAGCACATATTTAACGACATGAAAATCTACACAACATTCGCCAAATTGTCTGTCATTCCATTAACTGACCAAGCACAATTTGCTTCACGCCATCGAAACATCAATATTTCAAAAATACACAACAAATTTATGTACAACGCCATACATACCCCATTATAAGAAAAATACCATCAATAAAAAAAAATGCACGCAAATTAAATTCGAATACCACTCCACTCCACAGGCACACACAGTAACATGCTCATTTAGTGCGGTAGCCATAAATTGCCTTCGGGATGACCATTAAGCTCCAAAGGCGACCTCCAAAGGGAACGTATTATTATTATTATTATGTTTATTATTAGGGGTGAAATTTATTTAAATTTCGTTTTTTTTTTCTCCCAGTGCGAGCTATGAAATGACCCATTAATGACAGTTGACGGAGAGACAAATAAGATATTACATTGGTTGCACACTATAAAAGTACTACTAGTGCAAAGAAAAATCCATAAAAAAGAAAAGAAAAAAAAATGTCGAAGGAAATTATTTTTCTCCAAATGGATATAATTACTAATATTAGTTAAGGAAAGGGGGAGCAATGAAAGTGCGCAGTTAAAGATAAGGCAGAGAAAAGGATACTCCTTGGGGTGCAAAAATAATTTAAGTACCAATCCTGTGTGTCATGAGACTTAACTGAAATAGTTCCTTGGCCAGTCGTTCAGTAAGAATATAACTTTAAAGGAAGTTTAAACATTTTCAAAATCTCTTAAAAGTCATAGAATATAAATTAATTAAAAGGGGGGAACAAAATCTCTTAACCTCTTAAAAATATAGAAGGACTTTAGAATTTGGTTTTATTAAAAGTTTTACCCTTAACTTGTAACAAAGTTAAGTATTCTTTTGCAAGTTTAAACATATTTCCTTTACTGTGAAACTGAAATATGCTAACGTTTAATGTGAAGTGTACATGTAAATGTGGGGAAAAGTTCAGTGACATTTTGATGTTGGTAGCTGTAATGGAATGTGTAGGTATCGACCAGTACGGATACCTACACATTCTTTCATCCTATTATTTATTTAAATTCTTTTAGGAACAGTGTAAAGTGTATTATTGACTTTTTCAAAACAAAAAATGAGGGCATACTATATGTCTTTCATCATGGCGTTTCCTTTGATTCGATGTGAACACGTAAATATAAGGGAACATAACAAAAAGTAGGATGTGCTTGGAATTATGTAGGCCTCAGAGAATGCTTTGAAGTCACGCTACGTGTGAAGAAATTCATCAAAATTCTCGCGTAAACAGGAAGTTATAACCCTTTGATCCCAATCGCATTTCAATGAAATTTGAACGAGAATACATAGGACAAGAAACCTACTGAATTTATATTCGAGCACAAAAATATTTAACCAGGACGATCAAGGACAATGGTCTGCAAACTTTTCTGCTCGAGACCCAGAAATTGAATACCTATTATCTTGACGACCGCACAAGTGAAAATTTAGAGAGCGCTCTTTTTCTATCTAAATTCTGCCCATGCCAGTTGTAGGTAGCCTGTGGATGTACGAGTAATTGGGCGTATGTAGACATGAGTTCTAACCGTGTACCCTCGGCTATTGTAAATTGTCGACTTCGTTCATTATGAAAACCAGATAGGATAGTTAATTATGTAACTTCTAAAATATTGAACACATTTTTTGGTGAAATTTCTTGAGATTTTTGCTGCCACTTCTTCTAAATGCGTGGGGATCCGATATCAATTAAACATTTCTCAACTTACATAAGAAATGTGATACATGTCCCGCATATGAATTGAGATATCAAAATCATTTGTCATTATATGTACTACCTATAATATGAAGGACAACATTCGAAGCGTTCTATTACCACAATTTCTTAAGTTTCTGTTTCAGATACATATTTTGGAAAAGCTATAGTGGAGGACACATTTTTCGCAAGTGTTTCTCCACTGTGATCAAAAAAATTTGTTACTTCAAAAGAAATTTATTTGAATTATGCACTTGCCTATACGAACAAAAAATAATTTCTTGCGATATTCGCTTGCACTAAAGATGGCACCAAAGTGTTTTTAGTATACCGTACCAGAATGGTGTAAAACGGAACGCTATATATTCAACACGCTGTCCGTCTATCTGCTAGTCAGTATGCCACATGCTTGTAACTTTTGAACCACTACACCTGCTGAAATTTTGCTCAAAAAAAGTATGTGGTATTACAAGAAAAAAAAAATGTTCACCCCAACTTGCGACACATTTATTAAAGCCGACGATTATTTTTTTTTTGATAAAATCTGATTAACAGAAAACCTATGTATAACTATATAACCAATTTAAAGGGGAATCTCCTTAAATCTTCTCCCCATATCTTAGTCCCACTTTATCCCATTTAGATAATTTTGGGGTGAAATAGTTACCATGTCAATTATAGTTCACGAGCTGAATTTCATAAAAATCTGTTGAGTTATTCTTGAGTTGAGATGGCAAATAAATATGATTTAAACACCGTCCCTCATATCTTACCCGCATTTCATCTGCTTTTGACAAATTTTTGACGAAAGTAAATCCTTTCATATCAGAACAAACATACAAATTAAGTTTCAACAAAATTTCTTCACTTATTCCCAAAGTGAGTGGTGTGTTGCCGAAACAGTGAGAATTTTGAAAAGAAATTTTGGTCGAAATAATGCTGTACGCAAGTTTATGAAGAATGAGATTGGCATGCTAACTGATAACACAAGTTATCCTCGTGTTCATCCTGTGCGCTGCTCTGAATGTGTGGTTTGTGGAAAGCGGCATTTTGGCCCATTTTCTTCGAAGATGAACATGGCAACAACGTTACGGTCAACGGAGAGTGCTACTTTGGCTTTTTTTGGGCCAAAAACTGAGGAAATAAACTTGGACGATCTCTGGTTCCAGCAAGATGACGCTACGTATCATACACGCCGTTAAGCAATCGATCTTTTGCGGACTAAGTTCAACAGTCGTACAATCAGCCTTTTGGGGAATGTTGCTTGGCCTCCGCGGAGCTACGCCGCTGGACTTTTTTTTATGGGGTGTCGTTAAAGATCGATGTTATCCTGATAATCCAGAAACAATTTAGGCACTTAAGTTATTCGTGAAATAGGGCACCGAACCATCGAAAATATATTTCAAAATTGGGTTGAATTTTTTGTTGGTATTTTAGTTATTTAATAAACGGCAGTAGTTAGGTACATACTGTTTTCGTTAATTTCAACAAAAATAATTCAGTGAAATTATAAATATAAATTAACACAAAATTTGAAAAAAAAAAAAAAAACATTTGTACATATAATATATAAGTAATGTTTCATACCGTTGGATAGAAAATTTATGGTTATAACTGGTCAAGGTAAAAATAATCGTATAAGCTGAATAGCTTATAATAGAGGGTTGATGGACGCCACCTTCACATATAATTCTTTTCTTTTTTCCGCCTTTAAAATTTGATTGGTCAAATTAGAACAACTCTATATATTTTAGGATCAGTATGTTATTAGCTTTGATTTTACAACCACACTGCCTTTTCTATACTATAACCACTAACACTTTTTCTGCACTTTTCCGAATTCCCTTCAGTGGTCTGTTTATTAGCAAACTCATCTCTGGTCTTAGTTCTTATTTGCCCACGCTAATGGTTCGAAAGTTACAAGGAAGTAACAGTCAGTTGGTCAGGCAGACATCAAATGTATGTAGATATGTAATTGAAAAAAAAAACTATTAACGTTTTTTCGAAAGTAAAAAAATAAATTTTTTGTGAGACCTACAGTTTTCAAAATAACCAAAAAGAATTCCCATTGGCTGTAATCGGATAGTATTTATGAACTTCGTCATTAACCACTCTGTCAACGTGTTTCTTCTGAGCGCATGTTCTTATCCTCTTTTTGTGCTCATATGACGGAGGCGTGAATTATGTGCAAAGGCGGAATTGGAATCAAGTAAAACCTAGTTCATCAGTTGTGGACCTTCTAATGATTTGCTAGCAGCATTGTACTACTAGCTTTCACGCTTTCTGCTGCTGTTACTAAACTTTTCGCACGTTATGGTAGCACTCGGTCTAGCATGTTTCGTCTCGCTGTTAAGTCTAACGGCCTAAGTGCCTTTACAGTATTGATGCTTTGAAGGCTGCAATTTCCGACAGTTAATCCAAAGATGTAAGGCCTTATTGAGGCCTGCGTTATTTTAGTTTGTGGGGATGAGAGCGCAGGGTATGCTTGAATGGCAGAATTTACCCTTTAAGGTGTTTGTCATCATTCATGGGTAATCTCTTGTGACTGCAATCACTAAATGCCAAACTGCCCCTTAAAGCATCTCTTGAACCGAATTTGTACTATGGTCTTGGTTGTTCTGTACTTAGATATCCTAAGTACTTGGCGAACACTCGCGACGAAGATTTATTTTGTTTACAACTGCAAAAAGCTTTTCTGTTTACCGCACTATTTTCCACAATTAAATACTTTAATATAGTAAGGTGGCCCCAAACTAAAAATCTGTTCATAAAACACGAACATTTAGCATGTCTACTTTGAAAACTTGTTACCCTTATGAATATTTTATCTTAATCACAGTCCTTTGCATAAAGAGATAACAGTCTTCCATTCAATGAAAATCTAAAAATAATCCTTCTTCCCGAAATAATCACACAAAACTTGGCTAATTAGAAGTCCCCACCTCAGACCCTAATTAAATCAAATGTCAAAAACAACTTATGAAAATATCGCATCCTTCCACCAACTGAATCGTTTTCTACATTTTCTGTCCAGGAAAGCAAAATTTAAGAAAAAAAAATTCGCATTTAAGAATTTTCGTCAGACACAAAAATGTTCACGATAAACTGATGAACAATCTCCCCCTGCCAACGCCCTATTCAAAATGTATAACAAAGTTTCAATGCGCACACAAAATAAAGACATTTCTATATTGTAAATCAACCCCAACCCCCAACCCCCAACCCTCTGGCACCATTTAATATCATCTCATTTAAACTAGGTCGACATTTTTCGAGAGACCGAGTCTTCTGGAAAGATGAGTAAATATTTTCGCACATATTTTCGTGTAATAAAGGAAAATAATACAAAAATTTCTTAACTTAGTAAGAAATCATTAGCTGTTAGCAACGACAACAATTTCAAAACGATGAATATGTATGTGTTTTTCAACAAGTTTCGCGTAGTAAATTGCCTGGAAATATTGTAGACGCTCGAAAGCACAGTAAATATACATACACTGTCGTCATCCTTAAAGCTAATTCAAATATTTAGACACTCCCCATCTCAGACTGAATACGAAATCAGAAAGAAAGGCCTTTTGTCTGTCTGATGCCGGAACTCCTTGTGCCCAACTCCTTTGACACAAATTTAGTATCTACTGTCGCAGCAATAGGACTTTATTGCAAGATGTTCAGTGGGTGTTGATTGATGTTATTTTTATGTAGCCATATAATAAAAATGGAAATAAAACAATTTTTTTTGTTGGTTTATGTCCTTGCAGATGTCATAACATGGGCTGTATGTTCGAAACAGCCAAGAGGAATCAATGCAATGAGATTATATCCAAGGATAAAAGACCCAAATCAACAACAATAACAAGAGCAGCAAACACAACATCACCAACAACACAACCAGAAACAGATACAGAAGTAGAAGCAGAAGCATCGGCAGAAAGTTTAACAGAATCAAACGAGTCATTACTACAAATCGTTGATCCTTTTGAATTTCAAATTCAACCCTTTTCCAAGTATTTCCCTTTATCGTCGTCCTCCCCCGCCAATAGCAGTCAAAACTTCTACCACAGTGTAGTATCGGAAAATAATAAAAAAAACTATCTCCAAAATCATTACCATCAGCATCAGTATGTTGAGACAACAAAAACGTCATCAGCAACGACGTCGACCAAGTGCAGCATGGATGAGTACATACGCGCCGGACATTACATAACGTCACGATTATTCAACTACAGTAGCAGTAGCAGTAGCAGTAGCAGTAGCAGTAACAGCAACAGCATCACCAGCAGAAGAAGCAATAGTTTATTAAATTCTAGGAATAAAAATTATTTAAATAATAATCATAGTAAAAGTGCATGTTCAGCAACAGTAACAGCAACAACTTCATCAATTCGAAACTCAATTAGCCTGTACGCTGCGTCTAGTGTAATATTAGTTTTATGCTATTTAACATCATCTACATCGGCTGCCGCAATTGATCATCCGATGTAAGTATCTATTAAAATTGCTTTTAATTATAGTGTTAAATTTGCCACAACCATAACTTGACTACAAGGAATGAACGTAGTGCACATGTTCTTTAATTAGCTTACTCGTAGAATATTTCAGAAAAATTGGAAATCAGCCAAATATGCAAACTGTCCTAGTCTAGTCAATTTACGAGACAATATTAACTGTTTAGGTGGCGCCGAACTCAGTGACTCAGTGGTTAAGTGCGCGAACACTAAGTGGCCACCAAAAGTTCGAGTCCCATCAGACACCAATAAGTTATTTCATGGTTCCATCTCGGACAAACATTCTAGAGTACAATTGTCATACTCGTAAGAAGCTTCTCTCCATCAAATAAATTGTCAGAAATGGCATTGAACTGTAGATTTCTACTATTCGTACGTCGCACAGCACGAATGGCTGCGAGAAGTTGAGCACGGCCATAAACGGGCTGGTAGCGCAACCAAATATACCTATACGGGGTTATTCATTCTGTGCTTTAGGATTTTAATTTATAAACAAAATAAAAAGTATTAAAGATTTCAATAAAATTCTATTACTGTTTTAAATTTTGGACTATGCTATTATGTATGTATGGAATACAACATCGGTTAAATTGCCGACACGGGAATTTTTGCAAACTTCGATTCCTGTGAGGTAATTTTCGATGACTTTTCGGCACATTTCTGGCTGTATTGCGACCATATGCGCGGTTTTTAAGTACTCCATAGTTTGGGAGTCTATCTGCATAGACACGATCTTTAGCATACCCTCACAAAAAGAAATCCAACGACCTTGGTGGCCATTTGATGTCGCCAAATCTCGAAATTAAACAGCCAGGGAACTTTTCGTGCGATAGACCCAAATTTGCCCGTGTTGTGTTGCTCCTAGTCCCACCTTGTTGGAACCACATGTCGCCCACGTCAATGTCTTCAATCTCAGGCCAAAAAAGTCAATTATTATTTAACCATAGCGCAGAGCGGTTGTTAAAAGATCCATGTTGTAAAATGGCAAAGCAAAAACTAACCATCTGTCACAATGGATGACAGATGGATTTGACAGGTGTCACTTCAGCCGATTACATTTTGGGAGGTTATAGGTTGTATTTCATTTGAGCTTCCAACTCGGAATCGATTGTGATAAGTACATACTGTCTTCAGAAACAATTTTGTTCTAAAAAAATTAGTTAAAAACATGATGAAAATATTGGATGGATATTAATACACAATTTAGCAAAAAAAAACTTGAAAATTTCATGAAATTATGAGATTTGATTTTGAAGTCTTTTGGTGCATAAAAATGTAGAGCATTATAAAGATTATACCGTCGTAGAAATTGCAATTAGCTTTCGAAACGTATCTCTCACGTTAATTTGCTCAGCAAAAAGTATAAGTAGTCTGAGTCAAAACAAATTTCTAGCCCCCGTAGCTGGGAACTGGGAGGAAATAGACCCCCACTCTTACTTACAATTTACTCATTGTGCTCATATGACTTAGTAGAAGCTGTGGGCTTAGCAGGTTTATTCTTCCTTCTGTGAAGCGTCTGCAGTGGAACCCTGCGTACTTCGCGTTTTACTCTTCATTTGGGCATTCTGGGCTGAAGGGCCAGCTATCGTATCTAAAGCTGTGGAGATATTTTCGATAGCTGCCGTGCCCGAACAGGAACTGCGTAAGGTGGTAGTTTCAGTGCCCGCGTACTCTCTTTGTCCAGACCTTGTGGGTCCATCTGTTTTTTGCCCTGTTATCCAACACAGGCTACATCGTCCGAAATTGTTTGGAAACCGCTTATAGTCCTGATTGCGCAAAGCCTGTATGCAGACGAGAGTCTTAACTTATTTGTAGTAACTAATAAATTTATATCGAAGAGAGGTATTTTTGGTGAGTAAGAATTTCACACTACTATGAGCTGTCGTCATAGTGTCTAAGGAAGATTCCCACCTATCCTCGGAGCCAAAGTAGATATGAATATCTATATAGTATTTCATAACATGGGAGTTTTAAAAATTTCACGACCGCGGGTTCGGGCAATCACAAAGGAATAAATTCGCGGTCAGCACTTTAAAGCTATCATAAATGACAAATTGACACGATTTTAGGCTTTTCCGACTTTCGCTATCCTTTGACTTCGCGTGAAGACGAAGAGGGAATAATTTCCACCTCTGTTAGTTAGGAGAAAGTTGTATTTGTCTTCATGTATGAGTATAAGGTTTTCCGTAACACTGCCTAGAGAAATAAAAGCATTTAATAGGCCACTCTTCTGGGTGCCGTGGTTCATTACTTAGGTTCAAGTTCGAATCGAAGTATAGTTTTTTTTCCACGGTCTATCAAACATCCGAAAGTTATACCGTCATGAAAAAGCTTCGCATTTACGCATTTTGGATAAAGTAATGAACTTTAGGTCCCCTCTATTCGCTTCATATAACAAGCATATCACTATTATGTTAGCGTCAAAATAATTATCTATTTAACTGGACCCATACAATTAACAGAGCATGAGTCGCGAAGAAAATGGATTAGAAAATCCATCTTTCCATATAGACTTCAAATATTGTCGCCTAAGATGTTAAAAAGCTGCCTCAGACCATAGTAGATTTACTCGGTCTGGCAACAAAAGTGATACAAACTATTTAAGTGTGCTTAATTTCTGCAGTCTGTTTCAGTGATAAAAGCGGATGGGAGAATTCATGCAAAATCTGAAATTGTCTTACACTTTCACGGTTTGCCAATGCAAGCAAACTTCTTTAAAATGAACTTCTCTTCTCAACGCTGTCATGTTAATACCTGTTATGAACTTCCCATCCCCAGGCAAAATAACTTTTACTATCAGCTTCATAGGACAACTTTGACTTTTGCCATCAAAATCAATTCCTGAAAGTATGCAAGTTAAAAAAGTGACAGTTGCTTTTACATGGCTTGACAGAAACTATACGATATGATAAAATTCAACTGAGAAAGTAATTTTTTCCCCTCTTTTTCTTGGCAGATTCGACGAATCAAGTTCGGATAAGGAAATTCTGGACCATTTATTGCAGAAATCGCGTTATGATAAAAGACTCCTACCGCCAGTTAATGGTAAGTGTTAAAGAATTGCACATAATTACTAAATGTTATTATATGTATGTATATGTTCTCGTGTAGATTTTTAGAATTGTGACGTCGTATAACATAATCTTAAAAATGAAATGAATAAAACTACTCTAAGGATTTGTTTCTTTTTATCTGTGATAATTCAATTTTGTATTCATGTCATGTTTCACAGTTTCTTTATCATATCTTTATTGATTTTGCATAGTACCTATTTTCGATATTTTTTATGTGACATAAACTCCACACTATCATTCATTTTTCACATTATAAGCAAACAGAATATAGTAGATTTTCAATCCATTATAGCAAAACCTTCCATTTATTTTATTAGAATCATCACCTAGTCGCCAGAATTGTTTAATGTTTGTTTTTTGTGCCTGTATCTTGTTCTGTTTAATCGTTTGTAGTCTGGTTACTCAAAAAAATTCACATTTTAGTAATCCCTAACGAATTGAATTCTGTTTATGTTTCGTTTCTTCCTAGTTATTGACTCGAACATAATCCATGTGCATTCAAATGTATTTTTCACATTGCTAATGTCATGCCAACATTTTTCCAGATGAAGACTTCTGCTGTGGGTTGTCATCGCCGGATATGGCAAAAAACCAGACTACGATGAGACCACATCATCGCGGTTCGTTAAAAATTACAAAAAAAAAGTTGAAATTCTAAAAATGTTTCCAATTATTTTCTGTTTGTTTTTGATTATGGCGCACACATCTAGAAAAAAAAAAAATCTGTTGTACACTGTGAAAAATGTTTGCTTTAATGCACTGTAGACACGCCCACCCTGCTAATTTATTTATTGTAATGAAAAAATGCTTATAGTAGATAATTTTTTTTTTTTTTTTAAATAAGTAGGCAATTTTTTAAGCGAAATTAAATTTACGGTTCAATTGTTATATGCCTAACAGTAGAGCAAGAGATGAATTACAATTTTTTTCTTCTCTATTGAAAAAATGCAGAAAAAAGGCATGAAAACTGATTTTTTTTGCATTCTTTTATTTTCTACTGCCACTTCCTTATCCATGCAAATGGTCAGGAAAAATAGGTGAAAATCCTTTTCAGGATATTACCACTGCTACTGCTACTGCCTGCTTGTGAATTTATCATGCATTTTCAACAATACACCGGGTCTGTCCATCCAGCAGGCACTATAGTGTATAGTTATGAAGGAAGTAAATTTCCCCAGAGGGCACGAGCCGACCAGAGTAGACAAGAGGAACGATTTGAATATCTGAAATGGGTCACCCACCCCGCCCTTCAGTAGTATACTTATAGCTGAACAATGATAGGCTTCCGTGCAAATAATGGGAAGTTGCATTGTTGAAACTTGTGCAAGGATTTGACGGGAGTTTCAAGGGGTGGAAACGTGGAAGGTTTTGCTATGATTGGAAGGTAGTTGTTGTAGGCCTGTACACAGATCAGCGTTAGAGGCATAATCAATTGTACCCCGACGAGTGCCAATTTGCTAACTGATTTCTAAAATATTGTTGAGTAATGGAAATATGTCAAGTAATTTAATGCATATTTTTTCTAACAGAGTAAGCATTGTGATTTTTTATAAATAAAACCATAGTGACTCATTGTCAAATTTCGGTGAAGCATGAAGAGTTTGTGAATTAAAATGAATGGAAGTTGGCACAGTATTTATTGTAAGTTGAGAATGCAGTGCGATTAACAGCTGACAGCATCAATCAAAATTATTGTGATAAAAAGCGTGTACCTGTGAAGACATTTGAATTGTTTAAGTTTAGGGGACAATTTGTGGTAAATTTTCATGATGTATAGATGACATGTTATGCAGGACTTTGAACATACTGTCTGGAGTATAGGCATGAGGCTTTTAAAAATGTATGTGTATCATTTCACGGCGGCTATAAATTATACTTTTAGGGAATTATGGTGAGAATTTTTCGGGAATTAATCTATGAGTAACATAGGACCTGGAACTTTTAGGGTACATTTTGATTTCCCTGAAATACAGAATATAAATAGAATACAACTCCTCTCTGTGGTGTCTGCCTACTGAATAAAAACTTGTCTGGGTGAATTTAAGTGCTATTAATCTGGTGAGCCGTAGTCCTTTGCATATCTGAGCATATATCAGCATCGGTATACAGTCATGAAAGAAGGTGATATAAGGAGTAAGGATATCTCTCGTTAGACTAATGATCCTAGTAAATAATTCAATGTTGCTACATAATTTTTGTTTTACCTCTCTCTTACTTTTTTCTCGTTTCTTGTAGATAACAGGAAAAAAAAATATTTTGGCACTAACAGCCCATACAGGACCTGGCCTAGAGTAGTACGACATGAATGGCACAGACCTACAGATTCTCATGATGTTTGTCAGAAGTTCGCTAGAGATGAAACCCTGAAAAAACTTTTTGGTATTTCTTGGGTCTTGAATATTGAATCTCCCCCTCAATGATCACGCACTTAACCACTGAACCATGGCGCCCTCAACAGAAGTGTCACCTATATCCTGATTTGTCATGATGTGTATCTACAAGTTGGCAAGCAGTCTTGAATTTCTGGTTTTAAGTCTTGCGTGATGACCACGGGAAGCATCTAGTTCCGCTGACTGGCATTGTTATTCTTAAAAATATCCCTATAATATTCTCCAGTCAATATTTAAAAAACCTCAGTTATGTCGAAACCATCATTTCTATATTAGAACAGTTTTGTCCTGTACCACCTTGTGCCTTTTTATTTATTTTGTTACTTTGGCAAATACAATTTTGAAAGTAAGGCCAACATGCACCAAAACTCCGAGAACGACAAGCTGGTGGATGTTGAGCTGCCAGGAACAAGGGGTAAAAAAGTAAAGAACGATCAAATATTGGAGCTGATTTCGATCGTTGAGATTCAGCCAGTAGCTGAAAACTACTAGTCACTGCCAGCTAATTAATACTTTTTTTTGCAATTTTTTGTTTTTTCGGCGAGAGAAGGAGTGAAGAAAAAGTGGAAAAAAAGTATTCCAACTCTCCGTACTGCATAGTCGGTGGTAACTCTTTGAAGACTTCGATGCAGTGTCTTGAAACCTTTTTGGCAAAAATGATGTAAAAATTAAGCCGAGGCTTTACATTTTTTAATCCAGGCACATCAGTCTCCATCGGCAACAAAATTAATAACTCATTTTATTTTGCGTGTGGTCATTGTATTTTTTTTTTATAAAGAAAATTTCCAAATCCTGGAGCACTCAGACTCAATTTTCTGTGTTCATTGTACTACCAGGTAGGACTCCTTTTGGTGTTGTGGTTGGAGAAACTTAGATTTTATTTATTTCTCTTTTATGTTCGGGTAGCTGTGGTTGCTGTTCTCCGTCCGGTCTTGAACCTGCACAGTTCAGGTTACAAGCAAACACACTACCCACTACACCGTGGCCACTACTCATTTATAATTACCTTCCTCAACAGCATATCAAAAGTCCGCCATCTTAGAAAAATATGTTTACAAATAAAAATCACAAAAATTTCCTATCAAGCATTTTCTTTGGTATTTGTATGTTCTTTCACTTAAGTTTTGTGTATTTTGTTCCTAAGCTCATCTGCGACAGATTGTTTTGGAAAACTATTCTTTGGATCCACACTTTGCGACTTCGCTTAGTTACGTCAGAGTTGTGTCTTTTTGCGTTAATATTTTGTAGTGATGAGGGAATTTGGGATTGATTTTAACTATATTCGTATGGGCTCCGTGGCTCAGTGATTAAGGGTGCGATCAATGAGCGAGACGTTCAAGGTTTGAATCCAAGAAAACACAAAAATAAACGGTCCCACCTATCTCGAACGGCTGACAAACATCCGAGAGTAAAACTGTCATGAGAAGCTTTTCTTAATCGAACAAATTGCACTTTGGAAACGGCATAAAACTGTAGGTCCCAACCATTAGAGAAGCGCACAGCACGAGTGGCTGCGAGAAGTTAGGTCAGGCCCTGCATTGGGCTGTTAGCGCTCAAATATTTATTTATTTATACTTATTTATATTTTGCCAATATTCGTGGACTTCGAACGAATTTCTCTGACATGAACTCTCACGCCCATGCCCACGCCCACGCCCACGCCAATTCCCATAAACCAGCTATTTTGACACTTACATAGATAGTTGAAGAATCAACATCAATCAAAAGTAGTTGAAGAATCTTCTGTCTCCTTGTATTCTCATACCTAAATCGTCATTGTGGTCGATTTCAATATACACAAATCGGATTAGCTCCGATATTCTGGCTAATCAATACCCGACGAAAGGAATGCTGACCTTTTGACTGAGGTAAACAATTTGACTCAGTTTATAAATGAGCTTACACTTATACCGGACATTGAAAGTCATAGTCAACACTCTGGACTTGTTCCTTGCATCGCACCTTGATAAGAAGTAGTTTTCGGCCTAATAATAATATCTGAAAAAAACTGAAAGAAGTTTAAACAAGCCAAAAAAGACTGCATAAAATTCGTATAAAACGTATAAAATTCTTACAGGACCAAACAATCTGCTTGCTGCTCACTTTGCAGTGAATTACACGCTGCAAGATAATATGATACTTTGTCTTCGCCTGTAATTGAGAGCGCCGAATTTTGCATGGGACAATTTAACTGAGTACTCAAAGGTCTTAACATATGCAAATCCGTTGATCCAGATGGTATCTCCTCATAGTTCTAAAGTGGTGTTTTTCCACGCTGGTAAAATCTTTTTAAGCTTTTCTCTCTACCCTACTCTTCTGAGCTCCTTCCTAGTATATGTAAAACTTCATTTTTCCAGCCCGCTCTCTTGTCGAAAATGCGTACATATGGTTTAATAGATAAAAAATTACCTTTCGGGCCTTCAATACAAGTTTTCTAGGATGGCTTCAAGTCTGCAATTCAGCATATAAATGCTGGTATCCTCCAAGGCTCTGTTTCGTCTTCGACTCTCTTTCTCATTTTTACAAATGGTCTCTTGTATGCAAATTCTAATATAATCCATTCCTTCGCTGATGGCAGTATCCTCAGTTTTTCATATTCGTCCACTAAGTCAGGTCCTTGCTCTTCGACCATAGAAGAGGAACGGCAACATATGTTAAACACATAAAATTCTGACTCAATCATTATCCGTGAATAATACTTACATCGCTGAAACCGAAAGACTTGCCATTATCGGTATGTGTATTAATAACCATCTTCAATGGAAAGATCACATGTTCGAGGTGCAAGAAATATTTTACTCCCTCTAATCTGGCGTCAATGTATAAGGCATTCATCCGTCCAAATCTGGATTCCACGAAATATTCTATAACGTTCGATTTTAAGGGCGAATATTTAGAAAACTCCTTTTTTGTTTATGAATTATAAATATGCTTTTTCCCATATTTTCCTTTTGATAAAATATTCACAGTAGTAAAGACCTCAGTCGTAATATATGTTTCTATTCCTAGGCAGTGGCAAAGGAAGTACACCAAATCTTTTTTCTCTTTTGTCAAGTCAAGAATATCACGACCGTGGAGGCTACTCGTATGTTACTCGTATATCACCCATTTGTGAGTTAATGAAACTTTGAAACCTTTCCCTCAGTAAGTTAAATATTTGTGTGATGGTATGCGTTGTGTTGCTCGATGAATATGTCAACAAATGACAGAAATATCTTTTCAAAGATGGCCCCAATCGGATGTCAAAACACGATCTGCATTAATGAAACACACTTTACATGAATAATTTTACTTTCAATGGACTTGTTTTAGTTCTAAAGTCCACAAACTTTTCAAAGTCGTGCAGTTCTGTTTTCCGTCTACTTAAGGCCTAACTACTGGAAGCTGTTGTGGATTTACAGTTGTTAACATTTCAGGAATATAGAATTCTCTAATCATTCTGAAATCCAAAATCTATTCTGTGTTTTTGTCATGGCTACTATTCCCAAAAATAAAGATTTTCCTTTTTAAATGAAAGGAGCCTAGTTAAACACCTTCGTCGAAGGGAGGAAAATATTGGAAACTATCTTACTTAAATCCATTTTGAAATTAAAAATCTATTATAACGGGTGGGCCATCTGCTGGTTTCCTTTAAATTACGTGTTATTTTAACACTGACAGCTCTTTTGCGCTTAAAAATTGACAGAAACACAGTATCATATCTCCACGGTATGAAATGAATCTGTTTACCCTTGAACAACGTTGAGAAATATTGAAAACTCATTTCCAATTTCGACGATCAGTGCTAATTTTAATACAAAAGTTCGTGAGATTGGCATGCGCTCAGTCGCGAATATTGCTGCTGTTGCCGAAAATATGTGCCTGAACACGAGAACCTCAATTCGCCAAAACTCTCAGCAACTGAGCATTAGCCGCACTAGCCTGAGGAGAATTATGCATAAAGACCTCGGATTATTCCCTTATAAGGTTTCCAACTCAGAAATTTGATCAAAATGACCACATGCTTCGTTATCGCTTCTCTGTTTGGGATTTAGAGCAGTTCGAAATTGAGGTCGATTTTGCTAAAAAAAAATCATTTTATCGGATCCATCTCGGCGGCTATGTAAACAAGCAAAACTATTTGCGGCTCGGAAAATTCACAAGTAGTCGTAGAGAAACGAAAGCAACGAATGGTGGCATTATTCCCTCATTTTTCTTCGAAGAAGAAGATCGCAACAACATTACGGTCAACGGAGAGCCCTACAGGCACATCATAGCTGATTTTTTTTAGCCAGAAACTCGAGAAATGAACTTGAATGATCTCTAGTTCCAGTAAGATGGCGCTACGTGTCAAACAATCGATCTTTTGCACACTAAGTTCAATAATAAAATCTGACCGCGGAGCTGCGATTTGACGCCGTTGGACTTTTTTTTTGTGGGGTTGCCGTTAAAGATCGATATTATGCTGACAATCCAGAAACATAAGCACAATATCGAGCTATTTGTGAAATAGAGCCCCAAACCATCGAAAATGTACTGTAAAATTGGGTTGATAGGATAGGCTACTGCTGAGCCAGCCATTTAAATGAAATTATTTTCCATAAATAATTGGAAAGTTGGAAAGCAAAGAACTTAAAAACATATTAAATAGATTTTTTTTTACAGCAATTTAATAAGAAACCAGCAGATGGTTCACCCTTTAGGGACGAAAATAGTGCATTTTTGATTTACTAACACCGACACTAGTAGATTAACCCTATCATTTCCAAGAACTTCAGTACTTAGTCTATTTTTATTTGTAATAGATTATTTCCTATCTTTAAATCGTATTCGAGTTCGGATCGTTAATTCCATTTTTATCGACCAGTTTTATTAGCACGTGAGTCTATTATATACACCCTCTCATGCGTGTGGAACTCACAAAGTGATACTTACTTAGTATTTCTGTAGGTTCATTCCTCCTTCTATGGGTATTTTATATCTTCTATGAATTCGTTTCCTTGCGTAGGTCTTCATGACGTAAGAACCCACCCATTGCCGAACTTTTCGCTTTGCCTCAGCATTTTTAATATTCTCTCTGCCTAAGCTTCAAATTAAAAAAGAAAAGTCTACACTTCTTTAAATTCAAATTTGTTGCTCTTCTTGTCTTACTTTTAATCTCTAGAGCTCAAAAAACTGTCTTAAATTTCATCCGCAAACAACATGCCCGAAAAAAAAAAATTTCAACTGGCGTATACGTAACATTTTCTTTTGGCAATCAATTTTTTTGTTCGTTCTTGCACACAGCATGTATCTGTAGTAGGCACGTCAGTGTACGTATACGTTATCCTACTTATAAATTGCCTCATTAAATCCCATCTTTATGGCTTAATAAGTAAAATTGCCATTTCTACTTGTTCTTCCTCTTCTTCTCTGCTTACAGGTACATTAACAGTTAATGTAAACGTATTACTCCTAAGCTTAGCATCGCCCGACGAATCTAGTTTGGTGAGTGTAGGAGAAAATAGTGTAAAAAAATCTATCAATGTCCTCAATTAATATTGTGTCCTTCAATTCAATAGAAATATGAAGTGGAGTTCCTATTGAATCAACAATGGAATGATCCTCGACTGCAATACGGTAATAAATCGCAATATGATTATTTAAATGCACTGCATCATCATGACAATATCTGGACACCAGATACGTATTTCATTATGCACGGTGACTTTAAGGACCCCATCATTCCGATGCATTTCGCTTTGAGAATTTACCGGAACGGGACCATTACGTACGCAATGAGGTGAGTTTGAGTTGAGAAAACTTTTTTTTTTCACAATAGAGGGATGGACTTCTTATTCAGAGACCATCGGACCGTGTTCAATGTGAAGGCATATTACTTTGCATCCTTTGGTCGTTTCCTCTTTTTTTTTAGATTTTTTAATGTGAAAATTTTACAATCATCCGACAATTTCTATTCAAGTGTCGTTAAAAAAAAAAAACTTTTTTATGGCTTTTTCTGTATTTGAATTTGTTTTCCTGTTTGTTTTTTTTTTTTTTTTTTTTTTTCAGACGTCATTTAATCCTGTCATGCCAAGGAAGTTTGCATATATTTCCCTTCGATGATCCTAAATGCTCATTTTCAATGGAAAGCAGTAAGTACCCGAAGGTTGTCCCCATGGTTGGGATTGGTAGTGTATTGTTGGATTTTCTTGTTTCGTGAGTGTACACTGTGTATTAATTGTGTGTGTGTATTTGAGAGCAAATGAAAAAGTGGTGTCTGTCCATTTGCATTAATTAGAGTTTATTGTTACAATGAGATTTTTTTTTTACCCTTCATGGTGTGTTGCTTTTCTGTTTGATGTTGATAAGAGACTTTTTTTTGCGTAACATTCCCAAGAGACAAGGACAGAAAGTCCTTTGTATGTTGATGGGGTTTTGAAGAAAATTTATTTTTTTTAATCATTTAATGCTGTTTATATCATTTCAGTTTCGTACGAATTATCACATATAAAATATGTGTGGAAAAATGACGAGGATACGCTACGTAAAAGTCCCTCATTGACAACACTGAACGCATATTTAATACAAAACGCAACCGTAACGTGTTCTGTTAAAAGCTGGAGAGGTGAGTTTTAAAAATTTCTCAAATACATTGTTATTCGTTGGTTGAACAATTAAATTGTAATAATGTGTAAAATTTATCAGTTTTAGTTGGAGAATAGTGATGTATAGTTAAACTTCATTATTTAGGTTATGTAGGAATATTTTTTTTTTTTTTTCTTTTTTTCTTTTAGTTTTTGTAAGTAAGGTTAATAGTCTAATATTAGGTAGTTTGTTTTTTGTTTTATTTTTTTTTTTAAATACTTTTGCAAAGAGAATTATTTGTTATATACTTTTTTTTATTTCAAAATGGAAATCAGTTTGATATAGACTGATCTTGATGTTTTGGTGTTTTTTTTTATAATAGATGAAATACGTTGTAATTGTTAGTTGATTTTTTATTTTTATTTTTTTGATTAACACATACATTTTTGAGCAAGTAGAATGACAATCTTCAGTAAGTATTTCTATAGATGAGGTGTCTAGTCTCTCTCCCATGGTCATAGCCTTTTATTGATCAGATACTGATCATCTGAATATCTCAGGAAACCTATTAGATAGAGAGTTCGGTGTAGGTATTGTAGGAATTCTTTGGACCTGCTATCTACCTAAGGTTTCTGTCTCTTGTCAAATCCACAATCATACACTAAATAAGACCAAAGTTAGACAAAAAACAGAGAGAGACGCACGCTTTGATATTCTCACAACTTCTGCACGCTACTGATACTTCTTTTTATGTCAAAATAAGAAATTCTCAACAAGAGTGCTCTGACATTATCTTTGTAAGAAGGATCAATAGGCCCGATGGTGAGTAGCTTATAATCAGCACTCACTATATCAGTCCCAAAAATTTGTTACCTTATACGGGCAAGGGCAAGACAATCACAGAGGAATTGTACATCCGTTCCATCATTATGATTCTTATGCAGATCACATTAAAGTGCTTCACAAAAATATGGTGTAATGGGTAGTGCAATTTGCTTGTGACATAAACTGTTCAGTCACCGAGCATAAAGAAGAAACCAATAAAATCTAAGGTTCTTAAACAACAACGATTCGGAAATTTCCTTAAAAAAAAAAAATTTGTGCAGTCATTTTTGCTGATAGACAGTAAGAATTCTTCTTAACATCAAGGAGCACTCATTTAGTTTGTGTACTATTATGTTCAGTCGTCAATGAAAACTCTGACTGAGGACGTAAGAAGATCCAACGTAGATAAAGATCCTCATTTCAACCTTCTATGGGACATCGAACCCAAACAAGGCTCTGTGACTTCAACCGTTAGAATGAATTCAGATATCTCTTGCATTATATCCCTCTTCGACCCGTCGATCACAATATAGTTCATAGTCATTAGGATAACATAAATATTCGCTTCATATATAGAAGCCTTACCAAAAGTGAAATTTAAAATTGCCGTCCAGTTCAGATCAGAGTCAAACCTAAAATCGTGGAAATTTAAATTTGCCGTGTCTGGTGTTCTGGTGTCATACAGGATTCAGAGAATAGTATATTGTCGCCCAAGGCCTTCAAAACTTCAGTGTGAATTGTACCAAAAGATAAACAACTTTGATATAGTTTCCCATGATATAAATATCGACAACAGAGTTAGGTGTACTTAAAGAAGATAAATTTTTGCTATTTTGCTACATGTACGGTTTTTTTGTTTGAGTTTACATTTTGAATATATACCTTCGGTTTGGAGTTAAAAAAATCTATCTACAGCATCCTACACTTTCAGCTAATTCTTTTCCATACTCAGATACCTTGAGCTTCAGTTAATATGTGCCAGTTGACGACTTACGATTTTTGATTTTCCACTCTAGGTACTGCATAATATTAAGAGATGAAGGGGGATAGATATATTTTATAAATTAGATTCAGGTTCGATCAGATTCAATTTTTATTTGTGTACTTCAACACTGATTACAAAAGATTGACAATATAATATATATACACATACATATGTATGTAGATAATTTTCCAAATCTCATTTAATATAAAATGGCAAAATAAAATAGACTGACATTTACTAAAAATATCCAGTCAATATTCTCTCGCAATATTGGAGTGAGATTTTGCAATACCGAAATAAATTAGGAACATTAATATCGTTGAAAAGTGGTACGACTTGATTCATGCAAGATATGTTTTCTTGTTTCCCGCAAAACTGGACATTTGCCAATGAAATCTAGAGTCCCCTCCCTCCCTGCCAAATTGCACAATCTCCATAGAAGACGTAAATCTTCACTGTGAGGTACATAATTAAGATTTAGGAGTTCGCCTCGCAGCCTCAGGACCATCGGTATTTCATCGATGATGTATTCATCCCGAAAATAATTGTTATGCAACAAATTGTGGTTCATACTCGTAGATTCTTTAAATACCTTGCCCTAGTCTGAATATCTCCTTCCAACTCCTCTGATGACCTGATAAAGCTGGTTCTTAAAACACCTTAAATACTCGTAATTATTTTCAATACCACAGCCACGAGCTAATTCCAACCACTTTTTGAACCATCCAGCTCTTCTTTATATAGCTTGTACAGCAGTTTCAGCGTTTTTGTGAAAAGTGGTATAAGCATGTAGTTTGGCGTTTTGGAAAGGAGGTAAAATATTCTTTTGAGGTAATATCTTAGTAGTTCCTCTCGAATGTAATTGCAATGAATTTGCTGTTGAAGCTTATCCTCCAAGCTAAATTGATGGCTGCTTTCGATTTCACTGGTTTTTCCTCGAGATGAATATCCATACTAAGATTTTTCCTAAGGAACACTCTACTTACGAGTATATTTCTTCACCACTTATTATTGCCACTTCTCGTTATCATAGTATTTGCCTCCTCCTTTCTGAAATACCATTACTTTAAGCCTACCCAAATTTACGTTTAAGTTCCCATAACCTGTAGTAATCACTAAGTTTGTTAATCATAAGCTGTAACGCTTCTGGGGAGTATGCCAATGAGACTACGTCATCTGCGAATATAAGAGCTTTGATCAGGGCTCGTGCATACTCTACTCCTCCTTCCAATTATATGATATCTTCGATGAAAAGTGCAAATAGACTTGGACTTAGAGAACAACTCTATCTTACTCCTGATCGCGAATGAAACCATTCCGATAATCCGTCCCCATTTCACACAGCTGCCCTGACAGCTATATAGCTTCTGCATAACTCTTATAAATTGTAGTCACATACGCAAGTTGTAGAGTTTATAGAACAACGGGCTACGGTGCACTGTGCCAAGGACTGCCTTAAAATCAAAGAAAAAAAAAAAAAATGCGTAGAGTTTTTTATTCCACAATACTACTTAATATAAACAAATGATCACTAGTAGAATATCCTCGTCTAAAACTACTTGAAATTCTTTTAACAACTTATTGGCTAACTAATATCTACTTACTAAGTCGGCTTTGTATCATTGCTATGATAACTTTATATGATGCCCCGATAGTTTGCTGGATCCGCAGTAGAACCTTTTTTATGGATGGAGAAAATTAATGCTTTCTTAAATCGTTGCAGGACTATTTCAGACTCCAAGATGTGGTTGAAAAGGGAAATAAGTTTGAGGTGGAGCTCATTGGTGCCATACTTGTAGAATTCGGATGGTATCCCATTCGAACCTACTGCTTTACTCTCTTTTAAATTGCTTAGCGCCCTATAAAAGGGACTAGCAGATGGGCTCACTAATTTGAAGTCAGCTAGGAGGATATTTGGACTTAGCTTACTGCTCATAACATATCTTCCGCCATTGAGTTTTCTTGCCAGCTATTATACATCGCAATTATTCTTCTCTGAAATGCTTACAAAATATTGTCAAATTCTGTTTGGTTTTTCTTGTTTTTTTTTTTTTTACTTAAATTTTTTTTCTAATAAATATATAGAATAAAGAAAAATGGTATGTTTCAGTTTCATTTTTTTATACATACTTAGCCCACCTATTGATAAAAATTATGTGTCGGTTTGATTTATGTTAAATTTTGTGTAGTACTAAATTTTTTACAAAAATTAAAATAATTTTAAAAAAATTTATATAAAAAAAATTAACCAAAGTACAAACAAACAAAAAAAAATTTAAACACAATATCGTAGGAAACTACAGCTGTCTTAAGGTCGATTTAATATTTACAAGAGATCGAGCATTCTATTTCACCACCGTTTTTATACCTGGAATAATATTGGTGACGTCCTCGTTTATCACATTCTGGCTCGAATGGAATGCAGTTCCTGCTAGATCCATGATAGGTAAAAATTAAAACCAAAAAAATCTCAAACCACACAAATCCAAACATAAACCGAAAAAATTATATCCAATAGATCAGCTAATCAGATGCAACAGACCACCATTCAACAACTAATCTCATTTGAAATTTCAAAAAATTGATTTATTTTTCTTTTTCATAAAACATTTCGTAAATATTAGAGAAAAAATTTTAAATCCCAATTTATTTGAGTAAAAAAAAACTTTGGTTTTTGTAATTTCTCCTTCTTCCTCTTTGGCTAAATCCTGCAGTTGATCAAGTTAACAAAGCAGCAAGCTATCATATGCATTTTGTTTGTAAAAAACATATTAAATAAAATTAATTTTATTCATAAATAGTCTTGAAATAATATAATGAACGCCTGCCGTAGCTGATTGCCTTTTTTGAAGAATGCTAATAGTAATTTAGTTAATTTATTTAATCCCATTTTTATTCTAGTTGGACTGCTAAGAAATATATTAATTTTCTTTTCTTTTAATTGTAGAAAATTATATAGAATACTAATGAAAGTATGAAAAAATATAAAATAAGTCACGCAACTTGTTTGTGCATGGTTATCCAGTTTTTAAATATAAGAGCATATAGATTTTTTTTTTTTTGCATTTACAAAGTAGCTAATTATATATTAAGCTTATGTTTCAAGTTACAAGGGGTTAGGTGGTGATAGAGGTAACATTTTAGGATTGTAGTGTATAATTAGTGCATAAATACAAGCATTACACAGGAAATAAGATGATTTATAGTTATGAGAATTAAAGTACAAATATGCAAATGAATGTATATCGTCTTAAAAACCACGTAATTAGAGTAGTTATTTAAAACAATTTAAATTATAGAGTGCACGGAATATCTAAGAAATAGTCTAAGAACAATAAACGTAGTCTAATGACACAAATTATTCCTTTCATGCCATTAGATAAATCTCGTTTGAACCAGAAAGTTTTTGAACGTTCCACCTCTCTCGAACTTCTAACAAACATCCGAGAGTAAAAATGTCGTGAAAGCTAATTATGTTAAAAATAATAACATGCACAATACGAAAAGCTGCAAGAAGCTAGGCCAGTATCTGTAGGGCTCAGTACTTTAATGTAAACATTTTCTTCTCATTCAATTAATTTGCTTTGTATGTATCTTATCGTCACTGCCTTTTGTTTCCTTGTGTATTTCCCTCGATATCTCTGAGAGAACTTAGGTTAAGTTGATACTGACCAAAGGTATAATGCGCAAACAATGTGACCTCGCGAAATTACCCGAGATGTTTACCTTATATAGCTCAGTCCAAAGTGGTAGACGACTTTTTAGGTACGTTTTCTTTACAAAATAAATCGCAAGTATTTCGCTTTATCCGAAGACAAGGATAAGGCTGATTGCGTTCAAAGCACAGGAGTCAATATCAGGAGAACATTCTGCAACAGCTCTATAAGAGTATATAAATAAAATTTACTGCACCAAGAATAGAAGATATTCCAGCTAGATGAAGAGAAAAAATTGCTAAATCTACTGAAGCTCCTCCATGAGCGATTCTGGCTGAAAGGGGTGGATAAACTGTTCATCCAGTTCCAGCCCCATTTTCTACTATACTTCTTACTAATAATAAAGTTAAAGAAGGAGGTAATAATCAAAAACTCTTTCCCTTTCAGATTTAGTACTATGTGCATAATCCACTACACAGCAGCCAGAGGTCCAAACCTGTTAGCTAAGGTATTGCTCAGTTTTGTTAATCAAAGCTATGAGCGAAACCTCCAATTTGAGAGTGCATCAGCAATCGCCCCTGATTTGATGACACTCATTTCATAAAATTAATATTTGCTGTCATCTATTGGAACCTGTTGATATATATAACATGGGGGCTAGGCTACTTGTGTTTTAGACCGACGAATATTAGTGTGTGCTGAGTCATTTCTATCAACTTTTCTTTTATGCACTCGTCTTGGGGTGCTTGACAATCAATGTTTCTGAGGTATGCAATCTCACCTAGGTATCAATTCTATTTTAATCTCCGTCCACATCCTAGTCTTCACATGTAAGTCATCATACAAACTACGTAGTCCAACATTACTAATATAGTAGCAAATGTGGACTCACAATACGTGTTATAAAAACATCTCCTAAGTGCTTTCTCGGGCTCGTCTTTGGACATCCATCTCCAAATCTGACAATTTCTATTCCATTATAAATTTAGAAACTAAAATTCATCAAAATGCGTTCATTGGCACTCCATTAGCCGAATTACAAGGACAATTTTTGAGGATTTTTGAAATGTAAGGTCATCAAGATAATATGCTAGATTATCAAAATCCATTGACTGATTCTTGAGCTAGGCGTATACCTAGTTATTTGACAGTAAAAATATTTCACGGCTTTTAACACTCAAACTCTATATACCAAATACTTAATGCAAGCAGCCCATATCGTAGTTTAAGTATATCAAGCCATCGCCTCTAAAATAGACCACAACGTATAATCCAACGGATTGAGGTCTGGACTGCCTGAGAGCCAATAGTCTGCTACTATGAAGTCTGGCACATAGCTTTGGTGCCACAGGTTGTCCACTGGTTGCTAGAAAACAATTGTTGGTTAAGTCCCTTCACAACACCTTCCAGAACATACGTTTGGCAGATTTTTGCCTATGTTTTTACTCCCTTCTCGAAAAAATGAATGGCGGTAACGCTTTCATAGCTGACTCCCAACCAAACTATCACAGATGCGGGATCGACTCGCGAAAGAGTTCTGATGATTCTTTAGATGATCGACCATAGACTCTGTCATTTTGCTTAGTGAATTGATTGCTCAATAGTAAACATTTTTTCATCCAAGTCCAAAATTTTCTGTGACCATTTTGCGCGTACCGGCCGGCGGCGGCGTAGAGCTTTTGATTTTTCCTTCCATTTTTGCTTTGATTGGACTGTGAGTAAGTGGCCTTTTATAAGCGTTGAGTGCCAAATCTTGTTCAATAATGTGAGACATAGATTTTTGCGATATCTTCAATTCTCGTGACAAGATTTTCTGCTTTCGCAGTGGTTTCCGATTAATCCTGGTTTTAACAGCTTTGATCGCCTGTGGAGTTCTGACAGTGCGAGGGGTCCAGATCTTTGACGGTCAGTTACTTCACCAGTGTCCTCAAATAATTTAACAGTTCGATACACGAAATTACGAGTAATTCCAAGCGGTCGCAAGGTTCGGAAAATATCGCCCCTTTTGATATTGCACTTGTGAAGGCGAATTACCACAACACGGTTTCCAACACGGTTTCTGCAAACTCCATGCAAAAGTGAGCTATCTAAATGAGTTCTAAGGAGGATTGTACATATGTGAACAGGTATTTCTTTTCGACCTACATATTCGAAGTATGTCCAACCTCACTGAGTCTCCACTTACTGAGGAGGTGAATAATCAAATTTACTTAAATTATTTAAATAACTTTGCACGATAGAAAGTACTCTACGCCGATGAACAAGAGCAACTGCAGTTCAGCACTATTGATTTTTATAGTATTTTAGTCAAACATAAACTTAAGTTATATATTTAGAAGTGCTTGCATATTTGCTTCAACTGTAAATTCACTGAGCTTAATTATTAAAAGAAAATATTTAGAACATAAGTAACTAGTTAGTTTACGAGTAGCTATCTCAGGTATTAAATGGAACTGAATGCTGGTAACAAAATTAAAGGCCTACCTATTTATAAATAAAGTATTTAAAATAAAAAAAATTGCAAAAAATAACAAAGAAAATTTATGTATAAACAATTTTTTTTCTAAACAAAATTTGACTAAAAGGCAATGGCAATTGCTCGCTTTTCTTTGAAGGTAATTACAGTTGCCTGAAAGTTGAACTAATGTTCACAAGGGATCGAGCATTTTATTTCACAACTGTATTTATACCTGGAATCATATTGGTGACATCATCATTTATAACATTTTGGCTAGAATGGAATGCAGTACCAGCCAGAGTAATGATTGGTATGTAAAAAGCATAAACAAAAAATATACAGGAGAAAAAACTATCATACACATCAGGATGTAAAATTTTTTAAAATTTTTCAAAATTTCTGTGTAAATACAATCATGGTAAATGAAAAAATCCAGTACATTTATGTCAATGTGAAATTGGATGAAAATGTCAGGGATGTATTTAGGTCTTTTATATTAGGAGTTACACTTTTATTACAAATTGTTCACATTTATATTTAAAGAAAAAAAATAAATTCTTTTCGATGCAAGTAGATTTGATGTAGATAATTTGCAAAAAAACATTAATTTCATTCACTTTTATGCACTAAGCTGTTTATTGCATGCGCATATTGTATATTCCACTTTCTATTTAGAATGTTAAACTTTTTAATTAGATTTAGTAAAAATGAAAAGTAAATGTATTTAAATTCATTAAGTGTACGTTTCCAACGTTATTCAGACAACAAAAGTTAACGAAAACAATAAACCAGGTTAAGCGGATTACTACAAAGGCAGGGATGTAGTATCTAATTGCTTGCGCTATCCATTACGCTTTCCATAACAATGAATTCACTTGACAGAGATAGCGAGGACCGGGGAAATTGTGGGACTTTCAAATGAGTTGTAAACACTGGGCAGACGAAAGCAATTGAATGCAATTCATCTCTAAAAAGCCAGGCCCCCTGCGGCATTTAAGGGTGGCAGACTGTGCTTCTATATGAATAGTGTGTCGTTGTTTCTTTTTTGCAATTGTGCATCCTACCGCTGATCCTGTAGCACACACCTACAGAGTTTTCGTTTTTGTCATGTAGCGTTTTGTGTGATATCTGTTAGGAGTCCATTTTGTTGCTGTTATAGAATAAGAGAATTGTGCATTCATGTGTATTGCGGATATTAATTCAAAAAGTTTTGCGAGTAGGATTACCCACAAGAATACCAACCAGCAGAAGTAGCAGCAGCATATGTCATCCTTCAATGTATGTGTGAATAATGAAGAAAAACAAAAGCGAAAAATTGGATACAATAAAAGCGCCAAAGAATGAGTCGTGAGGTTAAACTAGGGGCAAGTGATGCTGTTTTGCTGCGGGTTATTTGTTTATTTGTTCTCTTAACGTGAATGACATTTATGTATGTATTTTCAAAGGATTCTGCACTTATTCTAGTTTTTATTTGAAGGAGTATCTCCAAAAAAGTGACGAACGTATAGTTAGTTTGCATTTGACTAAATTCAAAGATGATATAGTGGAGTATCTAGGGTTACCAGAAGTTAATGAAAGTGTTAAGTTTGTTGAATGATGTTAACCATACAAGATCTTAAATAGGAATCCGTGGAAAGTGGCGTTTCACGTGGTGTCACTATTAACTCAATTAGCACCCTTTTAGGCTTTATCTCTGCAATTCCTTTCTAGGAGATCTCATATCTATGACTTTGATAGGGGTCGACCATCAGTGAACACTACAATGTTTCGCTTGGGCGTTGGGTTTGACTTGAGTGACTGGGAATATTCACAGATTGCCACTAATCTTAACTGGAAAACGTTAACAAATTGCGTCAGATTATGGGACTTGGATGTATTCAGTGAAATCTTTTCTGGAATTTAGCCTTGAATTAAGGTATATAGTTCGAAACTATTTCTGGTGCCTTATTCTATACCTTTTAATATAAATGAGCACTGTATGATTGAGTGCTTCAAGTATTCAAAATCTTTCACTCTTCCTTGGCCTCGTAGATCACATAGAAATTTGAATTGGATGTACATCATTTGCCTGTATACAGTCCGTCTAGGAATCAGAAGTATCAGCTTTTGTAACCATAAATGGACCTGCTATATCTAACTCGATAAGCGGCTGTGACAACTCTGAAATAAGATCAGACGAATATGATCCAATTCTTCTCGTCAGTATAAGTTGAGTTAAGTGACTTTCGTGGTTTCAAATGATTCGGACATCTTAAATCTCCAAGGCCTATTGCATACTGACGATCGAAAATCTAATACTAATAATCCGCCATTCCTCCTTTTGATGTAACTGAATACCTAACGAATACGCTTTTCCTGGAATTCGGATACAGATTCTGGTTCTTTGACTTCAGAATATGAAACTTAATCTTGTAAAATAATTTATATTTAGCCTACTTCCAACGATTTGTCTAGACTGAACTTCTGATTTGAAACGGAGCTGTATGGAATTTATCCACGAATGGTCATAAAAATCAACATCTCTCTTTAACACATACGCACTAAACTGAGCTACATGCAGACCATAATTCCAATTTCTAATAAAGGTTTGATGGCGTAACTTGCGCAGTTGTCCTACATTGATCTAAGAGTGACGGAGGGAGACTCCTTTCTTTAACATAAATGCAGTCCATAATTTGTCTGCCATCTATTCCAATTTCTAATAAAGGTTTGATGATGTAACTTGCGCAGTTCTCCTTACTCCACTTGTTTTTTAAATCTCGTAACAACTCAACATGAAATAGATGTTCCCCTATAAATTCGTTGACGTAGCAAAGTTTACATGCTTCATTTGATTGTACTCCTATCAAAATACAAGCATCAGAATGAGTGATATCCAGAGCTTCTGATGACCATGAGCCTTTAATTGCGCAATGAAATACGGATGAAAAATTTGGTTCTAAAGAATCTATTTTATTTCCAAATAGCATTTGACTGCATAATTCACACTGTGAGAAATCCTGGTAAGAAATTGACTTACACAAAGTTGGGAATCTTCATAGAAATAAAAATTGGAGGACAGATTGAGCGGTTCTTTACACTTTATATACGAATATACGTCCTACTAAACCTACAGAAATTGCGAATAAGAATGATGGTTCCCAAAGCTTAATTTGATTGCAATTAAATTGAAAATAAAATCATAATAGGAATTAGGTCAAAAGTGATGGAAGTTATGGTCAAAAAATTAAAAAAAAGTTACTAAATAAAAACAAAAATATAAATTAAATCAAAAATAGCATTTCCTGACCTAATTTTCCTACTAAAACAGAGCAGAAAATGAAAATGTACTCGTACAAGGAGGCAAAATGATGAATACAGTCTAAATTTGAGAAAATTATAGTTAAAAATTCGGCTAAATTGTTAACAAATATTTTCTCAAACTTTTCCGGGAAATAATTGATCCTTTCACTTTTCATAAATTTTAGAACTCAGTTCAGTTTCCTTACTTTTTTCCTAAATTCATTATGATTAAAAAAAAGGCAGACAATTTTTCGTTGGCTTTTCTGGCCTTATATCCGTTCGGAGAAAATGCAAAAATAACGCTGAAGGCATTAGCGAAAAATGCAAGAAATTTTGAATGAGAAACAAAAAAATTCCGCTCTTTTTTCTAAGGACAAAATGACCCCATTTCGAATTCAAATTTGTTTGCATGTAATTTCCTATAAGGAAATTTCCGCGAACCTCCAAATTTGTACATAGGAGATTTTCGCAAAATTGTCAGGCTTATGCATTCAGAAGGACAGAATCTGGGTAGGATGCTTTATACCATACCAGCAATCAAGCAAAATCAAGAGCAGTGCACTCAAGACTTTTGCACGTCCTGTTAACATGCAACTTTCTCTCACAACACTCTTCGATAATTTGCTGGAATAGCCAAAATATTCCATCTTTAAATCCACCTTTTTTATTAAAGAAACTCATATCACTATAAAGTTTGCCGACCCTTGACTTAGAGTGTTAACAGTTGAAGCAACTGCGCCTTTTGAAAGCAAAGTCATGGGTTGGTAACTAAAGACATCCTATTTGGATAATAATAAACAAAATAAATTGAAAATTGAAATCGAGGTTGCTTCTACTATTTTACTATCGTAAAATGCCCATTTTGTCCCCTTTCGAGCTGTAAACAAAACAATGCGTAAACACATTTGTTCGTATCTTATCTAAATATAACGATATCTTTGCAGAAAATGACTTTGTCTCATTCACCCTTCACATTAAATAAATCTTCAGAATCAACGAACAGGTTACCATCCCTATCTAGATCGACAGGTCTTGGCAGCAGTTATTGGGAAAGTCTTTTTCTTGGAAGCTCCACTGATTAAGTGTTTAGGGCTTTGTCTTGGCTTGTATCTCTGCCACATGTTTTTAAGCGCAATGGCCGAAGTTAGTATCACCGTGAGCTCATCGAGTTCTTAGAGCTTCTCAACTCAAATCTACTACTTAAAGTGGGAACTACGGAAACTGTTAACTCCCAAACTCTGCAATGGAATCAGGCTGCGATTAGATGCCCCGTTAGGAATGCCATGGAACTGGCTATAGCCATTGATTGTGTTCAGAAATAATTTATTTTTACACTACACATCCCACTTATTGTACCTACCACCCTTTTGAATTGCAGCAACTTCAGTTTCCCTTTGGTTTGGAACTGCTTCTTCTAGGATTATACCGCCTGCACTTCCAGGAGCCTGGCAGACCTACTATCAAAGACAAAGACGTTCAATGTCGTCTACAACTAAAATGAGGTGGATCGCTGTAGAAAATATCGAACTTTTTTCTGTCCTTTATTTCTTACAGATTTTGGCATCTTGTACAGGAATCTGCAATTTGTTTTTAATTTATGCCAACCTGGCTCTAAATTTGTACGTTTAATTTATTTTAAAATGAAGCTTCAATCGTGTTAGACACATTCTGATACCGAATTCTTATTTAGCCAGCATAACAAAATCTCTAGGAATCATCACACAAAAGAAGTCAGTAATATCTCTGCCTTTCTGTCAATCTGTCTATAAGACTGTTTCATAAAAATCGAAAGGGATTTGTTCTAAACTCAGTAATATAGTGTCTCTACGGTGATTCTGATAAAAATGTTTTTTTATTTTTCAATTAAATGATTTCAAATACTATGAGGGGCTCAAAAACTCAGTTTACGAGGGCTCCCGAAGACCATAGTCCACCTCTGTATAAACCTTCTCAGAAACGTGACTGGAAATGTTCCAATAAAAATGTATGACATTATTGTTTTTTTTTTATTTCAAATTGCTGCAGTAACTCACTGAGCCACTCTTGTGTGAAATTGACATTTTACTCCGTAAAGTTGCAATATAATTGTATTCATAGCAACGTCTACTGTCAATTACAACAGTGATGAAGAGCGACATCTTTTTTCTGAACTACTGTCAAATGACATCAACTTGGTCCTATTGTCAAAAAATAGACTCGAATTAAGTTCTTCTGTCGCTTCAAGAGATCAATTTATTGTTGGGAAAAACTTCTCAACATGTGGCAACCCAAACAAAACATAAACTTTGCGAAAATAAATTGCTAATTCCCAACAAGAAAAGTCACTTCCGTGCAAACACAAAATCCACTGTGTGCGATATAACTTCTTATTCAAAACTATACTATACTATAATGTTTCAAAGATACTCGTTGTACATCCCCATCCCATTCTGTTATGCAGATTTATTCAGTTCACCATCCTCATTGTGGGGCTTTTGATGTTTGTGTTTTGTAACCCTTGATCCTCCAGTGTAAATCCAAGGACGTGACTTTTCATCATCATTCTTGGAAAATATGGGAAGGATGATTTTTCATCGCCATCAAAAAGATAATGTATTGCATATTTATTTATTTTTTATTTTTTTAACAAAAATCAGCGCATATTCTCTGTTTTGCCAATGACATTGGCATTGATGCAACGCTAAAGACTTGTTTTTTTTTTTTTTTTTTTTTTTTCTTGGTTTATCGCTGCTCCAGTTATGTATTATTTGTGTTACCATTCAAGATTTAATTGTTTTACCAAAACCATCTTTTTGTTTCATAAATCAATGTCAAACTAGGGGTGCACACAGTGTGAACCTCCCCTGACAAATGAATTTCCATTTGAATAGTACATCCCGCTTAAAGGATATCTTTGGATTCGTTCGCCGCTCGCTCCTACCCACTCTTATGTCATGTAAAACAGAAAATTGTGTGGAGCTAAAATTATGGATTAAAGTGGATTTCTGTTATTGTTGTGGTGTGCGCGTATGTTAGGGGATAAATATGGCTAGATGAGAGTTCGCTCGCCCACATGGAACGTTACTCTTTTTGGATTTTGAATATACATATTTGCATGGATTTTTTTCCTTCCTTCCGCCCTCTTGAGTTTGTTTTGTCTTTCCTTTTTTCTGTTTTCCTTCCTTAAGTTTCAGCCAATATATTTTTTCTCCTCTTCATCTGTTGTGTAAGAAGGAAAGTTTTTTTTTTTGTACATAAACATAATTTCTCATCTGAGACGAGAGTTTTTTTTTTTCTTTTTATCTGTTCAAATCACATGAGGACGCAGACTTGTGGTTTTGTTTCTACATGTATATCTAAGGAGCAAGCATTTTAAATAAATCATAAATTTGTTTTAGACTTTGTTTAAAATTTCAAATCGGAAAGAAGAAGCATATAAATCGTTTAGTTTTAAAATACGGATGACAAAGTTTGTCTGAAAGATTTAACTTGATTTTCAACTGCATTTTCGAGTAGCATCTCTGGCAATTGAAATGGAGAACAACGCTGGTTGGTTGTTGGCTTATTCAAAATTGTATGAATCTGAATTGGAATTCAATAGTAAAGGTTTCTGAAAATATTTGGAGATTCTATAATTATTATAATCAATACTTTTTTTTTATTTAAAACTAATTGCTATTTTGTCTAGTTAATTTGTTTTTGCAACCGAAATTTGATGTAACGTCTCAGTTACGAGATATTTATATTTTTTGGAGGAGTCAGGAGTATCAAAATCTCGGTTATATGACGCTTAATTATTTATTAATGCAAATACACACATAAGAATAAAAATATAAACAAATGTGATTTCTTTGGTAACTATTTGAGTAAATCAAAGGACATCAATGGAGCACAACTATTTTTTAGGTCTCTGAATGCGAATCAAAAAATTGAATTTCAAAATAGTGCATGAAATCCCAAAAATGTAAACAAATTCATTTTCTACTTACGCCAAGGTGATTTAAAAGAAAAAAGGGTTTCATTTTGAGAGCGGTTTACAATATATTTTGAATCTGCCATTTTGAATTCTAAAATTTTGACTACAAATTTGGATTGAGCGACTGTAAAAAGTTTTTTCTTATTATGTCCTTAGGTTGACTGCATTAATTTACGAATTGATTTATAAAGGGTGATTCATTTAGAAATTGCAATTTAAATTTGAAATAAAACACGTTGGTTTCTGATAAACTGCTGTCAACTTAATGTTGAGTCATTGACATTAAACATTCAAAATGATATCGGCCAAATGGCTGCCGCTACTAGCTTTGCAGACGTCTGCCATTTTCATAAAATTTACTATTAATTTTCGACATAAATCCTGCATTGTTTCCGGTGCTGTGTGGCAGACGGCACCATCTTGTTGAAAGCACGTGTCTTCGACATCACTATAATCTAATTGGTGACCAAAATAATGTGCTATCATGTCCGAATAACATTCACCATTAACTATTACAGCAGCACCATGAGAGTTTTCGAAAAAGTACGGCCCAATGACGACACTTTCCCAAAATTCTCACCAAACAGTGACTCTGCGTGCATGTGTTATTTGTTCATGAATGGCCGTGGATTTTCACGATTCCAAATGCATGACTCCAAATGCGCCTCGTGGCGCTGTAGGTGAGGTCCAATTGTTGGGAACGTTGGCGAATGGATGTGGATAAATTGTCACGAATACTGTCACTGACTGCGGCGATATCGGTTTAAACTGTTACATTCATTTCTTAACCGCAGCTCAAGATGGACAGTTATGTATACTGATATTCTTTCTCAATGAGAGAATCTTGTTGATTAAATTCTCCCCAACTTGGAGATGGGTTTTAATAAATTAGAATGGATTTATTCTCTCGTACACTGTTCCATAATTACAAATGTAAATGCTTAGTGTTCACAGATGTCAAATATCAGCTGTTTATCTTTGACAGAGCCACTGTTGTGGTACGTTTAAATTGTAACTTCCAATTATATCACCCTATCTGTGCGATTTTGATTCTGACATTTTGCATTTGAAATTTTGACTGCGGATTCAAATACAAATACCCGAAAAAGAAACTGCTTTTGCTCCATTAAGGTTATTTGATGTACTTGAATTATTACAAAGAAATTGATTTTGTTTATATGTTTCCCTTTCCATGATAGAAGTTTCCACAATCAATGCACAATCTGCGTTGATCTGTGATCAGAAAAATAAATTGACAGTCACATTAGTGACCGAAATAGCATAAGTTAGGTTAGGTAAGTGTGAAAAATAATAATATAATTTGCCCATTGGAAATAATGGGATTGTCAGCTTGCTATGAGATCTTTTATCTCAGTGCACAACCACTGAGCAACGTCAACCTCAATTTATTCCATCTGCTACTAATTAACGTCCAATAAGCATACATAGGCACTGCCATCTATCTCGGATTTCAGTTCTTATTATAAAGTTTCCCGTGCATACATGGTTTATGTCAAGGATATATTTTTAGTGACTCAATTCGTAACTTTACGCCGACCTAGATGTCAGGTAATCGGAATGGTATAAAATAAAAATGCTTGATCCTCAGGTGTACAACATCACCATATAACCATTTTCAAAAACCACATCACTTCCATTTTCCATTCATAATTGCTTCCATGATATTATCAAATTAAATTAATATTTTTCCATATCCTTTCCAACAGGTGTAACAACAATGTTGAATTTTTTCACAACCTCCAACGGTTTCAGAAGTACACTTCCCGTCGTCTCAAATCTCACGGCTATGAATGTCTGGGACGGCGTGTGTATGTGCTTCATTTATGCCTCATTACTGGAATTTGTGTGCGTTAACTACGTTGGTCGAAAACGTCCATTACACAATGTCGTCTATCGTCCTGGCGAAAATCCAGTCACACAGGTAATACAAAGTTTTTTTTTTTTTCAAATTTATACAAAAATTATAAATTTTGAGTTATACAAAAAAAAGAAAATTACATACTCCTTTTACAGATTCATTAATAATAGTTTTAGTTTAAATTTAATAAAAAAACGAAACAAAATAAACCATTTTCGAAACATATTCGCGCACCCACGGTATTCATTTCTAAAAAATAAAAAAAATATTTTCAAACTATCATCTCTGTTTGTTGTGTCCTAGTTTAGAACCCTTTTTAGAGATAGACTATAGGACTATTTTTATACCTATTGTATGTATATATTTTTTTTTTCTTATTAAATGTAAAGTTAGGTCTTAGATCAATGTTGTCCTTGTATAGTTATCTCTATTTTGAATAAATCAAAATACAAAAAAAAATAAAAACTTGATCGGTGTATTAATTTATTTATTAAATTTTGTTTTATGTCTCACTGTATTGCATCGTATCGTACAAATAAATTTGTTTTTCTTTTTCAATGTTTTTGTATGTGATTTTTCCTTTGTTTGTTTGTATAATTTTTTGTATTGTACGACTAATGATGATGAATGCAATACGATATTTGATTCAAACAGCCAATTAATCCATAAAACACACTCAGACAGGCAACGTTAAAAACTGAAGAGAGAACGAATAGAACAAAAATCAATTGACGATGGTTATTGTGTGTATATTTTTAGCAAAGGATTTGAATGACATATACGAATGCACACTCGAGAATGTGTAATTATTGTATTAACGATAAGGCAAAAGGAATTGCAATAATAAATCGTTTAATGTAGCTTAACTTTTTGTTCTTAATATTTAGTTTTGAATGAAGAATTGCATGATTTTGTCATTATTTAACTAAAAATATATAGTAAAATCAGAATTAATAAATATATTCATTAACTCCTTACAAAAAAAAAAAAATCCCTAAATATTGGATCAATTTAATTAGAGAACTCAGTCAGCTATATTTCAGTCCTACCTCTGTAATTCAAAGTAGGTATTATTCGAACTAAATTATATTTACGAGTAGATCAGATTTATGATGGTATCAATCAAATTTCTAATAAAATCAATCGCCATCTACCGTCACATATTGTAACGAACAAAGATCCATGACGGTTTATGTCGGGAATTTATTTTGTTGGTTTTTGGGTATTTCTTGTGCAATTTGAGAATATTTTTAAATATCTTAGACTGTCTTAGGTGAAAATTTTAAAAGCTTTCTACAACGAGTCATGATAAGAACACTAACCAAATTAAAATTCTGGGAGATTTTCACTATAGAAAATAGCAGAGCAGATCAACAAATATTTACAAATTGTACCAACCGTTTTCTGTGAAAATATAAAAATCGTATGGCAATCTCAGGTAGCTTAATTTTGTCCCAGATTAAAAGTAGACTCTGCCACCGAGTTTTTACAATCTGCAAATACAGTGAGCTAGAGACCCAAACTCGTAAAATCTGGCTTTACCACCTGAACTCCAAAGCTTAACAAAGTTCTAAATTTCGCATCAGCAGTGACTTCGACTTTTTTATTTCGAAACTGAGTTCCTTAACTGCTGTTCATTTTTACTGTATCAAAGCTTTATTTACAACTTTTCGTAGACTTAATTTTACTCCTTTAAGCCATATTTTTTTGTTAAATGCTTTTTTCAAAATCAAGTGAGCTTGGATCGGACTGTGATTATGTCACATATCTGTCACTATCCACACATGCTTTTAGCAATGGGAGTTGTGGCTAAATTTCCCACTAGACGGTGAACAATTCGGCGCCATATAGTAGAAGGGATACATCTTCTAAAACAGTTGACAGCTGAATGTCTTTGCTAAGAAAGTACGAAAAATGGTATCGTTTTTGCTGAAAAATTAAAGATTATCAGTAAATAAAATTAAGGTTACCTTTTATCACTTGTAGGAAAAAAAGTGGGTTCCATTCAACATCTATTAGTAAGTAGTTGCATGTACTTGCCCAGAATGTATATACAGTTTAGGAAAAAAAAAAAAAAAAAATCTGTTGTCAACACCACTGCCAACATTTTTAACATTAAGCTAATTTTATTGATGATAGTGTTTGTAGCTTTTGACAATCTGAGAAAATTAAAATTAAAATTTCATTCTCTTACCGCTTCAGCGCACAATTACATTTTAGTTTATAGCCTTGTTTTCAAATCCGAATAACAATTTTCCAAATTGCAACTGAAATGAATAAAAAAAGAAAACAATTTTTTTTCATTTTCATTTTTATCTGGCTTTTTTTCCAAAAAACATTTTTAAGCATTGTTTCCTATAACCTAATTTCCGGGAGCTGCACAAAAAAGAAATGATTGAGCTATCAAAAATAGAAAAGAAAATAGCAGCAAGTAATAGCAATAGCATAATAGGTGAGCTATGTACATACATATGTAGTTGTTGATGGGTTACCCACTAAGTTTGGGTCCAAAATGGTTTAAAAACGGTACCGGCCGTCAATATATTTTGAAATAATAATTTTGCACTTTAAAATAATATACTAGTACCATTGCCAACTATTACACTCCTCTTAGACAGCTCTAATGTCAAAACCATGGTCATTATCATGAAGTCAGTGTTTTCTGCTAGCTTATTGCGCCTATTACCTACTTTGCGTAACTGTTGACGTAGTCTAAGCACGGACAACTAAGTACATAGTTAATAGATCTCATAAATGACTCAATCAGCTGTCGAACCCTTTTAAGGAGGATGCAGCTCCGTGAAAGTCGATTTGCCAGTCTTTTTCATGGATTCTTCATCCAATACAACTGACGGTTTGGGGGAAAGCTTGGAAATGCATACTACCTCTTACCTGCTTTTCTCTTTAGGATACATAGGATTCTCATAAATAATTGAGTGCAGTCCGAATTTTATGGATATCATTCACATTTGTCATTCGGCATGGTGGCTTGACCTTGTGCTTTCGAGACATCTTGAAATAATAACGCTTGTAGTATGTCTTCCACTTCCCTTAAGAGTACATCAATATTATCGAAGTCGACGTTGGAAACGCCTCAAGTCACGGTTTTAATATTTTTACAGAAAAAATAAACAAATTAACACCATTTAAAGTAATCGGGACCATCTACCAACAAAAAAACATTCTATTATATATCCCAGAATTTATTTAGACGAGTAAGCTGGAAATAAAAAATAAAATGCCTTAGCTATATCAAATAATCCAGATGTAAGGCGGGGTAGCTCTGAATCTTTTAGTTAGCATATATTTGTCAGTTAAATAATATTGGGGAATAGAAATCGGAAACTTATGATATATTTTTGAAAAGTGCTTTGATATTCTTACCAAAACTATGCTGCGATGGTTAAGAGATCCTGTAAGGCCTCAATCCTGAAAAATTTGAAATGGATTTAAAATAAAAGTTTTAAATGACGAGCTATTGTAATAAAGGAACTGAATACCAGATTTAGTAGAAAGTTTTCATATTAATCATTTTGGAAGATAAATCGATATTCCCTTTTGAAATTATATGAAAATAATTCCTACATATACTTGGAACGTTTGTGTCCTGCTTTAAAATATTTTTGTGTTAACTAAATATTATGATGTAAACTCTACAATACATACATACTTGTAAAAGTTTTTAAAAAAAAGTACAAATAAAGTTTTATCTTAAAAAGTATATAATTCAGAAAAATTTTATTATGTACAAAAAATGTGTGAAAAACCAAATATTCAAAACAACTTTGAAAATATTTACAAAAACATTGTTTCCCAATTTTCGTGATTAACACAAACATTTCTCGTATCATGAGTTACTCGTATCTTATTAATCGCACCTCCAAGTTATGTTTTTAAAAAAAATTCCCCTAAAAGAAATTATTTTAATGAAAAACAAATCTCTTTAAATTATTTGTTATTTTAATATATTAAGTAAATCAAAAAAAAAAACATATAAACAAAAAAAAAAAAAAAAAACAATCTTAAAGTGTGTTTTGAGTATGAACATATTTTGTGTAAATTTTTCCAGCGTCTTCCAGCGGTTCTAAGCAGGATCGGAGTTATTCTTGCAAGTCCTTTGGTAAGCTATTTCGCACAACACCAACTACAACTACAAAATACTTCCTCACATAATACACAAAACAAAACCTAAAAAATTACCCAATTAAAATAATTAAAAAACAAAAACTAAATTTCGTTTATGTAAAACATTCATTATCACCTGCTTATTGCTTGTGTTATCGAAATTAATTTTTATAATTTCTTCCTTGTTCTTAACTATGTAGCATGCGCCTTTTGCAAATGACAAAAATATGTGTATTCACAGGCTTTATAATTTTATGTTGTACATGGCAAGAAAACTATGCACGCTTTTGAATGTAACATATTACAAAGTTATTTTTTGTTAAGTTGCTTAAAATAAAGCTACAATCCATGTTGTGCTGCTGATTGTATTTAACTATTTGTTAATATATTTTCTATATTTCTTTGTTACTGAAAACACACTTTAAGGTCACAAATAATTGGGAAAAATGTTTCGAATACACACAATCTATTTCATTGTGTGGGACACGAGATTTAAAAAAAATATACAACACTATCTAAAATCTTAAGTACGTATTAGATAGTGAAAGCAAATTTAGAAAAAAAAAACAATCTAATTAAAACTGCAATTTGAGTAGTATTTAATTTGCTTAAGCTTTTATTACAAATAAAAAAAAAAGAAAGTTTTGACAAATGAAAATAAAATAATATTCTAGATTTATGCAACTAATTACATAGAATAAGCTATTTTGGTTACAAATGTTAGGTTGAACGCTTCCTGTAAAAAATTAATAATAATATGTATTTATATTGAATCTGCCTTATTTAAAGTTAAATTTAACTAACAATTAACTAATTAAATTATTTATTTATTTAGTTTTATTTATGATTTAGTTGTGTGTTTTTTTTTAGTTTATAACTCTGGTTTAGAGTGGTTCCGATGGAAGAAAACAGTAGCGAAACTCGGGGAAAGACAAGCCAAGACATGGTCAAGAAATTCGCAATCAATCCCACTCAATAATATTTCAGATCTGAGATATGTATATATTTTGTCGTTGCTAAAGAGAAATCTCAATCAATTTCCATTTTTCTACAGTCAATCCCTTCTATTGATCTCGAAATGTGGTATTTCGAGGAACACCAGCATCCGTCTTCAACCAAGTCTGATATGTAACTTGTTTCAATGCCACTAGTACTTACTTTCAACCATGTACTTAACATAGTAGGCTAAAATACCTCATGAAAAAAATGAAACTCAGTAAGAATAAGCTTTGCTGCGACGATGAATAAGTTCACGAGGATACATCACACCTTACCTGTTACTGTCCAGGCCTCTGTCACAAAAGTTTTAGATTCCTTGGAAATTCAAGATATAGAATATACGTGAAGGAATTGTACGACTCCATTAATGCTACTGGATAGTTTAGAACCTAAAGGAGAAAAAAAAAAAAAAGATTAAGCTGGAGATATTTGATCGGCGAGTATGAAGTATCGTAATGGGTCTGTACTGACCTGAGTCGGACGCTAAGGAAATACACCTCCTTTTCGTCGGCCCGATTATATAACCTAACCTACTTTTATCTAAGTAAGGGTTTCACGTTTTATTTGGCCGTGTCGAAGGATTATGGACGAATATAGCACGGGTTGTCCTTGAGGACGATATGGATTGCAAGGAGAGCTCTATCAATTTTGAGTCAAGACGAATGTTTAAAATTATTGTTTTCGTTCGATTAAAGGTCCGGGCTTTCAGCTATCTACATAAAGTATTGTTTTCTTGAACATTTTATATCTCGAGATTTTGATCAAAGTAGGCTTTCCGCTTGTCAGTCTGTCCGCCCCTCTGTACCTCATACTGCAGCCTAAACCGTTGGACGAATTTTCCTCAAATTTCATATCCCCTTTTCAATCCACCCACTAGACTCTTGTTTAGACTCCGGATAGTATTGGCGAACTCAAGTCTTATCTACAGCTACGTTTTGGTTGCAAATTTCGTCCAGATTGTCCCCGGCTAACTCCAAAAAATCTTTGCAGCACTCGAGTCATAGTTGCTCGTCGAACGGCGTGAGCATTTCGGTACCCAACGCGCACAAATTTTGTTCATGTTTAAATGCTCGTGCAAAATTTCTCCAATCCGTTCTTTTCCTATACAGGACACGGATAAATAAAACAGAATGGTAATACAGCATTTAAAGATTCACAAAGGCAAAAAAGTCTGATTGCAATATTCTTATTAATTTACGAATTATCACACTTAATATGTGACTAAAGGATAGTTTATTTCATATCGCTTTCCCTCGCGTTTTGCAGGAATGCTCGAAAAAATTGATTTCAAGACTTCCAAAGAAAACCCTCCAACCAACAATTCAGTAAAATCGGTTCAATAATTCAGAAGTTATTCAAGAAAATGGCTGACAGAAAGCCTTGTCTGCTTTTCGTATGGAATAATAGCTAAGTTTTAAAATATCTTCGTTCTAACGGAACCCTAAATGTGTAAATTTGTAATCTGAACAACTCACAAACGAACAGCACATATGGAACAAGTATTTCTTCTAACTTTACGCAATTTCCCTATGTATGTGCATTTGTCTGCACACCTCTCGAAGCCCTCAGATGACCAGAAATCTATAATCTTGCAGACTTGTAAGATGAATCACGGAGAAGAATAAAAGAGGACTTTGAAATCACCACTTCAGAAGTCTTAAACTTCGGATAATTGGGAAGAATAAAGTGCAGTCGAATTTTAGGTTTTCAAAATAACAGGGTGTTACACAGAGCATTTTTCTTCTGATTTATGTACAATTATCCAGTAAATGTCCAACTTCCGCACTCTAATGAAGTACTCGGATAATTTGGAATATGTAAACATAGACAGCTTATAACACGGGTAACACAGAAGAATATGGTGGATGAAAATTCTTGAATTCTAAAATACAGGAAGTTGCATACAATATTTTGCTGCTGATTGAAATACAATATCCCTATTTCTATGCGTCTTCCCGCACTTCTCCAGAAGTTCTCGGATGACTTTAAAACTTGGAACTTAGAAAAAAAATCATTTTCAAATACAGGGCATTACAGAGAGCATTCTCCTTTTAATTTATGGTGTCGAAAGTCGAAACGTTACAGAAAACATTTTTCTTCTCACTTACTCGGGTATTCAATTTTCTACTGTGAGCACCCATCCAGAAGTTCGAGGATGACTTAAGAACATGGAAATTTACACACTTACACATGGATCTTAGAAAATAACTTACCTAAAATTGATTTATTTTTCATTTCAAAACACAAGTTGTTTTATTTTATATACTATTTCCTAACGTACGAGTAGTTATGTTTTTCCGAACTCCTCAAGAATCTTTCGGATGGCCTAGAAGGTTAAAACTTTACACACTTGTAGAATGAATCATATCGACTTCCACACCTTTCATAGGTTGCTGGCCATTGGAAAGGTCATTTTCTCCGCCTATTTACATATAACAAGTGTGCTTCGATTTCACTGCCTAAACCTATTTGGAATTTCTTAGCAAAACATTTTTCTCCGAAGTGAAAACTTAAAATTTCTGGGCTGTTATATCATTTGAGAATATTTTTATAAAATTTAATAAAAATTTTTCTTTAAGCAGCTTTGATGTGACAATGTTATTGAAAGGCAAATGTGTTGGTTCGGTTTGACATATTGATGTGATTTTTGACTAACTTCCAAATTTAAAGTTGATTACAAATACTTGTAATCAATATAGAAAGTAGTTTCAACAAAGGGAAAGTATCACAATACATAATTTTAATTATATAAGTGGCTTACGATAGAAGCAAAGAGTTCATATTACTGAACACATCGCACAGATCGCAATTGTCATTTAATCTTTATGACATTCAATTCAGATTTCCAAGGATGTCCTAGCTAGAAGAAAGTGAACTAATTCACTTTGTAATGTCATTGAAATAGTTCCAATAATAAAACAAATTCAACGCTTAACAACCCATTTACTTAACAACAAAAAACTGACTAAAAAAGTTTGATATTCATTACTAACGCTTGCAAAAAAACAGCTAAATGTCCTAAATTTACACAATATACTTGTTTCCTGACAAACATCTTCCCTCTTGTTTGTTACACACATCCAAAAAACCAAACCAAAAAAAACAGCTCTCAATAATTATAACAAATTAGGAAATTATCGAACGAGAATTTCACGCTGCTTTGTCATCCGAAAAGGCAGCAACAGCACCGCCTTCACCAATGACATCAACAGCTCCGGCAATGCATTTTCCAACTGGCTTAAGTCATACGCAACAATTAACTGCCATAAGTGGAAGAGTTGATAGTGCTGCCATCCGAGAACCCGTTTATGTAGAAACCGTTGAAGTGTACCACGGTGGTGCATCACAAACTGGACCCTACTACCGGCAATCACGTTCAATGGCAACCAATACTCCACCACTTGTAGTCGGTGGCCGTAAAGTATCACCAGCCACGCGGACAACCACCATGGACATTGAAATGACCGAAAGTCAATTGCCTGTAAAACCTCCGAGGCGAAAATCAAGTCGCTCTACAACGCCATCGGGCATTCACGATGTGGAAGCTACAGCTGGCCAGTTTAAAATGACAGAGAATCTTGTAAGTGGCTTACAAAGGTCGCAGCCAGTAATATTACTTGGCATGGTGTTTTTTTTTTTTTTTTTAATTTCCCTGTGTTAGCTTGAGGGTTGAATTAAGAGTGTGTTTGAGAAGATACTTGCAGTTAAATTGTTTTTTTTTACGTTTTTTTGTACTTACAACACATTGTTAAAGGGGATGCCATGCAGCAATCCTGCTCTATGAAGGAATGTGTGTATGTAGTTGGGGGGAGTTCAAGGGGGTCAGTTGAATTCTCAAGTTCTCTTTGTTCTAAAACAGAGGATGTGCGAGAGAAAGTGATGTTCCACCTCCGGGAGCAATTTAACCTAAATTTTTCGTCGTGTACGTGTGTGTTTTTGAAGCTTTTATTTTATCAACAATCCCCTAGTTGTATATCTACTTCCCCAAGTTGTTTTGCTTGCCTTCCCACGAAGGAAATGAGAATCTTGAACTAATAATGGGACGTAGAAGGATTTTTATTTTTTTACTAACTTAAGTGATCCAATTTCTGTTGATTTATTTTTTTGTGTAATATTGTTGATGTACTTAAATAGTTGTTGGCCAACAGCAGTAGTAGCATTGAAAACAAAAATTAAATTGAATCATTTTTAGTTCCATAAAGCAGGAGAGAAAGAAGGAAAAAGATTGAAAAGGATATGATGATAGTTAATAAGCGTGGGGTTGCTCAATCTACTCTTTTTTTTGCTCTTTTCTTGTTAAGGGTGGAAAATTTGCATTTGCTTTACATTTAGAAAAGTTATAATGATGTTGACTAATATGACATGTGCACGCACTTGAAGAATAACTATTATTTAACAAACTAAAATAGAAGTAGGACAAAGTTGCGTAAGAATAGAAAAGAGATACGTAGTGGCAAACAGAAAATATATTACAAGTTGAAGTTTCGCAATGAAGTTTCGAAAGATATGCGGAGGAAGTTTTGTGTATGTAGAGACTTTGGGAAATTACATTGGGTACTAGGAATTCCCACCACAACCGACCGTTCGAATGCTGACCAAAATCCTCAAGGGACGTTATCAGTTAGGGAAACATCTGCAAAATGTGGTTATCTCTGGAGAGACACAAGAAAAGTGTCGAATAAGTTCTTTGTCACTGCAATGACTTTTTCTTTTGTCTCTATTTGTAAGTCTGATAAGGACACCGAAACTTGTTAGTTTTAATGTATAACATCAACGTGTTAACTGTGGGTTCAGTTTAGATTACTTCGAGTCCAATGCTGTGTGTTTAAAATCAGTCGATGTCTATAACACTGCAGTGGTATTCTAGAACATGTGTACATATGTATGTTTCATAGTAGGTTTACGAACCAAGGGCAAAGAAAACTTATACACTCGTATCATCAATGAGAAGCATTCACGTTCAAACTAAGGCCAGGTACAATTTTAACTGTAAATGTGTTCAACTATCCAATACTCCAAACCTATCCGTAGTACGCACATCAATTCAGTACACAATTCAGAATTTTGCTTAAAATTATAACCAGTAACTATATACGAGTAGCAGGTCGATTTTATCAGTTTTTTCACTTATACAACTTACGAGTAAGTGATATTTACACCACTTCTCATGTACATACATATGTATATCTATATATTGTGAAGAACAGATAAAAGGAGTATCATCGTCTAAACAGACAGCCAGAATGCTCAACCCTTCCAGCACTTTCAAATTAGTTCGATAATGCAAAAACTCACTGAAGTCTTAGACTTCTCAGGAAATAGTTGAACGCCTCCCCTAACGGCTGAGTTTCTAGTATAAATTTACTAAACGAATGCTTCTCAACGTCTGTAAAATATTCGAAGCATTATTACTGCCTCTCAGCAGAGAAGACTGGGAACATATCAGAAATAATTATAAAATATTTTTGTTTCTGAAACGTTTACAAAATGTTTCCTATTTATTTGAGAAACGTATATATTAGGAAAGATTTGGAAACATTTTTTCGATGCAGATACGATTTTTGTTTCTCAAATGTTTCTCACATGTTTTTCAAGTTTCCAATTAGAATGGGGAAATCATTTTGTTTCATAAAAATCTATTTTAAAGTGGAAACGAATATTTAAAATAATAAGGGATGCCGATGTCACAGTTTTTGTTACCGTTTTTTTTCTTGACAGTTTTTTGGCATTATTCTATGGATTTTATGTGGTGTATAGTGTAGAGTAAGAAAATGGATGGATAACGTCCTTTTTTTTGGTTTCCAGAAGTAATTGGCAAACATTTAGAAAACATTTGGGAAACAGTAGAGAAACAAAGAAATTTTCTTGAATGTTTTCTCAAATGTTTTCTCAAATGTTTTGAAACAATTGAGAATCGTTTTTGCAACTATGTTTCTCAAATGTTTCTTTGGTGTGGCATCTTTTCGCCATCTTCGCCAACCATATCAATGTACTAGATTCAAGCATAGCAGGTGGAAGATTTTTGGGTCTAACCAGGTAAGTTGCTCATCACTATTTCCACGAAATACGAAGAAATTGCATTAACAGAGTTATGTTACCAGAGTGCTCGAATGAAATGTTTCTTACTCCGACAAAAAAAAAGAGTTATGAGCAAAGGAGTAGGAGTAAAACCAAATATTTAGTACCACTTACAAAGGTATGAAAACTTCAAATGCCTCTCCTAAATAATAATGAAAATGCACTTATGCATAGTGATTTTCTAAAAACAAATTAAATTTGATTCAAGTCGGATAATTCTCAAGGCTCACTTTCTCCCTGCCTTAGAATTTAAATCTCGTAAAACCCCATCTTATCTCTTCTTCTAGGTAGTGTCGCCAAAAATTGCTGTCTGTAAATCCCTCTTTATCCCTCCCACAGATCGTTGTCCCAAAATCAAGAAACTAAAGTAAATTAGTAATTTCTTTTGTCAATTTCTCAACCTACTTACATATTGGTTTCTTAAAACTCATCGATCTCAGTATTTTGTTCAATCCTTTTAAACAAGTAAAGGGGAACTCAAAATAATGGGGCTGCTAATTCTGTCTGCCAGTATATAGTACACGACTCCAGCCCGAACGGCTAGACGTATTTATGTAACTCTGAATCCGTATACGGTATTTGTAGGTGCACACTTCGAGGCGAAATCGAAATTTTCATTCTAACTTTAAAATTGAAGGTAAGCCAATTTTGAAAATTTCAAATCTGAACACGTAGCCATGAACGCATACACTGGAAACAACGAAAAATTCAGAAACAGCCACATGGGTTTTAGTCTGAATATGTTCCTTATAAAAATGGTTGAGCGTGACTCATAGAACTCTTCGTGGTTTCCTTACTTTACGCTTATGAAAATACTATTTTATGAAAAAATCCCACAAATTGATGAAAAACTAGAAAAAAAATCCCTTAAATAAATCCCACATTATGACAATAGTGCTTCTAGGTCCCAAAAGACGTCGTCATGCAAAATGTTAAGTTTGTGATCCACCAGTCAATCAGTGCCACCGTTGTCATATGTGAAGATTTTTTTTTAGAGAGGTTTGAAACTCGGATGTTTTATTGTTTCTGTTAACTGTTGGGATCTAGACAACAAGGGGAAAATTGAGTTTTTGTTTTACTTTTACGATATCTAAAATTGCTACGTAGACGGAATGCGATCGATCGCAATATTTATTTCGTAAATAGAAATTGTTCCATTGTCATGGTTGGTATTTGAACCACATAAATACAATTAACCCTTTTTTTTATTACATTTATTTTTTGTAATGTAAGGCAGTTTTTGTTACATGTTGACTAGCTGTCAAATTGTTAGATTTTCATTATTAAATATTGTAAATTATTGCTAAAACAAATAAAGAAAAGTAGCTTTGCCAAACAAAATTTAAATAAGATTAACAAGTATTAATTGTAAATTTAAAAAAAAATCAGTTATAGAAGCTTCTAAGTTACAACCACGTTAGCAATTGCATATATACTCGTACATTTATACATTTTTTCCAATATAAATGCTTCAAATCACCCAGTCAAAAAAAAAATTGGAATTTATTAATTTTCATACTTCAAAACATGTTGATTACAATCACCATTTCGCACATCAACCTAACCTAGAGTACGTTTATACAAATATTCACAAAAATCAATAAAATTAGATTGTACCATGATCACCATGAATTATAATATATTAACTTTTCTGGCATCACATAAACGTACTCTTAAACTTAATTTTGATTTTATTACAATTTTTTTTTTTTTTTTTTTCCTTTCAGTTTTTCATTTTCATTTGTTCATTGCATAACCACCAACCACACAAATTGAAAAATTTATATAAACAAAAAAGAAATTTCTTTATTGCAAGTGAAATTTTTATTTGATGAAAATATCGGTTCTACTTTTTTTTCGTTGTTTAATTTCTTATTTGCCCGCTGCTGGTTGGATTTTTAGCCGGTGAGTAGGTTTTTAGCTTTCGTAAATATTTATGGTGCTTTTCATAAAGTTTTCTTCCTTTTTTTTTGCGTGTTTAACTAGTTTTATAGTGTCTTGCGTAAACTTTTTGAAATTAACTTTTGAATTTTATTTTTCCCTTGCAGGGTGAGAAAAAACGTGAAACTGGCGGTCCAAACGAAATAGTCGCATGCACCAATTGTGGTGGAGGCAACAGTCCATGTACACATTCAGCAAATAATGGATGTGCAACAGAGGTGAATATGGGAACGAAAAAAAAAAATTTTAATATAAAAAAAACTGCACTTTAAGTGAGAAAACTCAGAAGTAGGACTCCTCTGTGCTGGCAGTGAAGACCTTTTTTTAAATTTGGAAATTTATTTCGAAAACAAACGAAATAACTTTCCGCACGTGACACCATCTCACTTAAATTGCCATACCTTCTTCCTGTTTCTTATGAGTAATAGGGACACTTCCTTAAGTCCTAGAAGTATGTCTAGGAGTATGTGGGGAGAAATCACTGATGCTTGGGAAAACAAAAAGGAAACCATCCACACACGTTTGATGTTTTATTAAAAAGGGAAACAAAAAAAAAAGTGTAAAAGTTACGTGCAGAGAGAATTTTGGTATGCTAATTCGATACCGTAAGACACTTTGAAAACTTACTTACTCACTCATTTGGCTCAGAGGAGGTAACGCGGAGACGACAAATTTAGTTGTGCATGCGACGTGTAATGCGATCGTATTATGCGGGATTCTTTTACGGTGTAACAGAGGTTTACTTTTTTTGCGGCAGGATGATAAGGTTAAAGGTCATTTTAAAACCGTATTTATTTTATGGCCGGTTAACTGTATTAAACGTAGATGAATGAGTGTGCGTGAGAATAAAAAGCAAGGTACTCGAATTCTTCAGAGTAATAAAATTGTTGATGGATATAGATTGGATTGCGGTTGGAGTTTCATATGTATTTCTGGAGTGGAGCCAGCGCAGAGTATATGCAATTTCAAAAAAGAAATGTGCTTCATTGTGATGTAATCGATACCACTTCCAATCCGGTTTATCCTTAATTGATACTTTACACCTGACAAACTAACACAGTTCTTTAATTCAATGGATTAGTTTACAGCTTTGGGATGGGCTCGGGGATAATGTAGGCTTTTTTCTGCTTTTTGGTTTGAGGTTAAATTCAATTTCAATTCTATTTATTATTATCATTATTAGGTTTAGTATTAGTATTTAAACATAGGTATAAGTTTTTACCAAAAATTGATTTAGAAAACACAATATCTATATTTTAAAAGTAACAAAAATACAAACACAACAAAAAAGAAATGGAAGACATAATTTCTAAAGTTGGTGATATCTACTTGTGATTTGCTTTATATTAAACTTGCTGGCAATGAATTCAAAATGCATATAGATACATATATCGTGTCCTATTATTGAATGCAACAAGGAGTTTGTGCTCAGAACAGGAATCCATTCGAGGATATACAACTTCAAAAAATGATATTATTGGTATAAGTAAGAATTTTACTAAATTAAATTTTGTTTCAAGCGGAGGAAAATCGGAAGAATGCCAAAGCTAGTCGTTTACGTATATACAAAAGGACCTAGCATGGACCCTTGATTAACTCCTGCCAAAACATCTCTTGGTTTTGAGATCCTCCCGTCTACAACAACTCTTTGCGTTATGTGTACTAAATAATTTTCTATTAGAAGAACAGCTCTAGTACTAAACCCAAAAGACGAGGCAAATTTTGTGCATAATACCTTGTGACTGACTCTGTCAAAAGTTTTAGAGAAGTCAAGGAGGCAGTTCTATGCCGTCTTTATCAAATTGAAGTCTAATATCATCCAATATCTTTACTATGGCAGTAGAACAACTAGGATTCGGCCTGAAATCAGACTGATATTGAGATAATAGACTTTTTGAGTCAAGTGTCCTGCCGGGATCTTCTCCGAGATCTTTGACAGACAAGCAGACTGCTAATCGGACAGTAGTTACTAGGTCGAGATTTGTTTGCAACCAGTGTTATTCTGGCTCTTTTTCATGTAAGGGGAAACGTCGAAGATGTTTTGCTGTAATTTATTATATGAGTAAGTGAACTCAAAAGCTTCACTTACTTCGCTTTCGACTTCAAACCTTAAACAGTGGCATGAACTTCACCTTGAGCAACAGCTTGCAAATCTAAATTATCCTCGGATTCGCCTAGTGGTTTATCTACGTAGAGCAAAGTTCGATTGGCTTGAGGTATTGGCAAGGAATTCAGCTTTCAATTCATTAGGATCTAGCATGTAGTCCAACTTTTCTTTCTTACTTACACCAATCGCACAAAGATTAGACCATAGCTGGTTTGAGGAGAGCCGTATATTAAGTGTTGATGCAAATTTGTTTTTGCTAATCGAATGAATTATAGCAATCGGATTACGTCTCCGCGACATGCGATACTGTTTACGACGATTTTTGATTGATGCATGAAACTGCGAGGTAAACCAAGGGCACTTCGCGTTTCATACCCGAACAACCTTTATAGGTATATGCGTTTCAAATAATTCAGTAATTATTGACTGGACCTGAGATGGGCTCAAACAAAGATGTTCAGAACAGCATATCGTGATCTGATAGGCCTTCAAGAGATAATTGGTCTTAAAGAAGAACATTTTCAAAATTAGATGGACTCGGAACTAATAAAAGATCAAGCAAACTTGGCCGATAACGAGTGGCATATGTGTTCACCACTGCCCAGAAGCTAAAATTGCATCCAGAAATTGCGATGAGCATGAGTTCGGAGCTAAAAGGTTTGTATAAAAATCTCCACAGATCCATTAAGAATTCAGAAATAGTAGAAAAAAATGGAGTAGGAGAAAAATGTCTTTTTGGATTATACACATATCCCAAAATACATTTAACACTTCCATCGAATATTTTCAAAACCATATACTCAACACCACTATCAGAAAACTAAAAGTTTACATTTAAGAGTAGACCAGCAATACCTCCTCCTCTAGTATTTGTTACGTCATTACGAATTAATATAAAATTTGATATAACATACAAACAGTTTGGAGAATCATGTTTAAACTAAGTTTCGTTGATGCACATGCCATCAATCTGTACCCCATTAACTGCACTCCTTATATGCAATTAATGAGGTACAGCTTGTGAGCTATTGGGACTTCTGGCATTAAGATAACTTTTAACACTACATGTAAAGAATCTTCGTCGATAGCATTGGCATATGCATTATCTCTAAACAATGTCGTAGATAAAATAAGAGGAACAACAGAAGCAAATCAACCACAAATACTAATAACGAGCAACTAAAAGTAACATTTAAAATCAGCACATTAATTCAGAAAAATTAGAGGGGATATGAAGGAAATAGGGAATAGGGAAGGTTGTGTAAACAACTTTATATAACATATTTAAAAGTAGAGACATATTTTACTTTGCTATTGGTTTCAACAAAGAAAAATAAAAATCTTTTAGTTCTGCAAGGTATTTGGAAAAGCTTAGCATCTCAGCGGTTAGAGTTTCATCCCCTATCAGTTGATGTACGTCAATTTTCATGGCATTATCTTCTTTGCGGCATCTGATGTAAACAAAGCCACGCATAGAAAAGGCTGAATAAATGTGTTTTTGATGTTTCAGTTGATTTGCCAGTGGGAAAATCTCTCGGTGATGCAGTGTGACTTTCAGATAAGAAAATAGTTTTTTTTTGTAACGAAGGCAATGTCAGTTTGACAAAGATGTCGCAAGTGAAGAAAGTGCTTTCATCATTAAAAATTTGTCATTCGTTGAATAAAATTTAACGATTATGACAGCTTTACGCAAAAAAAGATTTGGTTGTTTGTTTCGTTGAAAAAATATGGAATTCCAACAAGAAGAGCATCAGTTCTTAGAAACTGAAACTCTTGAGTTCAGACAGTTCTTCGGCTGCATTACAATATGCCAGATTGTTTTTTTATTGTCTGACGTCAGTGATGCAACCGCAGGCGATTGAACTTTTAGCGACTGTTGGCTTGTGGGTGATAGTAGTAGTGATAATATCTGTAGAGACAACTGTTTCAAGAAATTGTTTCCTTTTTTCCATAATAGCATAATGGCAAATCAAATCCAAAATTTAAAACAGTAAACAAATTTCATTGAAATCTTTAATACTTTTTATTTTATTTAAATTAAAATCCTAAAACACAAAATGAATGAATGAATGAATGAATAACTACTTTTGTACTCGCTTAGGACTTTTATAAATAATATTCTGCAAAAAAGAAAATATAAGTCTTCTATACAATTCAAATTCTATCACATAATCGTAACTGCCATCTTATTTCTTATTTTTAATTAATTTTACAGACCTGCTTTGTTCAAGTCCGGAAAAAGGAACCACCACATCCGATTCGTGTCGCTAAAACGATTGATGTCATTGCACGAATAACATTTCCAACAGCTTATGCAATTTTTTTAATATTTTTCTTTGTTCACTACAAGGGATTCTCCTAGAAATTACTTTAAATATTTACACGATCGCTACAAACAGATTAGACAAAACAAAAGTCGCTAGTCTAGGATAATCCATCACTCAAAATGAAAATAACATTTAAAAAAGTACGCTAAAAACAATAGTTATAAAAAAAAAATACTTTTGTGATTCTTAGTCAAAATTATTTTATTTTTCAGTCGATATCATTTAATTTATTTATTTTTTGATTGTTTGTTATAGAACCAATACTTGAAAAGAAATCGTCAAAACTGTGAAATAAATTAGTTATAAATTAACAAAAATTATAAATAAATAACAGAGGGAAACACTTAAGTGATAAATTTAAATTAAATGCAAAAATAGAAAATTATATTAGAGCAAATTAAAAAACAATAAAAAAAATCATTTCTGTAGAATGTTTTACATGAAAACAAAATATTAAAAAAACAAATTATATTGACTGCCTTTTATAAAATAATAAAAATGAAAACAAAAAAAAAAACGTTATAATAAAATTAACATTAAACTCAATCATAAAACTTCTTGTACTATTTGCATAAACAAATTGAAAACAAAAAATAGTAGGCACTCTAGATTTGGCAATGTTTTAATTTATATTGCTATGTAAAATATTCTTAAGATATAAAAAGAACAAGATTCAAAATATTAAAAAAATCGTGTATTATAAAGTCGACTTTTGTTGGCAATGATGATTAAAAAAAATTTAATTTTTTATTTTAAAATTTATTTAAAAATCAAAATGCTTAAGAATTAATTCTCGATATACAACGATTTACTATTAAGAATTGGACACTATACGCACTCGAAATCCTTGTAGTTCTAATAAGAGAAAAAGTAAGCAATTAATTATAATTTGTTTTGTTCAGTATTGCCAGCTTTAAAATAAATAAATAATTAAATTAAAAAAAAAACTACACAATGATCTGCAAAAAAATAAAAAGAAAACATAGAAAATAATAGTTTTAATAAGAAAATACCAAGAAAAATCTGCGTGTGAGTAAAACAATAAGTAAATTATGTTTAAACAAAAAAACACGAAAGTTCTAAGCCACAAAAAATTCGTTTTCTTTCCTATTTTATTTGCTTACACTTTTCAAGGACGACAACATAAGGAAAAATGAATTGTTGGACTATCTCTTTTCAACACAAGCATTTTCTTTGAGATTTTCAAAAAGAACTTATGTATCCATTGCGGATTGAAAATACATATCAAAATAGTATTTTTTCTTTATACTGATTTTTCCTCTAGATAAGACAAAATTTAATCAAGAAAAATGTATACATTATTTTAAAATTAAAAAAAAAATCGATCTATTCTTATGAGCAGAGAAAGTAATTAAATCTTTTTTTGCAAATTGCCTTTCTACTCTACCTTCATTTCAAATTTTTCATTTGGAAAAAAAATACACAAATATACACACAAATTTTATGTAGTTTTGTTCGATGTTACATTTGTTAAGCGAAACCTTTCTTTTAAGACCAATAAAGCGTATATTCAGACTCATTTTCTATAATTACAAAAAAAGAAACAAAATATTGAAACATAAGTGCTTTTTATAAAATATAAATTGATACAAAACAAAAAAAAAAAGAACCATTAAGCAACATATTTAAGTATTAATATTTACATGATATAAACTATTTTTCAAAATGACATATTGCCTTTAAGAAAAAAAAAAACAAAATGTTTATATTTGATGTTGTAAATTTTTTATTATAATTTGCCTGTTACACTCAATTTTCTTGCATCAAAATATGTAATATACTTACTCGATATAATATTTACAATATTGACAATCGCTATACCTACATGCAATATTATGCAAAAAAAATAATAATACAAATAATACAAAAATATTTCCACCTGTTTTTGCCCGTCCAGTTCAAGTTTGCTTTATGCGAGGCATACACTTTCAAGTCTCTCATTGATTTTGCTGTCAATTTTGATCTAAAATTGAAGGGTTATCAATTTAATATTGACGCCCAGATTTCCCTCCCATCTTCAATTTGGTCAGTTCTATTGGATAAACAATTTGATCAAATTAGCATCTCAAGATTACTTCGAGAAAAATTTTCAAAATTCGTAGCCATTTTTTGTGTTACATTTATTGAGGAAAACATGAAGTTGTGTATACCGCATTATAACATAATTTTATTTATTTTTAATTCAACATATTGTACATTAGTATATTTTTTTTATCAGAAAATTAAGGACCAGGACCCGCAATTACTTATATTGTCCGTCCGATCATCCTCCGATAGTATATAAACAAATCGGCTTTAAAGACATAAATTCAAATGCATATTTACAACCAAATTTTGCAGTATGAAAAATGGGTAAATGGTATGTAGTTTGTACTGTTATTATATTAAATTCTGCAGCTAAGAATTTCCTTAAATTTAATTGTTTTTGTATTATAATGATTGTTCTAAGCAAAACATATTTCTGATTTTTAAAATTTTGCATAACCTCTTTCGAGGAAAAATTTATATTTTTGAAATTCATAATGCAATCATAAAGAGAATGGCATTTACTCATAAAACCCATTACTAAAACTTAAAGTTGAATAGAACTTGGTGTCGGGGTTCCTATATTGTTCTGAAATTCAAAAAAAGGGTCTCTGCATATGCTATAATGTAGTGTATAAAACATAAAAAAATGTATCTTAAACATTTGTTTTTTCTTATTTTTCAATCTTTAGGAAAAAATAGATTTTCATAAACTTTTAATCGCCACTGTATACGGAATGTACGCGAACACCAGACTCAGAAATAAATTTATTTTCTAAAATGGTGTGAATATTATTATAGAGCAATTATATTAAAGTGGGATATGCAGCGATTAATTAAAATAGAAAATAGATATTCGAATGTCACACCAATACAGGAACCTTAAGATGATGTCCTATCTATCTCAAATTTCGTTAATAGTTTGTATAAGTGAACAGCCTAATTTTTGCCATATAAGCATTTTCGATTTTGAAAACAAAAGATTGTTTGCTCCGTCCTACTAAATGTGTTCACAAATATTTCTTCCGATCTAATGCATCAGAATGTGTGAGATTCTTGAAGGAAGGTATAGGCACGGTGATATTTTTTACTAACTCCTCAACTGGACAATTTTTGGGAATGGGGCAGTGATCAAGTATCTTGCAGAAGGTGAGCTTCTTCAATATTGCTATAAAAAAATAATTTAATGTTTTTAAAAGTTTTTTATTATATTAAAGAGGAAAATAATTTCATTTAAATGGCTGCCGCGGGTGGTTTGGCATTCTGTCAACCCAATTTTGCAGTATTTTTTCGATGGTTCGGCGTTCTACTCGTATTTCACGAATAGCTCTAAAAGTATTATGCTTAAGTCCCTGAATCGTTTCTGAATTGTCGGCATACCAGCGTCACCTCACAAGAAAAGTTCAACGGCGTCAAATCGCAGATCCGCGAAGGCCAAGCAACATCACCAAAACGTTTGATTACACGATTATTGAACATAGTGCGCAAAGGGTCGATTGTTGGATGACTTGTATGGCACGTATTGCCATCTTACTGAAACCACAGAACGTTCAAGTTAATTTTCTCAGTTTCTAACCAAACAAAAATTGGTTATCATGCGTCTGTAGCGCTTTCCGTTGACTCTAACTTTATTGCTATTTTCATATTCGAAAAAATTCCACAAACCACACCAAATAGTTACGCGCAAATAATTCTCGGCTGAGCGCACAAGACAAACATGAAAATAACTTGTGTTATCAATTAGCATGCCAATCTTACGAACTTTCATCATAAACTTGCAGGCACGGTTCGTGCATTGTTTCGACAGCACAGCACTCACTTTGGAAATAAGTTTTCAATATTTTCCAACGTTGTTCAAGCGTAAATCGTTTCATTTCGTACCGCGGGAATATGATACTGTGTTTCTGTCAATTTGTTGAGTGTAAAAGAGCTGTCAGTGTCAAAATAAAATGTAATTTAAAAAGAAACCATTAGGTCGCTCAGCCGTAACTTGTTTTTTTTTTTGTAAATTGATGGATAAAGCTTAAGTTGTGGACATTTTAAGATGTTTTCAGGAAACTGAAATCCGTTTGTTCTGAATTTGACTCCAGTCTAAAGCAAAACAAATACATTTCGCTCTGTATTCTACCGAACCTCAAAGTTTACCAAAAGCAATAGAGAGGTCTGCACATTCTAAGCCTAGGTTGAGCTTGGATTGTCAATTCTGTTTCATTATTGTTTAAGATTCCCTCATTAGCAGAAAAGGTGAAATCCTCGATTAAGAGAAGTTTTTCGACAGGGTTTGGAGTAATCTGCGCCTTGTATCATATAATAGAATTTTATTCACCGAGTCTTTTATGAAGTGATCCAAAATGGAGGTCAAGAAAATCTAACTTGTGTGTGGTATAAAAATCACCTTCATATTTTTCAGAATTTAGGTATAGTTCGAAGCAACCCGAGAAAGTGGTACACCTACAGAAGTTCAAAACTGCTGACAGTCCATTTTAATTTCTCTCAGAGATTATGACAAGAGAAAATTGTGTGTGTACTAAAAAACTGAGAGCACATTCAACGAAGTTATTGCAGATAACCTTAGTGACATTTCAAAAAAAAAAAAGGTGTACTGCGTCATACGAGTATATTCTCACAGAAGCTACACAATGAGTTATATTTTCTGAAGATCATCATGGTGCTGTTGAATGCTTCCCAATCCGTCTAGACCTATTGTTGGCTTCTCTGAGAAAGAATGTTAGGAATTAGCAGCTCAATACGATCTGGTCTGTTCCATTGTTGGCAACTACTAGATTAATTTCTTTTAAATACAAAAAGATATATCCATAATATGTTCTCCCGATTTGTCTCCACTTCTAAGACCTAGTTTAAACTGGCGAATCAGGTGCGGACCAGCACTAAAATTTAGTCTAATCCATCTAAATAGCTTCGTTTATTTTTCATAGCACAATGCTGGCGTCTCATCGTCCGTCCAATTACAACCTTTATGTGTATTTATTTTCGTCCATCTTTGTTACGTTTTATCACTGCAAATGAACCGACATTTTGGAATTTCTTTAAAACGCGTCATCTATCGCATGCTAGAAAACCTAATAGATCGGATTGTTTACACGCCGTAGACCTTACCAAAATATAGTTTAGGGTACCTCAATTTGTGCAGTAACCAGTCAGTATAGTGTTTTATGCAAAGCGTTTACACCGATGACATTTACACAATACCTGGGCTTGGTCCCAACCTAAAGCAGCAGCGTATCTAGACATATGATCGTTTTGCACATACTCATGGGTACAAAGGGTTCAACAGCCAATATAGGGCCTAGTGCCTAACTTCTAGTAGCCATTCGTACTGTGAGACGTACACATAGAAGAGACCTACATTTTTGTGCCATTTCTAAAGGATATTTGTCAGAAGTTCACGAGAAGTAGGACTATGAAAATACTTTAAGGTGTATTTTTTTCTATGAGATTCGAGCCTGCCGCTCACTAGTCCAACACCTGAGCGCCCAGTAAATTATGAAATAATTCTTTGTAATAGTACTCGTAAGGATAACATTGTACAGACAACTTCACAACAAGTTTTTTTTTTGACAAGATGAAATACCACCATTTGAATAAGTCCAAACTAGTACTTATTTGAAAGATGCAGCCTCCAAGCAGTTCTGCTTAAATTGCTGTATTACAGCCTATATATCTGCACAGATAATTTAAGTTGTAGAACTAAGAGCTTATTCCTCATTTGCTGGCTTGGCAATATATCCAGACATCTATCCCATATCTGATCAAATGAAAAATTTGTTTTGTACTCAACGTCACGTTCTGATTTTTGACGTTCTATGCCTTTAAGCTATTTTATTCGCGTTTAAGGCCGGAACACTGTTAGAATGTTTTGTTTAATAGGCCGTTAGAATGAAAGTCCTTGACACAAAGATTAGATACTCGCTCACAAACTTGTATGTCAGCCCTGATGTGCTGACGATATTTCTTGGCGCAACTGCTACAATATTTGTCTGCAGAGCCAGAGATTTTTCTAATAATTGATTGGTCAGGATGCATGACCAGAGTCCATACCAACGAAACTCAATCCCTAACTTTGGAGCTAATTAAGACTGAGCAATCTTTATTGGTTGCATGGCAATCAGATCATTTTTTTTTTTTTTTCTTGGAACATCTTTTCAATTTCTTCAGTCACAAAAATAGTACGGATAAAAACTCGATTGTTTTCGTGTCCAAGATCTAGAATATGACTATTCCCTAAAACGAATAACGTAACAGAAAAGTGTCATTTGAGTCACTTTCTCTGTATTTTTACTTTTCAAGAAGATTATGACAACTAAAAATAAAGTGCTGTCGACTTTTCTTACGACGGCACCTTGTCGGTGTAAATTTTTACTTTCCTGTTCTTACATATTACTGAATCAAATAGATCGGCTCGACTCAATGTGATTTATTCAGTAATCTAATTTGTCTATAGTTGTCGTTTTTCCAATTTAGATGCATTCAATTTTTAAAACGAAAGAAATTTCACAGCGGAATAGCGTATAACGTTGAGAAGCTATTTGTATTGGTTTCCCCAAAAAGCAATATTTGGCTTTATTGGCTTTATATAAAATGTTAAGTACACATTTTTAATTGCATAAACAATATTATTTTAGTTTTTTTTTATTTACCACATAAGACAAAATCGTGTATACTTTGTACAAAATCAAATCGATGGCATTGATGTCGTTGTTAGCAATTTTGTAAAAAAAAACAAAAAAAAAGTGTGTCATTTATTATATCACACAAACGTCTTATTTTATTGCCTTCACTTGCACTTAAGTAGATTTTTTATATTGATAAGTATAGCTTAAAATAAATTAATATAATTATTGCCAAACTTAAAATTTATCACGAAAAACCCCATCCCGTTTACATTACGCATTAGGCATAATTATTATTAGAATCAAAATTTTAGAAAATTTATTTTTTATTAAATTCACACATTAAAAAAAATTATAAATAAATTAAAAAAAAGAGAAATCCAAAAGATGCCAACGCTTGATTATCATCACAAGAAAAAAATATATTTAACAACATTTGCCTGTGGGTATAGAACTATAAAAAATAAAAACTAAATCTAAAAAAATGTTAAATAATTTTCATAAATTACTAAATAATAGTCTGTGAGAATATTATGAAACAAATTACTTAGTATAACGTCTAGAAAAAATTAGATGGTAAATAATGCTACAAAAAAAAATAAAAAATTAAGAAATCGATAGGTGCCTTTCAAGAAAATTTGTTTCAATTTATTTGTTTATATTTTAAAATAATTTTAATTTGTGCTTTCATTCACACACAGATACTAAAAACTCGACTTAAAAGACATTATTATAACGATATGGTAAAAAATATCATTTGCACTTAAGTATATCACATTTACTAATCCAAAAGTTTTCATTTAAGACTTCCCAAAACTAAGTAAATAAAAATCATGAAAATGAATCACAAAACATTTTTTTTAAGTGAAAAGATAAAATGTCTACTTTATGAATTAAGGCACAGAGCTTACGCGAAAAATAATTAAGAAAAACCAATTTAAAGGAATGTATATACAATTGAAGGTAGTCAAAAGCCTTTTAAAACTGTTTTGGGAATGCATTAATTTTATGGAAAAAAAAAAAAATAGAAAAATTAAAATCATAGAAGAATGTATGGAGAGATTGAACATGAAGGGTGCTTTTCTTTTAGTCTTTTTCAACACCGGTAAACCAAACCTATTTAATGAGCTCTTCCTTGGTAAACAAACTTTTACGCCGTACTAGACATTAACAATTTAAAATAGTTTTAAGTTTATGCAAACATGCTGACCAAGTTATAGAGCTCTTAGCGTAAATTAGTAGTACTCGTAAAATAGACAAACTTTATCAAAATATTTCGAAATGTATAAATCCACCTTATTTAAAATCTCACCCAACAATTTCCAGTCTCTTCATATTAAAAAAAAAAAAAAAAACATAAACCAAAAGTTTGTACCTAAACATACTTAATATAAATTAAAGAAAAAAAAAATAAAAATAAACATCACGAAATTGTAAATAACATTTTATTACTATTTATTACTTAAAACAAATTTTATTGTAAGTTAATTGTCAGAAAATAAAAAACTTTAGAAAAAAATTAAGTTTTAGAAAAAATTACAAAATGAAGAAAAGAAATATATTTATCTGTTGACGAAGCCCGAAAAAAAGTTTATAAGAAAAAAAGAGAACCATTTAAAATTCACGTTATCGTATTTACATTATATTCTATGCTTAAACAAATATTTATTGATTATGTTGTACTTATTATTATAAATTAAAGAAACAAAGAGATGTAATTTATTTATTTCGTACATAATATTCTAAATAAAATTTAATTATTATGATATACATTATTTATTACTATCACAAAAGGAAAAAAAGAGATTTATTTACAAGAAGAGTGTAGATGAAAACAAAATTATAATTATATATAAATAAATTAAAAATCGATTTCGAACTCGAATTAATCAAATACACATTACATAAATCGTATTTGTAATATCGACAAAGAAAAAAAAAAAGGAAATTATAAAAGGATATATGTAAATACACACACGAAAAGCTTTGCAAAAATAAATCTAAAAAAAATATTTGTTTACTGTTTTTTTTATAAAATTGGGTGTAACCGGATGAGTGATAAAGAGGGCCACCGCATTATGGTGCGACACCAATGCACCCCGTGACTTACAAGTTATTGTAAACATTAATCGCTGAGTGCGTCTAACTTCGAATATCTAGCAGGCACTGGCAGATTGAAACAAAGGAAGTAGTTCTATTTTGCAGTCAGTTTTTTTTAGATTATAGCTACATATAATTCAATCTGAAGACTACTGCTCAAAAATTGAAAGCACAACAGAACAGAAAATTAAACTTAGAACTTCTTACATACATTGATGCCAAACTCTTACAAAACATCGTCACAGTCCACTGCTCACTAAAAAATCTAGACACAATGCCTTTGCTCGTAGAAAACTCTAATTTTTTTTGTAACAATTTCGCTTTATTTTTACTTTACTTTGCATTATAGTAAGGAATCTTCTGATTGCTGCCTCCAGTTGCCTATGCCAAGTTAGTTGAGGTCCCGCTCTACTTCCTCTACCTCTTCTGCTTAAATAATAGTGTTTTCATACTAATTTGATGAAGTCCATGCATCTGCACCCGCACCTCTTTTCTTCTCGATTTTGCTACTCAATTGCCATCTTATACTAAAGAGTAGCGCCAGCGATTGAGAAGAGTTATTCTCGGTTATATTTACGCACTAATGTCGTTGACAGCTAAATCTAGGTAACGGGTGGTAGCATAATAACATGCATCATAACATGCCACAACCTGGTGACGATCCACCTAAAAGGAATAACCTTAAGTACAATAGAATTATGCAGAGGCTGTGACGACATGGATGTGGAAGGGGCACGGGCTACTTCCTTTGCGAATACTCAAGCCTTCTTCAATCACCTGGGTCAAAAAACTCATCGAAAGCTATTCTGAGATCTGAAATTGGGGTGATTCATGGAGGCCCACATCAATAACTACATATATAGAACTAGTCCGTAATGTCAATGGATTGAAAGAGATTCAAATGAGGCACGACGGTCCTTGTGCGGCCACAAAATCCACAGCTTCCGAATATGGTGGATAGCATGGTGCACATTCATTGTGCTATACAAGCAATGAGAAAAGCACCGTGAAACTGTTATACCTAATTAGGTGTATTACAAAAGACGGAAAGCGCTTGCTTTCGCTGAACGAATTAAAGCTTTTTTTTACAGAATGTGTTCTACTTTTATTTTCTCGACTATTGCTTTAGACTATTTCATCTAACATCCCCCAGTTTTTTCTTTTACTTTTACAAAGATTTTGTCAGGCAGATTTGTGATAGAACGCGGATGGATTATATTTTGCCTTTGAACTTTATTATTAATGCGATAGATTTCTCGAATACTTTCATTCCAAATAATCAAGTTAGGATAAATTTAAAATCCATCACAAGATGTAGCAGAAGACTTTTATTCTACAGCTGTAGAAATTTCTTCAATTTCTTCTAAGGCCACTTCAAATTATTTGAAAGATCTGCCACTGTAAGATGCTCAGGTCCGCTAAGAGCTGTATCCCACAAATACCAAAATACTCAGCATAATGCCGCAGAATACAGAAGAACAAGATTCAAGGAGTGAGCCAAACATGGTTTGGGGCTATATTTCACGAATAGCTCGATCGATATTGTGCTTAAGTTCTTCAATCTTTTCTGGATTATCAGCATAACATCAATCTTTAACGGCACCTCACAAAAAGGAAGTCGAACAGCAACAAATCGTAATTCCGCGAAAGCCAAGCAACATCACCAAAATGGCTGATTACACTATTATTGAACATAGTGCGCAAAAGATCGATTGTTGGACGGCTTGTATGGCACGTAGCGCCATCTTGCTGGAACCAGAGATGGTTAAAGATCATTTTCTCAGTTTCTGGCGAAAATCAATTGGTTATCATACGTCTTTAGCGCTCTCCGTTGATCGTAACATTGTTGCCATCTTCATCTTCGAAGGAAAATGGGCCAATAATGCCGCCATTCCATAAACCACACCGCGGGTGGTCATTTCGCTTCAATTTCTGAGTCAGTTGGACCTTGCAAAGGAATAATTCGAGAAATATTCTCCTCAGAGTAGTGCGGATAATGTTCAGTTACTGAGATCTGTGTCGAGTTAAGGTTCTCGGGCTTGGGCGCAAATACACATGCATTGCAACAGCAGAGATATTATCGGCTGAACGCACAGAACGAACACGAGGATAACTTGTGTTATTAATTAGCGTGGCAATCTTACGAACTTTCTTCATAAACTTGCGTGCAGCAGGCACGGTTGGTGCATTATATCGACAGAAATTTCTTTTCAAAACTAGAACTGTTTCGGCAGCACATCACTCACTTTGGACATATTTCAATATTTCTCAACTTTGTTCAAGCATAAATCGATTCATTTTATACTGTGGAGATATGATACTGTATTTCTGTTAATTTTTTGAACGCGAAAGAGCTGTCAATGTCAAAATAAAATGTAATTTAAAAAGAAACCAGCAGATGTCTCACCCGTTATATTTGTGGTTAACATCAAAAGTTACGGAAATGTTCGTCCGTCCGTATGTCACCACATTCCTTGAGCTAGGAATATGAAATTTGGTACATACGCTTTTTAGAAACTTTCCGAAGCAGTACAAGTGTAAACATTTTTGAAATCTGCCCACAGACATGACCACTTTAAAAAAGAATTAATTTTCTCAGTATTTTTGCTAGAAACTGAAAACATTATCTAGATAAAATATGTATGAGTAGACCCCGTATGGTCACCGCCACTCTTTGGGGGCGCTTTCTTAAAAAAAGCATATATTGCTTTTTCAAAGCTATTTATGGTGATTGTTAAGTCTTATTGTGAATATCTCATCAGAATCTGTGAACTTCGGTTACAAATTTTGGGAGCCACGCCCACTTTCTGCTAAGAAAAAGTTATGACAATAGTTTTGTGATAAAATTGCTTAAAAATCGCGGAAATATACTCTGTATAGACAGATATTTTTGAATCCATTTTCGAAATTTCGCAACGCCACGATCACTTTATTAGGGATGAGTTAAAAGATGGGGAATAGAGTATCATACGATCCTTTCTAGACGGATTAGAACTTTCCTGTGTTTTTTTTTTTTTTTTTTCTGTTTTTCGAGTCCGTAATGCTTGCCGTGTAAATCAAACGTCCCCACTAGATCAATGCTAGTGTTTGTAATTCTTTTTTTCTTCGAGTGTCTTCCATACTTGGGTCAAGTAGATCTTTACTTTGGTGTACTATCGTAAGCTTTTTCTTCCAATGTGTCTCAGTTTCTCTTTAGGTTGTCCAGCTCGTCGTCAGTATTTTGAAATTTTTCTCTAGTCATTCCATTTTTTTGAGAGCAGCTAGTTTCATTTAGCAATTGATTATTTTCCGTCTATTTATTGCATCCCTTACAACATCGATGAGCATTTAGTACATTATTAATATTATTCCTAATTTACCACAGATTAATTTGATTATTCTTAGATAATAAGCATAATGGGATATTTTGTCCGACATTAGTGTCTCACAACCGTTGTTAGGATATAAGAATGAATCGCTTTCACAATGTCCTTCACAATGTGAAAGTAGCTGACCTTAACGATATTCATGTTTTCATGGCTCATTTAGTTTTGCTGTTATAACTTCAGCCTTTTTATCATTTCCTTTTATCAAATCTAATGCCATTAGTTTTCTTTTTCTAATAACACCGTTTGTATTAGCTCCAAACTGTATATGTATATTTTTTCCAAAAATAAAATACAATTTCACACACAGATAACCAACAACTTTTTACAACATGTGCTTCACTTCACGGTGCATTGAAAAGGTGAACTTATCTTCACCCCGACTAAGAAAAAGGACAAAGAACGCAATCCCTTTTGTATTTATGGGTCACTGATCACAAATTAAAAACAAAAAAATAAAAAATTATAAACCTATCTACAGTCTGCATTATCTTGCAACAGGTTTTTTTTTTCTGAAATTAACGTTACAGGTTGACGTTCCGCTGAATGATTCAGTTTGCACCTGCCATTACAAAAGGGGCACGTGGTAAACCGATCAGAATATCCGTTGCAATTGAAACATGTGAATGTAGGCATTTATAATATTCTCTTTTTTTTTTCTTTTTCATTTACTTTCCGGTTCTAGTTCAATGACCTTCCATTTTGATGAAGAACCTGTCGTGATGATCCTAAAATAGCAGGTAAAAATGTGGAGATCTTTATAAACCGATTGTAACGTAATTTTGAAATTTTATTTGCATTTCCATTGCAGGTTGTCGACAGTGTCATAGAGGCTGTCATTTCATTCACCTTCTTCCAATAGGGCGGCTGACAAATGACGGTCGCAATTATGTAAGTCCTCTGTCATAAAATTAAAATTTTCTTTTGTGTAAAGCCAAAAACCTGCATCGTAAATATCCACCTACTCTGACATGCAAAAATGGGAATTTGAAATTACCTCACTTGGGGGAAGTTGATTTATTTATTTTTTTTTGAGACTACTTTTCCATAGGGTAGGGTTAGTTTAGTGGCTGGATTGTAACAAAAAGACTGCTATAATGAAAGTGTTTAGCTCAAGATGAATCAGAACAGTATCCATTCCTTGACAAATGACCTTGTGAAATTCTGCTTATGCTGAAACAATGAAAAGAAACAATGTTGTTAGAGTATGCGACGGAAAAATAACGGAAAGCAAACAATAAGCCCCGTTTCACACATATTCGGCAGCGGATATATGTTTAGAAACTTCGTATATCCGACGCCGGAAATGTATGTACGCTCTCACTGAACGCATACACTTCGAGCCTAATATCCGCCGGCGTTATCCAATACAGGATATGTACACGATTGCTATCTTGACTTTGAAAGTGGATTGCTATCTTGAGTTTGACTAGGTCTGAGCTGCTCAACCTCTTAAGATTCATATCTCCATGCGGGAAATTCTTACCCAACGGCTTCTTTTCAGGTAGGTACGCAGGGTATATAGGTACAATAATCAGCACCCAGCACTGACTATTCCTTCGTGAATATCTTTACTTATAGAGAAATGCCTTTTCAATGTGGTTGGTTCAGTGCCTAAGTTTTCCTATAAAGCCAATCGTCGTACATAGCTACAAAGTTACCAGTTAGTTAAGATGCCACCCATCGCAATTGCTAAATCTACTTGTCAGCTTGCTGGTCCTGATTTATTTTCCTGAACTCTTATACAGAATTACCTTGTCTGGATTTCCTCCAGAACTTCACCCATAAATGTCCAGCTCTTATTATATTATCCAGCGCGTATTTTTCGGATTTCGGCATATATTCGCTGGCACAAGCATTCTGTGAACCTAGGGTGTATCATACCTCCTTATAGCACCCCTTAAGCTTCACAATTTATTTTCTTATTAACTTATTTTCCTTTAAACCTCACCAAAGCCAAAACTCGGTAAGGTTCGTGCCAACTTCGTCCTTATAAATCTAACCAATTCCGAAAATTATTGCATGCTGAAAATACACACACACGTCCAGAGTCAACATATCTAACGCTAGTGTGGTATGGAGAAACCCCATAACTTAGCCTCACTCCGGTAAAGATCCTGAGTCCATGATAGCTACACAAACTTCACTCGTTCTGTGTATACGCTTTGATTTTATTCCTTCGATACCGTATGAGGAAGGAAATTACAGGTGAAAAATTAAGTGCCGAGGGGTGGCGTTCAGCAACTAAGGTAGTAGCTGTATAAAAGCATTGATTCATTTACACACGTACATACACATAACGTACACTGAGTGGCTAGGGACGAGCGGGTGGGCGAAAAAAATTCCTTAAGTGAAGTTTTGCATTTTTCGACTTTAGTTAGGTTAGCTTCGATCTAACAAATTTTTATTCCTTGGAAGTATGTGGTCGCGTGTAGGAATATGTTTGTACGTGTTATCTAATAGAGACCCTGTAATTATGTATACAGGACTATAGAAAGCTATACATGGTATAATATGTTCGTGTGGGTAGTTATTTTTTGGCGTATGAAAGTCTTGTTTCTAGCTAATCGTTCGATATCAAAGAAAAAATCTAGAAAAGGAAATAATATCGTATGCATATATAGGAAAACATTTCTTTTATTTTTTTTCGCTCGGACGCACCCTATTTGAAAGCATGTTTGTGTATGGCAAGTAAATAACAATTTGTCAAAATAGTTCCAGAAATGAATAATGTTTTAATTGAATATTCTATTAGACGTCTTTGCACTTTAAAAAAAAGAAAAAGTTAGTTTCCAGTTATTTTCAAACAACAACTTTAATTAGTGCAATGGTGGTAGCTATTGTTAACTCTGACGTGTTCAACAGGGAGTGAATCACCTTTTGATTGAGTAATTGAGGGAAGTGCTATGGATCTTAATTAGGTAGGATGAAAAATTAAGTTCATGGCACGAACTACTACGAATGTTTAATGTGATGATAGCGTTAATTACAACTAGGTTCACAACAGAGTAGTGTATGCGGTAAGATTGATAATATTTGGGGTTACTTTTCCTATAGCTTCATTTTGGAGTCAAAAGTCTTCAATGTTCTTACGGCATCTGGGGATCACTTTCAAGGTATAATACTCCCAAATTCATGGAACAGTCGCAGATTGTTTGTTCAAGCTGATTGCACTGCATATTCTAGGTCGAAATGAAGATTTTGCCTTCCCAATTCAAGTCAATTAAGTATCACCTTTCTCGACCGCGGAAATTCTTCCAAGGCATACGACTTGATCTTGTACGCCTTTTTCGACTTGCCGAGAAGAAACATTGCTACCACGATTTGGTAGTGAATGAATGAAATAAATTTCGGAATGTTCCCTATACAAAATAGAACCGCTGTTGTGTACTAATCGGCCTAACGCCGTAAATGTTTTGTACCGCCAGCAGAAGAGAAAGCTATCGTTTTTGAAAGGTTTTGAAAATACTTTTTTATTCCAACACAGATCAGATTTTGATGAAAATGTTTTTTTTTAATGGTGAGACGTAGCTCTTTTCCTGTGGTTTTTGAGCGTTTTTGTTCATTAAATTTTATTCAATAAACATTTATATTCGAATAACTTAGAACTCCGATGATGAACAAAAAAAATGTCCCCCCAATCATGTGCACATTTTTTTGTTCCTACGGTAAATGATGCCTCCTGAAGCTATTAAAGAAAATATTTTTCGCAATCCTTTTATTTCACTTTTTCTAAGGAAATGAAAGTATGGTGTATCGTATCCGAGATAACTCCAGATTCAAACGGTACTATACTCGTACTAAAAATACTCAAAAATTTCCGCATGGTGGCTGTGTTTGTAAGAAAGTGTCTGTGGCATTGCCCTTCGTTTCTTTCATTCACGATAAATTTTGTGAAATCACACCGATTTAAATGACTCTGTTTTGCAGACTATTAAGCTAAACTGAAACTCAAGACGTGTAGATTCTAATATTAGTCCAATTAGTGGTTTTGAAAAAATAAGCAATTTTCTATTACACTTGTATTTATTCACTTCTATCAGAATCAATAAATTCTGATAGAAGAACGTTCTAAAGAACATCCCAAAATTCATGCAAGACGTAATTTTGATAGAAAAAAAAAGACAAGTTTTCAATTAAAAATTGTAAATGTTTTATTTATGGACGGCCAATTCTGATTACCAAAACGGGAAATTACACGACCAGGAAATGACTCATGCAGTAATTGAATTGTTTCTCGGGCTGTATGGCGTGTAGCACCCTCTTATTGAAACTACATTTCGTCCAAATCCAAGTGAAGATTCATGCTGATCAAATAGTACGCAGCGCAGATGTTAAAGTGGAAGACACTCCAAACGGTATCGACATGAAGTAAAAGAGGACCAAATCAAATATGTGTGATACATGCAATCGGCATACGATGTTTTTACCCAGGAGGAAGGAGGACATTTTTGATGCTATAGCTTTTCGGGCATAAACTGCAAGAATGACAGTCTCGTCGAAAATCATGTGAAGACTGTAGGCATAGACTTTGGGGTCGGGGAACCGCTGCTAATTCGGTTTTGCAAAACATCTGGGGTTCAAGTTAATTCCATATGTAATTATGTTAGCGTGATCTGGACTTTAAGTTGGAAAGCTGGGCAGATACGTATTCTCTAGACAGAAAAATTCTTTGTCGGACACTCGTATTTGATGAATGGAAAAATGCTACCGGGAACTCTATGAGTTGTACCAAAATGTACATGTAGTCCCGACGATTACAGTGGTTCGTTCTCATCAAGTGGATATAGAGAAACGCTCTATTCAACAATATTTTCGAATTCTACCCGCCAGGAAGAGCGTGCCTCCGTTTAAGAGACCTAGCCAAAGTTTCATCTACATAGGTTTATCGTATTTGAAAGAGAATGGGAGGCTGCTATGTTACAGGTAAAGAAAAAAAAAAGAACAAACAGTATTTATTTGAAAATCTTGTCGTATTCCCTTAACTACCTAAGAATAAATTCTGAAAGAAAAGTCTAATTTCATTTTGCCCATATTTTAGTCAACTGAACACTCTGCATTTAGCTTATTCCGTTCGCCTTTTGAAGCGTTTGAAGCAAAACGAAAACATAGGTCCACACTAAAACAGTGTTACAAGTTACATGATTTTAAGAAAAATCGTACCTACTAGATGCAATGGAAAAGTTTGATAATTAATTTGAAATTAAATTGCACTGAAATTCATACAATTGTATCTATGTATGCAGGTACTTTGTCCTTCTGAATTGTGTTCTCAAAAGTTATCACTTTATGTTTTTTTTTTTTTTTTTTTTTCATATCGCTTCTTCATATTCCCTAAAGAATCCTCTAACCAATGAAATTCGGTTCACACTAGACGTTTTAGAAAATAGTGCGTGCTATTTAGGTATCTGTAAATCTACCCAATTCAAATTTCTTAAACAACAAAATATATTCGAATATCGATTCAGGCTTTCGAGAGTTACCGTGTTACAACGCAAACAAAAAGCAAATAAACAGACCTATTAATTTTGCATTATTAGGTATAATTGCATATGGTGAATGAAAGTTTTTACCATTGTCGACCTTTGTTAAACCAATTAATTTTCTACAAAACTGTTTTGAAAATTCAAAACAATTCGGTGATTCGGAATCGATTTTAATATGAAAAATTCCACCCATATAAGACCGATAGTTAAAATGTTTCAACCGAAAGTAGTAAAACTCCCCCGCCTTTGATGCATTTGCACAATGACATTTCGCAGAATTTAATTTTCATTAAGTAATGTGTTCTAAAAGCATTTTGTGCAATATAAAATTTTTGTCGTTAGCATATTCGCTTGCTGAACTGTCATCGCTGTGTCGTCAGAAACACCAAAAGAGCATAAAATGCGCCACCACAATACTCCAGTACAACGACAATAGCACCGAGTAACACCAGGAACAAGAGACGACATCAGGATATGAATGTAATTTTTATGTTTTTTTTTTTTTCGTCGTCTTTCCATTTTCATTCCTACCTGTGCTGAGGACAGAATGTGCCATCGACTGACAGGTGGGTTCATATTAAATGACCGGGTGTTTTGGCGGACTGTGCGGTAAGCGGAAAGACTCGTGCGGTGGACCGTGTAGTCACACCGTCACCTTTTTTTCCATTCTTCCACCTTTTTTTTTTTGTTCATTTATGGAGGAGGAATTGAGCCAAACTATTTTTTTTTCCCGTCGATTTTGGTAGAACGGAAGAGGGAAGGAAAGGGGAACTTTACGTTGGTAGTAGCGCGGTATAACGCGGATATTTTCCCTATGAAAAGTGGTGCTCGCCCTTTCTCCGCATTACAAGCGATAGTGGAGAGTGGAGCGCCACGGTATCTTCCGTCAACTACTTTAGGGGAAGGTTATACTATTGCCTCTGGTGTTGTTATTGTGTTAGCCGTATGTGGTAAAAGTGATTGTATTGGTGGTAATGGTAGTAGAATCGAACAAAAATGTTTTTTTTTTTTTTTAAGGGCTTGGTTGGTGGAAAATATTTGGTTGGTTTGGTTGGTTGGCTGAATTGGTGGATGTGGATATTTTGTCGAAAAAAGGACTCACGTCGACGTTGTGTTATAGTTCAGCAAATAATTTTTAGTTAGTCATTCGTAGTCAAGGATACAGTGCGTGTCGCCGTAGTAACGTCGAGGATAACAACAAAATTTTTTTCTTTCTACTATTATTTAGTACAGTATAGCTATGGATACATAGCGTACATACAAACAATCGTGTTTATTCTAGCAACGAAAGACCGATTATAACAAACGAAAACAAGAAAAAAAAATACTTACACTTACTCATAACATAAGTTTAGTGCAGAAATCTAAATATACGGTTTTCTATTATTCATAGTGTGTTATTTCATTTGCTTTTTTGTTGCCGTGTTTTTTTTTTTTTTTTGCGCCTGCATAAGTTCGTGATATCCTTTGGCAGGATAGACGTACTAAGTTGGTAGTAGTACAGTAGTTGTGGGCCCCGAAGGAGAACACATCAGAATCAGAGTGAAATACTTTTGATTTTAGTTATCGACGTGAGCTTAAAGGATTAACATGGGTCTTCCAAAAAAAAAACCATAAGCATTCTTATTGAGTGTTAACTAAAAATAAAAAAAATATATAATAAATAAATAAAATATGATCTAGTAAAATTCGATTTGCAGAAATTGTGAAATTCTGTAAAAGAGCAATTTTGCCAAGTTTCAGTGCCAAATTTGAGAGAAGTTGGAGGTTTTTTTCTTAGGACCTGCTTGCATTTTTCAGAAAAAGGTAAGCTGGGCTTAAAAGTGTAATGTACTTAGATTGTAGTGAAATTTTGGTGGCCTTTGGTGGACCTTGGCACTGGGAGAATTCACAGTTGAATAGTTTTACAAATTCTGTGGATCTTTTCGTGCCAAAGCTCAATGAAGGGATTTAAACAAGTGTTCTAAAATGTACAACATTTGGAAAAAAAAAATAAACATCTTTATGTATTTTCTATCTACATTTATAAATAAAATCGTAACTATGTTCGTTATTGTACAATTTTTAGACAACTTCAGACTACATTGTAGACACCCTACGTCCAATTCTCCATTTTGAAAAATCGTGTCTATCAATTTGTTCAAAAACAATTGAGCTTTGATCAAAGTTTCAGTAATCTATGTTCATCAAATCTGCGCAAGAAATAGGTTAATCAAAAATTTACTTAGGTACTTACATATGCATATTCTAAGATAGCGTCCATTAAGGGGGTAGGTATGAGTCGCAGTCTATTTCAACTAAATCGAACATGACGGCTTCTAACTTGGCCGATAAATTTGGTTCATTCAGCGCGTGGTCTCTCGGTATTGTATTTATATAAAAGTTTTCTGACATAGGGTGTCGATTCGCTCCACATGCTCTACTCATTCCATTCAATGAATAAATAAGCATGTCTCATTCGCAAAATTCTAAATGCATTTACTGCAATAGTAGTAAGTCTACTTAACTTAATTACTCAACTCAATTCTACTACACTTACGATACTTCTCTGGTTTCGTCTATAAATAGTAGAAAAAAGGCGATGAAAAATAAATTTTTATGAAATTTTTCTGTTATCCTTTTGTTAATTTTTATACAATATTTGTTGTTATCAGTATTTGTTTTTTACTAAAAATAACAGTTCGATTAGATACTTTTGGTTTCTCTAAATCTACTACAGTAAAAGTTAATCTACTACCCTACTAAGCGAGATCCCTGCCCCTGTAGTTTTATAGGCTCTTTCTATGACTTTGTGCTTTTGTACAAATGTACACAATTAAAGTTGAGTTGGCTAAGGCCAGAATGAGGATTTGCTTTACATCTGGCTTTAATCTAATCCGCACAATGGAAATCAAGAGATCTAGTCCTAAGCTTGCTTTATTTCGAGGAGCTGGTCGAACAGAGACCAATTTTCAGTACAGTGACAAGGTGAACTCACATTTTCCTTTTTATTAATTACGTGAATTTAAGTGAGTGCCACACCATGACAGTTGAGGACTGCATGTATCACAGATTACAGGTGAATCAGGAGCTGTCATTTACTTCTGAAACTCACCGTGCAACCAAGCAATGAAATTATTATTATTATAAAAGCCTGCTGAAATTTATTGAGGGTACCGAACCTCAAGCGTTTTGAGCGCATCTATATTTCTGTAATAAAAAATAGCACCACGATTTAATTTCGATTCACCATATGGGGAACTTTTTAACGTTCAAGATTTGGGAACATTGTAAACACTCACAATTTAAAAATGGTATAGGGCACCCAAGGTTGGATGATTTATCGAGAGATATCAAGGGTGTCTTAAATTCTGTCACGGTAACTTGTAGAACTCCTTTTAGGCTGAACAGATGACAACATACAAACCCAAGATCATGTTACATGCGTAGCTTCTTCTCAACTTATCTGATCTCCTATATGAAGCGAAAACTCTGTATTGGCTTTTCATAAAAATGTAAGGGAGGATAGATTTTTATGAAGCCATCTGATCGTTCTATTGTATTATACTAACCGACAATATACTTCAATCTTCAGGACGAACTACTACGCCCTTGCAGCTCGTGCAGAAATCGTTTGAGAAGAGGTCGAATTGGTTAGTGGGGATATGCTGGGATTCCCCTCTTCTGGTAAAATCGTTAGGTTTGTGTCATGCCAGGAGAATTCATATGCCATATGTCCCTGCACATAAGCACCCCTATTAATAGAATATAAAGTTTTTAGGATACTGATTGGAGGGACTTAGTGGCAACTTGCCTATCAATTAAAAGCTAATATTTTGTGTAAATGTTATACCCCACTTTAGCCTGAAAGAGCTACAGTGATGTGCCGGTTAACTTTCCGGGATTAAAATTATATAATCCTAGGGACGGATACTTCAGCATTTCCACTGAACTTCAAAAAGGCACCGACTGGAGTTTCAATCCTCTTTGGCATTAAATGCTTTATTACAAATTATACATGCTGTGTTTTTTTTATTATATTTTGCGAAGGTGTTCGTATAATAAATTACATTGAAGTTTAACTCTTCAAATTATTTAATTAGTGAAGATAATACTATAAGCCCTTTGGATATTACTATAAGCCTACGGCCTTCAAACTCACAAGATATAAAAGTTCTAATGACTATTTGGGCCTGGAAATGCAGCTACTATTCTACTAATGAGGACACAGTCATCAACATTTAATAGTTAATATTTTTCAACTGCCAAAATAATTGTAGTAATGCACGCAATTTTGAAATGCAAACAACCGAGAAGAAAAGGGATGTAAATAAGTTGCCACTTACGAGTAGATTAGGTTTGTAAATGGACGAGCTTTGAGCACTGCAGACTTAATTGTATCCCTTGGTGAAATCTAGAGCAATTTTTCAAATCAAAAATCAGTGGCAGCCAAGTGTTCATTGCTCAATATTTGCTTTCTGGAGATGGATGAAAGTTGCGCATTCTGACAGAATTCGGTGAAAGGTTTCTTCTTCTACAGAGGGCAATGGTTATTGTTTAAGTTAGGAGTGGAATTGTACAAATCCAGATATACCAGTAATGGATTTCCTGTGTGAAAATTTAGGAAATAGAGGCGTAGTGCAGACTTGCCTTTATGTGTGAAAATGCAGTCAATGAAAAAATTATTACATTCGAAATTTACATTTGAATGAAAGTTTTTGTATGCAGTCTTCCAAAATATTCGACTTTACCGGGAAGATATATCATTTTTCAGTTCAAATATTTTGCAAATGGCAAATGAAAAAGAAATTATTACAGCCTAAATTTTAGGAAATTTTGGAAAATTATTTACCTCGAAGTTATTGAAAATCGTTTTCTTGAAAATGAAAGTTATGTTCGATTGAAATCTTGAATCTTCATGATTTGCTGTAATCTATTAGAAGATTTGATCATACTTTGGATTTTAGTGCGATTTCCTATCGAAATCGGTTCTGTCACTCGTAAAATGTGTTTGTATTTCAGGGGAAACTATAACTTCAATCATTCTAAAGTTACATTGTTACAACACGAACGTAAAGAAATAGACCACTTAGGTTTCTTTGAAAATATTTGTTCAAAGTTTCATGAAAGTTATCTCAGCTGCTTTGACGTAATAGAGGTACAACTTTCAAATTTATTGATACAGATTAAAAAGGACGATATAGTCATTCATTAGAAAACATCGGTCTCTGAATCTAAGTATCCTTTGATACTAATTTTTAGATTTTTTATTTTTTATTGACTCTCCTTATAATGTAAATGAAGGACCTTTGTGAATATTTATATTTCCACCAGTCTGTTAGTCCTAAGGTGACCTAATCGATAAATTGAAATCAAGCTACTGCCAAGCACTATCAACAAATCTTTATACTTCCTTTTATACCAAAACGTACTGTGGAGGTGATTCAATCTCTTGGTTTCCCCCCATCATATTTGCGTCCTTGTGATTCATTAATCGATTTTCGTTCTAGTTCGTAGTAACTGGCGTCATCCAAAGGAAATAGGAATTCCTTTTTTTTCCGTTTTGAAGCTCTTCAATCAAAGACTTGCAATAAGTATAAATATTTTCTGTCTCCAAGGACTTTAACAACAAAAATTTACGCATAACACCCATTAACCTTTTGGCGCCGACAAAAAAACTGACGTCAAAGGTGTCTGCTTTCCATTCCACCCGTAAAACAATTTACCTCTGAATAAAATATCACTGAACACTGAACAGGCAGATCCCGCAACGTGTCGCATTTTCCTCGCTCATTCTACCTCCGCGAACCTGTACAAGAATGATATAATTAAATTTTCATTAAAAATTTCGCCCAATAAAATTCGCTCACCTTGTGTCGCTCAATCATGCTCTTTCCTGCCTCCTGCCAACACAGCTACACACATACAAACATAAACATAATGGTCTTTTATTCACCAGCAAATTAACCCTCCATTTGAACGGAATAATCAGTAAAAAGGTCCTTAAAATGTTTTGGGGCATTACCCAGCCATTGCCTTTGCCTTTGACTAGATATGCCGTCTGTTGTGGCTATCGTGGCTGCCTAGCACTGTTGATGATTGTAGAACGAAACTACAGAAACAGAGATAGGATAGGTACGATAAGGAGTGTAATAAAAAATTGCAGCTACAGTTCCGGGGCTATATAAACGTACAAGTATATGGCCACTTACCATGCAACAAAACAGGATATACACACAGGATAGAAAAATGCTGAAGCTAGGGTGACGTTTTACGGACAAGAGAAACGAAAAGGTTGGGTTCAACATTTTACCTCGATTGTGGGTGCATACTGTGTGTGTGTTGTAGGGAGGAAGGACTCGTATTGTGGGTGTATTAGCATTAGTTTTCTTATAACATTTTTTGCGGTATTCGGTCTTCAAATGCAATTTAATAAAAAACCACGAACATCAATACTCCCTCGCCTGAAAGGTGGGCGACACCAATGGTAGGCAATTTATCTTCACGTACTGGTATATGCTATATGTACGAGTACTCGTACCTATAGAAGTACATTACATACATATATTTGATTTGTTTTCTTTAAAATTGTATTTGGAACAGGATATGACGTCTGTTGTAAACAATGGAAAAAGGAAAAGACTTGATTTAGTGTGTAGAAAGGTTTTAGATTACGACATGTATTTAGTTTCTTAGGTAACAGTCAATAAGAATGATTGATCGATTCATGGGGCGGAGATGGTTGTTATGGGCGTTTGCTTTTTAGATGGATTGTACATACTTAGTATTTATGGAGACTCATGCGAGCTTTGTTATTCTATTTTTGAAGAATTGTTTATGGGATTTAATCTTAAATTTGAAAATACCAGAAAACTCCTTATCCGAGATGCAATACAATTCTCTACATACTCCTTTAATATTCCCAAAGGATATAGTCACAACATAGCCTAATCAGCATTTTTTTAAAGAGTTGAACCAGTTTTGATGACATTTTATTCATCCTATGTTTAATTCAACAGTACCGAGAGTTGGACAGTTTTCTTTGGAAAAGGGTTATCGCAAACATTTGTTTCACTCAAATGTGGCGTGCGGAGAACGATGTAAACCGAAAACGCCAATGAATAATTACTTTAGATACACTTATTTAATCTCACTAGTAAAACTTATCCAATATTCGTGAGGTATAACGTATAAACCATTCATATACATAAGGTATAATTTTTGTATAAAGCGTAATGACTACTACGTACTAATTTCAAGAAGGGAATGCTGTCGAGATACCCAGATAATTAATAAGATGGACGCTTCATTGACTTTTGTCGTGTCAGTCCCTGGTGGGGTAAAAGGCGCCAACAATGCTTGCTTACTATCATATTTGGACTTCTGCAACGCATTTCACCAACTCATTCCCAATACTTTGCTTTACATAAATTTAGGCAACGCACTTTACTGCATTATTAGGTGAGTGGATTCCATTATATGGCATACGAGTAAATAATGTTTTGCAACATATAGTTCAGTGTTGCCATCCTCCGAGACAAAGCTTCCTAGATAAACAAAAAAAGAAAGTTGTTAACTTTCCCCACCTGCTGTCCAGCTTTATTTATTTGAGCGGTGTAAATCAAAAGCCTGAGGGTATTTTTCTCGGCCGCATTAATGTTCAGCTTGCTGTTTATTTGCTTCAAATCTATTAATCTGTACAAAATGAAATTAATATTAACGATTTTAGTAGTAGAAACAAAAAGAAAGTTTTAATTTCACCTAACTGAAACAGAGGCAATAGTGCTTATGCTTCGTCGCACCACATCGATCATTCCATTCAAGATTCTGAGGTCATTCCTGTTTAGATTCATAAGGAACCTGAACACCTTATGTGAGAATTTAAAAAATAATCGAATCATGTAGATTTTATATAAATTTAGCTAGATTTAATTGTATGGTCATGACGTTTGCTGAATTTGGGACCTATAAGTGCACCAACTTTGGTCAGCGATACTTCCCTTTCATTTTCACGGAAGCCGCAGTGAGCTGGAATTCGATTAAAAATAACTCTGTTGCTCTGAATCAGTTGGGAATTTTCCAGAACTAGCACTTACTACTTAACTAAAAAATGTAATCGCATGGGTGCGGCGATTTTTATATAAATAATGTTATGGTTGCAATACATTGCTTAAGCTATGAATAGGTGGTCAATATTTAACAAACCACAATCCTATGTTCACCTCGTTTGTCATATTTTCACATTCGGCGAGTTAGTGTCTCAAATTGTCTAATTTTAATGCGTTTCTGATTCTGATTAAAACCTTTTCTGATAACTCTGTCGACCAACCATAGGACCGCCGAACGTCTCTCAGTGACTCTGGTCACGGTTTTGATACTTGCTTCTTGAGCATGTATTCATACGGCACTGGGACTCAAGCTTATTTCTACCCTCTGTGTGGGTAGCTGCAATGCGAATTTTAAGTTGTTTCCACTACTCGATGCGTATCTAGGTATCTGTTGTCAACCATCACGTACTATGGTGTCTCTGAGATCTCCCGAGAACACATTCTGCTCCTTTTAAAAGTACATTATTTGTAACGCCCAGTGCTTCTCTGTATCCAGTGGAATGGCGCTACTGATTGCATCTGTTCATTGAGCAAGACCCATTGGTGCACTACGGAGGCATTTAAGGTGATAATTTCATTTCATTCCGATGTCATCTCCAAGTCTTTTTAAAACCCTTTGAATGGACAGGATAGGCCTAATATGTCCTGTCTTATACACATGAACTCTTTTTTCTAATTGGAGGAATCTGGCATTATGGGGACATTCTCTTGTAGAGTCAAGGAAGGTCTTCACTTTCCAGAAATCAATATCTGTCCGGGTACGGTAGTGAAGAAACGTGGTAGGAACATTTGTTTTGGGAGACCTCGGATGGAAGTAATTTGAATCAAAATCAAGTCTTAATTAGAAACTTGTTTTGTATATGACGGTTGTGAAGTACACATATGCCGAAATATCGATATCTATTTTATGTCATTTTTGACAAGTACACATGAAGGCAAATGCTTTTCTAATATTTTTTTTATCTCTACAACGACTTGACAATTTTGTCCAAGATGGAGAATTTCTGACGGGAGTTAAAAGAAATCCGTAAATAATGTTCAAAATTCCTAAAACCTCTTGCTACTCGAATAAAAGGGCTTTTCTATATTTCTAGAACCTTCCACACTTACATCGATTAGAAAATATGTATGTAACAGTGAACGTTCTCTTCTGAAATGTGCTATAAACAACTTTACGTAACCGCTAATTCTGAAAACTCGTTTCACGTCAATAACCATTGCACCTGTACTACCCGTTCACTTGGTACCCATGACCACAAACTTGTACGCCAAAAACAAAAAGCCCTATTCGTGACAGAATTCTGATAAATATCATTTTTACAAACACGAATTTGCATACCAACAACCAGCGCGACGCGTCAAGTTGTATGCTTTATAATGGCGTTTCTACCCTCGTCCCTCTAACATTTCCCATTTCTTTTGTTTCCAAGTTATTTACTCTATCTTCCTGCATGGGTAATTTTGCATTTTTATCGCTAACAAATGATCTTAATTGAACCTCAAATGAATTCTTACATGCACCCATGCGGTTTTATTGATTTAGTTATTTTCTATTCAACTTTCCTCCCCAGATGGCGCCACACAATTCAACATTGATTGACGAAAACTTGTCCGGATTTCCGTCATCTCAGGAACTCCGCCATTATAGTCCGATTTTACGCCCCGGAAGTCGGTTGACTAGACGAAGTAGGACCATATCAATTCATGGATCAATTAGTACTTTGGTAAGCAATTTCGTTGTCAAAAAGTAAATAATAAAAATTACTGACCACATTCTATGTGTCAAATAGGAACAAGGAAACAAGGAAATTCCCATTTGGATAGAAAATCAGCCACGTTATGTTGCCGGTGTTACCAGTCGTACAACATGCAATGACATTATCAAGGCTATGATTGATGATGAAATGAACAATGGCAATTATGCCTACAGTCGAGGTTAGAGAATTATATCCCTGTTTTGAATAAAAAAAAAAACCGTAGAGTACATAAAATCCATATTATCCTTTTTACGTCTTTCTTTTTTGCAGATGGCGTAGCAGAATCGCGTGACTACAGTGATTATGTTATAACAGAATGTTGGCGTGGTGTTGAACGTAGCTACGATGGTAACATGGCTATTTTGCCAGTTTGGAAAGCATGGAGTCGTGTACACAATGAGGTAATATATTTGTTAATCCTAGGTCCTTGCTTTGCCGCCTTCACATATCTACAGCTCCCCATTCTTTTGTTTAATTTTTGTAAGATTGCATAATAATTATAACAACAATAACGATGATATGTGTACTAACAGTAGTGGGCTTTTAATTCGCGTGTGGCGCCATAAAGACTTAAGCTTTGGGTACACGATTTTTCTTTTTTTGATGGGTGTGGGTTCAAGGACTTTATTTTGTTTTTTTTCGGATTAGTCACCGATCGATTTTTTTACTCTGGTTCTTTATTGTAGTTTTTAAGTGTGTAGGTTTATTTTTAGGATGACTGATAGGAAATATTTCATTAAAACTGAAAGTATAATCATATGTAGTTTTGGTTGACATATAGTTTTATTGTTCCGGACGGATAATTTCATTTTAATTGTTAAACACTGAAGTGCTTTTGTGTGTTTTGATAATTGCAGGATAATTTTAGTGTCATTATATAGAGTGGTTTGTTGATTGTTGACAATTTGGGAATACCATTTGTATTTTGGTTTCAGAATTAGGCAGATGTCAATTACTGACATAAAACATTAGTCATATCAAAATAGGATCTTTAGTTTAGCTCTCCTGTCAAATATTTATATAAAACATTAGTCATGTCAAAGTATAATCTTTAGTTAATTCTTAAATATACATAAGGCATTATTATTATTATTATTATTATTATTATTATTATTAGTATTATTATTATTATTATTATTATTATTATTATAATTATTATTATTATTATTATTATTACTATTACTATTATTATTATTGTTATTTATTTTTTTTCTTTTCTTTGTAATATGTATATGTTCAACAAGAAAACGTATGTATCTGCCACAATTTAATTTCAGATTCGTTTATCGCTGAAACGACAATCGGACGTTGTCACACACCCCAATAAAAAGGTAAAAATAAATCACTTTTTCGTGTTAGCTGTAAATTTTATCTACCCTTTTTTTCTGCCACCATTAGACAAAATCCACCCGAAGAGCTCTGACGTCAATCCGAAAGTATCTAAGTAAATTATTAAAGTTATTAACACGAAAGAAAAAGACTGTCTATAAAACCGAACGAAAATCCAATACAAGGATAATTGACAATAAATCAAACTGTCATCGTACTAAAAACGAAAGTGAGGTAGACGAGCTACTTTTCGTGATACTCCCCGACAAGCAGTATAATAATCAAACAGTATCCAAGGTCAATGAAGAGCGTCGAATGAAGGAAAGACTTTACAGGCTTTCGGAAAAGCCAAAGAAAAAACGCAACAGTTTTCAACGTCAACGGACTCCGATGAAAAATGGAAAATCAAATGATCACAATCGTAGGCGAAGAGACATGCCAATTCGAAGTTTACTTCGAAATCAGATAGCCCAAAAAACGTCAGAAATGGATCAGTTGTTTAGTAAAGAGTCTCATTTGCTGAAAGAACTATCAGCTAAATGTCGACAATACAAGTTACAAAATGAATTGTACACTAATCAAGATCACCAATTGGAGATCTCTATTGGACAGATTCAAAATAGTATTGAAGCATACGCTCAGGAGATTTTGAAAACTGAAAAGGAACTTCTGGAAATTAAGAACGAAATTAAAAATGATATTTCTATAATTAATAATCTTAAGAGAATGACGTTTGAGAAGTCTAAGGAAAAAAGAACTCCTAGCACTTGGGATGCTCCTGTAGTGAGGGATGCTGATGATATTTTAGAACAACAGCAAATGCAATTTGTTGACAATATTTATGAGTTTTGCGATAATAATGCTAGTATGTTAGTTTAGGTTAAGTTTGTTAATATTTTTCCATTGCCAATTGTACATTTTATAGAAACATACATATAGTTTTATATTGTTATACGGAATAAATCTTTTTTATACTCCTGATTGATTTGATATTTATTTTCAAAAAGACTTATAGGACTTCAAATCTCCTTCTAAACTAGATAAACTTAAGCTATATGATAATAAGCTACCAAATTAATAACTCCATAAAAAATAATGTCGATACCCAATCAAAATCAAACAAAACCTGTTTGATGAGCGTGATTGTAAATTGTTCGATACAGAAATTTACATCATTTTTAAAACACAGCGTACCGGCAGAGCAAAACAATTGTACATATCTACATATTCGTATTTTCTTTTGTTTCAAGAATTTCTTATTTTAATTTATAACCAAATGCGACAGCAGCGAACATTTACTCGTATTTGAAGCAATTGTTCGAAAGGATTTGTTTCGACCTGTTCCAGTTATGTGTGAAAAGGAAGGGAAGGAAATGATTGTGACTTGTCCGTCTTTAATATCATCAAGAAAACCATGGAAGTGTAAACTCCAAACGAAATTCTCGCTGAGTTGATCATATAAATATACTTAAAACAAGTAACAAATTATTTAGAAAAGTACTCCACTAAGTTGAACTTGGCACTTTATTTATCTCACTCTTTTTCGAAGTTAAATAGTTTCAAAATTTGAATGCTAGCGAACTTGGCTTTGATTTTAAAATAATGCTTTGTTAAGATTCACACATCTACAGAAATTCCGAATACGAAATTGTTCACCCAGTGCTTTCTGCATTTACCAACATAACCAACATAATTCTAGAGTTCATCAAAGTACATTCTTAATAAAACACATAATTCGATATCGAGAAAATGAACTGCACTTGCCCCTTGAAGAACAGTTTGAGATCCGCATGACTTTTATAGGAGAGTCAACTTAAGGAAAGCTTTAGAGGTGCTGAGCATTACATTTTGCACAACGAAAAGGGTAAAGGAAGGATGATATTTCACCTCTGTACTTGTGGTTAGAAGAAATATTTCCCATCTATGTATGTACCGTATATGAAATGAACAGTCAAATCTTAATTTGAACACAACTTAAACCGAATATTTAATATTTTGAATCTGAAGTAAGTAAGCTTTAATCGAGAGAGCGGATGTTTCTAAAGCAATTTCAGCTGCAAGATTTTCGACACTTGATACAAAAAGTAGAAATAAATGTTTAAATATTTGGCGTAAATAACCTGCATAGGGCCTAGGGACTAGCTATTCGTTTTGAACAACATACAAATGAAAGGAATTTATTCCACATACGAAAAAAATGTGCAGGTGCTTTTTTTCTATGATTCGAATCCTGATCTTCCCGCTGGTTCAACACACTGATCTGCAGCACCCACATGAAGAAATAAATTTGCTTCATGATAAGATAATTCTTTAGAAATACTTACAACAAATATGTATACAAGTCCGTTGAACATAAATGTATACACGGTAGACTGTTTTTTTAATGGAATCTTTTAATATTTAGCCGAACTTCATTACCGTACCAACAATAAATGAGAACAAAATTGGAATGCAAATTGGTAGTTCCTCACATTAAGTCTGCTTCTTTACCTCCATTTGGGATCCCTTGGCTTCTTGCAAATGCCCGAACTATGTTCTCTTTCCTTTTTTGTAAGCCCAAAATCCAGAGCTTTCCATTTACCCTTCTGCCAAGCTAGCCCAGAGTTTTACCTACCTGCACTGTAGTGCAATTAAGCAATTGTCAAAAAAATAAAACTGTTGATACGAGTACCTATAATCAAAGACAAATTTACACCAGTCTGACGGACTTTGTCATTTGTGTCCAGATATACCTAAGAATATTATATATTTGATACATAATAAATATATAAAATAGTATATGAACTAATATAGAAATATGTACATATTAGAAGGTTCTTCGACGCAGGATAATGCTTGCCTAGTATTCAGTTAAATTTGATTGTAATAAATAAATAAAAATAGCAAACAAGTGGAAAGAAATTGAAGGAATATTAAGCGTTGCATGCGTCGTGGCCGTCGAGAATGCCTCCACTACCGTATGTTTAACATCGTTGACATTTCATTATTTTATTTCAGCATTAAGTTATTTATTCCTTTTCTCACGTCGAATTGAAATGGGTGAACAAATTTCCTTCAAATTTATTAATCACGTCTCTTTCAGAGTTTTTTAAAATTAGTTTCATGAATCTTAACCCTGTTTTTTATGTAATAGTACTATTTCATAAATAAGTAAAAACAAAACAATGTAAACGTTTATTAAAGACCGCTAGAATTGCAATTTTAAATAAAATTCTCTTAGGAAGTCCCCCGAAATTATTAAATTCCCCAGGTCCGCTAAATTAATTTATTTAAGTGGATATCTTTCTTTAAAGTGCAGTTTTTTTTTGTGCCAAATATATTTCATAAAGTTTAATTTACCAATTTTAAACACGTGTTTGAATACATCCCTAATATCCGTAACAGACCAAAAGTGACCAAAATTAACTCCCAATATCGTTTATTTTTGTATCATAGAAAAATATTCAACAAAATTGCAAAGAATAATATTTAGTTATTACTTATTTATCATTCAATGCAGAATAAAATTAACTTTTCAATGCGTCATTCAGCATCATCAAAAGCCAAGAGAATAATCTCTGCGAAAACACAATTTATTTGCATATCCGATTGTAATGTGCCAAGATTCATTTATTTTTTTTGGTCAAATACGAACATAATATTTTATTTATAATATGAGAATTATATGCGGTTTTTCACAATGCTTGAATTATTCATCATTTTCTGTTTAGGCGTAGTAGGCAGGTATAATTTATGCCTCAACTAAAATCTCCACAAACATTCTCCCAACACATTATTAACAATTATGCCAAAAGTGGCAGCTATGCTGTCGAAAAACAATCTGTGCTCGTTCTGTGAGCCGGCTTCGGCTAAGACAGTTCCACAACGCGTTCATCTCGCCTGAAGCTAAGTCATAGGTGACATACCGACTTCCTGATCGCGATCAATGAGTTAGCCGAGATTAACCATTTTGTTCTATCACGAGTATATTATATTCGTTTCGCTTGCGAATATACGAATTCTAAAGAACACTTGCCAAAAGTCGATACTTCGAACACCATTCCTAACTGACACACCACATGTTCCGTTTCTACACCAATACATTCCACTGCTGTCATGTTGCTTCGCTCTTCATCAATAATCGCCATCCTATTCTTACACCCACCGTCATCGTTTTTTCAAAAAAGAAAAAAAAAAAAGAGAAAAAAACCCAATTGATTGCGACGTTCCGTTTGTGTGTGCGAAATCATCTTCTCAAGTAGAAAGCAAAATCTTTCCTCTATTTTCCCCCCCAGAAATTTTAAAACAAAACCCGTCGCTGGATTTTGGAAAATCATTCCAAGTTTTCAATAATTTCGGATATAATTGCGATAAATAGGTTTTTAATTCCGGACAACGTTAGGTAAGCCCCGAAGGACAAGCGAACATTTTTCTGTTCAGCTTCCCTCATTTCTCTTCTCATTGCAAAATCAACTTTTCAAAATTCAACCCGAATTCCCACTCCTGTTGTTGGTTGGTTAAGTGTGTTGTAAACTATGCGTGTGCTTTCACTTGAAACATTCAAATTTTTCTTTAATTTTAGACTAAAAGAAGAGAAATGGCACGCGGACATCAGAAAATCCAATCGCAGGCAAAGGCCGCTGAAAAACAGGCTAAAATGAAAAAGCAACAAGGACACAGTGCCAACGATCAGAAAAAGGCTGCACAAAAGGCACTCGTCCACGTATGTGCTGTGTGTAAGGTAAGTTGGATTTATTTGTGATGAAATATTAACTATACTTTGAATTGATGCAGGTACATAGTTAATGGTTAACAAAACTTAGAAGATGTCTGACTAATTAACACATGGTCGGTTGAGATTGGTTAGAAATTGCTTGTGTGGTTTATAGCATAAATTATGGGAAGATTAGCAGCAAAGTATTTGGTTTCAGTCAGTCGATTGGTTTCATTTTCGTATAAATTTTCAATGATTCGGCGGAAAACCATTTGGTTTTGTATTGATTTTGTTTCTCTTATTAACTTGGTTTGCGCTCAATGTATTACTGGATAGAGCATATGTTTTGATTTCCACATCTTTATAAATATTTGAATCAGCCGTTTGTGTCTTTGTCTATCACGTATTGTGACATTGTATAGTCAAATATACACTCTGACGTTATGCATGGGTATTGCACCTCACTTGTAGTCTTACTATATACACAAATGTGATTTCTGAAGAAATATATGCGTTCACTGAGTATAGTTATGCTCGTCTGCAACAATCCATAATGTCAGTGAGGTTGCCTTCTCAGCATAAAACCGGTCTTGTAGTTTGTGAAACATAACAGTCTGTGTATAGACTAGGCTAAATACATGGCTCTTACAATAGGGAATATACTAAGACCTTAGACGTGAGATTTTTATCATGGTTGCCAGATTGAAGATTTTAAACACAGATGATGATAACAAGATTTTCTTGATTTTCGCTTCTGGAAATCTGACTCCTTTTAAGTTTTAGAAATAGAGGGACGTTCCCACAGTTACCAGGTGAATAACAAGGTGATGGGCCCTAATAACTTGCCTGGTGCGGCGCTCAAATGACATTTCTAGAGACTATTACATTAAGGTATTCGGAATATTTGCCATAGTGGCCACCTGTTAGCTTAAATGCCTGAATCGTTTCTGGATTGTCAGCATAACATCGATCCTTAATGGCACCGGAGGCCAAGTGACTTCACCAAAACGACTGATTACACAATTATTGCTTTTAGTGGTCAAAAGATCGATTATCGAACGGCTTGTATGGCACGTAGCGTCGCACCGAAAACCTGGCCAAAATTATTTTCCACTCTTTTTGTAGTTGTTTTTGATTCAAATGATGCAATAAAATAATGTTTCAACTGTTTTTTTTTTTTTTTTATCGATTTTGGAATTTTTTATTCAAAAACAAAGAAAAATGATGGGTATATAGATTTTAGCATATTGCTATAGCTTTTCCTATTTAATGTTGACACTATTCGCTGGAATCTGTCCATAACTCTTCAACAAACGAATTTTCATTATTTTAAACTTCATCTCGAGACATAAGGGTTTCATCGTTTGAAATTGTATCTGAATCTTCTGGAAGAAGCATTTCTATAGTGTTCTTCGAAAATGCCCTTTTTGACTTCGAGGGGGATTTTCTTATGGAAGAAATTAGGGGATCAGAGCTCAGTAACAATCTATTTAGGACATCCATGTTACAATCTGACCTAGAAAACTTTCTAGAATAGTTTAACCTGTATAGCCTGCAAGTCAAAGAAGAAAAAATCGTTTGACTTCCGTAACGCTTCTTTGTGATGAACTGATAAACTTACCTAAGTGTTTGTGCCTGGCTTCGGCTGCTTTCTCTGATAGCTGACCTATTAGAAGCAGAGCATTTTCTATAATTATGGGTGCTATAATATAGGGTGCCATGGATATAACTTTACATAAAGTTTTGTTGTATCCATTCTGTACAGACCAAATTTCTACTAGAAATTGTCTCTAAAATAATTTTGAAGTGGAAAATCAGTTGAAAATCTATTCCGGTTATTTCAGCTGCAGCTTCCGGATTATTAAAAAGTCTGCGACTAGTGTTTCCGTTACAGTATATGACTCTGGAACAGGATAGCAATCTTTTTTAGCTTTTTGGAGTATACTGTAACATGGAAATAAGTTTTTATCACTTGTAGCAATGATTTCATACTGTTTCCGTGATAATCCTGCCTCAACAAATATGGAAAGAGCCTTCAGCGTTGACAGTTTTTCTTTTTTTTCCTTAATGCCATCACAGTATGCTTTTTTATACTTTTGCGCTTTGCCGGGAGATTTCACTATTATAAAAGAAACTCATTCGAGATTAAAAAATTTCACAAAAATATGTAACTTTTTTTAATAGAATTTGCAAACAGGATAAATGAAAACAAAAAACCGCTAAAGGTTTCATAAATGAATTTAAAATGTTAATACATACCCACAGTAGAATACTCCATTTAATAATATTGTTAACTTCTTACCACAACTAGCAAAAATCACTGGCTGAATAACACTGACCTCGATATTTTCACGCACAGAAATATGCAGCAAGTGCAACAGTTAACTTTGAACTGATTTTATCACACAATACGATCTTTGAAAAAAAAAGCCCAGTATAATATTGTCCCATGTATATTTAGGATCCGCTATTTCAAAAAATTATTTCTTGATTTTACTTTTCGAAAAATGGACTTTTGGCCGACTTTTTTGCTAGAAATACTCCTATGTGCGCCGCTTTGAATAGTTCGGCATATAGGCAGTCATCTACGGCAGTCTCGGTAGACTTCAGCTTGGATGTTCTGACACTTAATTTTGATCGGGTGGATTGAAATTTTGAATATTATCATCAAGGATGAATGGTATATTTTTCTTCAGAGCAAAACGTTGCTCAATTTGCCGTTTGTCAGATTTTTCGCACTTGGCTACTGCAAGGGTTTCTTATTAATACCTGTAAAAGTTTCTAACGTTGCTCCTACAAAAACGCCTTTCTATAGATCCGATCTCGTGCTTCTCATGCGCGGACAAGTTGAGCTCGTGAGCAGCGGTACATCCGCATAGGTACCTGCAACTAGGTAGTGATCTTAGTCTTTATCATCGTCAAGACAAAGAAAAATGTTTGGGAAGTGTCTTCCGACTTTAACTGCAACATATAGATTATTCTTAAGTAAAGAAAATTTAATAGAATTCTTTATTTCTTAACATACTCTTTCAGTCTCAAATGCCTGATCCGAAAACGTACAAGCAACACTTTGAAAATAAACATCCCAAGAATGAAATGCCTGCCGATCTGAAGGATGTATAGACACAAACAAGGAGTCCTTCGTTCATTAAATACTATTTAATGTCTTTTTTTTATTAATCATTTTTTTTATTTGAAAGAAAAAAAAATGCAACAAATATCCTGATTTATATACAAATGAAAACAATAAGTGGGAAAAAAAATCAAGAAAATATAAAGAATCGTATATATCTAGTAAATTTAAGTATTCTATCAGTAAAACCAGCTAAATGGGTAAAGAAGTTGATGTTATTGGTGTTTCTCTTCTTTGAAAATATAACGAGATTGATGGTGTATTAATGAAACACTAAGCAGCAGCATTTCCTGACTATTATTATTGTAAAAATATAAAAAAAAAACAACAAAAAGTGACTGTTTTTGCTTTTTGCAAAAGAGAAAATCTAAAAAAAAAAAAAAATGAAACATGTAACTCACTTGTGAATTTTTAATTTGTATTTAAATAAAAACAAAAAAAAAATCATGGAGGGAGAACTGTGTTTGGTAGTAAATAATGTGAATCGGGGAGATATGTGTATGGAATTTTACAGGTAGGAGGTACATGATATGTGTCTTCGTGCTCTTATAATGTTCTTTATTTTCTGCAGTTCAATGAAGAGCTTTGTGGATTAAGTAAAAACACTGAGGATTGTAATCGAAAGAATAAATCAATGGGAGACGTCACTCCAATTCGCATTTGTATACAGCACGATCTTCGATAGCATTCACCGAGAAAGCATTTGGAATGCTCTCAGTGCAAGGGGAATACCTGCCAAATAAATAGCATTGATGAAAACTCAGTACACTTGATTTAGATGCAAAGTTATGCACAATGGCGGCTTCTCTGATAACCTCACCATTAGCTCAGGAGTAAGAAAAAGTTGCTTACTGTAGCCGATACTATTTCTAATCAAGATTGGAAGCGAATTCAACGAACATTTTATTTTTGAGTCAGCAAATGCTAGTGAAATTCGAGGCAATAAAAATTACAACCAATAATAACACCAACTGCATGACAGGAGATGGCCTAATTGAGCAAATAGAGTCATTTACCTTTCTGTGCAGCATAATATCACGAGACGGTGGCGCGAACAATTATATCATAGCTAGAATCAGCAATGCTACTATCTTTTAAGTTTAACTAGTACAGTAGCGAGCACGGATATTGCAACAAGACGAAAGAATACCCACATTTCTCTTAATTTCTTCATACTTTGTCGATAACCAATCGGTATTTGGGTTTGGTACCTTGGGTTATTTTTCCGGGGCGACAAGCCATTAGGCCAAATTGTCTAAGTCTTCGACGCATTGCATGCACGCCAATTTCAATTCCTGTTGACTCCACAAACTCTGTTCTTATTTTTACCACGGTTGAAAATCCGTTCCTTATTGATAGTCGGTGTAAAACTCGATCATCCGCCTTAGATGTCTTGCGAATCCCTCCTGTCCCTTTTTTCAGCTCACGGAAGTCATTAAGAATAAGTCGCTACCTTAAAGTAATTAACGATTTAGATGCGAAAAATTGGTGTGCACTTTCCGTACTGGCTGCTGTAGTTATGTAATTTATTTAACCTAATAGTCGAGCTGGAACCAATTGAGGAGTCGAACAGCTTATTAGACCAGTAATGACGCAATACTTTCTAATTGGTATACGATTACCAAGATCCACATGAAAAATGTAGCAGCTTTTGAAAAAAGAAAAGTGCACGACTGGGTTGCACCTATATGTTGTTTAACTGCAAATCACTCCGATTTAAAATTTAAACAAAATCATTATTCCGATTTCACCTCGAATTGTGAACCCAAAGACCCCATATATGAAGTACAGACAGAATTGCAGGAGAAACTTTTTTGAGATTCTCCTATAGTAATAGCAAGATTGATTAAAATCTTGGGTCGACTTTTTTCCTTATAGGTGCAAGAAAAAAGTGCTGAGAATCTGCATTTAACTTCGCTACGACCCCAAGAGACAAAAGTTCATCAGGACCAAATGACTACGAAGGGGCTCAGATCATGTCAATGGAAAAATGTATGATCCACCTATTACTGGCTGTTTTTAAAATCAAACATGGTGCTACACCTAGGTATTTAACAAGCGAAGTCAGACGTGTGGGAGATGAGCAGCTATACCAGTTACGAAATGTGAATGATTTTGGATTACGCAATCAATTTTCATTATTCGCTCAAAATACAATTATTTATATACATTTGATACGCTACCAACTGGTATCAAGAATGTATAGATTTTGTAAAAAGAAGTACATGAAAGATATAGTAAATATGAATTTGTAAAGTATTGATTTAATACTAATAAACTTAACTAAACCAAACTATGTATTTGAAAAGCTACTACAGAATCATGAATGAGTAACTGTTCCTGACTACCAATAGCAAGGATTCATTTTTCTTTCCCAACTATGATGAACCCGATCCGCTACAACTGGAGGATAAAGGACTATTCCCGATTTCGTATCTAGCCATTGTCTAAAATCCAATTTATTGTAGTTGGAAAAAGAGCAAAGAAATATTCGCAGAAATTTAAAAAGGTGTAAAGCAGGACAGTAAAAATCGGGATGAAACTTTATTCTAAAGCGAAGAATAAATTGAATTTTGATCAAATCGCTTTTCCAAAAATGTAAGATAAACAAAAGGGTTCTCCAAAACATTGGCTAAGATAATGCGATTAGAATATTTTGTGCACCTTATATTGGAAAGTGAGACACGTCTCATTATGAAACAGGAGTCGCGACAGCACAATACCAACAGCTATTGCCAAGAGCCTTGCAGCAGTATTATACTACTGGAGCAAATTTTATTTTTATATGATGTACGTCCAAGGAGAACTTGCTTGCCTGAAGCATTATCTAAGTGCAAGTAGTACTGCCTGTATCTAATTTAATTGAAAAATACCAAACAGTCCATAAAAATAAACAAAACCACAAACAACCTGAATTAAATTTAGCTAAGAACTTTTATTTTCAAGTGTTGAGAAACTCCAAGTGTTCAATGCTTGGGAAATCAGCGAGTATGATCAGCCCAGCACCGTTTTCTTTTAGATGGATAATCTCTTCGTGGTATCCAAACCAATAGATGACTATCCCAGGTCCAAATCTACAAAGAAATACATCGTTGTTAGGCTTTCTCTCACCCTAAACGTTTTATTAACTGCCTACCTGTTGTTGTAACTACTAAGTTGTGAGTACAGGTACCTTCGATGCGTTTTCAGGTCTCCAAAGAGCGCCTTGCTTTCTATCCAGTTGACCACACAGCCTTTGTACAAACAAGGAAGCACTAATTTAAGATCTGGTGTTTTATCGAACCCCGTCCTCCGCAGGTCATTCTCATCAAAGTAAGTCATCTTGGCGTCCGTGGCCATTCGTTTTAACTACAAATTCAATGATACTTCCTTTCTAGTTCATTTTGTCAAGCCCTACCTTAACTTCATACTCCTCTCCCAGGCACCTCCTCCGTATGTCTACAACAGGACCCTCTTGATTATCACTCAACGTACACTGCCTCACATTTCCCGCCAATTTTTCATCGTTAATCAAATGTGGTTTCTTCATCATTTCAGCTATATCACTCTTTTGAAATTCTTTGTACTTTTGCTGTAAAATTATTCGACTGAGTATCACGGGCGACATCCGCTCTACTATAGCAATGTCCAGAAGTAAACTGTTGTCATACCTGCTTGCAGATAGCACCTCAAACCTATAAGATAATTAATTAAATACCTTCTAATGGGTACTTGGTGCTGTGCAGTTCTTTAGGTTTACCAACGTTTTAAGCAGGCGTTCGGCATTTGCCAAATAATTGCTAAAGTTTATCTTTGTGCGTAGCCCCATTTCTGTGAAGAGAATACTCTTCAGCGTCTGTCGATGTATTGTGGGGAATCGTTGCTCCAGATCCAGTTCACAGTCAATAGGTAGCCCCCTGTAGGCATGGATGAAATCCACGACTGTGCTGTATTGCCCATTATTTAGGATGGTATTCTTGGTGATTTCAGTCATGTTTTACGCATTTTTATAAATAAGTTTATTTAATACTTGTCGCTTTCCCTAATTCCTTGTTTACAGTGGGATTACTGCGAAGTGCAAAACATATGGACATTTTACAAATTGGGTTTACACGAGTAAAAAAAAGTACATTCATCAGCTGTTGTCAAATTTAATACATTTTGCTATTGTAGTAGACTAGGGGGGTATAGTTTCGTTACATTTTGAAAATTGAATTTTAATTGTTATTAATTAAGATTAGTGATCTGTTATTCTCTTTTATTTTGAAATTGAACTGTACACAGGAGTATGGAATACACTCTCCTTTTATACAATTAGGTGCAATGTTCACTAGCAATAAAAAAAAATTGAACAAGTTAACTGTCGCAAGCATCTGTATTTTTTATTTTTTATAGACAATCTGGAAATAACTTACAGTGCATAAAATAAAATAAAATAGCAATCAAGTGGAAAACAAATTGCGGACTATCGAGATTACACCCACCGTGCTCAACGTCAGACTTTTGCTATTCTGTACAGGTTTGGCACTTGTCTGTATAAGGAATTTATTTGGGAAAGGGGCAGATTCTGCAAGTGTTCAATGTCCTCGAAGTTTGTTTACATTGAGCTATATTTGTCTAACATACTGAAAAACTTCCGTTTAGAAATATTTAAACAGATGCCCGTCTATTTTTGTTTTCCATTCTCAGAGATTTTTTTTCTATTTCGCAGAGGATTATATTTGTTAAGTGGAACACTAATTCTCCGCTGTAAAGGAAATTAGCTGTCCTAATCATATACTCCCGCTCGTTGATTCTCTTTCGATTTTTTTTAAAAAAGAATAAAAAAAAGCCGTATTCTGCTGCATGCTGTGCATTTTTTGTAGCTATTTTATATGAAAATAATTACAATATAAACTAGAAAGCAAGAATCTTTTTCATTAATAAACCCTATGGCTCTCATTTGTAATTTTTAGTCATCGAAATACAGCTCTCTGGATTATTGAGAGAGAGTGAGGAGAGGTTTCCGAGGGATCCGTAAGTGGAACTAGCGTAATGAAAAAATCGTTTTTGCATTCACAAACAACCAAGTATGAATGTTTTTTGTAGTGTGCAAAGAGAGTAGTGTAAATGCAAAATTAAAAATAAAAAAAAATTATACTTAAAAAACTACTTTTTTCTTGTGTGGATATTAGCGTATTTTTTTAAAACCTAAATACAAATGTTTTGCAAATGCATGTGTCGTACATTCCATTGAACAATAGCGCGCGCGATTAGACTTCATTCTTCTGTTAGCCAAAGCTGGATATTCGTTGGGAAGGCATTTCCAATCCGGTTCGCTACGTATCACCGATTTTTTTTTTTTTTTTTTGCGAATATGGGACTCTTGAACACAATGCAAGACCGACCCAAAACATTTCAAAAACAGTACTAGATCACTTCCATCTCATCAGACCACTACTACATTCACATTTGTGTGTCATCCGCTGAGAGAGAGTAGTATTTAGAAAAATAATGGAACTTGTCAACAGTTTTATTTTTTAACTTTTCATTTTGCCCCCTGTTAAGTAGTTTCGAAACGTTTGTTTTTTATTTAAAGGTGAACTCACAAACGAATATTTTAATTATATAATTTTCGTATTTATAAATATCCAGCGGATTCACAATTGTTCACAATTTACGTAGCAAAACAGATGTTTTCCGGGCGACAGAAAAAAGAATTATTTCATCTCAGTTTTTTTTTGCATTTTTATTGCATTTTATAAAAAGATAATAATTTCCTCCTCTTTGTAGTGCCGATATAAAGATAATAAAACAGAAAGTTGATTATGGATATTCTGGATATTGATGAGGCCCTAAAGGACGATTCTTTTATGTAAGTCTGTCCGCGAGAATTCGCCCCTCAGCAGCTGCTAATTTTTGGTGAATTTCCTTATAATTGGCAGATTTCTTGAGGATAAAACCCACGACGATGTCTCAAATATTCTGCAACAATGGAGAAATAACAATTGTACAAGTAGTCATAATTCGGAGCAAGGTAAGGGGCGCCGCAAACCTACGCCTAGTTGCGTGAGTTTTTTTCTTGTTCTCTGTTGCCTGGGCTCACTGTCCCCCACACTCGGAGGAGGAGAAGAATAATTAATTTGTTTGTGTTTGATTTGTTGTGTATGCTTCCTTTTTTATGGTGTCTAATCAACTGTATTTGCTTTTATTTCCAGCTTTCAAACTGAATACAAGAACATTCACACGACCGAAGAGGAAAACGGCTCAAAACTTGGAGGCACAATTCGTAAGTCGTTTTTTTTTTTTTTTTTTTTTTTTAAATCTCATTTTGTGGGAAATAGAAGGGAAAAACTGGTTTACATTAGCGGCTAGATAAGGTCAGTGCCACTCTTGTGTAAGAGTTGGTATGGCTTAATGCGTTTTTATATGGAATTGTGATGAGTGGGGTAGCTGCATTTGGGTGAAGTGGTAATTTTGTTTTTTAGAGTTGAATGAACTTGCGCTAATTTTGGATGCAAAAAAAGGAAAACTCTTCTTCCGTTGGTTGTTCCCATAGGCACAGACACCTGATCTTCATTCGACAGCGCGATCAAACGGAAAGAGTGCATGTAAGACATGAGACGCGTTTTATTGGGGTCAATTTGAGGTACTTTAGTTTTCATTGTCTGGCTATGTATTCTCTTGTTATAACGTTTCGTCTAATTAGATGGTATTCCAGATGTTTTCGTTACGTGGATTATCTACATATTCATGCATTGCTTCATCGAGCAAGTCGGTGAGTGCTAACTTGGTGTCAATTTCTGTAGCTGACGAACAGTAGATACTCGCTGGTTTCAAACGAGCGTAGACATACGGAGTTTAGGTGCCGAAGGTGCCGGCGATTTTTTTTTAGTAGAGTGAATCAGTATTTGTTCGAAGTTTTAGCGGTGATTTGTGCCTTGTGAATGGAAAGGTCAAAAGAATTATTAGCTGCACTAATCGAAGTGTTTCGCAACGGGCCATGCTTGTGGAAGGTTCCGGTAAAGATATCTTTGTATTTCTTATTTATTTTCTAAACATCACTACAAGGCCATCAAGCCATTCGGCTCTGAATCTTGAATGCAGGATCAATAGATCTTTGATTCATAATTCTATTTAATTGTACAGCAACGCTTGTGTTTCCCTAAATTTTTAAAGAGGTCGATGGTTTGTTTCCAGCTAGATTGACTAAATATTCATAACAGACCTTCGTGGTTAGATGTACGTGGCCGATTGTCGATGATAGAATTTCGTCGTACCTTGAAAGTCATCCAAACCAAAACTACATATTCAAGTCATGAACGCATTTTTGGTCATAAAAGAAAAACGAAACAGTATTTTTTTTTTTTTATGTAAAACTTTAATTGATTATTTAAGAAACAATAATTGAACAATTTATTCGAAATGGCTGCCATTTGCATTTGAATCGCTCTGGCCACCCATCGACTGCAGTACGCACCTCGTCCATTGTCCACTGTACGTATAAGTCCGCGCTTCAAAAACTCAATATTTGGGTGTCGAGAAGAAAAAATCATCGCCTCTAAAATACACCACAGCTTATAATCAAAACGATTGAGGTCTGGACGGTCAATCGTCTGCTACTATGAAGTTCGGTACATGGTTTTAAATCCACCCTTGTATTGTTTATGCCTTATAAGTTTGCGCGGAGTCTTGTTGGAAAGTCCACTGGTTGTTTGAAAACAATTGTTGGTTAAGTTTCAGAATGTTTTTACTCCCTTTTCTAATGCTTCATTTTTCCTGTGGGGCGTGGAGTTCTTCACTTCTCGGGACAACATTTTTCGATTTTGCAGCGGTTTCCGTGCAAGGTCCGGATAATATCGCCTCTTGCCTGTCAATATAGAATGGATGTGTTCAATAGTAGTTTCACGATGAGTGCGTTTAAACGTGTACCAATATTTATGACATGACTAGGTATACGAGTCATTTTAAGAGTTGGTGTCGTTTTCAGAGTCAATCGCGGAGCCTAGGTAGACAAAATCCTTAATCATCTCGAAGTTATAGTTGTCTATAGTGACGTTTTGTCCTATTGGCCAATGTTGTGTATCCCTTCTAGTTGACAGCATATACTTCGTTATGTTTTCGTTCACAGCCGAACTCATTTTTACTACTTCTGTTTCAATACTTATAAACGACTCAGTGTAAGCCCGCTGTGTTCTTCCAATAATTTCAATATCATCGGCGATGGTTCTGGTTTAACTTGCTAGGTTCGCATAATCCTTGACGGAGCAGTGTGTATTATTCATCGTCATAGACGAAGAAGAGATGAAGATAGACGGACGATATTAGCAGAGATGCATAAACTAGACATATTTCTATATAGCTCGTCTCTATATACGCTATTATAGGCGACTTTGAAATTGCAAAAGAGAAGGTAGGTATCGATCTGAAATTTCTGTGTATTTAGTTGATGGTAGACTTTCCTTGCTAATTAGGACCAATTAGGTCTTTAACGAAAGGTTTTAGGCGTTCACACAGCACAGCAGACAAGATCTTGTAGGCGATGTTTAGGAGAGTGATTCCTTTGTAATTTAGGTAGTTCAAAGTATCTTCTTTTTTGTGGATCGGGCATACGATGCTGAGATTCTATCGTCTGATTAGATTTTAGAAATGAGTTGGTGCTTATTCCTTACCAAACCATCTCCCGCTGCTTTGAATAGCTCGGCTGGAAGGCCATCAGCTCCAGCAGCCTTGTTTGATTTGAGCTTAAATATTGCTTAGATATTAGTGTTGTATTAGTTGGCTGTCATCCAAGTTGAAAGTTGAAAGCTTCGTTCTTGGTAGTCAACGTCGTTTAACAGTCTGCAGAAGTGTTCTTTCCAGATTCTTAGCACCGACTGCGGCTCGCAGAAATATTTTTCAAATTATTTTTAATTTATTTCATAGTGTTTTCTGATTTCTTACAACTGCAGTTTCTTTTTGTGGAAATGATTATAAAGGTCAAGAATTTTGGTTCAATTTTATTGTTCCGGTCAATAATTTGTTCGTAAAATGTTTGTGGAGATATATTAAAGAATATTACCAGGTTTTGTATGGAAAATATTGTTTTGCTAGAAATCAATGAAAACTTTTATATAACTCAACGAATATGAATTTTCTTGGAAATATTCTCATATCCACCATGTTTGCAATAAAAGTATGCCACGCCATTGCAGTACGTCACTGACAAACCTGTTACTAAACGCATCTGACGCATCCACACATACGACGTACGCGGTACGAGGTCACGATGTGCGATGAAAAATCAAACAGCCACAGATTTCAACTACGAGCTATTTTTAACGACAATGTTGTGAATATTCACATAGGTCTGTACACTTAGGAGGTCTCTCTTGTCATGATACCCATCAACAGACTTAGAGTGATGGCTCAAGAAACAACAACAAGATTTTTATATTTTTGTTTTCATTTATTCATTACCAAATCGAATTTGAAATATTCCTTCTAAAGAAGCCGAAAAATCAGTACAAAAGCAAGCCACAGGTCTTAAATATCATAAGGAAAGTGTACAGGTAACCAAAGTTGCGATCATATTCTAACCAGCGGTCATAAGCATTTAGAATCAATCGGGTCCAATGTACTAACAGGCAGAAACCCATTTTTGATGTAGAAGAAGGAACGTGGGTTTTATTCGTTTCTCTTTATACTTGGGTGGCTGTTGGTTTTTTTCTCTGCTGGGGTTTGAATTAACATCATTCAGATCACAAGCAAATATACTATACTATAGTCACCTCAAGAATATACAGCCTTGGTCATAAATGAAAAGCACCCTACGCAAATGTATAAAATGCATATAAATAAAAATCAATTTATTTTTTTCTATAATTTAATATTTTGTTGGCCAATGGAGGTCATTTATCACTGCAAGAACCCTGCGAGGTATGCTAGCAACAAAATTAAAACATTCTTCTGAACTGATTTTTTCCCATTCTCGTCGTATAGCGCTCTTCAGGTCTACTAAGGATGTCGATGTATTGTCCTTAATTCTATATTTTAGAAGTGCCCACAGGTGTTCAATCGGGTTCAGGTCTGGAGATTGAGCTAGCCACTCCAAGACCTGTTTGTTTTGATTTAAAAACCATTCCATCGTTTTTCGGGATTTATGACATGGAGCATTATCTTGCTGACAAATTATCCTTCGATGAGACCTGTTCCCAAATATATTACAATATAATGCCTTTAAGGAGGTCCCTAAAACATCAATATAGCTGTCGCCTAAAAGTTTTTTTTCTTAGGTTTTCACACAGTTTCTTAGGGTTACCAACGTTTCATAACAACTTTCTTATTTTTTTATTTTTTTTTCAGAGTCCCGTCCCACAGTCACAACAAAATGCCACTACGTTGCAGCAATATTCACAACAGAATTCCTCTAATGTAAATCTGGAAATCGGTGGCCTAGTGACGACAATGCAAAAGAGCTTCCTTCAAGACACCTCACCTCCATCATCAATATGTTCCTCCATGGACGTGTCAATGAATGGCATGAATGGTAGTCTCATTACATCCGCTGACTTTACCAATATAAATTTCCTTCAGTCGACACGTGGAGATGAGCCGATGTCGGGGCTATTTTTCGATACAGAAAAAGCCACCGAAGATGGTTACACTCTCAGCGATATGATCCGTGATCGCAAGGCCCTAGAGTCTCTGACACTCTCGGGCGAAGGAACACTTATAAAAGATTCGAATATTGCTCAAATAGATGATATATCGTTAATTAACAGTAAAACCACGTCCGCCTGTAGTACAATGAACAATTCGACAGATAGTATGGGTGGCAGTGCTGGTGGATGCTCAGATACATTTTCAAGTCGAACGTGCAATATTGCTGAGAAGGAAGCGGAAGAGCAAAGCATCCCAGAGAAGAAAACGATTCTGAATGAGACATTTCCCAGTGGGAAAGAGCAAATTGTTCCCAACATCGATGAGGATTTTATAGGGAATACAACCTTTAATTTGGTGGATAGTAGTGTATTGTCGGTGCCACAAGTAGACGAGGTTAAAATAGTCAAACCTTCAGTGATGAATGTGACGGCAGTTAATGGTGTTAATAATGAAACCTTCCTGAAACCGCTTCTAGAAGAGACAGTGTGCTTAAAGCGATTCAATGTCGCGGAAGTGGTGAACACAACGTTTGACTGCAGCGAACCAAAAGTGCAATGTGAGACTCCAGAGAATGCTGTGAAGCACTCTAAATACTATGAACAGTCAACGCCACAACAGAACACTTCCTATACGTCGATACGTCACAAACAGTCGTATACACCGTCAATTAAAGCCGCCGAGGTGAACATCTCGCCAATCGTCGGTCCCACATCGAATAGAACTTTAAATGAGACCTTTGACAAGCCTGAGAGTCATAATAATATTGCCACGAATATCCTTAAAGAACGGGTTAACAATGAAACGTTCTGCGAACCACAACCGCTACCGCGATTGCCGTGCAGTCGCAATGCGGACTATGAGGCTGAGGTGAATCTTGCCTTTGAGACAATGGAATTGCTGGAGAATATCAATCCGAACGAGACTTTCAATAAGAGTCTACTGGTTGGAACACCATCTGTGGATGCTGCCGATGAGGAGGCATTCGATAATCTGTTGGATAAGATCGGTAAGCTGGAACTGAATGAGGAGCAGATTAAGATGAGAAAATCGCTGGACACGATAAAGAAAAGGTTCACCTACGGAGTAATAGATAAGCCTGAGGCTAAGGAGAGTTCCTTGATTAGTAGTTCAGAAATGGCTTCCAGTGGTCTATCCATGAATAATAGTGGAGGCAGCGATCGCCTACTTAGTCGGCGAAGCCGCCTCTATGATGACATTAACATAAGCAAATCATTGAAAAACTCACCTAGCAGCTCAATAAATTCCATTTCATTTGTAAAAGAGACTGACGGAGGAGGAGTAGTAGTAGGAGAAGTAGAAGAAACCCATAGAAAGACTGACGAACAGCACTGCACCACAGCGACTGAGTCAAATGAATTTATAACCCTCGAAGAGAGAACAGCACGCAATAGCAAACTGGAGAAACGTGATCGTGATCGATTCAAAACGATTCGAATATTCAAACGACACGAGGACGGGACAAATGAACTGAATGTGCCTTGTATCGATGGAGAGTTGCAACATGAGCCTGAACATTTACCCTCCACTGAAGAAGAAGAAACGCCACAGACAGAAGATGTACCAACGGAGCGTATCTCACGAAGAGATAACACTCCACCGGTAGTCTTTAACAACAACAAGTCGGAAGTGGAAAGCAATAATTATGCGACATTTAAGAAACCGAAAGATAAGGTGCGAAAATTTGGTGGATTTGGTAGTGGAGTCAGCAGTGATCAGCTAAATAGACCGATTATCCCGCCACCCACGGTGGAAAAACCAACCGAACAGAGATCTTTGTCACGCCCACGTTACTTAAGTGGTCTGCAAAAGTTCAGTGCAACCAGTAAAGCTATCTCAGCTGGAGATTTAGAAAAGGCAAAAGGCGATGGAGAGAATTTTAATAAGACACAACCAACCACAGCGACGGCAGATTTAAAGAGTCCAATGGGCATTAAATCAAAATCCTTTCACAATTTATCGAGTAATTTTGGATATGGTGCAGCAAAAGGGGCATCAGTGCTGACATCAGCGCCAATAGGAGTGCGCAAATCAACTACGGCGGGGAATGTTTTAACAGAGAAACAGGTATGTTTGTAGTCAAATATTTGTTGAAAATGAATTGTTGCTTTATTGCAGGGTAAGGTAAACACAACACGAACGACATCACGAATGAATGCTGCTCCAGCATCAACGAATCTGAAGCAATCTAACTCCAAAGTAGAGGTAATGATGTAGAGATTAGCAATTGGATTTTTGGAGACATTTTCATAATTTCTTTGTAGAAGTCCGATGATTCAGTATTTAAAACACCAAGTCTAGTGTCTGGCTTACGTGCACCGTCAGCTAAACGAACTGGACTCATTCGCCCATCGTCGGGCTACTATAGTTTCAGCGTGGCAAAGGGAGAAGCTACGAATGCAGCGGATTTAGACGCTGGGAGACATTCACCAACAGATGTAAGTGACAATTTTGTTTCTAGATGCTTGCGAAATCTTCGTTCCTATGTCTAATGGCAGGAAGTTCTTCGGAAGGTATTGCCGCAAACAACTGCTGTTGTTACTGCAGTGATGCTAAGAATCAAGAAACAGTTTCACAATTCCTCTGCTCCTGTCCGGCGCTGTCCCCGAGATGACTTACAATTATGATATCATATTTATTTGAATGGCTTGAAAAAGCTGCATGTATACACAACAAACAAGACGACTTATTTCTTTCACAAATTGGTTCTAGTGCCCGCGTTCTGACTGAAAATTATTAAACTTCCTTGTTTTCCTTAACACAAGTGGAATCGAAATAGAACCGACAACAATTTAAATGCGTCCTGCTGTTTTCGAGGACATTTACTTTACCTTCCACTTGAGACCTTTTTTGTAACATCAAAGGTCTCTGTGATCTTGTTACCGATCTCCATCGTTATACTGCACAGATGGACGAGTTTGTCAAGACGCTTTCATAGACGACTTTAAAATCGATGAAGGGATGGTGATTTTCCCCAAGATGTGCCGCAGCAATGTAATTTGGTCTCTAATGGAATCTCTTTCGCGGGAAACCATAGTGTTTGTTAACAAAAAGAATAAGGCGTTCACACAATGTGAGAGACAAGATTTTGTACGAACTTTCTTTTCTTAAAAATCAGCTATGGTGAGATTTCATTTATCAGCCATACTTTCACCCGATCATATAGTACAGCTGAGATGGTGCATGTTCCTTATCAAACCATCTCCTTTATGATTTAAATAGATCGGCAGTTAGTCCGTCGGGTTTAGCAGTTTTTTAGAATTGAACTTTCCATCTTCACCTCATCTTGGTCAGCTGGACAAAGATGTTGATTATGCCTGACAGTGTCGCTTAAGCCGTCATCGCTGCATAACAGTCTGCACATGACTTAGACCAACAGTCGGGTTCATTGTGCCCATATAAGTTGTTTTTACCCTGGAAACCTGATAAGACAGAAAGAAAGCCGTCGATATAGAACCACCCAGATAAAGATATGAATCGCAGGAGGTTTTTCAGGTCGATTTTGTTCAAATCATTCAATTCCATGAAAAAAGGACTGCCAAGAGTCCTCATTCTTCTATTGGCAATGATAGGACATTCACATAGCAAGTGACGATATTGTCTTCTAAGATAATTTTAACAACCTCAGTAATTGCTGTGATCTCAGCTTGGAAAACGTTGCAGTTGTTGTTATTCTAAAGGAGTGGTTCGTTCTTAGAGTTTCACAGAACACCCCAGCGTCTGTACCGACGTACATTTTGGAGCCGTCTCTGTAGAGGGCTAGTTCCTTTTTGGTTGTGACTTGCTGGTTTCTCCAGTCGCTTCTATCAGGAATTGTAATATTGAATCTCCTGTCAAAAGCAAGTGTCAAAGTCACATAGTCGGTTTCTATCTGCCTGGTAGTAGTTTCCCATCGGGATAGGATGGAAGCATGACCGTATGGTACTGATGACCAAAGTACAGATTCTTTTAGTCTTAATGAGGTAACATTCGATAACGATTTAATTGCAGTAGACATTCAGCGGAATGGTGGGCTTTGAAAGATGGTATATCTTCTCAAGTGCCTTCCACCAGACTGTCAAGCCGTACGTTGGAATGGGTCTCACCACAGCTGTATAAAACCAGTATACCACAGTTGGTTTGAGGCCCCAAGTATTGCGGAAGGTCTTTTTGCATGTATAGAAGGCTACACATTCTTTCTTAATGCGACCCTCGATATTTTCTTTCCAGTATAGTTTGGAATCTAAAATTACGTCCAGGTATCTTGCTGACCTCAAAAGATTTAGTTCAATTCCTTCGATAGTTGCCGATTTGAATACAGTTCAGATTCTTTAGTGAAAATAACAATCTCTGTTTATGAAGGGTTGATTCCCAGTCCACTGCTACTGGCTCAATTCTTAACTAGTAGTAGTGCGTAGCTGAAGTTCTCACCAAGAGTTGGAAGAAATTTACCTGATACCAGGATGACAACATCGTCAGCGGAGGCTGTTACGTTGAAACCATTTTCTCTCAGTATTTCCAAAATCTCATCCACCACTAGCTGCCATATAAGCAGTGGTAGAACGCCACCCTGAGGAATCCCTCAACTGATCTTTCTTCTGCTACTGACATTACCGTGGGTTAAGTTAGCATCGTGGTAAAAGTGACAAACATGTGATTTTTTTGTTTGCAGTACAAAGGTTGCATTACATTAGTATTTATAAAAGCCATCTGTGTATTGAAAATTTATTATTTCAGAGCATGTCTTCAGCGAGTTCCCGCGGCAGTTCGACCGGTAAACCCTTCACCAATGGCATTGGTTCAACACAAATGCCTGAAACTTTATTAATGCCACCGCCACCGTCATCAATACAACAACCAGCAACAAAATCAACTGGTATCCCCAAACCATCTGGTCTGCGACCACCTTCCAACATAAAAAGAAGTGGTCTACCGCGACCGGCAAGTATTGTTAGGCGATAGTTAAGGTGAAAATTAATCTAAAAAATTCAATTGAAGAACAATTAAATTAAATAAATAAAAAAGATAACTAACACTGTTATAAAATATAATAAATATAAATATTTTTTTGTAATTAAACAAAAGAAGAGAAGAAAAAACATACTAACATTTAAGAAAGTAAAAGTAAAAGTAAAAAAGAAGCCTACAAACAATTTTGTGTATACGTATTAATTTGTTTTCTTTTTTCAAAGAGAATCGCGCCTTAAATGATGGTTTGTTTGGTTTTTCATCCAGAGAAACACACAACAATCCCTATCATATGCATACAATACACAAAATACGAAGAACAAAACAACCATGGTTACTAAAATTATCATTATGATTAGTTTCTTATTTAGTGTTAAAAAAAAAAAAAAACATTTTCATTTGCTTTTTTCTGGAGAGTTTTAGAGAAGCGAATTTTTTTAAACAAAATACTCACTCAGCTCTCTATTTCATTTTGTCTCTTTTTATTTTGATTATCAACGACCGCATAACATTTGTGTTACGTCAGTTCGATAACAATAAAATCATCCATTGTCATGTCTACTATTCATACTGCGCTCTCACATGAATCAAGTGAAAATTTCGATTTTCTCCAATAGATTTCGTAGAGAGTTTCCTTTCAGTTGATTTATTCGCATTTTTTTAGGCATTTACTCGTTTATCTCTTTACTCTTCAGTAAACTGCTACCTGCCGTTTATGAGATTTTCTCCATCTTCAAGAATTTATATATATTTTAGATAATTTATTCATAAGTGGAATATATTTATTTAAATATATTTGTTTAATTTAGTTGTATCTATTCATATATCGAATTTGCTATTTCTCTGTTTCTCTGTTAGTTTTATAATTTTATTTTTTATACATACATACATATATATACCTGCATCTTGATTTGTGTTATAATTATTGTCATTAAAAAGAATTGCTTGTACTGAGATACATTATACATACATATACCATATACATATATATATATTAATAAAGATTAATTTCATTTCGATACCCTTTTTTGAGTTGAAATGTTTGTTTTATTTGACGGAGGTTGAGGTGTATATTCTTCTTAGTTAAACGGACATAATAATATCGTAATTGGAATCCAATATGTCTGCGAAAGATGATAGAAAACGCACAAGTGATGTATTAGGTTCTACCACATGAAATGTTCGATAGTACACATTTAAAACAATATTATTTTCTTATAAATTTGTATTTAATCAAAATTCTTCTAGTGTGATTCAAGGTCAAATATTCCTTTTTTGTAGAAGTCCTAACTTGAAGTGGCTTCCGCCGCCTCCGTATATAGGTTCCACACAACAAAAGGGAAGCAATCTAACCCAACCTAGTTGTGTCTTTTCTAGCTACCCGGTATGTCTCTGTGGTCTGACACCCAGCATAGGTGAATATTGAATTGCTCTGTCATCTCCGTGAGAGGCGAGCGGCAATCTTGAGTAGCCTTTGAAGTGAGTGATCATGATACCGGGGATTTTATTGCCGCTTGACTATCCGTGGATCTGCTAATATCCCGAAAAGATACTGCATACCTCTTCAGCCAGGATTGGGCTTCCTTAATCGCCATTATTTTCGCCTAAAATACGCTAGAGTGATCTGCGGTTTATTCTCTACGTCGTGTCACCTAGCTCAACTACACAGTCGGTTAACTGTTGGGTGACTTTGTAGAGTTGGTTAGATTGTGCCGAACTGGATGACAATTTAGAGTTGGGTGACTGTGCAGAGCTATGCAAACATGTAGACTGTGTTATCTGTAAGTTAGAAAATCTACAGTAAAAGTAACGGTTTGTCACCCCATTTTATTTTAGGATTGTTCTTGTATCATTCTTTTGAAACCCCACTTTTGGCGGTATTCCCGTAGTCACCCAAAGTTTCACTTGAATGGACTTTTTGAAGTGATAATAGCGGTGCTTTTTTCAGCAGATTTGGCGGCACTAACTATGGGAAATCGTCGTAATGAGCCAAATATAGTTTTAAGCTTCGAGTCGAACTGGGTAAGTCTGAAAACACAAAGGAGAGCAAAGCGGCTATGCGTTCACCCAGATTCCCGTGTTTTGTTTTTCGACGACTGTCGTTTTACCCATAGCGCCGTGTTGGAAATGGATTCGAAGACAATTGTCGAAAAACAGTAACGGGAATCGGAGTGATTGTCATGTATTCCTGAAGCCTTTCACTTTAATAATACAGTCAGGCCTCGATTTACTGTCCCACGTTTATACGTCATTTTGATTTATGTACATACGTCGCTTAGTTTTTCGATTGATATTTTCGACTTATGTACGCGGTTTTCTTAAAAGCTATAAAACATTGTTTTGTCCTTTATATCTATTTTCACTATTCCCGAGAAAATACGTACATTTTCAATCCCCGCTTTGCTCTTCCACTGTTTTCAGTCAAACACATCTTAGAAAAGAGGAAAGGGCGATAGAACTATTTAACACGGCTTAGAGAATAGTGGTGTTTATAAATAAAAAGAATTGGTTCTGTTTGTTGATTATGTTTATTTAGACGTTTAAATTTGTTTCTATTTAGTCGCGAAGATAATATCGGTCAAGTGGCTGCTGCCAGAGTTGATGCACATCGTTCCACAGCATTTTCCATGACCTTTCTCAAAACTTGCGGCAGCCACAACAGCGATACTCTCGATTATTTGTCAAAAACATTGACACAATTATTCTTCGTTCTTGAAGAGTTTAGCAATCCATGGTTTATGTACGTGCATTCTGCTTCTGTTTACTTCACAAATGTCTAATGATAAAGTGATGACTTTTGCTCCACCTTGTAGTAGGTGCAGTTTCAGCGAGGAAGATGGCGAAAAAAAAAAAATAATTTAACACTAAAATTTGCTATGTACGTTTTTTAAACAAAATTTATATTTGGAAAATGATAAACAATCTTTTATACAATCGGCACTATGTACCGTTTTCACAACAAATAAATGATTATTTTTATCGTAAAGATAAATTTAAAAAAAAAACGAAAACTATGGAGTTGGTATAAAAAGGAATTGTTATTGTTTGTCGCGGTTAAAGAAAAGAATCTCGCGTTAAGATCGATGTATGTTAAAACTATAAATGTCGTTTTTATGACTGTAGACGTGTTGACCACGCCATTTAACCATGTGTCGGCTGTTGTTGAGCTGGAATTTGTTGGGGTTGTTGTTGCTGCTGCTGTTGTTGTTGCTGTTGTTGAACGGGTTCTTGCTGCTGTGGAATGGGCTGTTGTTGTTGCTGTTGTACAGGGACAGCTTGTTGAACAGGGATAGGTTGTTGTACGGGGATAGCTTGTTGTACAGGAACAGCTTGTTGTACTGTAGCAGCTTGTTGAGCTGGTGCAGCTTGTTGAGCTGGAGCAGGTTGTTGAGCTGCAGCAGGTTGTGGAGCTGCGGCACCTTGTTGTGGGGGTACTTGCTGCTGTTGTTGCGCTTGCAGAGGCGGCTGTTGATAGTTTTGCTGCTGCTGCGCTGGTACTTGTTGTGGATGTTGCTGTACAGGCACCTGCTGTTGCTGTTGATATTGCGGCTGCTGTTGCTGCTGGTATTGTTGATATTGCTGGTATTGTTGCTGCTGTTGTTGTTGATATTGTTGTTGCTGCTGTTGAACCTGCTGATAAACCTGATTTGGATGCAACTGCACTGGTTGTCCAGCCTGTTGATACTGTTGCTGTTGATGCTGTACGGCTTCGGGGTGATATTGTTGAGGTGGTTGACCCTGATAGTGCATTTGTTGTGGTTGTCCTCCATATCCCTGCTGAGGATGAACTTGGTAACCGCTATTGGGATCTGGGTAGTAGCCATTTGGCATATTTGGATGTGGTGGAAGCTGCAAAGCAAATACAACGTTTGGAAATACATACATTCCATGTTTAATGTAACCAACTTACCAATCCCTGTGCTACCATACGCTGCACCTCCTCCTGACGGCGTCGCTCAAATTCCAAGTACTCATCATGAGTGTACTGTGGTTCATTGTCAACTGTGTCCCATCCGGGGTCAGTTTGGAACTCCTCTCTCTTGGTTTGGTCAATGAATTCTTGGAAACTTATCAAACCATCGTGGTTGGTGTCAGTCTCTTTGAAGACATGCTCTCGCATGCGCTCCATTTCCTCTGCACGCTCTCGCATATCGTCCTCAGGCAAGCCAGACTGATAAACTTTGTCGAGTTCCTTGACAAACAGTGCCTTCACTTCGTTCTCATCCCATACTCCGTTACTATCGACATCTGGAAAAGCAAACACAGATAAATTTGAAAGTTTTTAAGGAAAATTCCCCATTAACCTACCATGCAACATGAAGAACGTCTTGGGATTAAAATCTCCTTTGTCCAAATGATCTTGTTTCTCCCAAACCTCCTCCAACTGTGCCTTATTTCCAGGATGATGAACCTTCTGATGCTGATTATGCTTCTCCTTCTGTTTCTTCAGATCCTCTTCGAACTTCTTCTTGTGGTCTTCGTCCATTTCCTTCAGTACGGCTTGCTTCTCGAACTCTTTCTGCAACTCGTATTGTTTAAATTCCTCGCGCCTTTTCCTATCAGCCTCAGCCAGGTCCTCCGAGGTCTTCAAGATCAACTTCTTCAAATCGTCAATTTCAAACGTGTGCTCATTTCCATGGTCCAAGTGTTGGGGAATTTTCATATGATCCCTGTCAATGTCATTGCTTAATTCGAACTGCTTACTGGCCAGCGAACGCAATCGGTCGATTTCACGTCGCTTGATCTCGTCAAGCTTCGAGCGAACATGATGATTCACATAGTCTAACTCTTGTGCGATTTTGCCACTCTACAAGAGGGGAATTTTCTTAACAAACGCTCTGTCAGTCGTGTTTGCTTTTCTTACCCTTATGTCAGCTTCTGGCGCCTTATCAAGTTTCTTACGAAACTCAGGGTCACTTTCAAGGGCTTCCACGACCTCCTTGAGATACCTCTCATATTCCAGAACAGTCTAAAAGCAAGGCAACATTAGGTACAGAATTTCACAATTAGAATTACCCAACACACACCTCTAGCTCGGCACCTGTTGGCTTCTTCGTAGGTTCTTGTTTCTCATCTTTCTTGTTTTTCGTTACTGGTAGCGCTGTGACCAGTGTAACTGTTATTACAAGTAATACAAAATTACTTGCCAGTCTCATTTTGCGTTTGCAATTGTTGTACACGTTCAATGAATTTGTAATGACTGTTTAAATAAAAGAAATATGTTAGAAACAAAGATTTTTATTTAATGAAGTGGGGAATTCCAACTGACGTGTCCACTCGAGAAGTTCTCTATTTTGGCACTTGGAACAAACTATTTACTCAAATGTCATTAGACACGGGTTGTTTTGAGATTACTTATTTAAAAGTGATGCCACATTTGTCATATGTGGAACGTAAGTGACGTAGATACTGTACGAGTGTAGCTGCCGGTCCGGCAGTTCCAGAATAAATGAAATTTTGAAATTTGGGGCTCCATTTCATGGTTCTTACATTGGCAATGCAGTAATCAACCTATCGAATATTATCGAAAACTATCAATGGTGACCATTTAGACAGTTATCCATCCCCAAACAATTTTGCTACATTCTAGCTATCAACAACATTCTAGCTGTTTTTCCGTTCCATGTTGCGCATAGGACGAACACGAGGATAACTTGTGTTATCAATTAGAATGCCAATCTCACGAACTTACTTCACAAACTTGCTTACAGCAGTCAAGGTTGGTGCATTAATTCAATCGAAATTTCTTTTCAAAATTCGGCAATACTTTGGAAATAAATTTTCAATGTTTTGCAATGTTTCTGTCAAAAGAGCTGTCACTGTCAAAATAACATGGCTCACTTTTTATAATTCACATTGACTCACCCTTCATAATTCACATAGATGCAAATTCATAGTCAGGTAAGACAAATTTTAAAAATATTTAATCATCTAGTTAAGTTGAAATCGGAGTTTTGCTATTCATAGTCGTCATAAAGTCTTATGTTTAAATTAATTATGAGTCAAGAGTCATTTTAAGTAAATAAAAATAACGTTAACTGAAAGAGTTACTTAAAGAAAGCGATTAAAAAGATTCCGGAGGATGGTGATTTTCGAGTTTTTCAAGATCTATTGTTATTAACTAAGTTAAAAATTAAAAAAAAAATTTTAAATTTTTAAAATTTCCTTATCAAAAAGATGTAAGCAACTGTTGTGCTATAAATGTTTGTTATTCGTTTGCCTAAGTTTGTGTTTGTAAAACTCTTCTTTTGTTTTCTCTGAACTATATAAATAAAATAGAACAATGCAGGGCCCGGCCTCGCACTCGTGCTGTGCGCCTCACGAATAGTTAGGACATCTCATTTGAAAACGATTGAAGTCGAATGAAGTGGAGCAAGATATGCGGGCTGGGGTCATATACAAGTAACCCGAGACGTTGATGTAGTGCCAAAGTCTGGAATGTAAAAAATCTCGTATAATGTGAATAATCAAAAACAAAAATTTCAACCAAAGCCGTTCACTTTTCTTCTCTTTTACTGTTCCTTCATTTCCTTTTGGAACGTATTACCACCTGCATGTCGCCAAATTTTGACATATCGAACGTGGACGGTAGCAGAAAAACTTGTGGACTCTGTCTAATTTCTTGTTGGAACGAACACGTCAAAATTATTCGTCAGAGATTTCTTTCGTAGGATTTTTTTCTCTGTACAAAAAAAAATTCTATTGTTTTCATTCCACCTTTGAGAAAAACCACGAATCTCTGCGAAATACCAATCAACTTGCCTTCAACCTTGATCCATTCTCGTGCACACAAAACCACCAGTTAGCCCCAAAATGACGTCCACTGGTCCAACAAAACAGGAAATTGAATCTGTCTTTAGTCGACTACGGTCTCAGGCAGCAAATAAAGTGAGTGTGGCATCAAAAAGTTAATTAATTTTGTGTGAAATTACATTCCCCGTCTATAGTCGTGCTTCGATTGTGGAGCAAAGGCGCCAACTTGGTCCTCGGTCACTTATGGCATTTTTATATGTATCGATTGTTCAGCAGTGCATCGAAACCTTGGAGTCCATTTGACGTTCGTACGGTCCACCAATCTTGATACGAACTGGACATGGTTGCAATTGCGCCAAATGCAACTGGGTGGCAATGCCAACGCCTCGCAATTCTTTAGGCAGCACAACTGCAGCACCACAGATGCCCAGCAGAAGTATAATTCGCGAGCAGCGCAGTTGTACAGAGATAAATTGCAAACGATGGGACAGAATGCCATGAAACAGCATGGAACAAAGGTGAGTTGAAACTTAGAGTAGTTGTGCTGTGTTTTTTGTGGTTTTCCTCTTACTAACTGTCCTCGTTGCGTGATGGCTATCGACATGAATTCCAGCTTCATTTGGACAACCAAAATGAAAAGACAGAAAATGAGGTAAATAAATTGGAAGAAGAGGATTTCTTTACCCAATGCGATGATAGTTACGACACACTGAATCTACAGAACAACAATACTGAGAAGACAGCTAAGGTATGTACGAGTGTAGAGTTTTGATTGACACTAACTGGAATAGCAGCTGGGAGTGAGTGGCACCGAACTAAATGAATTTTGATCTCCACAGATTGAAGTAGCACCGAAACAATCATGCTTGTCTAATCTATCAGAGCCAAGCGTTAATCTACTGAATACTGAGTCAACTAATGCTCCAGCACCAACCATTGGTGCTCGTAAAATTCAACCGAAGAAAACTGGAGTAGGTTACAGCATAGACTCTTTTTAGTAAAACTTTATAAATCATTCGCCCTACAGATAGGAGCACGCAAAGGAGGTCTAGGAGCAACTAAAGTGAAGACTAACTTCGCTGAAATCGAACAAAGAGCCAACTTGGCCAATCAATGCAAAGAGCCAGTGCCTGAGAAGAAATTGACCGAAGAGGAGGAGCTAGAGTCAGTAGCCAGTGTCCGATTAGCCTATCAGGATCTATCGCTGAAGAAATCCAAGGAGGAGGAGAAGTTGAAGAGCATTGATCCGATGAAGGCTAAGCAAATGGAACGACTTGGAATGGGATTCAATTTGAGGGGGTAAGTTGAAAGACATTTCACAAAAGCAGGTCTATAAAACCAAATTCCGTTCCAGTTCGGATGTTTCGCATTCGGCTATAAGCGATATGGAGACCATTACCCAAGCGGTTGCTCCAAAATCATCATCATCGGGAACAAAATCCTCATTTGATCGGGACTTAAATAGTGATTCCTTACTGGGCTATCCCCCACCAATGTACACATCATCGAAACAGGACAAAGAACTCGAAATGATGGGCTTCGAGTCCATTGACCCAATAGATTCACATCATTCCAACATCACATCGATGTTTGCAGCTCCATCGGGGAACACATCCAAGCCAGTAACATCGAACAATGAAAAGACTGCCATCACTCGTAAACCATATGGCTCTAGCAAAGTAGGAACAGGTGATCCAAATGACGACATGGCTCAGAAGAAATTCGGCAGCGCTAAAGGCATCTCCTCGGACCAATTCTTTGGCAACGACCAGAGTTCTAATGATAATTCCACAAATTTATCCCGATTCCAGGGATCCAATAGCATTTCTTCATCAGATTACTTTGGCGATAGTTCGTCAACGACATCAAATCGGTCTTCCAGGAGAGGTGACCTAAGAAAATAATTTCACATATCCGTGTCACTTTCACTGTTCAAACCATTCCAGGTTACTCCACAGCTGTAAATTTTAATGCACCAGACTTGGAGGATGTAAAGGAGAGTGTACGACAGGGTGTGACAAAGGTAGCTGGCCGGCTAAGTACATTAGCCAATGACGTCATGTCGTCGCTACAAGATAAATATGGATACTGATATTTTTTTTGTGCTTTATTATCAGTCTAGTTACTACAGGATATTCTTACATTTTATTTTTTTTTGTCAACAAATTATTTTCTAGAAGAAATTACGAGTCAAACGGTTCGTGAAAAGAAGGATTACGAATCAAGAAATGAACCAATAACACCAAGAAAGTTATACAAACTTATCGCATATATAGAGATCAAGAACAATCTTATAAAGTTATAAAGGAAATATGAATTCGGGTCTCATTTTATTTTTACTGTTCTTTTGTTATTTGGGCTTTTCTTTTAGTTTATTTCGTCAGAATGAAAAAAAAGTCGTTAAATCATTACAAAGAAGAAATTTTAAATAAAATATTAAGAGAACATATGTTATATATATATACATTTCAAAAAATAAAGCTTAGTGCATTCAAGTACAGAAGAAATACGATTTTCGATTGATTTTTTCCTAACAAGTGTTAAAATGCACTTTTCTTCGTATAAAACGCACCCTGTAATTTATATTCATCGATTTTCTTCGTACCAAATTCTAGATTTTTAAAGCCCAGAATTGTCAGGTTTCTTTATTTTTGGAAATCATTTCTTTTGAAACACCCTGTTTTTATTTTCGAAAACGTCTCACCAAATTTTAAGCATCATTTGGCAACCAGAACTGAGAAAATATGGAATATTTGAATATTTATAGTGAAATACTACAGAATACGTATTCTTCGAAACACCCTGTATTTAGATTTAATGAAGGGTGGTAAGTCAACAGGCCCTATTACAAATTCTATCCATTCATGCGAATAGAAATATTCATTGAAAGAATTGGTCAGTGACAGATGGCAAAGAAAAACAATTTCACTCGCCGATGTGATCTGTCATTTCATAGTTTGCCAAGTAACGAATGATTAGCGCTCAAAGTTCGACTCACAAATGATAATAGGGTCCTAAATCTCTATCGGGCTAGTCAAATAGTGAGCTTCTAGCCTGTTAAAAACTCACTGTGCTAAGCTTAAGCTTCTACCTCTAGCCAATCAGCAAGTTTGTTCATAGATTGACCATATCAAGTCAGATATCAAACCAAATCAGAGGATTAACTCAAACTTACTGATTATTTCGATTTTAAAGTCAAAATATTCGAAAATGAATAATTAAAAAATCGGATTAGGAAACTAATGCCAAAGTCTCTTGGACTTCAGAAAAAATCCTAGCAAATTCTGATATTCATTCCAATACACGTTATTGGCTTTCAAAACATGTTGTGTCTAACTATTTTAATCGAAAATTCTATTACAAATTTGTCTTGTCGAAGAAGTTTTCAGAGACCGAAAGACAGATAAAATGTCAATCGTCGTATACATAATGATAAATGACAACGGTTATCAGGGTGATCGTATGAGCTGTATGTATTCGTGTCACCCGAAAACGAGGTGGCAGGTCCCTTTGCGACTATGGGAATATGTACACACCAAATTGAGGCTACAAACGGTTTGTTCTTGGATTTAAAACTCGCACAGGCTTAAAATAAAGTGAGAATCTGACAGATATCAAAATCTTCCTGCTTGTCTCTCTACCGGAAAACTGTGAATATTTCTGAAGCGTTTTTCCTGACCTCGATTTTTCGTCTCAATGCTAGTATTTGATTGAAAGATATCTAGTTAATTTATGTTTTCCAAAGAGTGTTAAACTGCGACATTTTTTCTTCTTGTATAAATTTTCTTGAGTAACAATTTCTTCTAATTCCTGCTGCACTATTTGTCGAATGTTATCTATTATTATAATAATAGATAATCTCTACATCTGTTCTCAGTTCCGAGGACGAGATAGAACAAACCATTCTCATACTTCTCATCGCATCCAGACTAATGGGTGTTCGTCAGAATTAAATACGTTAAATACAAGAAAAGTGACTCAGGTTTTAGTTAAAGAGTAGATGACTCATCGAATTTCCTCCTAGAATTTTTAATTTTTTAGATCAAGCGGGAGGAACGAGACATAACAAACTTCAGGGAAAACTAAGGGTATTGAAATCTTCTCTTTCTCTTCCTTATCCTTCCACTTACTAATAGGGCTGGGTCAAAAATGAAACCTTAAAATTACTTTACTTTTGATGTAGAAAACCCCCAAGAAAAGGTAAACCTTATCATCTAACAAAAGTCAAACATGAAACATAAATGACAAAATTTTACCTGGTTCGCTAGATTCTCATCAGTTAAACAAGTCATGATAATTATATAAGGTAAATATATTTCTCAGTAAAGTCGGTACTTTCATAACCAATTACAGACTAAACTCCAACAAAAAACGGAATAGGTAACGATTGCCCAAAAAGGAATAGAATTGTTTGAAAATTAGAATGCAAATTTATTCCCTATCCCGCTTCACCTTATTTGTAGTCTACCAAAGATTATTAGCAGTCGCGTCAACGACTAACAGTCCTAATAAGGAAATGAAACAAACATTTTAAATAAAAAATTGATTTTTTTTTTGTTTATTTTTTCGCAGCAAAAATCACTGCATTCGGTAATAATTGGACTACAAGTTCAAAATCTTCTCCTCTATCTCGCTTAATAAATTTGTACCTTAATGACGACGAACTGGACTAGCTTTTGATCTAGTCGACTGGGGTCTACCGTAGGCGATGGCTTGACTTTTAGCTGAACCACTTACACCGGTGCTGAAACTGTTGGCAATGGCAATTGCTCCTCCAGTGGTACCACCGAAATCAATTGGGAAGAAAGTGCCAGCGGGCAATGGTGCTGGAGCTGCTGGTGCTGCTTTGGAGGCTACTTGACGGCGGGCGTTATTTGGAACATCATCATCATCATCATCATCATCATCGGCATCTTCATCATCATCATTTTCGGCATCTTGTGGAAGTTCTACGGCTACGGGTTCTGCTTCTGCTACTTCAGGGACACTTGGTTCAGCGGCCAGAGCGACTGCTGGTTCTGGATCAGCTTCTTCTGGTGTTTCATCATTGTATTCCCTGCCTGTCTCACCTTCGCTTGGTTGATCTTCAGCTTCTGGGACGATTTCATCTTCCAAAACTTGATTAGCTTCTGGCAATTCTGGGGTTTCTGGGACCTCTGGAACTTCGGCTTCGACGGCTTCGGCGGCTTCGGCGGTTTCGGAAGCATCGGCGGCATCTAAACCACCATCGTCTTGGGGCTCTTCAGGGTAGGCTTCAGCTATTGACTGTGCCCCGTTGGCTCCTGTATTGTCCAAGATGGACTCCTCAACGATTTGTTGTTCTTCTGCGCTGGCATCGTCTGAATGTGTATAACGCTTTATGACAAAAGTCTCTTGGTAATCTTTAAAAACTTACCTTTCAGATATGTGCCTGTAGCGACGGTCTCTCCAGCCACAAATGCAGCAGCAGCATTGGTCAAACGAGAGCTAGTCTTTGAAGACGATGGCTGCTGAACGTACTGCAAATACATCAATCGTTGTGGGGTTGCACGGGATTGATAGTAGAATGATGGCTGCTGATAGTAGCCCAATCCTGGTTAAAAGAATATTTTTTTTAAATTAATTTTCTGAAAAGTCCTTTATCCTTGGTAAAATAATTTACTTGCTGGCAAACCCATCGAGGTAGCGAAGAGGCTGACGAGCAGCACTGCGAAAACAGCACAGAATTTCATCTTCACAATTTATAATCCTTTTTTGGTAGTTTAATGGAGAAAAATTTAAATCCAACGGAGAACTGGAACTGTTTTTCTTCACACTATTCAACCGGGCTTGATATCGGAGCTAAACTTAACTTCTTTGCTAAGTTTCCACACAACAAGTGATACCTGACTGTCGGTGGACGTTAGATTTTATAAGAATCTGACCAAGTGATGTGCGCCCCCTCCAAAATGGGTAGCTAAACGTCTGTTTAGCATTCAAAGAACGTTCTCATCGTGTGGAATGGAAAATCGTAAAATCATTACAAAGAGGAAATTTAAATAAAATATTAAGACAACATGTGTTATACATTCAAGTGTGTTTAAATGCCATGATTGAAGTAGGAAATCAAAAGTGTGCTTGTGCACCCTGACCGGACATTGATGAATTGTTTTAAACAAATTATGCAATTTTGTAGAGTAGTTGCACTATTGCAGTGTATTGGATTTTGACTGGACCGTTTGGAATGAACTGTGAGTTCTAAAACGAAGGGGTGTTTCATTCTAGCTAAAGCCAGCCTTGTGTTCAGGATTTTCAATATTCCTCGATTGTATAGTGATATTTTTAAACCAGCCACAACTTCAGAACTAGTAAATTTTCAATTGCGAGGCCCAAGAAGGCATGTAAATTACAAGTTCTAGTCAAAGTAATAAAACCAAATTTAATGGGCCAGTTTTTCACATTGAGCAAAAGCGCTATAAAAAAAACCACGCGTGTCTACATATCGTATTTTTGAGGCCTAAGCCAAATTGAAATGAGTTTTTCATGACTTGATTTGCAATGTTGATCTACTTAGTGGTGCGCTGTAGCAAGTAGAGGAGTTATTGTTTTCACCCAAAATATCACACCAAAAACCTTATACGTAAACGTATGCGATATCTTTTATCTTTGATACCACGTTTGTGTTATCGTCACGTTGAATCTTTACGTCTTAAGGACCTCACTATGGTTCTCAACTGCTTTACAATAATAGCTCATAAATCTCTAAATAGATTTTATAGTTATTTTTATGTTCTATTTGTGAACGAAATCGAAAGTCTTGCAGATTTAACTGATTTCGCTTGGTCTTGAATTGAAATAGTCAGGCAGTACTATTTATTTTAGGCAGGGTATATGGCATCAACGAATCCTACATGAAATTATGATTAAAATTTTTTGATGCGTTTCAGCTTTTTTACAATGATGCTGCCATATTACGTAGGTTGATAGGAGTGGTTGCTGCTGCGCACTGACCTGTAGCCCAATTAACACTTAAGCGCCATTTTGAGTACCACGACCCCCGTAACCTTGTTCGTTGGATGTTGTTAATGGGTTGTTGAAAGGAAACAGTTTCAGGAAATTGATCAACTCTGTGAGTTGAAATTTCCTTAAGGTTGTCGAAAAAGGTTTTTCCTAGAGTTCGATGTTGGTTTCTACTTAAAGCCTGACACGCGTAGAGCAAGTAGGAGAGAGTTTCCTACTCATTTACATTTTTACAACTGCGGCAGTGTGTGTTAAAAGCATGCCAATGATCTGTGCTTATCGCTACAATTCTTGCAGCGTCCACTCGAATCCTTTTCTCAAGTTCTTGTGTTCTGGCCCAGTTGTAGTTCGGCCAGATCTGCCTAGAGATGATACACTCTGCAAACTGTTCTACCACTGATGCTACTAAAAGTGTGAGAAGATTTCGCTCTTGACAGTTACAATTGAAATGAGTACTACCTCTGCAAAGGATCTGTCAAGGGCAGACCCCCTCCTCGCCAGCTCGTCCCGTTCGCACCCAAAGAAGACTGATATTGGCCCGACAACTAAGAGATGATAGCTCTTCCCTATACTGTGCCACCAGCTGGAAAGATGATATTGAAGTCAGGGCCTTAATAGTAGAATAACTATCAATATCAATGGGTATAGACTTGTGTCTTATTATCCGACATGCTTCACGTATTGCCTGGAAGACCACAGTCCATTTTTGATATATAAATTGCTGTTTTAAAATCCTTTATGACTTCACCTCTTTCCCAGGTTGCTCTGGACGGAAAATCGACTGTGAAGATTTGTTGAAAATTTTGTTTGGCAATGGTGCAGTCGTTCGGAGTTTTCCCAAGTTCTCCTGGTAATGAATCTGGAATCTTACCTTAGATAAGCACATAGCATTATTTAGCAGCGGAATTGTCTTCGTGTATATATTCCTGAAAAGCATACGTCGTTCTGTGCATATATTGTGGATGTTGATATGTTCAGTGGGGCTTGAAAAAGTTCGACAGAAATGCAATCGAGGCAGACCGATTTATTTCTATTTAAAGCCTGAGGATCATGGCGTAGATCCGAGTTCTGCCGAGGTGGATCAGTCGTCTAACAGTTTTTTTTTTTTTTTTTACAGCGCTGCAGTGCACCTTTTCTTTGAGAAGATTTATCCACTTAGCCTTTCTAAGATAAAGTTTTTTGAACAAACAAGCTCAAAAACCATGGCATAGGCGATGTCCTCACCCACTATCTCGGATGCATAAAATCTGAACAAAATTTAAGAGTATGTAGAGTCATGAGAAGTAAAGCGCAAATTATAACCAATTTTCTGGCACAAACAGTTTTTGAAGAAAAAATTGGAATACGTCGGGTAAGAAGTAACCGATCATGGGGTAATCATGGGGTAAGGACCCATCTACATATGATTTTGACGATTTTCAGGCATACGTATCTACACATCCGACTTAAACTCAAATTTCATTAAAATCTGTTAGATAGTTCTTGAGTCGGGCGTATGAGAAAGATGATTTGAATATGCTTTAAGCCTCTCCTCATATCTTACCCCACTTCATTAGCTATCCGTGTGAGAACATATAAGCAGATATGGGACGAAGTTTTTGTTTGTGTTTGTTACAGCCAAAATAACCGTACAGAAAACTAACTATGGAGGCCTGACGTTCATATTTTTTTTTTATCTATAGCCAATCGCCAAGCTTACTTGGAATCAATTTACAATTGAACAACGTTGGAAAATATTGAAAACTTATTTGCAAAGTAAGTGCTGTGTTGCCGAAACAATGCGAATTTTGAAAATAAATTTCGGTCGAAATAATGTACCAACCGTGCCTGCTGTACGTAATTTTGTGAAGAAAGTTCGTGAGATTGGCATGCTAATTGATAACTGTTGCCAAAAGCGTGGGACTGTTTGGTGCAACTTTTGGAATTGCGGCATTATTAGCCCATTTTTCTTCGAAGATGAATATGGTAACAACGTTACGGTTAACGGAGAGCGCAGAGGCATGATAATTAATTTGTTTTAAACAGAAACTGGGGAAATGAACTTGGACGAACTCTGGTTCTAGCACGATGGCGCTACGAGTCACGTATGGGAGAAGTAGTTATTTCAAAGTGAAGTATCTCTTTGCTCTAAGTAGAGAAATTAACTTCATGGAGGCTGATTTTGCGATGTTGGATTTGGTTGTGCTTCAATAGAGTTGATGTAGTTTTGATGATGTGAGATGATTATTAGTCTCCCGTTTGAGCAGCCATTGTCGTCCAACTATCGATCTTTTGCGCACTGAGTTCAATAATTGTGTAATCAACAGTTTTGGTGATGGTGTTTGGTCGGAGCTGCCATTAGTCGCCGTTGGACATTGTCTATGTAGGGTGCCGTTAAAGATTGACATTATGCTGACAATCCAGAAACGATTCGTGATGATCGTGAGATCAATTTGTGAAATAGATCCCCGAACCATCGAAAATATACTGCAGAATTGGGTTGACAGCATAGGCTACTGCCAAGCCAGTCATTTAAATGAAATTATTTTCCATAAATAATCGAAAAGTGCACTCTCTTCAATAAAGCAAAAAACTTTGAAAATATTAAATGAACTTTTTTTTATAGAATTTCTAAAAGGAATCCAACAGATGGCCCACCCTTTAGTAATGTCAGGTTTGATCAAATACGAGTATGTAGGTGCTCTTATATGTAGGTACATTTAAAAATTATGATATACTCTTAGAATCGCGTTTGTTAATTAAGGCGTCTGACGTAATTCAACTCATAAAACACACTTTTGGTCATAACACTACTCCGCTACAATCTGTCTCAAGGAAACTCTTTACCCCTTAAAATTTACTAGAAAGGAATTGAAAAATGCTAGAAAACAAACACTTCGGTTTAATCCATTTGCAAAAAGTTTAAATTCATTTGCAAAAAGGGCAATTTCAATTGCGAAAAGGGTTTATTTAAAGTGAACATTATATATTCAAACATAATAAAGTGTACGATTGGGTCGCACGTACTTGTACATAGGTTTTTTGTTTATCTGCAAAAACTCAGGTTTAATTTTTTTTTTTAAATGACCTTACATATATTAGATATTATTTAAATATTAATTTCGAACAAAATCGACAAAGCCATACTCGAGATACAGTAAATTTTTTAGAACTAATTAATAAATAAAGTGCCGTTGTACTTATTTTTTGGCAAAAACATGGTACGCCATCTGATAGCATATGTCCACCATAAATCAAATATCGATTTTTTATCAAAATCGTTATAGCTGAAAATTTCAAAATCGGCCATTAGCAAAGTATCGTTAATTTTGAGGTTAGAATGAAAATTCTGACTTCGCCTCAAATATGAGAAGAAAATTAGTTCAGCCGTTTAGGTTGCAGTCGTGCGTACAGACAAACAGAATTGAGAGGCCCTATTTATTAAGTTAGTCTGATCAAAATTTTGAGATCGAAACTTTTCAGAAAACTAATACTTGCTCTTTAGGTGCAGTAAAAAAAAATCAATCGTTAACATATATAAAACTTACATCAACTTTTGGAGAACGGCTTAAGGAACAAATGTTATCATGGGACGAAAGTTGTAAATAATGGGGTTTTTGGAACAATCAGTACGGTATCATCACAGAATTTAGTATTAATAGGATGAGTTTTTTTTAATATTACCTCATTCTGCTTGGAAACGGTTCAAGTTAGGAGAAAAATACGCGTAGATAACGTGTTTGGAGATCTTGAATGCTAACCTTATTTACATTTTTAAAAAGGATATAATTTTTGCAGGCTCTATACAATAGACAAGTTTGATCCATATACATAAAATTGAGTACAGTCAAGGACATTCCGGGTGGGCAAACAAAAAATTACCACTCCATTCCCAATAGCTTTGCTCATAAGTGTTTTTCTCCTATCTCCAACTGTATGTGGTTGACAAAAGAAGATTTAAGGATTTTTGAAATTCCACGTCCATTGCAATAATTTTCAGATATACCATCCCAAACTTGCAAATCAATCAATGCTTCTTGACTTAAAGGATACCCCTTCTGTATCTTGCCTCTACTGCATCCTATTTTGATGATTTTAAGAGAAAACTTACAAACCAAATTTAAAAAACTCTGTTTAAAATAAAATAAAATAAAAGAATTCAGGATTTGTCTCGTCCCCGTACCTTATTTCTTTCAGAAAAATTATCTCAAAATGGGTTAAAAACAGGAATTCTGTAAACTGAATTGTAACTACCTATTAGCTGTGGAAAGTAATGAAAACTCTTGTTTTTTTTTTTTTTTTGGATAAAATCGTTTTCTTGTGTATTTTTTTCGCAGCAAAAAACACTGCCATTTGATAATAAATTGGACTACAATTTGAAAATAAACAAAAACTTAAAGGTGTTCGACGATGCTCTTAATTTAAATTGAAAAAAATAAAAAAAAACAAAGTTAGGGTTTTGTTGTACCGGGCGATAAATACATTGCAATGCGATGGTCGTTATGTGTTCCTTCCTCTCTTAAAATTGTACTTAATGACGACGGGATGGACGAGCTTTGGATCTGGCTACATCGGGACTACCGTATGCGATGGCGTGGCTTGTTGCTGAACCACCCTCACCCGTGCTGAAACTGTTGGCAATAGCGATGGCTCCACCAGCGGTTCCACCGAAGTTGATTGGGAAGAAAGTGCCGGCAGGCAATTGACCTCTTTTTCCCTTGACGGCTACTGCGCTACCACTACCCTTCACTGGACGGCGGGCATTTGGAACACGAGCTGGGCGGTAAGAATCAGCATCGGCTTCGCCATCATCGTCATTGGAGGCCTCGCTCTGTGTATCGAGCTTAACGGTGACCTTCCTTCTGGGTGGAAGGTAACGTCTCGGTGGTGCGATAGCGGCTGGGGTGGCAGCTGGAATAACAGCTGGGATAGCAGGAGCTGCGGCAGCTTGTGGAACATGGGCTGGGGCAGAGGCCACCGGAGCTTCATCAGCTGGAGCTTGTTCGGGGATGTATGATGGAATGGCTGGTATTTCTGGGACTTCTGGAATGGCCGGGATTTCAGGGACAGCTTCTTCGGCAACTGGGGCAATGGCTGGTTCTGGAGCGGCAGGTTCTGGAACAGCTTCGGCTGGAGTTTCGAAATTGTACTCCCTTGGTACTTTAGCGTCATCATCACTTGGGAGGTCTTCAGCAGATGCAGCGGCTTCGGGAAGGGCTGCGGAAGGAGCGGAATCGTCTTCCAAAACTTGGTTATCTACAATTGGGGCTTCTGGAAGTTCTGGGGATTCTGGTAGTTCTGGTGCTTCTGGGAGTTCTGGAGCTTCTGGGAGTTGCGACACTTCTGGGAGCTCAGCAGCTTCTGGCGCTTCTGGGGCTTCTCCAGAGGCTGGGACTTCTCCAAAGGCTGGGGCTTCTGGGGCTTCTCCAGAGGCTGGAATTTGAGCGGCTGGAATATCAGCGGCACCAGAAATTCCAAGATCAACACCACCATCAGCAAAGGTTCCTTCGAATTCAGAAGATACCTGGCCACCGGCTGCTGGGTATGGCTCAACTTCGTTAGCTCCGGCAACGCTCAAAACGGACTCCTCAATATTCTGTTGTTCTATACTGGCTGCATCACCTGGAAGACAATCTTTTATTAAAAAATGTAGTTTTTCCAAGGCCATCATTATGTTGCTTTTCTAAAGCTTACCTGCCAGGTGTGAGGCTGCAGCAACGGAATCACCAGCCACGTAGGCACTCGAACGAGCTTGGGTACGTGGCTGTTGGACGTATTGTTGTAAATACATTAAACGTTGTGGTGATGAACGGGCTTGGAGGTAGGCCGCGGGTTGCTGGTAATAGGCCACTCCTAATTAAACGAACAATTAAATTAAATTAAAATTATTAGATTATTGGTAAAATTTACTTTTATAGGCTGGAAGAGCCATCGAGGTGGCGAAAAGGCTGACAAGCAGCACTGCGGCAACTGTACAGATTTTCATCTTCACGATTTGTATCCTTTTTTTGTGGGTTGAGGGAGAAAAATTTATATCCACTGGAGAACTGTTAGCGGGACGAGTCACAGCGGACACTTTTTTGCGCAAAATTTTTCTTCACTATTCAACGAACTTGGTATCGGAGCTAAACTTAACTTCTTCAGTAAGTTTCCACCAGACAAATGATGTCTGACTGTTGGCGGACGTTAGATTTTATAAGAATCTGACCAAGTGGTGTGCGCCCCCTCCCAAAATAGGCGACTGGACGTCTGCTTAGCATTCATAGAACGTTCTTCTCGTTCAATCGTCGTTTTTGATTTTTTTCTTTTCGCGTTATTTTTTCGTTTTGTAGTATCTGCGGCATTATGTGAGTGGTGTACCTAGTGGGCTATGTTGGAGTAGTGTGCGATAGTGGTTGATTCATATTTTTGGACTCCTTTTTAGTGCCTTCTTTTGTCCCATCAGTTAAGTTTTGTATCGGCGACAACGCATTGACGTAACGCATTTCAATCAAAATTGAATCAACAAATAACAAGTTAGTGCATCTTTGGCTTACATTGCAGTGGGATTCGTGTAAGCCAGGCACGCACGTTTCAGAGCTCTATAGTTGCGACATTTCATCACTTGGGTGGCAATTTTGGTATTTTTATTCGTAATTAGTGGATGAACTCATAAACTTAATCTTTGTTACAGTAAAAATTTAAATTTATGTTATTCCCACCGTAATCACATAAACAAGATATGTTTCGGACTACAAATTGGATTAATATCGGATTCAATTGGCAAAGTGTGTTGTGGACTAGGAAATTTGAATATTTTCTACGTTTCGAGCGAATTTATTTATTTTATTTTTTTTTTATGGCTAAAATAGATTTATAGCGATATTCAAGTACACATACATTAGATCGGCTTGAAGGTGGATTTGCTCCAAAATAAATTATTTGTTGCGGCACACTGCTATTGAAATGTAAATTAATTGAACACGTTAGGTGTAGCAAGATGATGAAATTTGCCTTGCAGGATTTGTGGAAGATAGCGGAAAAGTTAGTTTCGTCGAGAGTCTAGGTGTGCGCACCTTTAATATCTATGAACCATAGGTAAGAGTTGAGTCACAAGAGGCCAACGACATTTGGCGACTTTTTTTGATGAGTTTTTGAAGATAAGTAACCTGAAGCATTTGAATGAGTTGGAACTCAAAAATGTCAAGTGCAGCCAAATGTTTCTGCATTTTAAACATTGTCGTTCAACTTTTTTTTTTAGCTTTGGGTAGACCGAATGATTTTTTTTTTTTTTGGTGGGGGCGGGTATACCCTACTGGAGCACTCAGACTCAAAAACAAGTCCATTGTACAACCAGGCAGAGTACCTCATTTTAATGTGTTTTTTCCCTCTTTTGTAAAAAGACGAGTAGACGCTTTAGTGATGAAGAGACCGAATGCTACTATGCACAAATGTTGAAGAATTCTGAAAAATTTGTGATTTCTTTAAAAATGCTAGAATCTTTGAAGCGTCTGTTAGCTTTCAGATACTGTATCAACTGACTTTACTTTATACGACTTCCCACATGCTCTTTTGTATTATTAGGAAGTATCCCCCACCTGACGAAGGCTTTAGAACCGGAATGTCTTTAGGAAGGAACTCAATTCCATCGACGTGGGCAAGTACTTGCATGTAACAAAAACAACACCATGCTTTCTGCAAGTAGCAGTAGCGGGTACATAAGCTGTGCCGTTACGGTCAAGTTTTCCACTACATGGCTATAAATGGATGGATTTCCATTTAGTTAAGGGATTCTTCATTATAAAATAGTAGGGACGTAAATGTCTTTGCTAAGAAAATGCGAATAAATTCCACGAGAAAGGTTTTCAATTTTTAAAATATCAATACTATACATCAAAATATGTACATAGGTACTTCAACAAATAAATCAAAAATGAAAATGAAGCGACTCCCCGAAAATTAAATACCAGCAGAGCTATTCACAAATCCTAATCAATGTTGATCCTAGTTTAGCTAGCAATAAACGTACAATTCAGTGTTTATTATATTTTGTTTGAGATACTTAAAGTTGATTTGTTCAAGATGGGCAGTTCCTCGAGTTTTAATAATCATGGGGACATACTCAAGGATGTCAATAATACACTACGTCCAAAGAAATATTCCAATCAGTTAATCATCAGATTTTAAATAACGACAAATCTAATGAATACGGCTGTAGGAATTCTCTGACATAGTGTGTTGTATGTATATGTATTTAAGTATTAAAATAATTGTTCATATTTTCATTAACCTAAACCTAATTAGCGCTTTAGCGCCGTTTTAATGCCACAATTCACGTGACTTATCAGGTGTTGTTCGGACGATAAACTATAGATAAGAGTGGGTTAGCGTAAACCTTCCTTAAATCCTTCTTTAAATCTATGTCCTCTGCCAGTTGTAACCAACCATGTTATCGGTTATTGACTTTTGAAAGGAAATGTGTGAGGATACTGCCCTTGAGATCCCCCAGGGGTACATGAACTGCTTTCGCAAGGGATCTATCAAGAGTAGATCCCCACCTCGCTAGCTTATCAGCTCGCTCGTTTCCCTCAATGTTGTTGTGTCCTGTGTTCTGGCACCCAGAGGAGACTGATCCTGAACCGATGACCCACCGAGGCGAGTTCTTCGTTGCATTGTTTCACCAGCTTGGAAAAAGACGTAGCGGATACAATTGCCTTGATAGCGGCCTGGCTTTCAATGAGGATAACGATAGTTCTAAAGGGTTTCTTGGTGTTTTTTTAATAGACTGCACGTTTCAAGTTTAGCAACAACTTCCGGCTGGAAGACGGAAATGTTGTGTATCGCGATTGGGTGATGGAAAATCAACAAGTTGCCTTCTTCTCCTTCTCCTTTTCTGCGCTACTGTAACCAACTTTTTTTTGACCTGAGAAAGGCATTGATGTGAGCAACATGTGGTTCCAACAGGACGGGGCTACGTGCCACACAACACAGGCAAAGTTCCCGGGCCTTTTAATTTCGAAATTTGGCGACAACAATTGGCCACCAAGGTCGTGTGATTTGACCCCGTTGGATTTCTTTTTATGGGGCTATGCTAAAGATCGTGTCCATGCAGACAATCCCGAAAAGTCATCGAAAATTACTTCACAAGAATCGCCACTCCGGCGAATTAACCGATGTTGTATTCCATGCATAATGGTATAGTCCAAAATTTAAAACAGTGAACAAATTTCATTGAAATCTCTAATACGTAATTATTTTGTTTAAATTTAGAGTCCTAAAGTACAAAATAAATAACCCTGTATTGGAATGAAGAACCATTCAGATTACGTATATCTAGGAAAGATGTTAATCTATGGGTTATATAGTTCAAGCAATCAGCTAAGACGAGAACCATTTCTGTAGCAAGTGCAAACATTTTCTTTATCTTTAAAATTATAACATACTTACACATATATTTCAAAAATCCGAACACAGGATTCCAATTTTGCATTTCTTATCGCAATAATCAATATAAAGTAGACCGCAATTACAATAAAGTAGGGAGTAGATTTTTGATAATTTAAAATTGAAGTAGTTCTACTTCCATTAAAGTAAAATCATATCATTCATATCATGCGCAATATTTGTGAAAATGTCAATATATAGAACAGAAGAATGAAATAATTTTTGTTTACGTACATTTTTTAAAAAACGCAACCGTTTTCTAAAATAGATGTTCAAAATGGCGGCCATTTAGATTTAGACAATATTGCAAAAACATTCTTCCTGGCTAATAACACTACCGAAAAAATAGGCACAATCTTTACGGTAAGGAAGCTCCTCATCGTCCGGAGCTTCCTATTCTATATGATCTCTGCAACCTAAAAGAACGAGAAGATGTATTCGACTTCATTGCAATATGTTCCATTCTCAAGGATTTTCGCCAGCAGTTCTGTGGAGCACACGCATTAGTTTCACTAGAAGAAGCTAGAGGTTGGGATCTACTGTATAAGTTCACCATAAATGCAATAAGATACAGAACTCGCATTGTTAATGAATTTTTCTAAATATTTCATATTTGTTAATCACTTGTTCTTCTTCTTCTTCTTCTTAAGGCGAAGTTATGATCCGGAGTAGAAGGATCACAACCCTCCCACTTTACTGCATCCCTACTGGTCCGCCTGTGGGGTTTGCCGGTTTGACCTCAGAAAGTACCGGCAGGCTTCCCGGTTTCGGATCACTTCGTCACTGAGGCCAATCGAATGCTGGTGTTTTTGCATTTGTGTGTTCCAGTTGTTTTTTGGTCTGCCTTTTTTGCGCGATTGCGTAGGAACGTTGATTGATATTGCCTTTTTGACGGGGTTCGAAGTCATTTGAACATGACAATACCAACTGAGCCGGTCGTGCTCTATCTTGCTTGTGATGGGTTCTTTTACATGAAGGCTTCCTCGAATCTTTGAACTTCTTATTCTATCAACTTGTTAATCACTTGTTCAATAGTATGAACAAACCAAAGTTGACTAAGAATTAAACTATTAAACATGAAATACATTTTTTATGAGTCAGTAAAAACTACAAAACTAAACTAAACTTAACATATCTAACAATATTCTAAGTTTGTTTGTTTTTAGTTTTGCGACTCATGTGCTGTTCTTTTTTGACGAAATTTCCTTTCGGTCGTGGTCGGTCTTGAAATACGATCGGAATCTTTTTTTCCTCAATATCTCGTAAACGTTTGGGTTTGCGAAGAAATGTAATGGAAGTGCCGTTTTTCATACAAAAAAGGGCAAAATTGCTCCATATCTGTAAAACCAAGCAGAATTAGGATTACAAATAAATTTGTCCTTACACTCCCTAAAATTTTGTTCATAAGCCTTTCTCTCCTATCTCCAACAAGTTCCTGAAAAATGAGTTGAATTTATTAAAACAAAATTACCCTAAACACTTGATGAGTGAGTCAGTTTCAATGTAAGTTAGACAATGTAATTTTTAATTGCGACTTTTTTTTTATAATATTGATCGCGACAGTGCTAATTTGAAACCTTGTCGAACTAAATTTGATAGTAAAATTTTCGTTAAGAAAATTATCTACAAGATTTTAGAGATAATACGGCCTCAAAAGTTAAATAAAGAATATCAGATGTAAGCATGTTCAAATTTCTTAAAAAAAAACTCTTTGATCCCTTTGTAGTTGTTTAGGATCTCACACCGTTGATTATGAAGTTCGCCTTAAACAAAGTTGGGTTAGGACATCCCTCATACAAGGTGGCAGAAAAGTTCTCAACCTATCGGAATGTGCTCTAAGTTTTGCAAATGGCATCTAATGTCAACGCGACTTTGACATTCTGAAGTAAACAGAAGCAGAATATACATAGATAAACCATGGATTACTATACTCTTCAAGAACGCGGAATAATTGTGTCAATGTTTTTGACAAATAATAATCGGTCGGTGGTTTTGGCTCAAAGTGAGTTTCGTCGTCGATTCCCTGGTGGTGTAGTACCAACTGTGCAAACACTGCAGGGTTTAGCTGCTCACCTCGAGGAAACTGGACCAAAACGGAACAGTATCAGACGTGGCGCCCCGGAGCAGCCGTTCGGTCGAGAATATCGTTGCTCTAGATGCAGATATCCAAAAGGACCCTCAACTTTTAACCAGACCATGGGCCACGCAGTTGGGCGCTAAAGACCCATGATTAACGACTTCTTGCTTAACAAATTGCATTCGGAAAACCTACCGCACACATAACACGAACGGCAGTGCAGCCGCTTAATCTCCCGTTTCGGCGATTTGCACTGGCCCACAAGATCGCCCGATTTGACCGTTCCAGACTTCTTGCTTTGGGGTTTTTTGAAGTCACTGGTCTATACGAATAAGCCACAAATCTTGGCGGCCCTAAAAGAGAACAGTCGACAAGAAGTGGAGAATTTATCATCAGAAGTTTTGAAATAATTCATGGAAAATGCTGTGGAACGAGCCCTAATGTGCATTAACTCTGCCGGCGGCCACTTGACCGATATTATCTTTGCGACTTAACAGAACCAATTCTTTTTATTTACAAAGAAAGTTATTGCCTTTGAACTTCGTAATCCCTCACTATAGGCGGGGGTTTCATTTCTGGAAAATATCGCGAATTTTATTTTCGACATACTCGTAATGCACCTACATATTTTCTGAAGTTGGCCTTGAAATGGTAACGACCTTAGTTCTCGAAAACGCGAATAGCAGGGGATTACCATGTTTTATTAGACAGTTGGATTATCATACAAACAACTCTTTGATAATAGATAGTTTCTGGTAGCTAATCGCTATCGCTGTAAACAAACTCTGATTCTGACTGATATCTATGATTTATTGTGTAAACTATGACTCATTTTTCTTCTCAACATAAAACAGAGCATATTTCTCTAGTGATTTATTCATGTGGTTAAGTCAAGGCGCCAATGAATTTACTTAACTCCAACGTGAAGTTGGAAAATTGATCAGAAAAGAAAATGGACACAGATATCTCAGTTGGTAGAGCGTTGATGGCTAAAACCATATCCATCGCTGGATCAATGTTTTTTCTTTGTGCAATGTTTCATTCTTTATACGAACGGTTACCGAACGGTTGTCAAACCGTCCAATATCTTTCAAATATGTACTTGAACTCTATATGTATCGCATTTCTTTTTAAATTCTATACATTTTTGGAGACTAAAACATTTTTTCTAAATTTCTTCAATACGTCTGTAAAATTCGATAAAAAAATAAAAAGGCAAATTTTTTCTTTCAGTTTTTCTTTGTCGGATTTTGCAGACGCAACGATGTTTTGTCATTTAATGGTTCATATTTTGATACGTGTCATCTACCAAAGACTTTCTTGCAAAGTATCTAATATAAAATTAGGATTCATAAATATTCCCATTTGAAGTATAACATTTTTCACACCATCATTCTTCTGCATAAATTCGCTATTACCAAATTCTCCGAGCTGTAACTATGTCAGTATTCTAATTGGATAATTTGAATGCCGTATACGGGTAGCCTTCCGATCAACATTTCTTTTTTTTCTCTTCTCCTTTTAACTATTATATAACCAGAAAAAGTATAAACAAAAACAACTTCCACCTCCGGATTGTCCTCCTGCACCTCTTTCCGCTGACCATCCAGGCCGAGCCTAATTGATTAATCTTTTCGCGCGGGAGTCATCATTTTTATTTTATTTGAATTCATAAGCTCGTCTTCATTAGTTTTATTATGCTTTTGGATTAAGATTTCTTAGCACACAAAATAAATGTGAAAAAATGAAGAAAAAAACCCCTGAATCAAAGAATTGTATTCATGACCATAGTCGAAACAAGAAACTGTTATAAAATTCAAAATTCGTACAGAATATAGATGACCAAATAATCACATCGAAAGATTTACTATATCACATCTTTTGATTCCTATTTGCTTATCTCGAAAATAGTCGACTTAATTCGAGAGCACCTGTGTCTGAAATGACCAATTAAGTCAGCACGTTTTTCAATATCGCAAACGTCAGGCGACTGTGATTGACATTTTGTGAGCGCGGTTTGTTAGCAAAGATAAAATTGAGCTAATTTCTTATCTCTCGGTGGCGATAATTGTCAAAACGTGGTTGTCATTTATGACAAGCTTGGGCGGTCTGTGAATCTTGAATCACTTCTGGATAGTCCCAACATGGTAATTTTGTATACTTTACGAGCCTTTCTCATGGCAGAATAGAATGTAAGCTACACCTAAGCACACAATACTTTAAGGGTAATAAAAATGACATAAAATTGAGCGGTATGAGGAATACAATTCTTTTCGAACGGTTGCGAACGGCAAACTATTTATGAATGCCAGAAATGTCACCTATTGGGAAGAGTGTGGTTTAGAGAATGTGATAGGCGGTGGGGGTGCTAGCTATGCTTAAAAAGGTTTGGCGATCTTTTTTTTAATTTCTCTGTCTAATTAATTACTTCCTTGGTATTCCTTCTTCTTTCAACCGACTGATGACATAACGAATTCGGATTTTCAAAATTAAGCCCACCTAATTAGGGAATCCCAATGATTTTTTTTTTTAGGCTGATCAGGCATGCGTGTCGACGCATTGACGTAACGAAAGTGACAAGACTATGGTCTCTTGGAGGAAGTTCGACGAATTGTCATGCAACGCCCGTTGAATATGTTATTGCTTGTAAGTCCGACGATGATGGATGCGATAATGTATGCATTTCAATTGCATTTCACTGCAAGTACTGTCAGACGACACTGCGCACGCTTTTTGGCGCCCTCCACTGTACAGTGCACTTGTCATTCAGTATGAGAAATGCGTTCGTGATGCGTTAGGCATTCACCAGTGGTGGCGTCGGTGGCGGTGGCGTTGGCGTGGCGGATTATCTGCGAATTCTTTTTGATCTGCATTCAGTGAGTCATTGGGAGTTTGTAAAAAGGTGGAGAATGCGAGACAGTAGCTCAGCCGTCAGACGTCATTAAGAACAGCGAACAGTGGTAGTTGATGAAGAACCGCAGTTTGATAGCGTAAATTGGATATTTCCAAATGCGTACTGGGTAGGACGTGCGCTATAAATACGTCAGGGGTTGGATTGATGAGGTGATACACAGTCCCAAAATGGAGGTGTGTAATTGATTTATATGTGAGAAAAAAGTTAATGTGTGGATGCCATTTTTAGAATTGTTAAGTTATGCATACAATATGCAGATAATTAAATGGATAGTTAGAGGTATTCAATGAGTTAAACTCTTAATTCACAACAATTTGTAGGGGTAAGAGTTGACAGACATTTTGGATAAAGAGAGCAAGTAGCTACAAGCAATAAATACATTTCTGAATTAATAGCGCTGTCAAAATCGGCATGTAGTATTAATAACTTAATAATAAAAATATATATTATGGCCACGGCGTTCAAAATAAAAATAAATGTTTAGCGCAGAGAGCCTGTACGAGTAGGTATAGGGCATAATAATTTTTTTTTCTTTAGAGGCAAAACTAGTATTACCTACTAACTACTTCATCATACTTCCCCTTTTCTTTAACTTGCTACAATCACTATTCTCTGCCAGCATCACTTTCGTAATTGTCTTCACCGGAAACTTCATTGTGTCTCCCCCTGGTGCACTTAATTTAAATTGGGTTCCCTTACAAACTTAAGAACTTGTACTGGGTCTAAAGATGGGAGGTTCTCGCGTCTCGCGTCTATCTGGTAGGTTCCCAAGTCAGTGCCCAACAGTTTCTAAGGAAGTGATCTAAGCTTCCCTCATGGCAAAATCTGTACGCTTTGCTGCTTTATAGATCTACTTTCTGAGGTACTCAAGGAGCTTATAGTGTGCCGTGAGAAAGACCGTAAGTATTCGAAGTTTATTCCCACTTTACCTGATGCAAGTTTTAGGTCTTCTACGAGTGTAGTTTCCTAGGATTTTCCTAGGCATGGATATAAGATTATAGATTTCTTGTTTCGGATGTATCGGCAATTGACAGAATTGATTATGCGTTAGAAGAGCTGGTTAATGTCTGGTTTAATGAACATATCCAGGTAAGGAACCCGGTTTTAACAATCTCGTCTCGTCGTGGCGTTTTGTTATAATCTACCTCTAAATTGCCTTAGGAACACACTGTCGGTCTGTGTTTGGGCATTCTACCCAAAATAAATATTATAACCTATAGTAAATTCAGTAACACATCAGAAAAAGAAATTCATTTTGAGACTGTATCCGAAAGATCTCGATCAAATAATAAAGGGTGGTTAAATTTTAAGGGCCGATGTTGAATGTGAACCACACCTAAACGTCAAGTTTTTTTCTGCATTTCATTTGACATTTCTCAATTTCAGACTAATTCAATTTAAACCATGGAAAGATACACAATCGAGCAACGCGTTAAAGTTATTCAGGCTAATTATGAAAATGGGCGTTCAAATCAAAATGCATATACTGCATTTCGTGATTCTTTCGGTCAATTTAATCGTCCAAATGTGCGTACAATCGGAAAAATCGTGCAAAAATTTGTGCAAACCGGGTCTGTAGGAGATGTGAATACACCAGTGCATGCTCGTACAGCTCGTACTGCAGAAAATATTGCTGCTATTCGCGATAGTGTGGCTGAAGAGCCGTCCACCTCAACTCGTCGTCGTGCCCAACAATTGCAGCTCTCATGCTCGTCGTTGATGAACATTATGCATAAAGACTTGCATTTACGCGCTCACAAGGTGCAATTGACTCAACAACTAAAGCCTCTTGACCATTTCAACCGTCGTCAATGGTCACAATGGTGGCAAGAAATGGCAACAGTGGATGATCAATTTTCGAAGAAAATCATCTTCAGTGATGAGGCACATTTTCACCTCAGTGGATTCGTCAATAAGCAGAATTGTCGCATTTGGGCGAATGATAATCCAAGAGTGATTGTCGAAAAACCAATGCACCTACAAAGAGTGACTGTTTGGTGCGGTTTATGAGCTGGCGGCATCATCGGGCCGTATTTTTTCCAAAATGAGGCCGGTCAGGCAGTTACTGTGAATGGTGTTCGCTATCGTGAGAAGATAACGAACTTTTTATGGCCCGAATTGGAAGATATGGATGTGGACGATATGTGGTTTCAACAGGATGGTGCCACTTGCCACACAGCTAACGAAACAATGGCTCTTTTGCGCGACAAATTCAATGGCCGTGTTATCTCATGTGGTGGCGATGTCAATTGGCCGCCAAGGTCATGTGATTTGACACCGTTGGACTTCTTTCTTTGGGGTTATTTGAAAGAAAAGGTGTACGTCGATAAGCCAGCAACAATTCAAGAGCTAAAGGATGAGATAATTCGGCACATTAACGGCATAGAACCTCAATTATGCCTCAGCGTCATCGAAAATTTGGACCATCGGATGGAGGTGTGCCGCCGAGGTCGCGGCGGCCATTTGGCGGATATTTTGTTCCATACATAATTGAACCATACCAATATTATCATAATAAAAAGAAATGACAGTAATTTCCTAAATAATTTGTGTTTTATTCAAAATCAACATCGGCCCTTAAAACTTAACCACCCTTTAGATATCCAATGTAACTGAAACACAATCAACAATGAAGGTGACCACGGTGTAGCGGGTAGTGTGTTCGCTTGAGACCCGAACTGTGCAGGTTCGAGCCCGGACGGGGAACAAGTGTCTCCAACCACTTTACGAAAGGAGTTCTGCCTGGCAGTACAATGGACCGAAAATTGAGCTTGAGTGCTCCGGGGTTTGGGCATTTCCTTTTCGTAAAAAAAATCAAATTGCAACTCTGCCCTTAATTTTGAACATAAACACAATTACTTTTAAATTAACATGAAATTCTCCAGACAAAGTTGCCACACCTACACACAAAAGCATTTAAAAAAATGTTCTCTATCAGCAAAACTATAACCTCACCCAAACCAACTGCAACTAAATTAACTCGCAACTTCCGTTCTTAATTTTAAACAAAAATGCAATTCTCGGCAATTTCTCATTTCACACCTTGCAACTTAAGTGGTACAAGGAACTTCATCATCCTTCTTAATTGCGTCATTTTCGCATAAATCCTCGGCAGCATATCGCCCTGAAATCCCACCTGACACCGAGGAGCATTAAAAAAAAGTAATTTATGTAACATGAACCGAAAATCATCCGTTTCTCATTTTCCGCTTCCATTTTTATAAAATTTGATTAAACTCGCACTGGACACTTCCGACAAGGCCAACCGTTGCATGTAGGTACGACTTTGGTTTTGCAGCGTTCAGGGTTCCGCACACTCACACATGCATATAGTCCCTGAACGACAGCATTGCTCTTTGACATCGCAATTAATCATCGAAGTTACAATTTATTTCCCAAAAACCACATATGCAAAATATGGCAAGCGAGACAAAATGGAGAACATCGAGGTTGGCGAAAGGACGAACCCCCCACTCACTCACTATGGAGGCATTCAGAAGGATTCACGGAACATTTTTCGTCAGGTCGCGCGAGTCGGAACACCATTACTTTTGTCAAATTGTTAACCGCATTAATTGTTGGCAAGCTGGCAGTTGCTGACTGCAGAGGCGCTACTTCCGGCCACCACATTCAGTTGTTGTGTGTATGTGTACGGGTGGGTTCGAGGTTTTGCTGTTGCAGCATTCAGCCGCATCCTCACTTTTGTGCGACTGTGGTGGCAAAGTGAGCTGACCATGGAGTTCCGTCGGTGAAGAATAATTGGCCTCCAAGTGCATTTGGCACTTGTGATTAAGTGTCCTTTTGGTCATGCATTACACACTACGCAGATACCACCACCAACACGACTGGAGTCCCTATGAAACCTGAAACTTTTCTGGTCGTAGGATACCACAACTTTGCAAAAAACAAAAAGAAACAATTTCACAGGAAACAACAGAAAAATTCTCCGGCCTTTTCGGTTAAGAAGAAGAACAGAACATCACATCTGCCAACTCAGCAGTTGTCCAGCCCTTCCTATAACTACTCCTTGTGGACATGCAAACCAGACAAAGTACAGGAAAAAGAATCTGAAAAATATGTGTATTGTCACACTTGCAACACTTGCATCCCATTCCTGGAAAGAAAAACAAGGAACCACTTGCGAGGAAATTGAGTTCACTTGGCATTGGCACTTTCAAATGGGCGGGCTTGAATTTGGAGCAGGGTGCTTTTCTAAGGGTTGTCTTAATTTTAAGTGGCGGTTGCTGTGTTGTTTGGCATAGCTGCGTTGCTTTGACATTTCAACGCAATTAAATGCTGGATGGGGTGGTTGGGTGTATGAAAGTTAAATGAGAAGAAAATGTGGAGCATGTTTCTTGAGGAAATAAACAGAAGAAGAACCGGATGCAGCTGTCTATTTTAGCGGAGAGACCATCTGTTGTTACAAGAGTTAGCTCTGTTTTTCCTTTGTTGAGTTTGTGTTTTTTTTTGTAAAGTTAAGAATGGAAGAGGGATGTTACGTGATTTGGAAACTATTTTCTTCCTTGTAGGGTGGATGAGACAAGTTTGGAGATTTTTGGCTGGACACGTCAGCAAGGGTAATAAAAGGAAAGATTTACAGCATAATTGGTGTTGGATGCCCCTGAGGCGACGACTTCGTAAATTGTAATTTTATTTTCTGTATAACCACTTTCAAAGTGGATAGAGTAATGGCCGAGATAGTAATGAAGACTTAATTCAGAATGTCCCAAATGTCCTTATTTCTCAATCACAACTGTGTTTTGTTGAATCATTGGGATGTCGGTTACAATAGCTCCTTCACTACAAATCGATTCCGTAGCATACATATGAGCACATGTGGGAAAGGTCCTCTATTCGCTGTATGTAGTTATTTTGGTGAACATGTGTTTTTTTACATGTGTGTTTGGCTAATCTTCCTAGAACATTGATTGTATTGTAAAATGATTCCACACTTTTGACACTAATGCGAAATATTAGTTGAACTTTGAAACATTTTTCATCAAACTTTAAAAATGATGCCTCATTCGACACTGTTACTAGCAAAAAATTACTTTCTAATGTAATACCCTACTTCTGACACCAATGTGGAATATTGATTAAATCTCCTGAGTTAATCTTTTGTGCATGTTTGGGTTGGCTTCCTAAAATTGTTCGTCAAATTTTAACTTGAAGAAAGCACTAATTATCATATGTGTAGCTCAGGTCTAAGGACGAGACATTTATCGTTCAAAGAAGTCTGATAGATTCTCAGCAATTTGACACTTTCTTTACTGTCCTTTATTGTTCTGTAACTATATCCTTCTGCAAATATGTACACATATGTACCTATATACGTATCTAAAATGATGTCTCATAAAGGCCTTCATTTGGAAAAGCTTTACTTCCCAGAATCTCAAACCAATTTTTAAAAAATAGCACAGATACACAACACAATGCCCCTACAAAGCGATGTATTACTTTGTTTGAAAATGCATGCCTCGTTGCATTGAGTCAACCATCGGTCAAGGTTAAATCAAACACCAGACTCTACACCAGACTTTTATCCAAAAAGCTACATGGTAATGACTCGCACCACTCCTGCGCTGATTAAAATTTCTTAAATCGTTTCGCATATGCTATGCATATTGTCATATGTCAAATTCCTAATCTAAATCCCACAAACAAATGTCATTTTTGACAAAATTATTGACATAAACGTCGCTCCGTTCACTTCAATCACCTAATATCCTTCTCTGTTCAAAATTCAAATACTGTATCAAAAAAAAAAAAAAAAGAAATAGAGAAAAAAAAAATCCAAATTTTCCCAAATCACGATTGGAATTCCATGGCCATGCCAATCGCCACGAATAATCTCCCGGGTGTTAACGCAATTTTCTGTGTTGGGTATTCCCAACTGGTGCTTGTCTAGTGCCAAAGGAACAATCGAAAAAATATGTTTAGCACCATGTTGCCATTCGAATGATAATTACCAAAAAATATACTATGTTTCCACTCGAGAGATAAGTTGACTCAGACAGGGGGTGCCACTGCCGCAATCAGGCATCGGGCATCAACCGGAGGCAGAAAAATTATATGTCAAACACGGTGTGTCGAAAATTGCGAATCATTTTGCGCATACAAGTGGCGTCTATTAGCATGGCACAGAGTTCACTGACTTAAAGTGGCCACTGATAAGCCAAATTTGGGGATTCCCAAAAACTGGGTAGGGTTTCCGCTGATAAGACACAGTTATGATTCTAATTTCTCGCCACTTGTCAATTCATAACTAATAACTAGGCGTAGATAGATTGACGATGCTGATAAGAACACCCCCATAGTGCCGGACGCCACAGGGTGATTAAGCAGTCAAACAGCACAGTGTCCATGGTTACACGCGCAGTTCACCATGATGGCAATAACTCTTCTTCGGCCAAAATCAATTAGCCAATCACCCTGTTCACAGTACACCGCATGGCACACCATTATTTATTGGTCCGTTGAGTTTATTTATTTGCGTGTGTCTATAATTAGGGATTAATTGATTCATAAATGTTGCGACGCCTCGAATCCCAATTATGGTGGCCGGGCCAAAACCAATTCGAGGTTTGCGGATCGAAAATGCCAAAATCGATTGAAAGATTTGAATAATTTATCGACGCAGCTAGAGGCATGGCACAAAGAAGAAGAATCGAAGAAGAACTAGGAAAACTGACGACCGACGCCTAGCCCATGGTTTCGATCCCGGTTGACGACTATTTGGGATTCAAAGCTTGACCATGGGGTTGGGCTTTTACGGACCATCGTGCGTTTTGCTCGCTTTTTTTGGAGTCGTCTCCATCGAAATTTGTAATAAATTTTAGAGGGAATTTTCGACAAACACATTAGTGGACATTTACATATATAATTTTGTTCGATTTGATTTTATTTCGATTTAATGTGGAACTTTGTCCGGGTTTTGTTTATATCGATGTTGGCAGAGCTCCTGGTGAATTTTAAAAACCTTCAAATGTTTTAAATTCGACTGTTTCCGGGTTGATTAGAACATAACGAAATAAGAACAACGAAAAAACTATGTTTTGTTGCCTTGATCACGTCTGGCATTGAAATCCAGAAGTTATGGGGTATTTTTTCGTAATCGATGGGAAGTTTTAGTTTTTTTTTTGTAAACAAATTGTGAGTGACTCATGGTGGAGATGAGTCAATCTTTGACGTTAACGTTTAACTTTTGAAACCGATCAGTCTCACAGTGGACATAAATCAGTCTTAATTGAAGTATTTTCAACCAGACTTTGTGTAGTATTTGTATAACGTCGCAGTTAACGTAAGCAGGCATTATAATTTCGACTAAAATATACAGAGTTAGAAATTACAGTTCTGAAAGCTCCTATTTTTATGGTGGTATCTTTAGTATTGAGCTTTGCATGAAACCGAAAACCAAATAAGACATCTACTCTATAAGTGAAAAGCGTTAACAATGCCTCTGGAAATCTCGAACTTACGTGCTGATTACAAGCAAAGAAACAACCTCTCTCTAGAGCCTAAACCAACCCATTTTAGTTGATAACTTCAATAAGTCCACGTTCTGTTTCGAAAACTGAAGTGTTAAGATGCTTTTCGGAGCAATGATTCTATCATAAGAATTTTTTCGAAAATAATCCATTCGCCCAATATTATCAACTGTGTGCATCGACTAAATAGAGGAGCAGATACAATTAAGAAATTTATATTTTATATCCGTCGATAACATGTGCTTAGTCGGAAGAGGTTGTTAAAGTCACACGGGTTTCTGGTTCGAGATCGGAACATGGTGACGATGGTTCCAATTTATATTTCGATATTTGTATTAAAGGAGACCATTTCCAATAGTGCAAGACAGTCAATGTTACCTGTTAATAGCCGATCAATAAACACTATGCCAGTGACTTCACGATCCACATAGAGGGGTAAGTTATAACCATCAACCCAATCAAGACCACGGAGGGCAAAACGGATGAACCTCCGCTGCACAGCTTCTATTCGTAAGGTATGGGTTTCGTAATAAGGAGACCATACTTGGGTAGCACATTCAAGGAGGGGCCTGGTGAAGATTATGAAAATGGATTTTGCTACATATTCATTAGACCGTCGTTTGACAAAATCGAGGGTGGTGTTTGCTCTGCTGATAATGTTGTCAGTGTGGATATGAAAATTGAATTCCCTATCAAAAGGACACAATGTACAGGCTGACCACAAATAGAGTAAGCGCTGGGTGGTGGAGGGAGACGCTTATGGGAGTATGTGATAGCTTAACATTTGTTGATGTTGAGCTCCAGAAAATTTTTGTTGACGTTAGATGAAGATCATGGGTCCAATGTGGCTAACTTGAGGGACGCCCAAGGTAGCATAAATGGTATCAGATACGGACTATCTAAAGAGGGCTTTATATTGGCGATCTGTTAAATAGTAGCTTTTAATTTTAAAAGGATAATGCCGTGTGAAATTTTGCCGAAGGCCTTGCTGGAATCGGTAGCTTGTACATCCACTTATTTGCCGTCTTCTAAAGTGCACAGAGTTCTAGACGCAAACTCGTTGCCAGTTTGCACAGAGTTCTAGACGCAAACTCATTGCCAGTAGTTGATCTGTCCGTGCTGGTTTGGAGAAATGATGGTTTAATGAATGGTTTAGCAATGGGACGATAGTCGGTTATTTCATTCTTACTGCCCTTGAATGGGAATATAAGAGTCTTTCCAAAGTTGGGGGAATGCTCCCTGTAAAATAGAAAGTTATAATAAGATAGTAATAGGCTGGACTAGGGAATTCGAAATTTTTTTTTAGAACTATTGGGGGCAGACCACGAGGCCGAGGGAGTATCATACTTCAGTTTATTAATTTTCTCTACAACCAGAGTCGGTGATATATTTATTGAGACGAAGGCCGTAAATATGTATAACTAAAGTAATCATAGTCAGGTTCAAGAACGTAGTTGGTAAGTTTGTGACTATTTTGTTGTGTGCTGAAGATGCTGATGTGCAACTTGACATTCAATGACATCGAAATTCAAAAAAGTGTGTCTCTCAATTCTGCCTGTGTGTACCGCCTGGACCGATTTAAATACTTTAAACTTCATATAACTTTAGAATTCGAGGCGAAATCGGATTTCCCATTCTAATGGATTTTCTTAAAAACGGCTCCAACGATTTTGATCAAATTTGATATTTAAGTTACGGTGAATCTATGCTATCAGATGGCATATCAGATTTTTCGCACAAAATCGTATAACAGACTTTACTGTTCAGCTCAATAGATTTTGATTGAAATTAATACTTAAACCATATTTGACATACGTTACGACATACCAAGTTTTGGAAAATAGTAACATTTTAAAAGATTTCATTTTTATTTAAAAAAAAAGTTTGTTATTGCAAAATTAATGAATGTAACGATTTTGATTTGTACTTGTCGACTTCGAACACTGACCACAAAGTTGCAAACTATGTGCGCAAACTAAAAGTAGTTATTTAAGGGCTGACTTGAGAAGCTTGGTGACTGAGGCCCAGGTTTATCACCGAAAATCAGCATGCAAATAGAAGTAAAACGGTGTTGCAGACAATCAAATTCTATACAGTTGAAAGTCGTTCATTCGATCGACAGAACAGGGTCGGTACAATATCTTTGTTATTGTGAAACGTATAATAGTCATTTAATATAGTTTATAGTCAAAGTGCCATTTCACAAATGTTTTATTCCCCTATTTCAATGCCACTAAACAATAACAGAAAACAAGAATACTCCAAGATTTATGATTCGCATTAAATATCGAAAAGCTATTTCGGCAACAACTCATCATCCTCAGACACGATTCCGAGAATCCAATCCAATTTAGTAGCGCGCGCGATCGGAATAGCTGCTCAAGTTACCATTTATAAACTTTACCAGACGCTGATCGACTGCGAGATATAATTCATAACATATGCTAAACAAATATAATTAAATGGCTGGCCAGTCAATTGATTTGCATTCAAATGGGACTCAATCTCACCCGAAACAGGTGCACATAATGGATGCGCAACGGTTGCGTAACAACTACGGCGAGACACGCATACCAGGGATGTCATCATGCAGGGATGATAGTAATTTTGAGAAAAATGTAATCTTTTTGCTTTTCTGAACAGTGACCCCACACACAGCATTCTGACGGCAATGTTGGTAGTTTTAGTGCATAATAAATTTTGTTTTCTGTTTCATTTATGCAAACGAAGCGGTATTCGTGTTTGATAACAAAATTCCATATAAAGAATTTCCTTGACACTTTGTGCCGGTTTTACGGTCTTCTTATTGTTTGGTGTGATCTTATCAACTGTTGACAGCTCAGATTCAGTTCCGAACTAGAAGAATTAGGAAGACAAATGTGCTGATTAATCATTCTAAGAAATCCCATAACTTATAGGACGTCTTGACTGACTATTTGAGTGAACTGTGTGTTGTTAAAGAGATGTGCTTTGCTCGGCGCACCAGAAGGTCATTAGCATTTGAAAAAGCCGCCACCGTTTGTTGTGTTGTCGATCTTAGTTATTGTTTTTGTTTGCACGCGATTGTCATTCTACAATGGACACACAGTTGTTATCTAGAATTTCGATCGGTAAGTTGTTCATAAAATTTCGTCGGAATCAAAGTGGAGTAAACACATGTGGTGTGAGCGAGTTTCGCCTATTTAGTAATATTAACCATCCGTTGATTTGTTGATTTATACTGTCACGTGTTTGTTATTTGGTTTTGTTTTTATTTTTCTTGTGTGATTTGTTTTCTGTAGAGGGTTTTGCTCAGTTTACTATTAAATTTACTCTAATTTTGTTTAAATGGCATATAGAGCGTCCCTGGGGAGTACCCCAAAGAGACATGTGGCTGGGTTACGATTAGAACGTGTGCGCGTTAATGTCACACATGCTGACGATAGTGAAGTTAACAAGAGCACCAAAGGCGGTGGTAATAAAGTGAATTGAGTAAGTTGTTGTCCAGAAATTGATCCTTCAGTTGAGCGATGGTGGGTTGAAAGTGTTTACTTGTGTCATTGACATTAAGATTTTGTGTGCAAAAATGTAATAAAAGGCAACGTTCCATCATGTAATTCATTATTTAATTGTTAAGTATCAACGACATTCAATGTTGCTCCGGTTATAGCTAAGAACTACTTTATAGTAAAGTTTGTATTTGTCAAAAATGACAGTTTGACAGTACCAATTTATTAGTAAACAAAAACTAAAAAACGACAAATCTCAGATAGGTAATCGTCAAATAAACGCGTGTTTATTAAAAACCAATCAATTTTCAATTCCTTGCGTCAATATTCTAAGCTGTCACTGGTTTGATAGTTCTAATTTTTTCCCGAGCGAAACTTCACATGAAGAAAATTACACCAATTTGGACGAAGAGTAGATTTCAAAATCCTCTAAGTACTCGAACGGACCTAATTCCTTCAGTCTAATTAACCAGTAAAGCGGTGAACTGTCAAAGGTGCCCAAACTTAAATTTTGTGTTGATTAACAATAACAAAATTACGCTTGAATTGTCATATACGTACATATATGAGTGGAAAATCATATTATGTAATACATTAATAAGCTTAAATTAGCTGTTTTTTTTTTTGATTTCCGGTAGGTTTTGAGTTATCAAATAAAAAGTTAATTTTTTTTGTGTCTTAATTTCATTAGAGTAAGACCAGATCATGCTCTAGGGGCTTAGAAATAATTTACCGAGCTGCCTGAGCAACAGATTGAATTCAATATACTCGTAAATGACAGATTGCGTTTATGTATTTGGTTTGAAAGGTAGTAAAAATGAAATTAGTTACATAATAACATATGACAGCTGGTTCAATGTATACCATAAACAAATCAGAGCGTTTGAACTCTGCTCAAATTAAAAAAAAAGAAACGATGCCCATTCCTAGCACTTGAATAGAAGATCATTTTTATATAAAGCGAATTATATGATATTTGAGAATACAGATTATCTGATTCTAACTTGTATTCATTTACCACGCTTGTTAGATTTAAATGTTTTTCTTTTATTGCTGATCATCCACGTGCCAAATTTGGATATTTTAAGTACCATAAATTCTAAAAATCGTTCTAAAAATAGTCCACCATAATAAAAAAAAACCATTTCAAATTATCCGAATCCGGATCTGGCCATAGAAAGTATAAACCCAACCCACTGTCGCCTTTATCATGCTCACCTAACAGAAAAAAAGAATAATCTCCTTCAAACGATCATGCAAATGAAATCCATTTTAGCCGTAATATTTGCAAATGTCACCAATTTATTCAGCAATCATTTTCGACACTATACTACCAGGCGGTGTTATAGTAGGACCCCATAGTACTCCAATTTTTGGTTAATATTCAACATTCGGTGTCAAATTGAATCGCAAATGCAGACATGATGATCATCGTAAACATGATCAAAATTGCCAATCATTCCGCCCAAAACCGATACGCTCAGTTTTCTCATTTCTCATTCCGGTAGTGTAGAGGTCGCTGTTGTGTCTCTACCTATATTGCTCATATCGAGGTCTTGTTGTTTTCACCCTAAACCGAGCTTATTTAACAACCCTGTTCACGTACAAATCGGGACAGCAAGCAAAAAGTCCCACAGCCTATTTAAAAGCATAACAACTAGATCGGACAGCGTTCTTTGTCGCTTCGCTGTAAAAAAAAGGGTTGCTGGATTTTATGTTATTTTTATTGTGCGTGCTGAATTTCCCAAAATGCGGAAATATTCTCAACACGCGGGATACAAAAGGAATACCGGCCGGGCGGGATTTACATATATATGTATATTTACTACAAAACATCTCTTACATAATTCAGCAGCAACTATGTAGCTATACTGGTTTATCCGATAATCCATCAACGGATAACAACAATCGGGTGCCATTTGTATGGGATATTCAGAGTGCGCGTTCGCTCTTAATTTGAATGCGCGCGGTTTTTATTGACAGTTTATGAGGTGCTTGTTGAAATGAATATTCAGTTCACAAGTGTCACATCAATTTTTTGAAGGTAACACTCTTGTGCGAATTGGTGGTGCTCAACTGATCCGATTCGAATAAAAATAAAAGCAAGAGAGAGGATTGCGATTGACAGAAACGTGTTGAAGCGTTAAACATTTTGACAAGGACATGAGGCGTTTAACCATCTACAAGGTTTGCACATCGAATTGTTGATTTTAAAGTACATATACACGTGGGAGATTTTGTTGTTATGGCTTCTTTTAAACTAGTTTGCTCAACTGTCATAGTGGCAGAAGGTGACAGTTGGATTGCATAGTTAATGAATGGTGATTATAGACAACCAATGCAGCTCATGCGCATGAAGTCGTAAATATACGGTAGACGAAACTATTTTTGGTTTCGTTTGTTGATCAAATGAACATTTTCATTCAGCACACAAGAATGCTATTTATTTTTGACAGTTTATGTACAGTTCTATTGCACACATTGTACGTAATTTCCTACTTAATTTGGATAATATGATAATCAATTTCCAAGTATTACCAAAGGAAACTGGTTGATTTGATTTTATTCAATTTCGGGTTACAAGCGGAAGTTCCTTCAAAATTTGTACAGTTCCCTGTCTAGAAAATTGACTTTTGTACTAATAGGTCTGTTTCCTTACTTTTCAGGCTCAAAATGTCTGTGTAAATTCGTATGGTGAAAAAGATTTCGCGCAAATAAACTATTTAGGGATATTTAATTCGTTCAAAAGAATATGAAAATTTATGAAAACTGTTTGACGACTGATATTTCTGATAGTTTTTCTCGTGCTATAAATGTGCAGCAAGTAAAAACTTTGTGCAATTTTGTGCAAGAGGTAGTTATTAATTTGATAAGTTTTCGTTAATCTTAAGTTTAATGTGATTTCGTGAAAACGAGGCATAACAATTCGTGTAGAGAAACAAATCTAATATGAATATTGCAAACTTCTATTACAACTGTCAAAATTAGAGGAACTATTTGGAATACCATTTGTCGCAGTGACAAGCATTTTGTAATTGTAACAAAATTCTATTAAACTGTTCACAGAATTTATTTGGGGTGAGTTAAGAAAAGTAAAATATTTAGTTCACTTCTGGAGGTTTCACTTAATAACATATTTATGTTATTAGTGTGTGTTTGCTCTGATGGGCTACAGATAAAAATTACTCTTGCCATCACTATGAATAAATCTACCGCAGTCGTCATGGATCGTGGCTTGAGCTAATAATTCAGATTCATCTTATCGGAGTAAAAATCCTAGCTACGAATTTTGTCAATATTTTGATTAGTTTTTAATTACCAATTAAATTGAAAACGCAGCCACGTAAGTCATTCATAATTCACAGAGATGCAATCTAAATGCTGCAATCTATTTAAATAGCGTGAATAGAAAATTAAGGCGTTTTGCTAATGTTGGTGGGAGAAAAACACTGGGCTGATTTTCTATGTTGAAAGACATATACAATTACTTTATTCTTTGGCATCCTTGTTGCCTTTGACTTCGAAGATGATTCAGCTCTAGTTGCAGATAGTGGAGGAGGTAACTTTCGCTATGTCGGCAGTACCTTCTTAGAAATACATTATATCAATTTGGTTCTGGTCTATAAAATTGCAGCTAGGCATGTCAGAAAGAGGAAGTCCTTTCAGCCTGCGAAAACTTCTAGCAAGACAATCATTGGTAATAAAATTATGCAGTCTGTAAAGTCCTCGTATGAATTGAGGAAAAGATTCCGCCTGCAAACTACAAGCATCCTTTTAAAAGGATACCATCAGGAGTTTACTCATAGAAGACTGAAGTTTCAGAGATCTTATTCCATTTTACTGCGTGGTCTTCAGGTCTTCCTAAACAAACAAATTTGGCTTTTAAGGCCGCTCGCACATTGCATCAGAATTCATGTGAATTTTGTTTGTCAGAACTTAGACGAGAACGTCAGTTGTATCCTATTACGTACATTCAAATTGTGCAGGGTTATTCATTTTGTGCTTTAGGATTTTGATTTAAAATATATTAAAAAATATTAAAGAAGTTTTTCTACTGTCTTAAATTTTGGACTATGTCATTATGTACGGGATACAACATTGGTTAAATGGCCTCTACGGGTGTTTTTTAAAACTTCGATTCTTGTGAGGTAAGTAAAGTTTGGGGATTGTCTGCATAAACACGATCTTCAGCATAGCCCCAGAAAAATTCAACGGGGTCATATTGATGTCGCCAAATCTCGAAATTATTAGGTTTATAACTTAATTCGTGCGGTTTTTTGTCAAAATTTGAACATTTTTTAAGAAAAACATGTACAATAGTATTATTCAAAGTATTGCCCATCTGAAGCTATGACTTTTTCCCATCTTTCTGGCAATTTGTGGATCCCATCCCAAAAGAACTGCGCCGGCTTGGCAGCCAAGAATGAATCAAGCCAATTTTTGATATTCTGCTCTGATGTGAACCGTATTTCAGTGAGGGCGTTCTGCATCGACCGGAACAAATGGTAGTCAGAAGGGGCAAGGTCTGGGCTATAAGGCGGGTGGGGTAAAACTTCCCATCCACTGTTTTCCAAATAGTTCTTAACCGGAATAGCAACGTGGGGCCGAGCGTTGTCATGATGGAAAATTATTGCCTCGTGTCTGGTCGCATATTCCGGGCGTTTTTCGGCTACTGCTCTCTTCAAACGGATTAATTGTGTTCGGTAGCGTTGTCCATTGATGGTTTCACCCGTTTTTAGCAGCTCATAATACAGCACACCCTTCTGATCCCACCAAATACAGAGCATTACCTTCGCGCCATGGATATTCGGCTTTGCCGTTGATTTGGCTGGTTGGCCGGGTTTCACATATGATTTTTTGCGCTTGGGGTTGTCGTAATGGATCCATTTTTCATCACCAGTAACAATCCGATGCAAAAATGACTTCCTTTTGTGGCATTCCAGCAGCATTTCGGACATGCAAAACCGCCTTTCGACGTCTCTCGGCTTGAGTTCATGTGGAACCCAATTTCCTTGCTTTTGAATATATCCAGCTGCTTTTAAACGTTTTGGAATGGCTGCTTGAGTGACACCCAAAGATTCTGCGAGCTCTTCTTGTGTTTGGCAACAATCTTCATAGAGTAATGCTTCCAGCTCTTCATCTTCAAACTTTTTTGGCTGCCCAGGACGTTCATCGTCTTCCAAGTCAAAATCACCACTTTTAAATCGTGCAAACCACTTTTGGCACGTTCGCTCAGCTAGCGCATGTTCACCATAAACTTCGACCAAAATACGATGACTTTCGGCAGCAGTTTTCTTCATATTAAAGTAATGAAGAAGAACTCCCCGCAAAAACACTTTTTCAGGCACAAAGTTCGACATATTTGAGTGGAAACAAATTATTGTTGTTTACCCTTACGAAAATTCAACGTAATATTGGCGCCTTAGTCGTTTTGAAACAAATACAGCCCGATCACGTCGACAGTCACAGCGAGCACCAAACTGTCACCCGTGGTGGGTGCAATGACCTCTGAATGATCACATTTGGATTCTTAGAACCCCAAATTCTGCAATTTTGTTTGTTTACGTAACCCATTTTACAGTAAGATGCAACAATTTTATCGCATTGAGCAGTAGTTAAACGATCCATATTGTAAAATGGTAAGGCAAGAACTAACTACCAGTCACTATGGATGATAGATTTATTTGACGGATGCCATATGGCATTTTTCTTTGATTGGCTTCAGTTTATCACATATCATTTTTATGCAGAATATCAGCTTTAAGGTTAAACGTTTTAAAAATTACAAGAGTGCAAAAGATGAACAGACATACGTTGCATAGTGTTACGTTTTATACCATTTTCGTACAAACGAAAAGTGAGAGAAATCCAGAGAGTTTTCATTTGGTGTTTGACCAATTTCAGCAATAATTCATTTTCGTTTGATTGAAATACATTCTTTAACCTCCACTACTGTCAGCTGATCCAACGAACTGTCATTTAAATTCAACAAATTTACAACATGTCTACTAAGTATACCAGCTATGAGCATGATTTGTATCACGATGTCCTAATAGAGAGTGAAAGACTTCTTTTTTGCCTTCTTTCAACATGTGACACATTACATATAAGTTTTGTGCAAAATTTCAGCTCCCTAGGTTAAGCATTCAAAAGACGAACAGACATATGTAAATATATTAGTGTTACATTATATACCATATTTAAAAATCATTCGCGTAATCGAAAAGTGAGAGAAAGCCAGAGAGTTTAGTAATTCCATTTGGTTTTTGACCAATTTTACCAATAACCCATTTTCGTTCGGACGAAATAAATTCGTTAATCTCCAATACTGTCAGCTGATCCAACGAACTGTCATGTTAAAACCAACTAATTTACAACATTTCTACTAAAGTACTTCAACAATGAGCATGATTTTTATCATCCTATTTTAACAGCAGTTGTCAATGATAGAAAACAGAAATCTCAAAAAAAAAAACTTCTTTTGACTTCATAACACAATACGAAACCATTATGCTTTATCAGGAATTCAAGTTCTATGAAATAGTCTGTTTCTCTGCTAGAAATTGAAATCCCTCGTATTCACTAAATCACACAAACTAGTATAATTTCTGTTCCTTTGATTGTCATTACACTCAAAACAAAGAAAATGCTTCAAGTAATTAACATCCCCTCCTGCTCAAATTAACACGAAATTGGAATCCCTCAATTCAATTAGAAAAACTCAAAAGTATCGGTTGCCAGTCAGTTTTCCTATATTTTCATTTTATATTTCGCTCGAAGTATCCAGAAGTATTTTTCAAGTTTTTTTTTTTTACATTTTCATTAATTTGCCCCAGCATACGAATTAATATTTACCTAAAGATTTTGAGTCCAAAATGTAAAGAAATAGGCCTATTCTTACTTATATAGATTGATGTTTGACGTCTGACTAACAACATATAAATCGATGTAATCGATGACGTCTATAACATTCTTGGAATTTGCCAAAGTTCTGATCCAATGGTCTGTTTGGCGTCAAGATTTGGTGTCCAAATCAAGATATATACTTCTGATTAGAAAAAAAAAATTTCTCTACAACATGAAACGAAAGTACAATTTTGATAGTTTTTAAAGTGAATAAGAATACTCTTCTATACTAATGAGTCAAGGACCATATTATTCATGCATTGTCCATTAAAAATCTTGAATCAAGCTCAAAACTTGAACTTACGAGGCATGAGACGACATGATGTGTCCCGAAAAAATATGTTTCACTGACAATACTTCTATATCACATCAATATGCTGATTGACAATTCACAATCAAATGACACTGCTGACAGTAAAAGCACTCAATAATTGCTTAATATTTTGTAGAAAATTAGTTGTCCCTAATTGATGCTCAAACTCTTGGCGCAAAGATTCAAAATCATTTTGCTCTTAGTTGTGTCTGTAAAAACTGACGTTTCCCTGACGATACTCGATGACATTAGCGAACTGACAGTTTCACTTTATTAATTGTTATTGACTAAAGTATACAGTTCATAGAAGCAGTGAGATCACTCCATACGATGTCATCGAACTGACAATCACTTTTTGACACTGAAAATTAAATCCTGGATCAAGGACCTGAACTTTCGACCTCTATGGTTGACTTCCCAAGATAGCTTTTCGCAGAAAACCAAACTCCTGATGAAATCCTATTTTCTTAGAATTTTCATATGTCGCAATCGTCTGATCTTCTGACAGACAGTTTCACGTGATTTTCGATCGAGTCAAATATATGACTCAGAATCGCACAGAATCGTGTTAAATATTTCAAGTCCGGTTGTGTGCTGGGAATCTGTAATCACATGTCGCAGACAGTTTGTTTTGTTTTGTTTTTATTTTTTTTACTTTTACCTTTTTTCGCAATTTCTTACAAAACTTTTATTCTTATACATCTCTGTTGTACGACGCGCAGTCTCAGAGTCTCTCGGTGTGGCTCACTCATGATGATGAGTATTTGGCGCTGATAAGTCTATCGTAACGCATGGCGAGGGTAGGTATTTAATTGAAAATGTGTCTTGAGCTGATGTTACACCTGGCAAATGGCATGCACGAGTGTGAATGGAGAGATGGAGATTGATAGGCCGCTTCTTTTTGCCGGATGAATGACATTTTTATTAAAAGACAAATAGCTTTGATTCTAGGAACGTGTGCAATTTAATAGGTATGTACGTTCGGGTGCACATACGTAACGACATTTTGCTTTGCATTCCATTTGAAGGAGGTGGCTCTGTGTGCAAGTGATTAATGAGTTTATCCACTCAAGAAGTCGTTAAGGAGAGGGATTGTCATTTGAATTTTATCTTTGCCCATAGATTTATGAATGCTATTAACACTTTCGGCTTTTGACAGAGAAAAAATGCAAAGAAATTCAAACGGCGTGAAGTTTGCTGATTGATTTGTACGGTGGTAAGCCATAAATTTGCAGAGGGATTTTCTGAATCCTTTTTAAAATTTATTTCACTAAAATATACATTAATGGTGTCTTAATTTAACCCATCTTTGGTATGAAGGAGAGCACAGTTTTCTTAATCGATGATACGTCTCTCACTTGTGCCTCACCCTTCCAAAAGTCATTCATGACTATCTTATTGACATGAACTCCATCAACGGTAGTGGCAAAAGCTTTGATATTAAAGTTAAAGTCAACTTCGGGAAGACTAGATGTTATGGGATCTTCTGGGAACCACATACGGTGTAATTTATATTCGCCCTGAAACACAGATTTTATTAAACTCTATTATATTTTTCCTGCAATACGTTTTATACCTTTGCAATCGGACAAGAATCAGGAATGTTACCGTATTCCTTTAAGTAAGCGAATACGACCATTCCAACTGGTGATGTACTCTTCCAAGCCAGAAAGTTGCAAAAGCTGTAGGTGGCATTAAAGTTAAAATAGTGCGATGGGTCCTTCTGACCAATGATTTGGGCCTCAACGTGTACATCAACATTTTTAACATCTTGCAGAAGTTTTATAGTTAAATTAACATAGGGAACTTTCTCATCCATCACGAAAGAGAAGTTCATCACCTCATTGTCGCTCCAAAATTTATATTCAGTTGGCATGTAACGAAGGATTTTCTATTCAAATATATTAGGTTGTCTTAGGAAATTTATGTATCTTTGAACTTACTTCAGTTGATCCCTGGCCAACAAAAATACCCAGGAGTACACAAGCTAGAACAATTTTTAGATCCATGATTTATGTGTGATCGAGTTTATTATGGGGATGGTACGATCAATGATCGAGCTTAAATATAAATGTTATAATTACGATGACCAAGATCACCACAATTGATATGGAAATTCATTAGGTTTCGGTTCAGTGATGACAATTACGTGCTCCAGTGATTTTGCTATCGTAAATCACTCAATTAATGATCACTTTGATCAGAAAGCAGTTTGGATTTATGAAAGTTGGATTAATTAATGCGTTCAGTTTAAATTTTGGTAGCTATGAAGTTACACGTACTCTTGCTGGGATTTTTCTCTGTTGCTGGGATCGCCTATGGATGGGTGAGGATCACTTTTTTAAATGACTCGATTTCAACACCAATTCCCTTTCAGCGATCTTTCAAAGTTGTATTTACAAGTTTTCCCTTTGAAGTCAATAAGGACTTTGCTGAAATTAAACTTGACATCCAAAATAATACCGGCGAGACCACAATTGATTGTCACTTAAATGTGGTCGAGGAAATGGATGATCTTAGTTTGACCTATGCAATATCCTTGGAGGCAGCCGAGGGGAATTACACGACATTGGCGAATCGAACGGTGAACTTTTGTAAATTTTTGAAATCCAAATCGATTGATCCGATCTTGAAGGTGATCTATGAGGATCTGCTGAAACATGGAAACTTTTTTAAGAATTGCCCGATAAAGAAGGGGATCTATTATATTCACGACTATAGGATTGATGAGGAAATATTGCCGACCTATGTGCCGGAGACGAATTTGTGCGTGGATATGATGTTGACTTTGCCACACAAATCGCCGGCTATATTCAATGGAAGGTTGAATGGGAAGATTGATAAGTCCAAGGGATTTAATAATTTGAAGATTTTTAGTTTGGGTTGAGAGATGAGTGTGAACATTTCTTTTATGCGATTTTGTATCCTTAATAAAGATTAAATGTAAAATTGGGCAATGGGTGCAAGTAAAGATATATATTTCAGGTTTTAGGGGTTTTCTGAAGTGTCTGACTTTAAACATAGATTAGCTAGATGATTCTTCATACTTAAGGCAAATGTTCCTTTATTGCTTAGGGCGATAATTGTACTGTAATGTTGGTATCGCTTGCCGCGTTCGAATCCAAAGTATAGGTACATAGGTATTGAAAGCCAGTTCTAGAAGTTTTCATATTTAGTAGACAGTGTCTCACAAAGAATGAAAAATAAAACTGTCGTCTTACTTTTGTTGGGCACGAAAATCTGTTGGTTATTTCAATACTTCTCAAAGGATCAAAGAAGAAGGTCATATGTCTTGAGGATGATGGAAAAGTCAAGCAATTCATGCTTGAGGGTCTTGTTTTAATCAAGTTCAATTTAAATAATTTTTCACAATTACTTACTCACGTACCTGCTTATGTATGCAATGTTTCGTGGAGCTTTGGCCATAACCAATGCCGGGACCACGTTTGTAGTTGATCTGCGTTCGATATCAGCATAGAATCCAGACTATTTACTGTATGTTGTTTCATCACCTCCTTTGTGATTCTGTGGACACATATTTCGTGCTTCATCAAAGCAAGGGCATTGACGCGATTTCGTCTGTCACATATATACTACACTAAGCTGTACATATTTACTCCTCATAAGATATGTGCACCAGCTGCAAAAATAGTTTTCACCGCAGTAGATCATATTTGAAAGGCGAAACTGATGGTTAAATCCAGGTGCGTATGTCACACAATGTGTGGCATGTGACCCCAGATGGATGGTTCCAATACACACAGGTGATATGTAGGGACTCAACCCCTTGCGGCTCTATCGGAGCTTGACCGGTACTACAGTCATCTAGGGGCGCTGCCACAGTGTTGTGGATTCGCCTTTCCTGAGAGAAGTTTATAAAACAAATTCTATGCTTGACTTTCAATGTTGGCCCACACTTGTGGTGGACGTCTTGGGCATAACTTCTAATGTGCGGGCTGTTGGCCAAGTGGTCAATCTGGTTAGATGTTCGCTACATATCTCCCTCGCGTCAGTCCAAGATGTCACTCTCTAGTTATAGGACATTTTGGGGGTCTTCACATGCAGAGTCGAGAAAGGTCCTAACGGTTCAGAATGGTATCGACATTTTTATTTGATAGCCAAAAGTCGTCAATAAAGTATCCCTTAATTTCTAGGGCATTGTTTGCCGCTTCGAAGCTTTACAGGTTTCTTACAGATAAGAATTGATGGCCCAAAGTCAAACCCAAACTAGCCCTGTTGGTTGGTGCAGGCAACTCGTCATTCACCCTCTCCCATTCTCAATTTGCAGACAAATTTCCCGATAGCACCATGAGAAGGAAGGGTGTAGGAATTACTAACAGAACTACAAGATGTAATTTTGTGAACAAGCACCTATCGGGAGGTGCTACCCCTAAACACGACGCTTCCGTTAGGCATTTGCCATCCACATAGTCACATGGAGACTGAGAGATAAGTTCAAAGTAACTCATCTGAATCGTCTGCATCCACGATTGTAGATATCCACATGCATTTGTTCGAAGCACAATTGCTTTACAGCGAAGCCCTCAGTCTGCTTCGTCTTTTCTGACATTAAAAGCCTTATGTTAAAAATTTCCTGCCATCTTAAACTCTATTTAAAAGAAGTCTGATTAAGTTATTTTTAAAGCCAACAACCATCCATCGTTTATGTCCCTTCTTCAGTTTTAGTCCCCCACAATGTTCATAGCTGACACTGATTTGACATTTGTTACCGCCATTCGTCTCCAGGACATCCCCCCTTCAATATTAACTGCCGTTCTCAAGAAATTCCATTAGATTTAATCAGCTTATTTCTTGGAAACCCATATTCCTACAAGTCTTTGACAACAAAATTTCCAATTTCTAACTTGAGTAACCAGTCAAAGTCGACGGCCACATAAAAAAAATCCTCACAAAAAATAAAGAGACAAACAAAATCAAAGTTCCATCACTCACAAAATGGGATTCTTCTTTCAAATTTCGATACAATGTGTACACACACACCAAAGGTAAGATAATCCGTTCAATTCCTCACTCCTTCTACATCCCACCCCAAAACCCCTTTATGCAACATTGCAAAAGAACAAGTCGCCGGCAACAGGGACCAAGACGTCACAAGTGGCAGGCAGCAGGACATACTGCTGCAATAAGTTACCTTAAGGCTATTTAAGATAAATCCACATACGAAGAACAATCTTCTTTTTTTTTTTTTTTTCTCTCGTGCTCTCCATAAATAGCTTGAGATTAGAGATGTATCCCGGATATACTCGTATGCAACAGCAGGAGTCAAGGAGAAGGATAGTGCCATTGCTCGTCGTGATGGTGGTGGAAACATTATGTGTCCAATATATTTTTGTGGAATCAATGAAGCTTGAGCGGCGAATGTCGATTGGCCGGAAGGGCAGAGGAGATAGATGTGAGTATTGTACATTTATGTGTACTTAATGTTGAGCCGGCTGATCGGGCCGAGAGGGGGTTGCCTGAAGAATTACGATAGCAATCAAATTAAGTTTAACTGCCAAAAGGTAGGTTAAGTGGGGAGAGAGACAGTACGAAAGAAATGGAATATTACAGCGCATAATCGGTTTTTGAGGATTTTTTTTATCTAAACCCTTGAAGATTTTGGATTACCTAAGTTGGAAGATACTTAGTTCTGATTTGGTGCTCAGTCGAAAAGTAAATTGCACGTGTACATGAAGTTCAGGTGGATTAGGATCATTGGTGATATATTGATTGGGTGGGGGTTTAATGAATGAGATCTAGTGACACGAGACATTTTTCTTCAATAATTTCTATTGAATATTTCAATTAGATTCCTAAGATATAGTACTGACGAGATGACATTGATCAGTTATCCCCCACTCTACCATTTGAATGGAAAATATCCAAGAAAAATTCATTAAAATTTTTGGAGCAAGGGCAAATGAACAATTATATTATGAAATACAGGTATTCTTTCTTTCTAATAAAAAAAATTCATTAATTTTGAAATTAGTTTTACGTTTTTGACTACAAAAGTGTATCTATGTATGCAGTATCTATAATACTGGTCTCGGACATCGACTACCACAATAGTGGTGTCAACGGTTGTTGTCCAACGATTACCTGATTAACTCCAAGGGATCAACCAGAATCATTAGAATATCCAAACAGGACCATCACTTAACTTAAAATGGTACTATGTACAGTCCTAATATATCACAAACCGTCTGCTACTTCTGTATTCTATTTCAGTTTTTCTAATAGCTGTTGTACCTGCCCTCCACAATGATTTTCCGCTACCCTTTCTTTTGAAATCCACATGAAGCAACGTCGCAAATTTGAGTCATCAATCAGTTGCAAACTAGTTACTGATCAAGTTTCGCATATGGTGCAACTCAGAATTGGAAAATTTCAGTCAATTCTTAGTGTTCATTGTGTGTGTTAAAAAAAATTATGTCTTCCGAATCAAGTAACGAAGAAAAATTCATTCTTTATTAAAACTTTCGTTAAAGGAGACGTCAAAACATAAGATTTTGTGTTCACTCCTATGTTGAAAACAGCATTAATTGAAGATTTTCTCTGCAATGGATTTTTTCCCATTTCAAGCGCTAATTTAAAATTTAACAATTGCTCTATTATTCTAAACATCATTTGTGCAACCGTCTTGAGACAAACAAGTTGAGTCGCATGTAACAAATTGCTAACTGGTTTCAAACCCGTTGGTGATTTTTTCAGTTGTGTGCGATTGAGTGCGAACAGATTGGATATCAAAAATCTGCAAAGAGTTTTATTTCTTAATGTCCACGTGAAAATCGAATTTTGCTTCAGCAATGTTATAGGTTTTAGGCTTTGACTCTCTTTACTGCATTAGATTCGAATACTCTCTGGGTTCGAATCTGACTAAGTCGATGTCGCTGTACAACTCACACATTTTGTAGCTGTATTTTTTCCTCAATTACTGTTAATACAAAAGGGACCGAAAATCTTTAAATAATTATTGCTTTAAAATATCCAAGGACATTTTCAGGTTTTGAATGAGGAGAGTCTTAGATAAAATCTTCTAAGTTGTCAGGTACTTATTTGTCTTCTTGATCCAAAGAAATATCGTTTGGCAGAAGTCATTCTTCGTTTGATCTCTGCGCGAGTGTCATTTTTGAAATTTATAACAAAGATTGTATAGATGAAGTTCTTAACTACTTTTACAAATCGGTTTTACCACCCCACAGTCGAATTTGTTCTTTTTGTTTAGTTCGTATTTTTAGACGCTTATTACGAAGGCGTTTGAAAATTTGACGAAAACGCACCCGACCATCTCTAAAAACTGATTGTTTCCGAAAATTACTGGAAAATTGAATATTTGTGATCAAAAGGTAGATTAAAAACAATCAAGCTTGGGGTGGTAAAACCGATTTAAGCAAGTACCTCTAAATTGTAGCTGCCTCTGTCAGGTCATGTTCAATTTCCCGGTGTTGGGTATCTCACGAAAGTACCACTGACAATCTTTTCAAAGATGTTAAAGACATTATACGACAGATCGTCGCTTTGTCTTGAAGTTTTGGATTTGAGCTCTGATATTGCTATCTATTGACAGAAATGGAACATTCCAAATTCCCCAAGACCAGATCTTCAGCTCATTTTATGAATATAGGAGCTTTCTCTCTGTGTAAGTCACTTATTACATTTATTAGATGATGTGCTGATTTTGATAGAATCTGAATTCCTCTTGCCTGCCCATTACTCTCCTACCATGGACCACAATGCTTCATTCAATAAATTTCTCCTCCCTTTAACTAAAAGAAGAATATCGTATAATGAAACAAAATAAATTGACTTCACCTGGTTACTGCAGGAACCACAATCGCACCAAAAGTGCACCACTTAATTTTCAACCACAGAAATTTTCTATAAACTCGGACTGTCTCCCTGCCTTGCTTCCGGCGCATAAAAAAAGACCAACAACTGTCAAGGATCAGTGTCCAGTTTTAACACAAAGAATAAACACAACACAATGCCAGAAAGCCAAAAGACCAACACATCCTTTTCTGATGTTTACGATGGTGGTGACCAGCATCACCAGTACCGACACTAGCAACACCGCTACCGGGGACTACATATCTCTAAGGACATTTCTCTACCAAAAAATGTTGCTTTCCATATTCAAGCTGAAGGAGAGTATATGTAGGTAGGTGGATAGGATGGGACTAACCAAAATGATGTACGTCCCTTTTTTAGGACTAAATAATCCTTTGTCTTTCATTTGGGACCGGACTGATTCGAAAGGGTACTGTTGGTAATTTTAACGTGTGTCTTGTCGTACTTAATTTTCATTGTTCTATCACGTGCTTTAGTTTCTTTCTCGAACTTTTGATTGCTCTGCAATGTTGTCTTTTCTATTTATGTTACACTTGAGTCCTTTTAATTGTCCTTTTTTTTCATTTTAAATTAATTTTCTATCGCAAAGAATGACACTTGAAGTATGTAAGAGGGAGCTGATGTAAATGGAAAATCAATCAGTGTGATTTGCATTTTCTCCACTCGAACACTTCGATAATATTCTTCTGCCCTGATTTTTCCATGGTCTCTTTTGGAAAACACTTTCACATCCTAGCTTCGCATTGATAATTAGCAAACTCTGCATAAGTGACATGACTAGCGGAACGAGTATCAATTTTAAATGGTTCTAACCCTTCTATGTTATGTTGATGAGGGTCACCCTTATCGATGGTGGATGGAGGAGATAGTCTTTCAAGAGAAGAGTTCGTCTGAAGGACTCTTTGGGAATGAATTGGTATCGCTTACTTGACATTTAAAGTATAATGTGAAAGGTGTCGAGGATGATGATAGTATTTAAGCGACTTTTAAGTTGAATTTAAATTTAATCGATTCAGTGGGCAGTAGATATGTATATCTTGAAGAGTAATAATTGTTACTTTCAGGGCAACTGTTTTTCTGAGAAAGTGGTCCAAAGTGATGTTTTTTAAGTACCCTGACCATAATCAAGACTGAAGAACTCAAATTAAGAGTTTATTTAGGCTTAAAGTTTCATGAAAGGTGATTTTTGATAAGGATTGTATATTTTTTGTCGTTCATTAAAAAGGTCCTTGTTATTTGTAAATTTTTGAGACAGCAAATCTGTTACATGAACTTCGAATATTCACTTCCTGTACAGATGGACTTTCTGTACAGATTGAATAAAGATTTGGTAGATTAGACTGTTGATGCGATGCAAATGTTTAATTTTTTTTAGGAAGCATTGCGCACTTGTAATATTGTCTATCGTTGTCCTAACCTGATATAAGCCGAAATCCACTTAAACCTAACCTCAACCTTTTATAAAACTCCAATATCCTTTAGCAAGGAATGGAACCTACAACTTTTTCTTTTTATGGAAATTGTCCTGTCACTTTTATCCGCCTTCACTCCCAATCTGTAGCCCCTTGTAATATGTGAGTGGCAATTAGACTTCGATGCCATTTTAATGAATACTTCTCTGACGTCCTTTTAAACTCGAGAGTGTCTCTTTAGAATTCTACGAGAGAGCAATGGACATAGTGTTGTCGGTCGATGCTGGTAGTTGAAAAGATTTCTCCTCATTTTTACTTTTACTCTAACTTAAGGGAGCTTTTCCATCGTTTGCCTTTATGCACATTACCGCCGCTGTAATGTTCGCCATCTTGGCCTTTGATCTTTTTTTTTTTTGCAAAATACTATTCAACACATAAAGGAAAGATAGACGGAAAATAGGTAGGCAGTGGGACTTCTGTGAGACACTCATGTGAACACCCGCATAGCATTCCTGCACTATTAGTATCCATCCTCTTCAATTAGGAGTAGACAAGGATTTTTTTTTTTTTCGCAGAATTTTTATGTTGCCTCGTGTTGATATCCTGACAAAGAAGATGACTTTCAATGTCTGTATATCTAAATAGAATTTGTTTAATGAGCATTGAAAAAAAAGATCTTTCAAAAGCTATGAAAAGTATTAAATTGGGGGAACACAAGTGGCATGCAGTTATTTCCTGAGTGGTCCTTTTTATATTCAATTTGGTGTATGGCCAAGAAATGTTATTTTTTAGGGTGTTTTACCCCAAAGTACTAGCATTTTGTTCAGACTAAGTGCAATTAGTGGGGGAATTGAAGGTGAACATTTGGTAAGAGACATAAAATGAAGATGCATGTCACATGATATATATGTGTATATGCCACTACCAGAATAGGTCTACCATACACTCAGCTCTTCTTAAACAGCAACGTTGATGTTCATTTATGTTGCATAAATAGATCGCATCAACTTTCATCTGACTTTGACAGTCATAACACGGAACGTAGCTCTCCTTTAAACAATAAACAGTCATCCATAATTAACAGTTTAACACCCCTATTCTGTAAGTCGATTAGGGATTTGATTTTTAACAATTTATGGCAATTTTCCACAGTTTTTCTGATTAGTGCTGCCAAATTTCATAAACAGCATGTCACCATAGTCATTTAAAATCACTGGGTAAGGATTGTCAGCCAGTTCAAATCAACTATGTAAAGTCGAGATAATAGACTGAATTGCGACCGTTTTCTAAACCAACAGTTTGACAATGATAACCAAAAAAATAGAAGTTGGCGCAACACCTTTCTTGATGACCGAACTGAAGTGAGTGAAGCACATGTGAATTTTGAACTAAGGATGACGAGATCTTAACGATAACAATGTACGGTAACTAGCGCTTTAGAGCTGCAAGTCGACTGCAAACACTGTTTGAGTGGTTGTAAGATGACAAAAGTCATCACATGAAATCTCTATTCATCGTATAGAATTTTACCACGAGTAACAAATTCTACACTATTGCAATTATTATAAATTTATGTCAAATTCTTTAAGTCATTCAATGACGTTAGGAAGTGCGGTCTTAAATTTTCTTGAAACTGTTGGAGAGGGGTCTTTTATGTATAGGTTGAAGAGGAGTGGCAATCAGTTGTTCAACTTTTCTATGTCACTCTTGGTGGCGTTCATAATAACTTGGTACTTCCGGTTGGACAGCATGTTGTTGAGGAGGTGAGTCCGAGTAAAATCTTCAGATTAGACCATGTCGCCAGACTGTGTCATAAGCTGCAGTGAGATCTATAAATGCGACGGATGTTTTGTTAATTTTTTCGTATCCGGCTTCGATATGTCGTTAGGGCCAGTACCTCATCCGTTCAGCTGCGAGCGGCCCTAAATCCGCCTTCGTCGATAGGAATGTATTCGTTCACTTTTCGGCTGATTCTGTTGCAGATCACGCGTTACAGTAATTTGCAGCGGGTATTGAGTAGTACGATTGTCGGTTTGTTAGCATGTTCTCCGGGCTTAAGAAGGACGATGATTTTCGTCTGTTTAAAAGCCTGTGGAAGCTCACCCATTTCCATATTTTTTTAGTAGAACGACTCCAGTGTGTATCATAAATTCTGGGTAAATGTTACAAAACCAGCTGCTTTACCAGCCTTGAAGGCAGACAGGGCTACTGTTATCTCTTCTGGTGCAATGGGGCTTGTGTACGACGATGTTTCTGGGGATTCCATTTTCATCCTTTTTAGATTTCGCTTTATTCTTATTATGTATTTATTTTCGTATGTCTGAAGGTGCACGTGACATCTTAAGTACGCGGTTGGGTACATCATTGGGTTTGATTGGTGTATGATCAGTCTTGATTATGTTTTCTTAGGTTGATGAGTGGGACTTGGGTGCCAATTGTTATTATGACGGGTCGATGCTGACTATGTGGGAAGTCCGATAAGATTGTTCTGGATGCAGGATTCGATGATACAAAACATAAGTCAGGATTGTAGTCTCGGAGCCATCTTCTAGAGTGGAATGTGTTGTGATCTTTAGCATCAAAAACTAAATGCATCTTGTAGGATCGGTACAGTTAACCAGCAGTTCACCATTTGTATCATTCATTGCATACCTCCATAGACTATAGCTGTTAAAGTCGCCTGCATAAACAGCGGCCTGATTATGCAGAGGAAATACATTTATTGTCCATGATGTGTTTAGTGGTTCGTATACATTGACTATATTAATTACGGCGACATTGATAGTGACTTTGCAGATATTATTATCTCAGTTTTCTTCTACAAGGTGGACGTTAGATAGGTTGTTTTGAAGGTATGCAGTTGTTCCGTACGTCTAATGTGGCATGTTAGGGTGTCATTCAGCAAGATTATATCCCCGTAATTGACATAGTAGTTGAAATCGTTCTCACTCTTATGGATCGACCTTTCATTCGGCAAGTATTTTACAGATGATTTGGGTAGTTTCTTCGTCACCGACTTATCTCTGGGTGTTTCAAATTCGGTCAGTTTGGGTTGTTCTACTATGGTATCCTTATTATTTTTTTTGCAAGTAAAACACCTTTACGAAATCCGAAATATCCGTGAAACTGAACACACCACAATACTTCATTACAAGATGACAACCAAATAAATAGAATTCTGAGTTAAAAACGACACACTAATCCCGATCTCAGATTTAAAAAGCCTTAAGGCATCCCCATCTTCCCCTTTATACAATCTCTAAGACGGAAACTCACACACAAAAATGTTCTCCGCATTCCAACAGGAATAAATCTCCACTAAAACAACTGTATTTATGCAATCGGACATAAAATGAATTGCAAATCGTAAAATCCGAATCCGGCCGAATAAGACAACAATGGCAAGGACACAAGATAAAAAGAAGTGTACATATCCTTTCTTTACCCTTCAATTGTTTCTATCCAATGCAGCAGTACCACCACCGATGCTAGCCATTACATATCGCATCGTATCGCCATAGTCAACCAACCAGTCAACCAGACTCGCTCCTTCATCCTTCTCAAATAGACGTACAGAGATGAGAAAAAAAAGCAAGGTCTCCACTGAACCGAAAGAAACGAAAGTGGCATTATGCTAAAGAAGACATTTTTGCTTTACCAAGAAGGACATAAACCAGCTTCAACATTCATCAATAGTCCTAGCAGCGTGGCGGCGCATTCAATGCACACACCAACCAAAGGACCAAAGGACTCGACTCTCCTCCAATTGTGAACTTTCCCAGGGATAACACATAGTCAAATCTGTCTATTTAGCCAATAAATCCTTAAGAGCTTATATGGGAGAGTGGCGGTGCAATTTTTTTGTGTTTGCTTCCTTTCCTTTCTTGTTTTTTAGAAGCCTGCTTGTTTGGACGCTCTGTGTGTGCCATCTGTGTGGTTGGAATCTTGGCATCCACACACAGGCTTTTGCCAGGAAGGATACGTTTGCGGCGATTATTTGTAAAAGTGTTTCCCCCGGAACAGAACTGCATAAATCATTGAACGCACCCAATTTCCATTCGAAATTTATATTCGCTCACACCAATATACCGCTATATGTCATTTCAATTCTATTAAGCATATGTTATGCCAGTCTTCCCTTTGGCAGTCCCTCCCTCACTGGTGGAGGCAAATACATAAATTTTGTCGACTGCGTGCAGTTAGCCATGAGCGTGGCAGCCTTCAGCGCCTAGAACTGCCTGCATGCGTATGAGATTGATGCAGAATATTTGGGAATAATCGTTTTTGTTGGTTTTTCATTTGGGATTATGGAAGAGGAAAATTTTGAATATAAGATATACGGCAGGGATGCAGATTTTTTTTTTTTTTTTGTCATCTTTTGGCAGCAACCACAAAATCATCTCCAAATTGGCCTCTGGCTGCATCTCAATTTGACATTTTTCTGCAAAGAAATAACGATCTCAAGGATGCTGTTCGTTCTTAACTGACAAAATTGAATGTCTCTGGTGGATTCATATCGCATAAGAAATTCATTTGATCTTTTGCATTATGCAAATAATAAAAGAGAGGACAAAAAAAAAAAATGCGAAAAGGAAACTAGATTGATTTTTCCTGTAAGGAGTTTCACAACGCCGCTACTGTACACATTTCATTGGATTGACGAATACTAAACGATTCTTTGAATTGGAAAAATGTGTCCTTACTCGTAAATGTGCCAAAGGAGGGATATTTGCCGCGATACGATGTTCATCAGAAGGATTGACGTTTGATGGAGTGAATTGTAATGCCATGGTTGGGTTGGGCAGAATTAAAGGTGAGCTATTGGATCTTAAATCTGAAACGGATTATAGGCAGGATAATACATTTTGATTACTGTCAGTGATTATGAAAAGGGTTGCAATTCAGTTGTTTTCGCATACCTTCTGCTATTAGATTATGACGGTGACTACTACAAATAAAAGGTACAATATTTATTTGAATGCAGATTTGTCATTAGAGGTTTGGGACAGAAATCCAAATGAGGGCCAATTCGTTAACATCGCTCTGTTTCTTAGAGCTCTTTGACAAGTGATGGTTAGTGGTTTGCCTAGTATTAGGCTAAGATATCGCATTTCTAGGGATCATTCCAATGACGTTTTCAGAACATCTGACGTGGTAGTATCTACAGAATTCACATAGGTCTGCTACCACTCTTCGGTGAGCCATCGGGGCCGAGCTCCACAAGTGAGGACAATATTCGAGCCGCGGTCAAACTAGTGCTTTATACTTAGCTTATGAAATGTTATATTTCGAGACCAATTTTTCTCAGAAATTCCGCCACTGTGAGCACAAATTTAACATTTGTAATTCGAAAAAATCACCACTAAGTTCTGTTCGAACCTCCAAAGTGCTCTTTTCAACGATGTGTTATATGCCTTTAGCCTTTTGCTTGCACTGAGGCCATCTTCAAAATAACAGTTTTTTGAAAAATTACTCCGAAATTAAGTTGAGTAAAAGTCTTGCATATACTCGCAGCTGTTAGAATATAGAAGATGGTGACAGACAAACGGCCGGGCGACTACGAGCAGTAGGCTTCTGTGGTCTATTTTCACAACCCTGATAAGGGCACTTAGCAATCTCCTGATCTACAAAACCATCAAGTAGACTGATCAGATCGCGATCGATGCGCCACATTTTGGATGTCTGAACTTATAATTCGCTGGACTGAGAATGATACCCATCAGCGGATTTAATGATTCTGATTGCCGAGTTTCGTGAATCTCATCCCCCCCGTCGGATTATATAAGAGAGGTGATTTTGACACTCGTGCTAGATGTTATTTGGGACTGCGATCGATTTGAAATTGGAATCGTTTCACAATTTCCGTTGTTAATCTCACTGTACGGCATGTGGCACAGTCTAAATGAAACCACATATGCATGTATTTCGGAGACGAAGCCATCATTTTCGGATAAAAATGGTCAAATTATCCCACCAGCCCAAGTTGCTCTAATTGGATGAAGAGGATGAAGAGATCATACATGAATTGCTTGTAGATTTTCTGTACCCATATCCGGCTATCCTATTTGTTTACAACTCCACTCAAGTCAAAATACGCCTTGTCATAAAGCTTCACCGACAATATCGGCAAATCTTCTGCACTCACTGAGACCTTGCCTGTTGAGTGGCAGAAGGGAATGATTGCCAAGCTTTCAAAGAAAGGTAACTTAACTGTGTGCAAGAAGTGGATGGGTATTTGCGTGCTTCCCATTATTAACAAAATTATAGCCAAAATTGTTTTCGAACACATTAAAAACATCTGGAGAGCACCCTTGACAATGAACAACCTGGTTTCTGATTCGCGTCATCCTGCGTTGACCATCGAACAATGCGTTGCGCAGGACGTCGCCATTACTATTTCTAGTGATTGTCAGTGACGTGCTTCGCAGTGCTTTGTCGATGGAAAGCAGTGGAATCCAATTTAGTCTTACATACTATCTTAAAAATCTTTACTACGCCGACAATATTTGACTACTATCGCATGGCATATTGGACCTGCACCAAATGACCATCGGTTTGGTTAGAGGAGCAAATAGATGGGTTTGAATATCAATCCTCAACATCAAGTAAGCATTGCTGATCAACAAATCGAGAGAGTAAACGACTTCCAATACCTGGGTAGTATTGTCTTCCTGGACAAAGGCGGTACTGAATTGGATGTATCCAACTGAATCAGGAAAACCAAGGCTGCTTTTGGTATGCTCTCGATTGCGCTGCTTATCAGCTTAAACACCAAGCTCCGTCTTTTGTTAATCGTTGTTTCAGAAACATATCGCGAGTGTTCTGGCAAATTGTATCTGAAATATACAGCTGAATAGAAGAACATGCCAGAAATTTATAGACCCGATTATTCAGAAGAGAAAGGAGCAATGGATCGGCCAGACTCTCCAAAGAACAGTGGATCGCCCTAGAGATACTTGGCGCAATACGGTCGAAAAGTAGACAGGACAGTTGTGAAAAGCTGGATGGAACTGAGGTACGTCGCCATGAATCGAACACCGAAATGAATGAATGAATGAACTTTGGCAACCTGAACAACACAGATGTCAGGTGCATTCAAAGCAACCAGCTCTAGCTGGTTTAGCGGGTAGTTCTGAGGAATCTCAACATTTTTATGATGTCAAAATGGGCTTACTTCTGATCTAAACTAAACAAGGTCAGAAAGAAAATACTCCTTACTAATTATTTCTATTTCTTTGTCCTGTTTTGACAACTAGGCGTAATTTAAAGATACTAGCTTTCGGCGGTTCAAGTACTTGAAAACGCTTTCACTATGAGTTCGCGGATGGGTCTTGTATCTACCTACGTGGTCTGAAAAATGTTTAAAGCAGAAACTTCACATTACCGCACAGGTAAGAATTTTATTCTTCTCCAGGGCTGTTAAATTTAAAACTAATGTTAAAACATCACAAAAAAGAACTACACTATTCCGTGTTAAGTGTTCCAGTTTGGCTGCCCTGATTTCCATCAAAAGGCCGATTTACCCACCAGTTTTGGTGGAAAAAAGAATCTAAAACTGCTGCATTCGCATCAATTCGTATCAAACCAATCCATCCTGCCGGAAAGATCAACAGAAAAGGGGGAAAAAAGTGTGCCAAACGAATGGCCAACCAGGAATATAAATGTTTTACTAAACTGTCGTTATATTTTGACATCGCATCAATTTATATCACACCGTCAGGATATCCATGGTGTAAATGGTCGAATATCCTCGAATATCCCTGTGAATGTTTATTTTTTTGTCCGCTTCCATTTTGTATATGGATATCGGAGCGTTTAAAAGTGCCCGCTTCATGAGTTATGCAATTCCAACTGGGACGGAATACGAAATACAGGAACAGAACATCGTGGTGATGTTTTTTTCCGTTCGTCCTTTTATTGTAACTGAGAAATCATTGTGGCTATACCCGAGAGAAAAATATTTCCTACACTGGGGTTCATTTTTAACTTAATTGCGAAAAAGTTTCGAAAGTTTTTTTTAGCCCATTCTCCTTTTTTTTCGATCGGCGACATGTGTGATTGCCGACATCAAGATTTTTTTTCCTCGTTGCACAAACGTTTGACGGGCAATAAAGGATGAGGTCCACCAACATTCACTCCCAATTACCGGCCAAAAGGGTCAGAGAACTCCATAAGAACGTGATTAATGGCCTTTAATTATGCCAGGCCGATGAAAAAAAAAAAGTTTCGCAATACAGTCCTGGCGTCATAAATTTTCCACCACTTGAAGTATGTTGGCAACTTTCCCTAAAAGAGTTTTTCTCCATTGAATGTCCTCATTGCAATCCTTCGTTCAATCAAATGCATTTCAATGCACCTGACCTTAGGTGGCATTCCATTTCCCTCCATATAACTGCGCGGTAATAAATTTAAATTTTCAACTCACTGCCACAAGGACATTGTAACTAAAGCAACGTTTTTGTGTTATCCTTTTTTCCACGTTGGTGGTTCGTCTCCATATTGATTTATGTGTGCCCACTAGGGTGAATGTAATCAACTAAGACAACAAAATTCAATCTCATAGCCTCAAGGAGCACACAAAAAAAAAAAAAACATGTCCAATAGTATATTCAAAACAATGTCGTGGCTACACCCCCTTACAAAACCATGACTATAATTTAATCCTTGCAAATTATGCAGAGTTTAAAAGTTAAATGAATAACGAACGAGTAGTAGCTGCACATCCTTTTTTTGTTCCTCTACTACTCGGCGAACCCTTTTCCAGCTTCATTCGACACCCTGCCGGTCTTGTTTATAAACTCGCCATTTTCGCCCATCGGCTGTTTCTGTGTACTACTACGTAGGAAACACTGCCTTCCCGTTCGATGGTGTGTAAAGTGTCCTTAATTCTCAATTCATATGCAAATTTATTTTATCGCCATTGCATCGTCACTCAAAATGGAAAATCATCGCAGCAATTCGTCGTTGAGTCGTCCACATACAGTTAAAAGGGACTTTCCACCCATATGCCCCCATTCCTGGGACTCTGTGTTGGAATTTATAGCTTGTTTCAACCCTTGGTACGCGAGCGGTACGAGTACGATCTGGGGGGGTTTTAGTTTGTCGTTCCGATTCGGTCGTCGTTCATTGTAGCAAAAGTGACTAGGAATTCCCTACGACGACAGACGGGGAGATTTGTTTTTTCAGGGGCGAACCATCGCTGCTTGCTATAATACTCGAGGATAATCACCACCCACCATGCGATGGAAGGTACGTGATGTCAAACCCTCACAAGTCGATTTGACAATGATTACCGTCATGGTGCTGGGCGATGTTGACGCTGGTGGTGGATGGTGGCTTAAATATGGAAATGTAACCGGGCTATTTTGCGAATGAAAATTCAATCATTACACTTCATCAGCGAGACGGTGTGAGCTAAATGACGTGAGTGAAGTGGTATGAGCTGATGTTGCTGGTGCTGCCTGGAGTTGCTTGTCTAATGGTGAATTTAGAAAGTTCGAAACGATGTTGTTTGGTTGGAGTGTTTTCAGATAGTTCTTTGCACTTTGGTATTTGGTTGTTCGTGTGACCTTGTAGTTTTTGAATTCTATTTCTATTTTGGAACATTCATTGAACTTTGGTGTTTCGGATTCAGTAATTGATTTTTGTTCCAGCTAAGTAGGCAATTAATATATAGTCTAATAGCTTATTTTGTAGATATTCAAGAAGCCCGTCCACCTTCGGTGCCTAAGAAAAATGGTCGCGAGAGAGAATTCGACCTATTTTCCGACCTCTTTTCAGACTGTGTTGTAGCAAGCAGACTATACATTCTGCACCACTGTCACATAGAATTGAATCTAAGGACTAGATGTACATACTACTACCTGTAGACTAGACTGGTATACATAACACTACTCTGTCGTTTTGACGCTTCCATATTATCAGCAAAAATAAGCACAAACGGAAACAATGATGAAGCGCAGTTGAAAGGATTTTAACAGAACTGAAGCTCCTAGGCTAGTCATGGACTGCGATGTCTACAAGATCAGCGTGATGCTTTTCAGAAAAGCGGTGACAAGATTGATATATTAACAGCAGAACTGAAGTCTCGAGACAGTACCTTTCACACCATTGTGAAACAGCTCTGTCTCTTCAGTTCCATTTTATTTATATTTTGTATTTAGCTCTCTCCAAATATCCTTCAACACCAGTGTAAGTTGTTGTCCTGTTGTAGATATTTTTGTTGCTCTAGGCTTCTGCTTTATTAGTGATCATACATTTTCTATTGGATTCACATCAGGACTCTGCGAAGGCCAATCTAAATTTTCCTGTTTCCAATGTGTGCAGAAGCGACTGCTATGTTTTTGATCCCTATTTTCTTGCGAAGCAAATCCTTTTGGTATAGTCTGACCATGAACTGAGAACCGAGGTTACTTGTGAACACTATTAGCTTTTCGAATACCTGAACCTTTGCTGGATCTTTCACTGTGCGTTGCAGCAACTGTTAACCTTTTTTTGTCCATGCTTTCTTCCAATAATTATTGGCAAAATATGACGCTTCATCATCATATGTATATATATATATATTTTTTTATAATTTGCGCTCTCCAAAGGGGATATGAATACCCTTATATTATTTCAGGGTACGGGCGTTTGTAGATAGACAGAGAGAGAGAGAGAGAAGTAAAAGATTGGTGTAGAGGTTTGAAACTTAGGTGTTATTAAGTTTATCCAAACACCAAGGGTGGCGTCCAGATAACTGGGGAGCATTTTTCTTTTGCTTTTATTGTCATTGCTTATTTTTTTTCCACCCTCCTGATGTCATCATTACGATCACGCTGCATTTTCAGTCATATGCCAGTGTTATGCCTTCACAGTAGAGTTGACTTAGCTTTAGCAATGGATCGATGTTTTTTTTTGTTCCAATCATGGTTCAAGTTCTGTTTTGCTCAACTCAGCCTTTGTAATGATTAAGGAGTGGTAGATCTGTCTTGATCCCTGATTCTGCCAAGTGACGTTTTATTGTGTTGGTGGACACTCTAACTTCTCTTCAGCATAGTTTTTCCTTTGCCTTTTCGGACTTACTGTAAGGTTTTCCGGAACAGTTCACAAATCACTTTATTATAATTTGCCGACGTGACTTTGTTGTATCCTCACCTGGGCTATCATTGACATTATCACATTTTTATCTATCTTTACCCGAAAAAATCTATTTAATATTTTACAAACCTTTTTGCTCTATTGAAGAGAGTACACTTTCTGATTGTTTGTGGAAAATAATTTAATTTAAATAAAACTTCTTCACAAATTTGCGTACAATAGGCACATTGCTTCGACCAAAATTTTTTTTTCAAAATTTGCACTGTTTCGACAACACAGTTGCAACTGGTTTTTAATATTTGCCAACGTTGTTCAAGCGTAAATCGATTCATTTTATATCGCGCAGATACGATACTGTGTTTCTGTCAATTTTTTAAACACGAAGGAGCTGTCAGTGTCAAAATAACATATAATTTAAAAAGAAACCAGTAGATGGCCCATCCGTCAGAATGGATGTTATACTAATTTTACGATGAGTGCATTTAAACGTGTACCAAGTACTTATGACATGACTAGGTTATTGCTTTACAAACATTTTTCGTATTCAACGAACCCTAAATTTGTTCAATTCTATGGAAAATATTGTTCTGCATTTCTCTTCGAGATGAATTCCTTTTTTTTTACAATTTACTTTTCCCTCGTTCTCATTTGACGTTATTTTCATAACAAATAAAACAAATGTTATTAAGCCGTGTTAAATTTTTTTCTTTTTTTTAGGATGGTGATATAGGGAGACCAGAAAGTCTTTGTATAGAGGCGAAGAGGAACTTAATCCGCCCCTGACTCTACTTGAAAGACATGCTAGTTCGTACGGTTTTCTAAATATTTTTAGCTTAATTTTCAGAAATATATTTACAGTCGCAAGTATGGTATACCAATAAATTAAAAAGAAGGACTTCCTTGATCGATTTAAAGTAAACATACAAATTTTCCAAATACATAGTTACAACTTGCAAAACCTGACCCAGGGTAGATAATAATATTTGTCAGGGTAAATGAACGAAATTCACCTTCAAAGGACGAAAAAAGAAAAAATCGAGAAATGCTTCATCGTGATATTCTCTAAGACATAGACCCCACTTGAAGGTACCATGGAAGGGTGGTAAGTCCTTCGTCCAACCAAAGGAAGGAAATCATTTCACAGCGATTGTAATCATTTCGACCTTCCGGTGGTAGGTAAACCTCACGTACAACCAACATACCCCACACCATCGTTCAAAATTGGACATCGACCAAAGCCCGAACAGGCATTAGACTACAATGACATAGATCCTGATATATGGTTTCTACTTAAAAATCGCAACTGCAACAAACCAGTGCGCCTAAGACGATGTGTACTGGACACAAATTCTAAAATCCTTCCACTTCTTTATTTTTTTGTGAGATTCTCATGTCTGTGTATCCTTGAGAGTGCACCGCCGCCGCTAGACCACCAGCCTACTCGTACAGTGTCAATGCACAGATTTCTGTGCAGTTCTCGGCTAGAGGGATGGATTTTTTGTCTTCAGCCCGAAGGGAATCAATTTCCCCGCACAGTTGAACAGCAAATACGACATGAACGAGAAGGCGCGCACATAAAAATAAAAATAAAAGAAAAACGGATACAACTGACGGGAAAACACGATAAAAGTCAGGACCCAGCCGGCCTCGACGATGCATCAAAAGCATGAGTAGAGTTCTTGTACGAAGGCCGCTCCCTATCTGCGCCTGGACACGTTTCTTGCTTACTTCTCACTCACTCAAGACGGAGGGATTATGTGTTCCTTCGTTTAGTTGTGTTCTTTGGCGATATCCTTTTGGGGTTTTTTTTCCTATGTTCTTTTCCTCTCTTTTTGGTTCGTCCTTGCAAATTCATTTAGACGAAGAAAAAGGTGCATTCAAGCGTTAAAGTAAATATCTCATCTTTTTATATTGGAATAGTTTCAACGGAAAGATTGCAAGAAACTGGGTGGGGGAAGTTTCTTCCTTTCTTATCCTTTTTCTTGGTGCTTTTGTCTTTAGAGGATGATGATGGCTGATGTTCTTATGTTGTGGGTTGGTTCTTGGAATGATTTTTTTTTCAATTTTTGTTAAGGAGATGACTTAGGCACAAGACAAGTTATTTTTGGCAGATATTGGGAGTGGATAAGCCATAGATTTGGAGAGGATGTGAATGAAGTGCACTTGGCTCTTAATATTGGGAAAATAAGATTTCAATATTTCTATAAATATAATGAAATGGCGAAAGTGAACTTCAAAAGGACATCTAAAGTGAAAAATATAAAAGAAAAAACTGGAGTTAATACCTGAAAGTATCATTATTATAAGAGGTGAGGGGTATTAGAGGTCCTACTCTTCCTAGTACAGTAGATCTAGATTATGAATACTGCTATTGTGATGCAAGCTGCCTTCTGGATCGTGGTTTCTGTCTGTCTTGAAAAATTGTACTTCTTCTCACAACAATCTACCAAACGGCTGATAATCTTCCTAGGGCTTGGTACAATTTTGTAGATTCTACCGATAGGGTATGTCTCGACAGGTCCCTCGTAACATGTAAGCACCAACACTAGGTGCGAAAATGATTTAAATGTTACGTCCTGCCCTGCTTAAGATTGATCAGACAATCAGACACTCTCTCCCAATGTGGTCTCCCTGAGAAAAACGAGGTGTCAATGCAGAACTCATTTCTAGGCACTCAAAAAGCCTAGGTCAAGTGGGAAAGAACGAAGCATCCATATTATAGAGAATTTCAAAATCCAAAATGTTGGTAATTTATTATTTTGTTCGTACGACGCACCATTTTCGAGATATTCGCACGCAAAAACGGGAGTCTTACATTTTGAAAGATTGTGTGCCTACTCAGCTCATTTACGAACTGTCGAAAATTCTAATGAATGAAAATAGTAATGAACGAATTGTATAACAATCGAATGAATTAATATTCCAATACTTTCGAATAACGAGATAGTTCTTATTCGATAGTCCACATCACTGCTTCTATTCGTGTTGCCCACACTGGGTGATGCTTTCGAAAACAAATGAATGAATTTTAAAAATCTTACATTTTTGAGAGCTTAATAAGAATTTACAAGGTTAAGTGAAGAACTCTCCTGGTTGCCCTTGAAGAAAAAAGGACAAACCCTATTTCTCCGTGGTTACACACCACTTTTCAAAAGTGACACGATAAACCTCTCACAATGTTACATACATATCCTTTGCCATCAGTGTCAACTATCCGCAGCCGAAAACGGCCACATCCTCACATAAAATACCTTCAATAGCATTTCGACTTGGAGAGGAAAAGGATTTGTCTCGGGTGTTAAATCCCACTGATCGCATTTATCCCTTCGTACACACAGTAGTGCAGCCTCAGTCATAGTTACCTTTGAATACCGACTTGCGTTGTTGTGTTTTAATGGTGACGAAAGGATACACCAGCACAACCCGCCCCCATCTCCAAATCAACAACACTATAATACTTTAGCACATATTTACGTTTTATCCTGACTCTAGTTATTCATCTTCGTCTTCGTGCTTCTTCTATCTCTCCTACAGGAAACCACCAGTGAGGAAAATATAAAGGAAAACATTTTGTTTGAGTTGAACTTGAAGTGATCTCTCCTTATGCATTCGGAGAGTAGAGACAGACAACGAGGAGTAAACTTTAAGGTGCACCGCTTTTGCCGCAAAGGATAACATCGAAGTGTGCGATTGCAAAGGCGCAGAAGAGCACCAACAACAGCAGCCAGGCTGTGTAGCATCAGCATCACCCGTCAGTGTTTGTTTTTCAAATTATTTGCTAAGGTTTCGACTGATGATGAAACCTAAGCTGTTTTAAGGATACCAGTTCTAAAGTGTGTAACCAGAACTGTAGTAGAAAATAGTTTCCAGCTCCACACACCGACGGGAATGGGACATTTAAAGCTTTTAAAGTCAATTCAATGTCAATAAACAGGATGCGAAGGAGAAGTATCATCATCCTCCTCATCCATCATCATCATCATCATTGGAAGCCAATCAATGAAATTCAAAGTTTTCCCTCCCTTAGCTCGATGGTTGGTAGCAGCAGCATTAAAAGTGTTTGTCTGTGTTATTGCAACAAGGATATGAAAATAAGTTCTGTGTGTGGCCTGAGTAAATAAAAGCCAAGATACCAAGACACTTATGCGAGAGGCTTTTTGAAACTGAAACAACTAATTAAAGTAGAGTTAGGCACTCTTTGAATGCAGTCAAAGGGACCCCTCATCCCCACTTTCTTCGATCTACAGACTGAGATTGAGACTGATTTTCTGATGATGACTCCTTCGATTCCTTTGAGGGCGGATGTAATTTCCGGCTGATTGTGTTCGACAGAGGTTAAATTTCTGGACAATAGATTCCAATTATATCGCTTTCTTCACTGGCAATTTTTTTTTTATCCTTTTGTTCGATGGGAAAAAATATCTTCAGTCCATTTTGTCAATTGTTTAAAATGAAGTCTCTTCCCATCCCTTCTGAAAAGAGTTAAGCGGAGGTCGGTAGTTAGTGACCATTATCCTTTTATATAAAAAAGGAAGTGATGTCCTCCACCTTTGCGCGGCCCTTGTAATCCTCCCCCACTCAAATAACTGATCGAAAACCGAATGAATAGAAATTGATTTAGTTGAATATAATAGAATTGTTCTTCAGTCCTTTTTCTTCGTACGTATGTGCGCTCCTGTCGGGTGTGTCCCCAGAGGGGCACCCTTTCCCGGTGGAAACATTTTTACCGTCCTTAAAAATAATGACATTGCCAACAAGAAAGAAAACGATTCGATTGTTTGGGTAAACAGAAAAAAAACTCGGGTTATCCTTTCTGTCCTTTTTTTTTGTGTGGCCAATAAAAAAATTGTATGTATATGTACATAATAATAATAATAATGCCACTTAAATTTTTGATTCGACCGTGAATGGTCCTCGATGGGTTTATTTTTCGTTTTTTTACGATGTCATTCGGTGCGAAGTGAATTGGTCCTAAAGTGAGTTGTTAACAATTTAGTTTACATGACTGTTTCAGGAGGGCGCAACAAGTGGATGGATGGCTGGCTGCTGGTGGGTACGGGCCTTTTTGTGTGTGATGATTCATATTAATGTCTTAATTTGCATGCTTAATCGTCGTTCAGTCGTCTGTTTTTTAAGGTGGAAAGTTGATGGCCAAAAACGGGCGAGACGATGTAAATTAGAGTTGTTATGACCGGGCTGTTAATATCAATTTGCACAGCCATAACCTGTGTCTTGATGGTGGTATAAAAATGTTAATGATGTCGGAAGGATATTACTTGACAATAATTAATTTGGGGGTTCCCATTCCTAGGTTTGGAAATTGTTCCCATGAATTTATTAAAGTTTTCTGACCCAGTTTTGACACAGGTAGGAGGGCAATTTTTTAAGTTAAGATAGAAAGGGACGGATGTAATTCGTTTTTATAATTCGAATACATCACCTGACCGAAAAGTCTTTGAATCCATTCCGCAGGAACGACGCGTTAAAGAAAGACCTCACCTAAGTTGTCGCACGAGTTAAAGATTATTTAACACTTAAAAATAAAAAACACTTATTAATATCTTTGTTCCACTGATGTGGTTTATTGTCAATTGAAATTAAGACTGCCTGATTATTTGTCTATTCGTCTATTTATATTAGACGGTAAATAAATTTATGCCAGAGCAAAAGCCGTTACTAGCTGGTGATAGCAAGCTGCCGCTGTTCGTTGTAAGTAGGTCATCTCCTAGGCGTTGCATTGGTTGGCCCGTTGTTTGCACTTGGACTTGTTGTTGATGCTGAAAATGTTCGTCCGTTATCATGGTTGTGTTGTCACTGCAGATGTTGGCCCGTTTCTTGCACTAACGCTCGTTCGTCCGTAAGTAGGTCATCTAATAGGTTTTGCATTTGTTGGACCGTTGCTTGCACTTAGATTTGTTGTTGATGGTTACAAATGTGACTCCGTTGTTTGCACTAGATGACTTCTGTTATTGATGTTGCAGGATGGATGGTTATGGGTGGTTACTATGGGTATGTAACTCCTCCCCTCTTAGTATGGACCAACAAATTTGTAAAGGTTTGTGTCCATGATTAGTGTTGCTGCTGCTAAATTGTTATGAACGAGGCTTATCCACATTTAAGGCTTATTAAATCATCAGTGGGTAAGGGATGGGATAAAATATATTTTTATTTTTTTTTTTGAAAAAATGAAAATCAGTTTTTTATGTTAATTTTGGCTAGATATTGAAATTTATAATATAGTGTGTCTAAAGAAGAAAAAAAAAGGCGATTCGAAAACAAAATAGAGTTAGAGTAGTTTGATTATTTTCGCATTTATTCATTTCTAACATTTAATTTCTTTTGTTTTAAACTAAAAAAGAAAAAAATGAATGTGTTTAATCGGTAAATTTGCGTTGTTTCTGTACTTTTTGTTTGTGGACCCTTCTTTTGTTTGTTTCCAAAGTAATTTTATTATTCTTAACTACTATATGGTCGTTAAATCTAGGGGCTAATTTGTTACGTCTGTCGTCTGATTCATATATTTTTCTGTTAGCTAAAAATTCAGGTGGGTCTTTGCGGCTATCATTGAGTTTATTAATAATCTTTTCTTTAGTATTAAGATTTCGGTCATAACTTAATTTTGCTAAGGTATTGTAGTCATTAATATGTTTATTAAGGTATTCCTGTTCTGTTTTAGCAGTTTTATTAAGGGAAAATAGATTTCTGTTTGTAATATGGCCATTAAGCAATTCAAAAGGGGTCAGTTTAGTTGCAGAGTGGATTGAATTGTTATAAGTTATCACAGCTTCGTCAACTACTTCGCCTATAGGTTTTTCTTTGTGTTGAGATTTGATAATGCGTATTAACTCCGTCAAGGTAGAATGGAATCTTTCAACAGGTGAATTGCCGTTGGAACTTTTTGCACAGATTGTATGTAGGTTTATACTGTACATATCTAAGAAATTTCTAAACAAGGTAGATATAAATTCACTTCCGTTATCGGTGATAATTTTTTGTGGGATTCCATGATGAGAGAAAAAGTGTTTTAAAGATTTTATTAAATTAATACTATTTCTAGCAGTTAGTAAATAAACACTTGAAAATCTGCTAAATTTATCAATTATCGTTAGAAAATGTTCTTTGTGAATGGAGTATATATCCATATGAAGGATTTCCAAAGGTTTTATTGGTGTTTCAGTGATTTCGTATTTTAAGCGCTCTCTCTTTCTATCATATTTATATTTATGGCATATGTCACAATTATTTATAATTTGTGTAATCAGACGCTTCATATTAGGGAAAAAGTACTCTCTTTTAAGATGTTCTAAGCATTCATTTATACCTCTGTGGATTGACTTTGTATGATAATCCCGAACTAATTTATCCTGCTCATCAGTATCGGTCATGTCTTTTAAAATTATGTTACATCTTACTATTCGTAGGCGGCTATTACTGAAATATTTAGAGTACACTGATTGAATGATTTTGAAAGTTTTATCATCTGTTAGCACCGCTGTTAGTCGCTTAGAGGCCATATATTCTTTAAAAATCTTTATAATAAAGCTTTCTTCTCTAATTAGATTATAAGATATTGTAAATCTTTTCTTTCTTTTGAATAATATTTTAAATTGAACATCCGGTCTAGTTTTGGTTTCTACCTGTTTGAGAATGATTTGGTTCGAAAACTCATTTATGGCACGTTCCGATATCAGAATGCCGTCATCGTTGTTTTCCGGTGCTGAATGGATGGTGAATAAATCTTGTTCGGCATCTACATTATTAAAAATGGATAAAAGGTCTAAGTTCTCGTTTTCGTCGGGAGATTTATTTTGATTGATTTCATTTGTATTTATTTCAACACGAGATAAAGCGTCAGCGTTGGAGTTTAGCGTCCCTTTTTTGTATGTAATATCATAATTATATTCCTCTAACTTGAGCCTCCAACGAAGTAATTTTGAATTTGGTTCCTTTAACGAAAACAGCCAGGTTAAGGGTTTATGGTCAGTTATGATATGAAATTTGCGACCAAAGAGGTAAGGACGAAAATATTTGGTACCCCAAACGATAGCTAAGAGTTCCTTTTCAATTGTACTATAGTTTTCCTCGGATTCTGATAAAGTCCGACTTGCATAGCAAATTGGTTTATCAGATCCAATGAGGCCTTGTGAGAGTATAGCACCTATAGCAAAATTACTGGCATCTGTAGTAAGATTGAATGGTTTTGAAAAGTCAGGGTATTGTAAAATGGGTTCGTTACATAACAAGGTTTTACATGTTTCGAAGCAATTGATATATTTGGAATTAAGATTTATGCTTTTTCCTTTTCGAAGGCACTCCGTTAGCGGTTTTGTCAATTTAGCAAAGTCTTTTATGAACTTTCGATAGTAACCGAGAAGTCCCATAAAAGATTTTATTTGTTTTTGGGTTTTTGGTAAAGGGTATTTTTCGATTGCGTTAATTTTTTCAGGATTGGGTTTAACTCCGTTACTAGTTACCAAATGACCCAAAAATGACACCTCTTTCTGTAAAAAAATTGACTTTCTCAACTGAATTTTTAGATTTGCTTCCTTAAGTTTTTCAAAAACTTTATTCAAACTCTCGATATGTTCTTGTAGGGATGTGGAGAACACTATGATGTCGTCCATATATACTAAGCAAATTTGGCCTTGGAGTTCTCGCAAAACATTGTCCATGACACGTTGAAACGTCGATGGAGCATTCTTAAGACCGAAAGGCATACGAAGAAACTCGTAGTGCCCGTTGTCAATAGAGAATGCTGTTTTCGGAATATCTTCGGCTTTGACTTCTATTTGATGGAAGCCAGAAGCTAAATCGAGTGTAGTAAAATATATGGATCTTCCCAACTTATCGAGAATTTCAGTAATGTTAGGTATCGGGTATTTGTCATCTATTGTTTTTTCGTTTAGTTTTCGGTAGTCTATAACCAACCGCCATTTCTCCTTCCCATTAACGTCTTTTTTCTTAGGCACTAACCATATTGGAGAAGACCAAGGTGAAAAGCTCGGACGAATGATATTCTGGTTAAGCATATCATTCACTTGGTTTCGAATTTCGTCTTTATGTACATATGGGTATCGATAAGATTTGGTATAAATTGGAATATTATCTTTAGTGTTAATTTCATGTTTAATAGTATTTGAAAATGATAAATTTTGCCCATCTTCAAAGAAAATATCTCTGTACCTTTTGCATAATTTTAGTAAAGCATTTTTCTCGTCGGTATTTAGGGAATCTATTTGAAGTTGTTTAGATATATTGAAATTATCTAGGCTTTCTGTATTATTAATTGAAATGCTGTGAGTTTCAATAAAGGAATGGTGATCAAGAGATTGAGCTTCAATTGGCTGTTCAATTACGAAAGTCTTCATTGAATTCGAAGCATTGATAACCTCCACAAAAGAATACCAATTATGAGCTTTGTAAATTCCTTCAGGTATTATTAAGTTATTTTGTATAGCAGTTGGTTTAATAAATATATTTCCGTATTCGATATCTACTGGTACATAGCATACTATTTTGCATAAACCAGGGGCGGTATATTTTCTAGATATAAGGTTAGGCTTATAACTAATGGGTATTTTGGCATTTTCGGATTCTAATACGGAATTTTTGAGATCTATTTTTATTCCAAGACTTTTCATCATTTCCGTACCAATCAAACCATCAAAGTAATTATGAAATTTGAAAATTAGAAAAGATAATAATTTATTTGTATTGAATTCTCTTAATCCGTTAATATCTATCTTCTTAGTTAACAATTGTTTATTAAAAATTGTTTTAACTTCAACCGGCTTTATTATTTGAATATCTTTTTCTTCAAAGATTCCTGGATTAATAAAAGATTTATTACTCCCAGTATCTATTAGAAACTTAAGGTTTTTGTTATTAATACTTTGAATATTTATATACGGTAATATATATGAATTATGATTATTTATTTCTAAATAACCGATTGTGTTTCCGAGGCTCGTAATTGAAAATTTGCATCGTCAACTTCGCTCTGAAGTTGACTTTGAGGGTAATTTTTATTTATTTTTGGAATATGATTATGCGGCATATAATCATAATGAATAGATGGACCTTGTTGATTGTCTGCCAAATAATTATTGTTAGCTTCGCTATAATTTTGGATATAAGGTTGTCGAACTTTAGCATTTGAACCAAAATTACTATGAGTTTCGTAATAATTTTGATCCTGATATCTGGGAACTTGATTAATAGAACAAATACTTTCCATATGATGACATTGATTCTGTGAGTTACTGTTTTGCCGTTTAAAATTATTGGAATTTCTACTTGTATTTGCACTGATAGTATCCATAGGTTCTGGAGGGTGAAAGCCGTTAAATCTAGGATTTAAATTATTTCTAAGTGGCTGCGAAAAGTTTTGGGGAATATTGTTCATTGGTCTGATTGACCGGTTTTGTGGAATTTGAGGAAAACTATTGTAAGGTCTATTAAATTGCTGATGAGGAAATCTGAATGAAGGTCCTTGTGCAGAATTTGGATTTTGAAATGAGTTTTGATTTTTCCTATAGGATGGTAGGTGTTGTTGGTATTGAGGATTTTGAAAGTAATGGCAGTTTTGTTCCTGGAGGCAGAAATTGAATGCCTCAGCTAATTTGCTGGGCTTCATTGACCTAATTGTGGATCCTAGCGGTTCTTTTAGTCCAGACAAAAATGCATTAAGGCACATTTCCTGGTAAAGCGATTGTTTAGCTATTATAACATTATCATTATTTTCGTGCACTTTTATGTGATTTGTCATAAGAGAAAATATATCTATTATTTTGGAATAGAAATGTTCTACCGTCATTTGGTCCTGTCGAAGATGATGTAAGTCGCGAATGAGGCTGGTCTCATTACGTTTATCGGAATAATGTACAATTAAATTATTTTTTATTTGTTGCCAGTCAATGGGAGTACCATACATGTTGAGTACTTCATTGGCTGGTCCTACTACTTTATTTCTAATTGCTCGAACTATTATTCGCTCATACGTACTACCGACAATCTGTGGCATGAGAATTAATATTTCCTCTACATTACTTACAAAATCAAACAAAGAACGAGGATTTCCTTCAAAATTTGGAAGGTCTTTTACAGCATCAGGAATCCTGAGGCTGTTAAAGACACCTACAGCAAACGCTTCGTGATTCATTTCCTCTTCGTCACTGGACTTGTCTTTAGAAGCACCCTTTGACACTTTACTTAATGAATGCCAACTTTTGTTATTAAGAAAACTGACTTTTATTTTACGGTTTTTCTTTGTTTTGGGTTTTGGGGACATAGGAGAACACTGATAATTTAAGAACCAAAAATATGGACTTACCCCGTTAAACAATTAGCTTGTTAGTTGTTGGCTTCCGTTCCGATGATTCTCAGCTTCTTCTATGTTCCTTTTCTTTCCATTCTTTTTGTGAAGAGAAGAAAAAAAAATTCGGGAACAACAGCAAAAAGTTTTATTTTACACTGTTCGTGATTATTAACACGGTTTTTTTTTTTTTATTTTTTTTATTATTTTTTTTTTAGCACTATTTTGTTCTTATTTATTCTGTTCTTGGCATATATAAGTACCTATATATATTTATATACATATGTATGTTTATATATTTTCTTCTTTGTTTTTTTTTTTTTTTTTTTGTACTGTTCGTGAACACGTTTTTTTTTTTTTTTTTTTTTTTGCACTATTCTATTCTTAACACTATTTAACACTATTCTGCTTTGTAAAAAAAAATTTTTTTTTTTTTAGGTTGTAGCGATGTTCCTTAACCAAAGGATTAAAATCCACCACTTCGATTTTCACTCGTAGTGTGTTATTAGTTTAGCGACTTTTGTAGCTACTGAATTTAATTTCACTACCGGATGCTTAACTTTTATACTACCGACTGCGCCAGTTAAAGATTATTTAACACTTAAAAATAAAAAACACTTATTAATATCTTTGTTCCACTGATGTGGTTTATTGTCAATTGAAATTAAGACTGCCTGATTATTTGTCTATTCGTCTATTTATATTAGACGGTAAATAAATTTATGCCAGAGCAAAAGCCGTTACTAGCTGGTGATAGCAAGCTGCCGCTGTTCGTTGTAAGTAGGTCATCTCCTAGGCGTTGCATTGGTTGGCCCGTTGTTTGCACTTGGACTTGTTGTTGATGCTGAAAATGTTCGTCCGTTATCATGGTTGTATTGTCACTGCAGATGTTGGCCCGTTTCTTGCACTAACGCTCGTTCGTCCGTAAGTAGGTCATCTAATAGGTTTTGCATTTGTTGGACCGTTGCTTGCACTTAGATTTGTTGTTGATGGTTACAAATGTGACTCCGTTGTTTGCACTAGATGACTTCTGTTATTGATGTTGCAGGATGGATGGTTATGGGTGGTTACTATGGGTATGTAACTCACGCAAGTGGAAAGGAAAATCTCAACCAATTTCGGGTACAAAACTGGAAGGCGGCTAGTACAAGATCGAACAGGCTGGAGATGCTTGTTGGCCCAGGTCCACCCCTGACTGTAGCGCCATCTTAAGTAAAGAAATTGAATAAACTTCTTAGATCTATAGGTTAAATTTCCTAACCCTTCAAAATTATCGTTTACCGCTATCTGTATTGATTGAGTAAGTTAATAGATAATAATAATCACTAGGTGACAAGTCAGGACTGTAAGGCAGATGAGCTAATTCCTGGCAATTTGAGCCGTGTGAGCCGATGCATTGTTATGAAGTAAGAGCACGCCTTTTGCCCCCTCCCTTTTACTTTAAAAGATTCTCTTAAGCATCTTAGAACATTAGCATAGTATTCTCCTGTGATGCTGATGCCTTTTGGTTTATAATCTAATAGCAGGATTTCTTGAGAGTCCCAGATTACAGTTGCCATGTTCTCAGTCGATGGTACGATCTTAAACATTTTGGGGGCTGGATCACCCCTTGATTCATCTCTATCTTCCATTAGGCTTCGACTTTTAGAACCATTTCGTGTGTATTAACGTTACTTGGTTTTCCAGGGCGGTCATCATCTTCTAATGACTCCCAACCTTGTTTAAATAAGCCCAACCACTTGTAAACCATAGTTTTACTAAGGCAATGAGTTCGGTAAACTGTTCCACACTTTTTACTTGTTTTGTGAGGACTTTAATTACTGCGCGGAACTTAATATTTGACATTTTTAAAATTACCACAAACTTCAACTTATTCTTTTTACTACTGCAGGCGAATTAATTGGTAAGTCAACATGAAACTTCACACATAGAAAGGATTACCTGATAATAAAAAAGTAGTTCCAATTCCACCTCTTTCTACCTTCACCCCTATTCCGCGAACTTAAAAACCCCCGCGCATTTCTTTAAGGGTTTTAGGTAAAATAGTCCACATTAGACAGAAAATCGGCTAATGGAGTTCAAGAATATTCCCTTGATAAACATTTGAAGGAGACTTACCTTCCACGCGATTTTCAAAAGTACGAAGTTGATACTTCGCATGAATCAAGTCCTGTACTAGACTTGCCTACCTACGTAAACTTGCCTTAAAATTAGAAAAAAGAACGAAAAAAACGATCGTAAATCTTCACCTTAATCTCCACAACAATCGCCTACCTCTCCATACTTGAAGGCTTTCGGTAGGTTTTTATAATCCTCTGAGATGTTAAACAAATGTCATCAGCCTAGCCAAGGTGTTTGAGGTAGAATGTAAGAGGCCGCAAAATTCAGTGTTGTCATATTAGGGGTTTTCACCCTAATAGGATCGTTAAGGGCAAATTTAGGAAGAAATCTGGGGTGTTTGTCTTGTCTATCATCATGGGAAAGACATAACCTATTTGTAGTGATAAACATATTGTGCAATTCTGCATATTCAGAACAATAAATCAAACAAATTTCCTAAAAGGGCAAGTATTGGTTTCGTAAACATTTCCGATCGCGAGATTATGATTACCTATAGAAAAGAGGGAACACTAAATAGGTCTAATATGTATAATACTTAAGCTTGATGGATTGATATGGTTTATCCGCTTCGAACAGGAACCTTGCCACCTGGCTTTGCTACAGAATCTCACGATCGACGAGACGAATACGACCCTTAGTCTATACCTGGATAATTTTGTTTCATCCGAGGGTAGGTGAAAATCTTCCATAGATACTATGAGGACCGGAGGTGCGCGCTCATAGTAGTGTGAGATTTTTTTTCACCAAAACCACCTCCCTTCAATACAAATTTGTTAGTTACTGCAACTAAGTTAAGACTTATCAAACAATTTTTTTATCACTAAGTAAAGACGTTTGGCAGGTGTCTTCCCTGAAAGTTCCGGCTTGTTTGGAGATTTCGATACCCTAGAGATTTTAACAAAAGGGTTGCATAAGCGGAATAAATGGATCTCCCCAGAATCCGTAGCGCCGACCTCGGAAAGGGGTGGATTTTCCAGTCTACCTTTATTTTCTAACTAATTTTTTTTGAATTTTTTGAAACTAATTCTATTTCTTTTTTTTAATTTCTCAATTCCACCTGACAGTCCAGCTGCTTTTTTCTTCTGGAAATCGATAGGCTAAAGGAACACAATTTAGGTCAGCAGTCTTTCAAACTTCTTAGAAATAATCCGCTATCTGTCCGTGAGTTTCCGGTGAGTGTAGTTTAAATGCAAGGCTTGTGTTATAATTTTGAATTTTCAAAACTTTTTAAATCTTAAAAATGAATTTTACAAGTTGAAAATTTTCAAAAGTAAACTTTTACAATATTTCAATTTGTTTTCAGTGCCGATCATCATCATCAAATTATCTTCAATAAAATACCATAAAATCCCATTTCAAACATGAAAAACTCTTCTCAAAAGGCTTAGGTAAAGCTATAGCTTGCCCTTCATAGCCGTGCATCGTACCGATATCAAAAACTTTATCCACTTCAACATTTTCAAATGAAAAGAAAAATATTTGTAAAAAAGGAGAAAAAAAAAAAAAAATCTGTAAGAAGAAATGATATAGAGTCCTCTAAACTAAGATTCCTCTGATGCAGAACGTTTTTTGAAGGCGTATTAGTTACACTTGGCTTGATCTTAGACTACACATACGCCAAATAGCGCACATCCATCGCCGCCGCTGCCTCTGCCGCACACCCAAGCACTTCATAGAGATTAGAGAAACGACACAGCGATGAGGAGGAGATTTCCTCCGCGCTAGGGTAAACTTGCATTTCGCTGAAACGGCGGAAAATTCGTTGGTTACGTCTTTGTAAAGGCTTCCTTACTTTTCTTAGAAAATTATTTTGCCGACATTTTTTTGTGCTCTCTTTTGGAACTCCTCTAATCCGTGTGCGGCGGTGTTTATGTATTAAAAAGTTACTCCGGCCAGGCGTCATCATCATCATCGTTCGGTAGTTAAATTTAATATGCCACAAGGAGACTTTTTGAGATATACGCAGGATATTTTCATCTTCTTCTTTCGACTTGTTCCTCAACAACTAATTTGCAAGTTCAGCAGAATTCAAAAGGAGTAGCTGAAGATTTTCCAGATACAGATAGATAGATGCGAACGATGCGATGATAGATGGTTGTAGAGATTTCCTAGAGAGATGGTGAGATTTCATGATTTTACGCACTGAGACGGAAGAGGAGGTTAAGCGTTTTGGTTATTCGTAGTGGAAAATTCAATGACGAAGGAGTTAAATTAGAATGAATTATTTTTGTGGGAAAGGTTGTGCGTTATTAATTTAAACTGTTGGGTGAAGATGCAGCATGTGGTTAAACATTTTAAAGTTGAAGAATTTGAACTGATTGGTCAACATTGCACTGATAGCTGTTTTATTGAGCCAACGAATTAAATCCGTCGAATTTTTAAACATTTATTCGCAATTATGACAGACGCGCATCAGATCGAATAGTTTTGTTTTTTGGTAGAATTGTGTTATAGATTTCGACATACTTAACAAAATTCTCAGTTTGCGAAATCGTATCACCTTGGCTCCCGCCGCCATTTTAAAAAATTGTGTCCAATATTGGTTTTTGTGCAATATCTCCTCCCTAATAATAATCATAATATTTTGGCGCTAACAGTCCAATATAGGGCTTGACTACTTAATTTTGTGCAGCCACTCGTGCTGTGCGCCGCAGGAATGATTGGAATCTTTTTCGATTGAGAGAAGCTTCTCATGACAATTTTGACTCTCGGATGTTTGTCAAATGTTCGCGAGAGGCGGAACCGCGAGAAAACTTTTTTTCTTTCTTGGATTCAAACCTTGAATCTCCCGCTCAGTGATCGCGCATATAACCACTGAGCCCACTTCTACTATGCGAACTGGAATCCAATTGTTCGGATAGCACAATGATGGATTGTACAACGAGCTAAGAGGTGGAGCAAGTGTTTTAAGTTCTGAGACTAATACATCCATCTTTTAACAAATCAATCTCTCATTTAGATAAAGATTTGGATAAAGAAGCACGTAAGACCGATATTCAGGAGAAATGTTGGGATGGGGTACCATCAACCATTCATACAAGTTTCTGTTATACTTTGCGTTAGTCCATTAGGCCAAAATAGCTCAAGATAGTATGAATCTGTCAATAAAAGGGTATTTTTATGGCTTAAGGTTCAAGGTCGCAAGTTTTTCCTCGGTGACTTGAAGGCAAGTCGATGGAAATAAGGCTACTCTGTTTTTGAAGCAGTCTAGGTAAATATTTTTTTTATAGGTTAGGAGAAAATCTTCCATGACAGGCAGTGCGTGCTAATAGTACTGTAAGATTCAACCGCAATTAGTACAACAACTAAGAAGTACTTTCCTAGTAAATTACATTTCACATTTTCCTCTTTTTGCAGGTGATTTTCCAACGTAAATGCCTGCTGTATCGCTAGTTAAGCGCTGTTGCTCTCTACTGAGTTAAATCGGACAGTTTTGTCCTTTGTATTCGACGAACTATACATATATCTATTGTCCAAAATCTGAAGGACGGCTTTATTACAATGACCGTAGAGTCGACATTGGTGTTTTTGTGAAAAATTTTTAATTTCTTATTCTTAAATCTCTGTGGATATCTTCATTCCAAACATACCACGGTGCGTTTACTATTCCCCTTAGCACTTTATTTTCAAAAGTTTGTAGGAGGTTACTATTACTTTGCTTGCTACAACGCCATAGTTGTATACCATACGTGCATACGGGTTGTAGCACTTGCTTGTTCTGGATATCGACCTTGAAATATCGCCCGAGCATCGGATACATTTCTCTGTATTTGTTCTTTAGTTTTAATTTTTGTCTTTTTTACGTGTGCTCGTCGAGTGTCTTCTAATTAATTACGAGTATAAAATCGGATCAAATACATTCCCTTGCGGTATCCCAGCCGCGATTTCTTTAAAGTCGGATATTCATTACCGTGCTTAACACAGAATATGATTTTAGAATACTACATAGCGGCCGGGAAAGACCTGACATATTTTGAGTTATAATCCTTGGTGCCACACGTTATCGAAGGTTTGGGAGACATCAAGAAAAGCACTCGAGCAGACCTTTTCAATTGCATCTGTTATTCTATGCACTTGATCGATTATAGAATGTTTGATTCTAAAACTGAATTGGTGATCCGGAAGTAGGCGTTTTTATTTTATTATAGGCTTTAGTCATTTTACTAAAAACATTTTCGAACACCTTTGAAATAATCGGTAATAGCGAAATTGATCTGTAAGACTTTTTATCGTTCGTCGCTTTGCCTAGATTTAATAGCATAATAACTTCTGAGACTTTCCATTGCCTTGGTACATATTGCAATCTAAAAGCGGCGTTTATAAGGTAGAAAAACTTAATTAATACTTTCAGCGGTAATTTTTTAAGAACCTGTCCTGTTAGTAAGTCGTAGCCAGGGACTTCGTTGGTTTTAAGATTGTCAACTTCTTATTTAAGTTCTGCCAGCGTTGCAAATTTGATTGTACAATTATCGTGTCACAGCTAATATATAGCTAATATTCGCGATATGATGGCAGTCGAATGGTTTGAAAGTTTCTTCTAAATGCGTGAAAAATATTTCATCTTATTTAGCCCATTCCATGTTGGCTTTCTTGGAGGTGCTGGCTTCTGGTTTTTTTTTTTCAACACCCTTCATGACTTTTTAGTGCGAATAATTCGTATCTTCGATTCTTGTGAAGTAATTTTCGATGTCTTTTCGGTACATTTCTGGCTCCAAAGTTTGGGGGTTATCTGCATAGACACGATCTTTCAACGGGGTCAGATCGACAGATAGATGTGACTGATGTCATATGTAGGGATGTGGAATCCCAACCTCGAAATAATAGCCCTTATTATTTGCGAAGCATTGTTCCTCGAGCCTTGGGAAGATAATTGCGAATATATTAGGTGGTGGGAAGTTACCGCCTTGTTTGTTTTATGGTGCAGTGGCTTGTATACACACGGCTTAATACACCATGAGTATTAAGTGAGGGGTTACCGCTTTGCTTGTTTTGAGATGTTGCGGTTTGTGCATATGTTTGCACGTTGTTCAACTTTCTTTTGATGGAGTGGTCCTGTCTTTTGTAGACTTTTCTTTAGCAGCTTGGGCTTCTCTTTTGACTTTTCTTTAGCCACTGGCTTTTGAATTTGCTGTAACTGTGCAAAACTGCGGTTTGAGTACAAAACTAAGGGCAAATATACCATTTATTCCAGTAGCAATGCTGGATTGTACTTTTTGCAAGTTTAAACTTTTCATGTCCTTCATGTACTTTTTACAATTATTTGCTTCCCCAGTTGGAATATTTTTCCTCACTGCACTGTGCGTAAGTACGTCTTGAAAAAGTTCCACAATCTCCTTTGTAGAAAACTCTCTAATAATTGCATTATTTTATGAAAATTACCCTCAGCCTCTTCCAGACATTTAAACAAACAGACCTTCACTTGAAACAGACAACAAGCTTTTTACGCAAATTGATTGACATAGGTCCTTCACTGCCTCTGCCATTGGAGTCGCTAAAGTCTTCCTTTTTTCCTTTTTAATCAAACAAAAATAGTTTTAATGCAATTCGACGAGACTTTTGACGAGAGTTGAGTTTATTTACTCCCTCTCTACGGCCGGTGTGCGGCTCTACGAACTTACAAAATTAAAGGAGATTTTCGGCAAAGTTAAATGGATACTTTCAATAATTGCATTACCCCGTTCATTTTTCTTCCTCGAAACTCTCTAACAGCAAGTGTCCCTTGGGGAATTCGTTCTCAACGAGCGTGTTTCCTTCTTCTTTTTTTTTCGAAATCTACCATTCCAATGCAAACGCCAGCCTCTAGGGTGATTTTTTGTTTTCCTTAAAGATTTTCAAGAAAAAGCCAAAGATGATGATGCTGAATCCCTGAATCCAGAATGAAATTTATACTTCTGATGAAATTTATTCCTTCAAAAAGGAATACCTACTTGGGATGGCAGAGAGGGTTGTATAAATTTTCACAGAGTTTAATTTCGGAAAAGACAATTGAAATGTTACAAAATGGAGGAGGAAAACAGGTCGTCCTTTGGAATGGGAATACTTCTGAGAAAGAGAAAATAATGTTTACTTATAATGACGAAAGAATAGGCCTGTACAGGTGGATAGGTAGTAGAAAAAAGAAAAATTCAAATTTATACCAAAGAAAAAAGGAGTAACAGAACGAGCAAACGAACGAACAAGGCAATGATAGCGTGGTGAACGCGAAATTAAATTCCCTTTCCTTGCTTTCTTTTTTGGGCCGTAAAAATTTATTTAGTTCTTCAAAGGTACACATAGATAGATAGAGGAATCGGCGAAGCTCTAAGGACTGGATCATCTTTGTGTTGGGGGTGAATTCATATAAACGAGTGAAATAGCAACCTCCGCCCTTTAAGTGTGAAAATTGCCAAATTCATGCCGTAAATTGTTGGGTGCTTCACACTTTGAAAACCCCCCACTCGCAACACGCCTTTGCACAAATTAAATCGTTTTAATGCTAAAAGGTGGCAAGCGGAATGCCTTTGGCCTTTGGTTTCGTGTGTGTGGCAAGCCAATAAATTTGCCACTTTATCACATTTTATTTTATGAATTTTTCAGGGGGATCTCCTCTCGAAGTCGGAAGGGCTTATGACTTGGTGTTGTTAGAAATTGCAATTTCGCTACCAATTTGGTTTGATGATAGATGGAGATGGAAGGTATTCTAGGGTTTATTTAGATGCTCTAAGTGAGTTATGAGGCAATTTTATGGAAATCAACAAGGAATTATACAGTTTAATCACTGGTCTAGTGGTTGATTGAGTTTTAGTTGATTTGAGGGGAGTTTTACGGCATTTTTGTAGGTTGGAAACGGTCGTTTTCGAAGCACGTAGTTGAAGTGCATTAATTTGATGGCTCTATTTACGTATGAAATTTAATGTAAAAATCTCAAGGCAATGTGATGTATTTCATTGTAAAATAAGACATGTTAGTGTCTTGAAATCAATTCGATGGCATTGCGGTTCAGGTGTCATTGAGCAGAATGTTGAGGAAAAGTAAAGTAGCAAGTGGAAATTAAGTGTTATAATGATAACAGAAACGTACGCCCCACTAGAGGTTCTAGCTGAAAGAATTATTTAAAGCCAAAACCTGTCGACTGTTATCCGTGTTTGGTTTTGTCAAATTCTCCGAAATTGCTTCAAACAAGATTTTTTTGTTGCTGATTTTCGAATGCTTTCGAATTTGTTCAATGATATCTACAGAGTGTGCTTTAAATTAAATTTCTGGTGCATGTAAACCCTGTCGTATTTTCTTTAAAAGTGGCGCCCAACTTGGGATTAAAAGTTTCCAAATTTAATTTCGTTGCCTCTGCAGCAAAAAAAAAAAAAAAAATGCGTGAGGTGAAGTAACAAACAATCTTCAACAAACTGTCCACGGACCTGAAGATACGATTTCCTTGACATGACAAAACGAAGAACATCAAGTGTGAATTACACATTTCGTCGTCCTTAAAGTTGCAGCTACATAAAACTGCCCTCTATTTGTCTTGCAAGGATATTTATGAATCCTAATAAATGTCAAAAACCATTTCCGTTGCTCATTTCATTTCTCAAAAGCAAGAAAAAAAAATTTCACAAAAGATAATCGGCTTTTCCTCCAGAGGATTGTGAATAATTGAGATTCAAGGATTCGTCCATAATCGTTGTAGTCATCATCATCACCATAATCGGCAGGAGTGGTGCCAGCCAACAATGCTAAAGGATCTCCACAATTGTCGCTCCCTATTGTAACTGAATATTGTGTGTACTTTCCTGGGAATTTCGTTTGCTTTTTTTTCTGTGTGTGTACCACTCTGACTTTTGTAGCCAGTTAAATGAAACAAAGGACATCTGTGCGAAATTGAATTGTCCCCAAGCCATATCTGTACATTTCCATCTTTTACTCTCGCCAGGTTAACTACCACTAACTGCATTAAAATTGGGGAAAACCCGAACTGGGTTTGGGTTGGAGTGTGTAGGTTAAGGGAAACCCTATGGACATTTCTCAGAGGATATACTTTTTGACCCATGAAATGAGTTTTTGTGTCTGTCTCGTTCTTGTTTTTTTTTTTCTATTTTCTGGAAATGAAATTACTTATTTGTGCCTCCCGCTTGGAAGCGGATTTGTACTTTTGTGTATTATTATTAATTTGTCCATTTCATTCAGTTGGTGGTCAAGTGAAGGAGGCCGCTTGCCGTACATCCTGCTGGCACTTTCAATTGCCACACTCAGTTGAAATTAATATACGAATGAGCGGTGGGGTGTGGTTTATAATCCGTACATAGGTGCACTATTTTATGAGCCAAAGTTGGCTTATGCAAAATAATGGAACGAGATAGCTACCGAAGCAACGAGAAAAGTTTCTCTGAGCATTTTTTGGGGGTTTCCAACCACGTAAATGCGATTATGAATGAGAAAATTGCGGGAGAGAATGAAAAAATAAAAACTCAGAGAGAGACATGAAAATTAACTAAATGCAAATTTTAATTAAGATAGTTGTGAACTTATAAGCTGGACAGAGTTGGGAGACGACAGAAATGCTTCATGATACTAATTTGGGATTTTCTTAAAATTTATATTGCAAAGGAAGCCTCAGGAAGCAGATACTTTGCACATTTTTACTGCAACATCGTGGCGTGGACATGATATACTCGTAAGTTGGAGCTATTATAGTCGCACACAGTTCATTTTTTCAAACGCTTGAAGGACCAGTTTTTTTTTGGTAGATGCGCCGAAATGACCATTCGCCTTGATTCTTGAGGTTTCTTGTTCAACCAAACTATCCTAATAAACTATTTTTTACATATTCGAATTCCTTTGAACTCGCATGATGTTTTTTTCTCTCGGGGATAATAAACCCCTAAAAGTGGTGCCATTCGAAAGTTGTATCATCTGACGGAGTTTAACCCGAAATGTATACTTTTGGACATAACTTAGAATTGGGTCGGAAGGCATCCCTTGTATAATTTTTGTCTTGCCTGTGTCCAAAGAATCATCCACCGGCAAAATGACATTGTGATCTGGAGTACCCTGATCTGTTAGTCTAATTCCTTTAAACAATGAGACTTAAATTCGTTCCTGTTGATTACATGTGAAAATATTCCACAGAGCTTTTCTAGCAAATGCCTTGAAACTGCATCATCAAAAACACTCATTGCCTTTTTATTGATTTCAAGGCTGCATGGGCTATGTCTAGTTTTGGTATACCCATTGTTCTGTCAAGGACGATAAAGACACCACTGGGACCTTCAGTATCACCGCGCTTCTCCTATCTTTTACTTGAGGAGATAGTACGAATCTCTCAAGCCAACACATTACACACTATTTTCTACATGGAGTGCACTTGGAGTCTTCGAGCTAACAGTTTTAAATGCATTCATATACTAACTTGGTGAAGAAAATAAGAATCAGCCCCTGGTGTTTAGGTCATATAGAAGAGTTTTCGAAATCTTCACTTTGGAGTGGAAGAGACATAGGGACAAAGGATCGAGCTGGTTGGATAGGCCTATTGGTTAAGACTTGGCTTCACCCCGGCTTCACTGCAGCGTCATCTTTAGTAAAATATTTGTAAAGATTGCTGGACTATAGAAGAAGATACAAGGTGATGGAAAACACGAAAATAAATCAAAAACCATCATTGATTCAGGGGCTTCAAGCTGGTGAGTTTAAAAATAAAATTTCAAGATCAGAGTTTTACCACATTCGCACTGAGGCTTAGGCTAAGGCAGAGTGCCACGACTTCTTCCTTTCAGCCATTCATATTTGTCATTTCTGCTGTTGAGAGTTGACAGCGATATTCAAGATATGCTGTCATTTGCTAGACTCGTAGCGAACAATTTTCTTTGTGGTGCTGATGTAGTGAGAATTTGACCGATTGTCGATTTTCTGGGCCTAAAACCAAACTGATAGCAACCATCCGGCTTGTCTACAAATATTTTTAAGAATTTGTGCAATAAAATAGACCAATTTTCTGGAGACACCGCAGTAACCCCCATGCAACACCTGCTTTCTTAAGGATCGGACAAATAGTGATGATTGTTGAAAGAGTCATCTCCTGTAGCTTTAAACAGTTCTCCTTATAAATCGGGTGAACTTGTATCTTCGCGGGTTTACGCTTTGTTAGGTATATGTAGCTTCTCTGAGTTCGATTCAGTCAGATAGTTGGATTAAATGTTAATCACGAGGATTAAGAAGATCTCGATCGGATCCCACACAATCCGAAAAATGGGCTCTCTAGACTTTCAACACTGGCCGTTGTTCTACTATTGAGTTGCTGTCTCTCTATGCATACAACGGTCTTCTACAACATTTCCCCATTACCAGATCTTAGACTGCTGGCAAATGACTCCAGCACCACTCAACATAAATATAGGTTTTCATTTATCAGAGTTTGCCAAGCTGAACTTCTTCATCATCATCCCTGCAACTAGGTCATAGTATGAACCGACTTTGGCATCTCAGATCGTTCTAATTATCAGTACACTAGAGGTGTGGTCTACTTAGATCGGACAGCAAGTTGTCCGAGTCTGTTCTCGAAAGTGGTAACGAACAGGCTGTGTTTTGCAATGGTAGTGAATCATACCTAAAACGCCCTCCTTCCGATTCAGGCTTTAGGACTTTCAAGAATAATTTGAAGGTTGTTTTCCGGAGGTTACTCAGGGCTCGGACTTTATGTCTTTAAATGTGAGCTAGAATTAGCGGAAAATGGGCGGTTAAATATGAAATTTGGGGGCTAGATTTTAAATTTAAATAAAGCTCTTCTCCTAATTTGCCAGTTTACATCCAACATGACGTCGCAAGTCCCATTGTGCAATTTTTATTTTCAAGCTTTACTCGTAAATTGTAACACAGACAAAATGTTCAGACTTTCGCTAAAACTTTGTAGGAACTAAAATCATTTAGATTTGAGTTCCCCAGGATAGAGAGCTGAAATACGATTTTTAAAGCCCTGCCAAAAACTCAGTTCTTTCTTAGTTCCTTCTAAAAAAAGTTGTAACAACGATTTTTTTTGATAAAATCTCTTAAAAATCGCGGAAATATTCTCTCCGTAGAAAGGTGTCATTTCATTGGAATTAAGAAGTTCTCTACTCCAAAGCCACTTTATTATGGATGGAGGAGAAGATGAGGAGTAGAGTATCATATGATCCGTTTCGGACGGATTGTAACTTTTCCCAGTCGATTCCATAGGCAGTATACTATATTCTTTTTAAATTTGCTAATACCTTCGCAACTCCAGATTTGCGAATTTCACAACCGATATTTGTATCTAACCGGCTGCAAGCAAACCCATTGCATCTGTCTATGGCACTGCCTGCAAGTATTGCCAAACTTGAATACATTGCACCGTTTCTGGCAATAAAATCAGTTGTTCCGTCGGAAAATTCCCCATCCGCAGAGAGAGGAGACTTGTACCTAGTTGAGCAATGAAAATCGTTTGCGAAAATGTGTTCTCATAAAAATTGTGCAAAAAGTTGAAAATCGCAAACAAATTTCAGTTAACCAGTTCTTAACAAAGTCACCAACCCAAACATTTACGTGAAGTTCCACCAGCTAACCAGTGGTGCTGGTCGTTCCGCTAAACTGGTGGCGCAATTATGTTTACCTTTTTTTCCTCAAGAGCTTTTGCATATGCGTTTGTCGTGCGACATTATGGTGCATGAGTTTTCCACCTCAAAGGCTATTGCTAACGTATCCCAACCAACCCCCTTTACCTTGCTGCGGATATCTATGGTGCAACATTTACGATGCGATGCTGTTTTAATTTTGAGCAAACAGTTTCCCGAGATATGTATATGCTACGCGCTCTATGGACAGGTTGCTGCTGGTAGCAGCTGTTTGTTAGCTACTCATTGGCTGTGGGTTTTAACCTCCTAACCAAGTTGTCCAGCATCGGCAAGTACTCGTCGCAAAGTTATATAATTGAATTGTCGTGTGCAGACTGAGGTGCATTTGCAATTGTGGAAGTCGGTCGTGCGGATTATACTACCAGACCAGACCCAGACGAGCAAAACTCAGTTGCTTGAAAGAAATTGAAAGTGTTTCGGAAGTTCATTGGATGTGTATTTAGGAAGTGAAAGAAGATGACTTCCAAGGTGCGGTTCTATTGCAAGTTCTTGTTGGCGGGGATTGTTGCCACCGCTGTGGCAGCTGAAGCGAAAGATGAACGTTTTCTCACAGATCAACGTAAGTCGCGATCATCATTTAGGAGATTCTAAATCCCTTTGTGCGGATGTGTTCGAAAATATTAGAAGTGATTTGTTCCCATATTTTAAGGGTGGCAATCCAAGGTATTTAAATTTCAAATTCTACCGGTAAATGTGACCCAAATACCCATATAATTGTGGCTTTCGCGATTATACCAGGTAAAACAGGTTGAGTGACTTTGTAGCTATTGTGGCTTAGATGGTAAACGGTTTCCCCGTGTAATCAGGTAGCCAAGGATTTTGATTTGTCAAATGTTTGCTGTGTCTCTTGAAAGATTGTGACTTTGGATTGTTTAAGATGGGATAGTTCCCACTTTTTCGTAATAACAACTTTTATAATGTCAAGTTTTACTATTATCAGACTTTTATCTGATAGGGGTGCAGTAAATTGCTTTGGGGTGATGAAATTTTATATGAGTACATTAATGGCAGTCATTGGAAACTAGTTTCTGTGACTCCTGATGGGGACGTGTTATTTGCTTTAAGTAAAGAAATAAATATTGGCAATTTGTCTACTTTGGGTTGAAACTTGTTTCAAATTAGTTTCTATGGCTACTTGTCCCAATCGACTTTTTAGCACTTTAAGACCAATATATGAGAATACTACTTGTTGTTCGTCAGGTTTTTATGTGCGTTAAATCTAAGTTGCTTTCTGGGATAATCCTTGTTAAGTATGTTTTCTGTAATATTACTTCAGCCTTGTTGGTTTATTGATCTAAAAAAAAAAAAAATGGTATGCCTCAAGCATGAGGCACTTTAAAATCAATTTTATCATATTGTGGAGTATAAAATAAATAGCATTGTAGATTTAAAGTTAGCCAATACTCATGTCGTCTATGCCCAAAATGTGAATACTTATTTAGACGAAAGTAGGAAGCTGAAAGAGGATCTGTTTCATCTTGTTTGTTCTTCATTGGCAGGGTGTTAACATTGGGTCTTTCATATGATCACATGTGACTCATTTAAACAGTCTGCAGCTTCATGATGCTCTTATCTTATATTTCATAAAATATTTGCTGGTGCTAAATGAATAAAATTGAGCCTGACCATCTCCCTTTATGGATAAAATTCTTATGTGAAGTTCATCCCGTACAAAATGTTTTTTAAGATTTATAAGACTATGGTAGTGGGTTAGTCAAGGTCAGAGTTCATTGCCGATTAAGAAAGATTGTTAACCACACCTTCCAAATTAATCAGTAAAATTGTTTCCTTTGATTTCCTGTTATTCAAACTTGTGGACCCTTAAGTAATCTTATTCTGAATAGCTAGTTGTTTAGGGTAATTAGACAATTCCTGTAGAATTACAACTTCCATCAAAGCATTCAACTCTGTTTGGCCGCCTGATAGATGGACTCTCATTTACTGCACAATATGTAAAACTATGAGCATCAATATTGGAAACACAAGACCATAGTGCTACTCTTTAAGATTTGCTAGCACATAATTGAGATGTGCTTGGATATGTAATTCAAGATGTTCTATGAGCTATGAATCAGCTCACATGAAATAGGTATTAGGTTTTGCAATCAATCTCGCAGGTTACAGCTAATCTACTGCTACTTTCGCTTTTGAATAATTGCATCTATACTCTTGGACACAAGAAATAAGTTTTTGACAAATCTCCGGTTGGAATTTGGTGTAAGTCTAGAATTCTTGCGACAGAAGGCAAACATCATCGACATAGTCTTACCTCAATTCCTTACAATCATGTTTTCTTGAAAGCATCGTTTGTGTAAGCGACTCCATATGAACTTTCTGCTCCCATAACCAAAAGCTTTTCGAAGTCAATGAAAAGTAGATAACAGGTCGGCCATCTGTTGGTTTCTTTTAAAATCATATGTTATTTTGATACGGACAGCTCTTTCGCGCTCAAAAACTTGACGGAAATACAGTATTTATCTTTACTCTTGAACATCGTTGGGAAATATTGAAAACTTATTTCCAAAGTGAGTGCTGTGTTGCCAAAACAGTGTGAATTTTGAAAAAATAAATTTCGGTCGATATAATGCGCCGACCGTGCCTGCTGTACGCAAGTTTGTGTATAAAGTTCGTGAGATTGGTATGCTAATTGTTGACACGAGTTATACTCGTGTTCGTCCTGTGGTTTGCAGAATTACATCATTATTGGACCATTTTTCTTTAACCCGCAAACCCCACAGACGGACCAGTAGGGATGTAGTAAAGTGGGAGGGCTGTGATCCTTCTACTCCGGATCATAACCTCGCCGTAAGGAAAAGAAGAAGTAGAAGAACAAGTGTTGTTTGCTGATGTTCCTTAATAAAATCGAGAGTTCCCTTTTCTTGAGAGCGTAACAATACACATTCCCTTCTTTTAGTTGTCAGGGAATCTCTCGGTGCAACAATTTTGTAGTACTTGGTAGATTTTGTTTGCCCTCCCACCTTTACTCTTCAATTACACGAACACTTTCTATTAATTCCCTACTATTTTCTCAATAATTTAATAGAAAATTAAATTTGCAACATTTCTGTGTCGTACGATGAAGTGTTCGGGATATAAAAGAAAATAAAAAAAAAAAACAACTTTCATAGTCAAGGGCGCAATTCAAATGCATATATATCATTGCTTAAGTACGCAATGTTTCGCTTTTCCATTGCGCAAAAACTGGTAAGAAATACGTGATTAATACCAGACATTTATTATGGGAAATTTATTAGAGAACATTTTCGTGCGCAAGTTTTTCACCCAAGAAAACGATGAAGCACCCACCTGAAAAGAGGGAACTTTTCAGATATTTATTCCAACCCGCATCGAGAATATATTCGTCAAATATAAACTTTCTGTAAATTCATTCTTCTTTTTTCTCTTTTATGCGTGGACTACAGACTCCTGTGCTTTCCTGTGTTCGATAGGTGATTCTCAACGTTCACTGTGCATAATGGTCCCTAAACTATTTCCTCACTGTCAAATCGCTCAGTTCGGCGATGCTGCTCCTCGAAGTGTTGTGTTTTCGCTGTTTCCAACGAGTCAAACTATCTAGTCAAATGAACAAATTAATTGAACTTAATAAATAAAAAGATTTGGGTAGAGAGTTAGACCTCATTTTCGTCGAAAAATTTACCTGGCACTTGCACCACTTTAATCGCAAATCTAGGCATTCTATTGATCACATTCTTGGTAGGTGACTTGAAGGATCTCCCAAAGTTTGTTTTTCGATGTTGGACATTATCTTCGAACCTCTCTGTCAAGTTCGTCCCAAAGCAGATCCATTAAGTCGGGTGATTGGGCAAGCCGTTTCATATTTGTTAGTATTCCTTCTTGTTCTTCTTGGTCCACGTATCCTCGGCAAAACTTGGAAGAATGTTTCGGATCATTATCTTGCATTGGAGAAAAATCTCTAGACCATTAATAAACCACCGCCATGCTTGATTGTTGGGACCACACAGCTAGGGAACATCTTTTCTCCAGCAGACCGTCGAACGTAAACTCTCCTTTTTTGATCAAAAACTTCAAATTTGTACTCGTCCGTCCATAAGACTCTCGACCAGTCGGTTGATGCCAATCCTGGTGCTCCCTTCCGCAATCTAGCCGCTTGACTTTGTTTTGAGGTGGTAGCAAAAGTTTTCGTACTGATAGTCGACCGTGAAGTCCTGCGGCAGCTATATGCCTTTTTGTCGTTGCCACTGAACGAACGGTGAACGGTTGAACTCTAAACAGAAAATACTTTTAATATAAGTTTAAGGCTGAGCCCGGCTTATAATGCTAGCAGGTGTTATTCTTTGGAAGGGTTCCCTTTGAGGAACTCTGACGAAGACTTTAGATTTTTCCTCTCAAATATTCCAATTTTGAACTCATAACTGCAAATGTTTGATTACTTACAGCAGATTACATCAAGCAATGTCGCGTAGCAGACAAGGATTTCCTAAATTGTTCCACGCAAAGCATACAACAATTGTTCGACAAATTGGGAGAAGGTTTGCATTAATCAAACAGCACCAGTAACAACCACTAATAAGTTCAATACTCAATAGGAATTCCCGGCTTGGATAGCATCAAAAGCTTTGATCCTTTCTATCTAAATCGAATCAAGATAAACCAGGGCAACAGCCAAGCGATAAATCTCAAGGTAGAACTGTCAAACATCAAGATTCTGGGCTTTGGAAAGACCAACGTTTTGGAGAGCATGTATGCAAATCTTCTCCATGTCATTATATGAAACTTATTCATCAAATCTTATATATTGTACTTTTAGAGTTTACCCAGAGGACTTTAGTTGGAAAACAACATTTATGCTGCCGACTATGAAACTTATTGGTGACTATAGCCTCGAGGGTAGAATATTGCTGATTCCATTGAACGGACAGGGGAAGGTCCTTCTCGATGCAGGTTTGTATACGCAACCCACATGGCTGAATTTGTGTGCATCTATGGTTTTTTTTTTTAGAAAACATGACAGTTGTAATGAATTCAAAGACACATCTCTATGAAAAAGGTGGATTTACGTTCTACAATGTCACAAATGTTCATGTGGACTTTCACTTGGATGGTCTGAAGTCACATTTCTCCAATTTGTTTAATGGAAATAAGGTTCTAGGTGAGGTTTACCTTTAGTGTGCTAAAACTTGGGATTGCCTAATGTATTTTGATTTTTGCAGAGGATAGTACAAATAAGTTCTTCAACGACAACTGGAAAATGTTAGCGGACGCTTTGTACACAGTTATAACTCAAACGATAGAAGACATTCTATTGGATGTTTTGAAGAAGATTTTCCATTATATTCCGGCGAATTTCTTTGTTGAGGATATTCCAACGCCGGCAGAGTTGTATTCTAGGCAATAGCATGTACAAAGCGGGTGAACAGTGAGTTAATAGATGTCTGTTACGCTGCTGTAAATGATCTGTAAAGTTAATGTTAGGAAATTTGAATAAAATATATAGCATATTTTTAGGATTGCTGTTGTATTTAAATGTCTTCGCTAGGTATTTAGTGGTTGTTGTCTGTGATTTGGGCAAAGATCACATCGGGCGTCCATAAAATTTGAGGCGCTAGGCATAGACATTGTTGCCATTTGTTATTAATTTTTAGAGCAATTCACAGAATTGAAAAAAAGAAAACCAAAAATTTTTGATCGATCAAAAACTTATACTGCGATCACGATCAAAACAATCAAAATTTTGATCGTTAACATATGAGTTTGATCTCGATCAACAGTTGATAGAAACTCAAAGCAATCTTCTGATCAATTTATCAGAAATGTTTAAAACATTAAAAACATCCATAAAATGGATCGAATGACAATTATTTCGTTCCGATTGATAAAGTTGATCGATTGAAAGTTTATATCTTGAGCAATCAAATGGAACGGAATGTACCAAAGATGGAAAGTATCAAATTCAACCGTGATCGGAAGAAACAAATGTCTATCAAAATTATAATATCCAAGACATCGAAAGTCTCTCTCTCACTAACATCGCCTTTTCACCTGTAATGCGGTTACTCTAATGCGCGATCCCCAGCCTGATGAGACAGATCTTTCGTTTAGGTGCAAGGTATTTCAGTGTCGTTAAGGGAAGACATCTTTGATGAAAGCATTTTAAGCGTATATAACATAACTCAGTCTAAAAAAAAAATAAAAAAATTATGAACCTGAATAATTGTCGAAGTAGTTAAATCCGTCTGGAGAATGCACGGTCCAGTGAAGAGTGCTTTGATGAAAACACCTCTCCCCTCTTTTATTATTGACTGTCACCAAGAAAGGTTTGAAACCAAATTTTCAGTAGAGCTATTAGGTATTTGGGAATCATCGTGTGCATTCGAAGATAGGATTTAGTGGATAGAAAATATTGCATCCTCTTTATACCGCTAGAAGTTGCTATTGGCAAGTGAAACACTTCCTGGAATTTAAGTAAGTTTTTAGGGCTAGAATTTAATAGAAAAAAGTGGCTTCAAATATAAGACATCATGAGTTCGACGCAAAAGAGCAAAAAAGTAGGAAGTTTAATCTATTGACTTCATTCACAATGGCAAACGTCTCTAAAAGTTATTCAACTTCATCTTTAGCTTGGTGTTAACTTTTATATCTAATTTTTAAATTGTTTACCAACGACATTTCTGCCATTCTCTTGCAATTCACGTACCCTATTCCAATAAAAGACCCTCCAACTATTTACCTTAGAATGTGCGACTCTACGTTTGAAGGAAGCAAACAAAAAAAAAAAAAAAAAACGCTACCCCTAGTTTATAGGCCTCTTTCGACACAAAACCCTTTCCATGTAAACATTGCTTAACCACACATCTGAATTCGAAATCAGCAAGCGACAAATATTTATGTTGAACGCCGGATGCGTTTTGTTCCAATGTTGTACCCAGAGCACACATTCCCGATGTTCCCGTTGGGAACTAGGGGAAAAAAGGAAATACCACCAGGAACTATCGCCACGTAACGTATGTTAGTCACGAATGTGTAAACGTCAAACCGAATTCCGCAAACAATGCAACACACCGACAACGACTATTCATCTATCTATCTATCTCCCCCACTTATCTATTCAAAGCTTGTGTCCCCCGTTGCAGTTTTTTATGCATTTTCTATGAGTCTTCAATAAAAAGTCGTCTACCAGGGGTGGCCTAACATTTCTGGAATGATAATTGAGGCGGCAGTCACCTAAAATGTTCTATGCCGGGGTTCAGGACCCTTCTGGGTGCCATAATTGTTGGTCCTATTCGAAAAAAAAAAAAAAAAATACAAAATGGAACCTAAGCAATTGGAGAAAACTGTAAAACGAACACAAATGCCGTATTTTCGAGTGATTCCGGTCACATATTAACACAAAATGAAAACTGCACCCCTCTCCTGTCAAAGGAAAAACTTCTGTCACCCGTTCGGTGTTGGTTTTTCGAAATGAAAAGTTGACTTTTTCATTCCTTACCCGAGACTGTAGTGTGCTTTGTTTTATTGTGCGTTCTCGAGAAAAGTTTTCTTTTGGCTTCGCGTAATTCTAAACTTCAACCCACTATCTACTCCCCAAACACACAACAACAATATGGAAGGGGTGAGTGAGTGAGCGGAACTCTTCCAGTCGGCTTTGGAGTGAAATTTATGCAAAAAGCGTTTTTGCCCGAAAACCTGAAAACCTTCCTCCCTTGACTTGACTCTAGGGGCCTTAAGTTTTCCCGTTTTTAAACAGAACGTAACCTCAAGCCTTCTGCTTTGAGTTGAGGGCGTTGAGGGTGGTTGGCCGTTAAGAGTCTGTTGGTTGGTGGGTATTGTGTTAAATGTTAAACCGCTAGACAGGAAAAAGTTTTTGTTAGTCCTATAGTAGTGCAAAGGCCTATTATAACTCTAAGGACAATTACGTCTTTACGACCACCGGGTTGTTGGATTGGGGTGATGCGATGGCAGTGGAACTGTATTGTTATACAAACGCACTCTGGAGGGGAATGTTGAGGGAAAAGTTGTCACAACTTTTTCATGTCCATTATATTGTTTAAATCGTATCAAGAGGGGGGAGCTCCCTGATTGGATTGGATACGCTTTGAGAATGAAGTGAGATCATGGAAAACTTAATAAAACCAATTAGTGAACTTTAAACTGTTGGATAACTCCAATCGAATTGCTGCCAATTGGCGATAAGTAGATGAGATACGAGTACATATCTGTAGATGATGAATTGAAATTGTTTCAATAAATTTCAAGTTGAATTTACATTAAGTTCAAGGGAACGATAAGGGTGTAGAGTTAGGTCAAATGGGTACTTAGCAAGACTTATATAAATATTAGTGCTGTACAGAATAATTTTTGATTTAGATAGTGGATTAAAGTGGTTCCAACACGATTTTACAAAGTTTTCATAGTGCTTCCTGTACGAAATAAGTTTTCTCTTATTGGATACTTTGTTAGTTACTTAAGTACTTGAAATTTTCGCAATCGATAGCCTTCCATTTCCAAATTGCAGTTCTAAAAGATATCATTCTCCTGTAATCTAAGACGTACTGGCTGGTGAATAAATTTAATTTTATTTTAATTTTTGACTTTCTAAGGTAGCTAGCGAATGGTTCATTAAAACGAATTCTAGCCAGCCGGATTTTCTATATGTTTGTATTGGAAGGTTGGTACTCCTGCGCGCAGTGATAATGACATTAGCTGTCAACTGTTAAAGTATTCACCACAAGCAGCGGCTATGTTCGTGAAGAATAGTGGCTTTGAAAGTGGAAGCCGGTATTCAAAGTACTTATGAACACAATTATTGAGCACAATTTTTTTTACAATTAATCCGAGACGGTTCAAGTGAGGTGAGTGTTCTTATTTTCCATTTTCGGGTGTGTCATCAAGAGCAACAGATATATGGGTTAAAACCGCTTTGTAAAGGGTGGTTAAATTTTAAGGGCCGATGTTGAATATGAACCACACCTAAACGTCAAGTTTTTTTCTGCATTTCATTTGACATTTCTCAATTTCAGACTAACTCAATTTGAACCATGGAAAGATACACAATCGAGCAACGCGTTAAAGTTATTCAGGCTTATTATGAAAATGGGCGTTCAAATCAAAATGCATATCGTGCATTTCGTGATTCTTTCGGTCAATTTAATCGTCCAAATGTGCTTACAATCGGAAAAATCGTGCAAAAATTTGTACAAACCGGGTCTGTAGGAGATGTGAAACACCAGTGCATGCTCGTACAGCTCGTACTGCAGAAAATATTGCTGCTGCTCGCAATAGTGTGGCTGAAGAGCCGTCCACCTCAACTCGTCGTCGTGCCCAACAATTGCACCTCTCACGCTCGTCGTTGATGAACATTATGCATAAACACTTGCATTTACGCGCTTACAAGGTGCAATTGACTCAAGAACTAAAGCCTCTTGACCATTTCAAGCGTCGTCAATGGTCACAATGGTGGCAAGAAATGGCAACAGTGGATGATCAATTTTCGAAGAAAATCATCTTCAGTGATGAGGCACATTTTCACCTCAGTGGATTCGTCAATGAGCAGAATTGCCGTATTTTTTCCAAAATGAGGCCGGTCAGGCAGTTACTGTGAATGGTCGATGGACCGAATTGGAAGATATGGATGTGGACGATATGTGGTTTCAACAGGATTGTGCCACTTGCCACACAGCTAACGAAACAATGGCTCTTTTGCGCGACAAAATCAATCTCACGTGGTGGCGATGTCAATTGGCCGGCAAGATCATGTGATTTGACACCGTTGAACTTCTTTCTTTGGGGTTATTTGAAAGAAAAGGTGTACGTCGATAAGCCAGCAACAATTTAAGAGCTAAAGGATGAGATAATTCGGCACATTAACGGCATAGAACCTCAATTATGCCTCAGCGTCATCGAAAATTTGGACCATCGGATGGAGGTGTGCCGCCGAGGTCGCGGCGGCCATTTGACCGATATTTTGCTCCATACATAATTGAACCATACCAATATTATCATAATAAAAAGAAATGACAGTAATTTCCTAAATAATTTGTGTTTTATTCAAAATCAACATCGGCCCTTAAAACTTAACCACCCTTTATATTCCCAAAATCTGACAGGCAGGATTTCCATCCATCAGATGAGCGGCTTTATATTGAGTACATCTCTCGAATATGGAATCTTCATTGCCTTCTTTAATTTCAGAACCTGGGTCTGTTAACTAATAGATCGAAGTGCTAAACTTCAATAAGATGAAGGCGGGATGTTTTACCCAAATGGTGTAGATGATGACTTGGTGATGGCTCGATGAGGGTACGGTATGCATTTTACTATAATCTATCGGTTTAGGAGTGGTCTCTTAGATATTTTAAATAAGCAGGCAGAAGGAGTTGAGATCACTGCAGAGCTCGTAGTGCGTCATCACCTTAAGGACCACATTGCTAAAGGAACAGAGACAGTAGCGCCAAGTTACCGAATATAAAAGATCATTGGAGTCCTGAAAAAGATGTAGAAAGATTGTCAGGAGGGCCAACAACTTAAATAAGCTAAAGGTAGGAGAAGTAACAGCAACCTAGCACAGTGTGAGAACTGGAGAGGTATCTGTGTATTAGCCGCCCATAATATTGGATAAAACAATTTTCGAACACAAAAACAATCTCAAGAATATTGGACAAAATAATTTTCGAACACAAAAATAATCTCAATATTGAACAAGGAGGTTTACGTTTCTTGGCAGGTACCAGCAGCGGACTAGACGAGATGTGTCAATCACTGCAGGTGAAATGGAGAGTCGGTCTGTCTAAGGATCAGCGACAAAAAGACAAAACATAATGTCCATCCCGCTCCACACATTAGCGTGTTATTGTGGTCAAACAATTTAACTACCTGCGAAGTTTTGTATCATCTGATGGCGGAACGGACGTAGGCGTTAAAAGCCGAATAAATAAAGCTTGCGCTGCCTTTGGTATCCTATCTCCAGTTTGGAAATCCAGCAGACTGAGAAAGATGGAAGAGATTTGTTGACACCCTATGCTGCACCATCCAGGTGGTGATGATGATGAGGTTCTCGCTCTGGCTTCTTCAGCGTTGACCAAATCATTAGCGTACACAGCTGCCTTCCAGATATACTGCTGGTTATTGTCGAGGCAAGCTACGAAGGCGCGAAATAGAAAAATGTGAGATTCGAAACGGTGGCCGTTGGTTGTATACTATCGCCAAATCTTACAACCTATCTCAAACACCTATAGATGAAATGAGATGAGCTGCATAGCACTGGGCATAAATAGAGGAATGGGAAAAGCAATGCTGAGGTGGGTGTGCTACTTAAATACCAAGCTGTAGCTGTTGCGCTCAAATGTGGAATGGCCACGTATATCACAAGAAACCTCCAAACTTTTGTTAATCGCTATCTCTGAAATATATTTTGGGTGTCCTGACCAGAGAACAGGTTAGAAACTTATAGATGCGATGTTCGAACCTGTTACAACCCTTTGGAAAATAAACGAAGGACTTTTTTGTTTCACTGTTTATTGTTTGTTTTTTGTATAAAAAGTTTACTAGGGTTGAAATTGGTGGTTGTGGTGGGCTAAAATTGGCGGTTCCTTTGTTGGTTTAAAATTTGTGTTCTTGCTGTCACTGATGACCGATGAATACTCATTAAAAACTATCCGCAATGTGTCGATATAAGGGTGCACCCCGTTGGCTAGCCAATCAGCAACAGGCTTTTATTTATTTTGTGCTTCGCTCTATTGGTGACATCGTCGATCTTCGATGGTGATGCCAACTCTCGCTGTCTGCGGTACCTGGAAGATATATCTTAGTCGACTCACTTTCCAGAATAGATTTCTGAACTTTGGACGATTCTGGCTTGATATGTGATTCATGAAGTGTTTCCAAAGGACTGAGATATAAGCGACAACATATACAACCCTACTTGCCTGTGAGAGTACTCCATAATACCGTCCAGTCAGAAGTCACCATTCAGCAAAAATTACGATTTTGTGCAATCTCCTAGATAATCCACTGCGAAAAGTAATTTCGCCAGCAGTGCAATTTTATTAGTTAATAGCAAATTACAGCAGTTTATTAATTGTTCGAATCGTTCCCCACAGTGGCCAGCATCATCAGCTAATGAGGACGTAATTATTTGCCTTCCATTATACCAATGATAATGATGGCTATATTCACAGCATGGTGCGGTGACACATCAGGACACAGCAGCACATCGCACGCACTTACACATAATGCGAGGACAATTAACCGAAAAAGCAAAAATAATCTCTCGCTCTCTCGTCCGCTGACTTTAGCATTTAATTCAGGGCCCATCCACCATCCACCTCAAGCCCCATTCGCTCTGGTAACATAATTACGCCAATAAAAGTGTTTTAAATCGATTTTAACAATATTTTATTTGATACCAATTTTAATAAATCGAATCGTCGCTGAATATCGTGTCGATAATCCTCCTTCTTCTCCGCCGCCCGTAGGGCCGTAGCCGCAGACCATCAGGATTTCACATTTAACGCCGAGCAAATTGTGTCCCGGCTTTTGTAATTTTTTTTTGCAATTTAATTGTATCTCACCCCCGCCATGAACACCGAAAATAATTGCATGAAACCACTGTGCGTGAGTGAGTTGTAGTGTATAGTGTGTAGTCCCTGGTTGTCCTTGTTGGGTTGCCTCAATGTGTGTATTAAAAATACATATCTGAGATCCTCTGGAACGACAAACTATATCGAATTGCCATTTAAAAGGATACATGGGGATTACCTGATAAAGAGTGGGTGGTATCGGTGGCAGGACATTCTTCACAGTTGGCTTAATGCGGAATTTAGCGGTATTGGTGGTAGTAGGCATTTTGGTGGTAGCCGACAACAACATCCCCGGGAATGTATTGCGGTTTGGTTTAATTTTATGCTACGCAACAATTTAGGCGCGGGAATTACACGAGCGCCTAGCGATCAACCCACGCTCTGTCCTCGCGTAATCAATGGCGTGGTGTTGAATTAATTGGCGGCTAGAATGGGCAGGACATAACACAAAAAGAATATAACTCTTTGTGTGTGTTTTATTTTAATTTGTCCTGTTGTACATATTATAAAGGATTTTGCAAACATTTTTTTTTTGTTATGTTTTTTTGTGTATATTAATGTAGCGGCTAAATTGTGTGCATAAACTGAACTGTACCAATCCAATGTGGCGTATATAGGTATCGGTTTTTTTTTGGTCTTAAATGGATTTTTGAAAAATTGGAACAAAACCGTGACCGCATCGGAAATGAATATTGGTTTAATTTGCCACAGAATACAAATGATAGATACGATAACATTCATGAATTTATGTTTAATTGAAAGGACATTTAAAGAGACAAATGAATTGCAGCATCAAATTGAATTTAGCAGTTTGGAGTCGAAAATTATGCCGCGACAACATAATTTTGAAACATTTCCAACGTAATTTTGAAGCATTTCATGAGTGTGATCGAACGATAGGAGCAAGACGATAGATACTTCCCAAGAAGATGGCTTCTAAAACATGAACTTCTGTCATATTAACCAAAGAATTAATGCGCGATGAACCTACAACAGAGTTCCAGTTGTAGTTTGCTCAACTTTGTCGCAATATCTGCATTCCGTCGTTTTCGAGAGCTAACTCTCTGAGGTGCGAGCTAACAACGTCCCGTGAGGACGCACGTAATTATACGAAGTTCTCCCTTAGGGTGATGTTGGTTTTAGAACTTCGTCGATTGTTGTTTCATTGCGTGCCTTACGAGTAGTTTTGAGAGTTTCCTAAAGAGTTTAGCTCTTTTGGTGTACCCCTATTTCCGTAGCTCTTCTCGGATGATATGTCTACTCATCCCGCAGAAAGGTCTTGATCCTATGAACGAGATTGTCGCCCCATCTTATGACAGCATAGCGGTCTTATCATTACCATCCAATTCAATGTGGCCTGGCACTCAGCATAGGATAACTTATTTGCCCATGTTGCTGAGGCATTCCCATACCAACTTAGAGGTATTTATGGAAAATGTTGCTGAACGCACTAGGAAATTTCTAGTTGCTATATACTCTTGTAAGAATGATGTATAGGCCTCAGCTGTGGCTGCACACCGGTAGACCGATACTCAACTACGGCATAATGGTATGTTGGCCTGCGTTGGAAAGCAAATCCAGTGCAAAGAAACGACAGAAACTGAGCGAGTGACATGTCATGGCATCACGGGTGCGCTCTTGGATCGCAGAGCTGCGAATGACATTATAAGTGAAATGCAAACAGTTTACGGAAATTCTTGCACTGATCGGGCTTATTTAAATAAGGTAGAGAGTCACTGGAAGATGATGACGGCCCTGGAAGACCAAGTGATGTCACAACGCATGAAATGGTTCTAAAAGTCGAAGTCATGGAAGATAGTCTTCTCATATTCTCAAACTAAAAGAAACTACAAGAAAGTTCAAAATATCCGAAACAATAGTTTCAAAATTTTCTTTTATTTATTCTTTTATTCTTTTATTTATTTAAATTCTATGGAAATATGTCTCACAAATCAAATGCCAATTTCATTTCCTTCAAAGCAAACACTGTAACACTCCTAATAGAACTCTGTCTAACAGGGATATCTCTCCCGCATAGAGCATAGCACATCTTAAAGATTTATTGGGCAGTTTCACAAAGTGATGTTGAACTAATTATCCGATTCGAAGGACCATTTTCTTGCATCCGCCAAACTTCCAACCAACCTAATTACAAATGCAGTGAGGCTCACTAAACTACATTCTGGATTGCAAAAACCATCTCTAACTCACACGCACATTCAAAGCAATTCTTCAACCCGCGACATAGACCATCAGAGCATTAACCACACTCCATGCAGGCGTTCCTTTCAATTGACATCCGAATCATTAGCATGTAACATGTCACATTATCGAGCGTCTATCGCACCGCCGATATAATTAAGCTCTCCTCTCTAACAAGTTAATCACAGCGGTACCATGCCAATAGGTCCTACCGAGGCTAGCCTTACCCACAGACTAAAAATAGAGTAAATGTCTCTGTTTAGTTAGTGGATGGCGACAAAATGAAATTGTTTCACGGTCGAGTGCGACTGAGGCTGGACAACAATTTGACATAGATTCAGGAACGCTTCAAATGGCAGCCGACCATTGAATCTGTCATTCGGAATTGATTTCAACAACAGCAACAGCCAGCGCTTAAAATTTGTAACAACAACGATCCGGATTGAGCAAATAGAAAAACCCATTGCTTATTGTTGGTAATGAAAGCCCAGAGACGGGTTGGTTGAACCTGTTCAAGGACATTCCTGGAGGCTGCTGCATTATCTATGCACAGGAGGACTAGTGCCGTGTTATCTTGTAGAGTGGATTTGTGTGTCTGTATGTATCTGTGCTCGGACAAATGTCCCTTATTTAGAGTAAATTGCATGTACATGCAATGCATTGATTTCAATCCAATGTAAAATCTCCGAAACTGACTACAACACTGATTGCATCCAAGACCCATTCTTTGGAGTTTTTCCGCCTTCTCGCCTTAATTGTGGGGTGTCTATGCAATGGCTAAGGCGATAGATGGAGTGGAACTTTAAGTGATGGAGGTACTTTGTGCCTTCCATACAAGGGCTAAAGGACTAATAATGAATCTCTTCTTCAGGCTTTTAAATGATGGATGAATTTTATATGTTAAATGCATCATCTAGCAACCAACTCATAACAAGTTGCATTTGAACTATTATCATCTTAAAAGTTTTGCTAAGTAAGGTGAATAGACTTTCCTACTGCTTTCCATATATTTTGCAGGTGGTAAACTTACAAAGCACTTGAAATACGTCCTATTTGAATCGGCAAGCGAATGAATCCATGCTTCAGTTTTTACTCATGATTATTAATCCTTCTATTATCTGGGTCGAAGGACCATATTAATATCGACTTCTTTTTACACCCTTTATCCCGGCTTTTATAACTTTTGCGGGTGCAATACTTACAAAAAAAATAATTACAATTGCTGTTGTATATATTGAAAATAAGTTCCTTTTTAAATTGATTGCAAGTAAATCTTTGTTTTACATTTTGGATCAACCCAACCTTTGTATTGCTGCTATAGTGGCACACATCTTAGTAGGCAATCTTTGTCTCTTCTTCACATAGCATGGTACATCGTAAGGTGTTGTTAAGTAAAATTAACTGATTATTCGGCTCGAAGGATCATATTTTACCATCAATTTCGTTTGCTCTATTTATCTCGAATTTCATAACTTTGCCGCAATTTTTAAGTCATTAGCATCAGTTGAAAATAATTCAAGACAATCCTCGATAAGGTTTTTGATTACCCGACTCGAAGAACCATATTCCTATTCAGTTATAAAGCAATTCCAGCTGAAATGATCGTCATTTTTCCCCTAGTAAAAGCCAGCAAGTCTACGAAGTAAAAACTATTCTCTTATCCTGCCACATTATCCGCTCACAACACAACATACAAAATGCACGTTGCATATCCAACCAAACAGTGTATCCTGGTGTACCTACTTTAACATTCATGTCCCATTCGTGCGATTGCTGTGCATATTCCCATAGTGTGATTTTCCATGGCACAGCCGACAGAGAGAAAGAGGCTTTTATCGCTACAACAGAAACGGATAAAACAATTCCAGGATAAAATACATTTTTTCCCTCTGCCTCCGTCCACCATCACCCGTCCATTCCGTGCTATCCCAGCGGGGGACACTTTCTGTCGTTTCATCGACGAGAGCCGGTCGCACCCAAAAATAGTGCTGGGTTGGTCGAGTGTGGGTCTGATAGAGGATGGTAAAGGATTTTACCAATCGAACCGAAAACAGGACACGTATCGGTTGTGTGTAATTGATTATATCACCCATGTTAATTTTGATTAAATATGCAAATCGACACAATTTTCATTGTGCCGCTGCCATTACCAGCACTCGTCCCCTGTCGGCGCACACAGGCACTATATGCAGTGTCCTGGGACACTGATACCGTCCGATGCATGTAAACATACACACATATCTATTGGATGGAATGACATTCTAAATATATCTCCTTGTGCATATAAATTAGATATTAAAATTGATTCTTATTCATAATGGATGTATGTTTCCAACACGCAAACCCATGCCGAGATACTCGTAATTAAAGAAAAAATAACAAATTTCAAAAGTGTGTGTTGTACTCGTATGTGTGGATGGGTGGAGGAATGATGACAATCCTGCATTTACACCTTTGAAAACTTCCCAATGTGCGATGCGAAATTTCCTTACGCGACTTTCACGAAAAGGGGTAGAAACAGTATGAGCATGTGGTAGTCTGCATTAATAAAATTGATTGGGTCCAATTAATATTCAGTTATTCTGGGAATATTTTAATTAATTTTAGCCCCGTCAGCAGAGAAGAATTTTTTATTTTTTTATTTTTTGTCGAATCATATCAATCTACCACCTCCAGTACCTGATGATGGAGCAAATTTTGAATTAAAGTTTGACTATAGTCGCAGGTATTTGGTTATCGGGAGGATTTGGTTTTGGCCACACCAGTACCTATTTCGGTAATTAAGGCGTTGCCTTTCAAAATTTTGGAAAAGTTTGGTATTGTTGAACGTCAAGTTCCTTGGGCACTTCTCAATAAATTTTTGAGCAATACACACTGATGAATGACTAATGGGCTGAAAATCTTGAGCTTAAGTGAAGGAAGATACTAAAAGTGAAGGTTTTGTGGTAACATTGAAAAGGACGATGAAATTTGTTAGGTAAAACCCACCACTTCGTAATAATTTGATACACCTTCAATATAAGTCTGTGCTTCAGTTGAAAGATTGAATGGTCGAAGTCAGATACTATTTCCAGGTCTCCAGCCAGATAGACTTACAGTAAGGCTAATTAAAAACTAGAAAATCTTTCCACCCGAATAGCTCTAAAGTCAAGTAAGACTATATCTAAGGCACATAACTTACCTGAACCTTTTAAAGTTCAACATGTAGGCTAAATAAATCCCTAGCTAAGTTGTTAGTTTAATATCTTGACTTTTTAGTATGAGAATTTTGAACTCAGAAAATTGCCATAGAATTTCATAAATCACTATTTCTAAGCCGTGGTATAAGCGTTTAATGACCAGCATAGGAAGAGACATACTAAGAAGGATTAATCAGAACAATATTTAAAGTCAGAAAGTTCGCAAATTACTGTTTCTAAGCCTGGTTTGAGTTGCGCGAGCTTTTAAAAACTAAAAGTCTGTACTAAAGACCTGTTAGATTCAATTTCGATCAATCAATTTCAGAAGCGTACCTACGAGTTTTAAGAAGGACTCCCAAGTTTCATAAGTGACAGTTTCCAACCATAGATTATCTAAACCTGTTTACAAATTTAACTTTCTTGCTGTAGATAACTTTCTACTGCAGATACTGCTCTTCACATTTTCGGATTACATGCTTTCTCAATTTTAATAAATAAAATGACAAGCATCTACTCCAAATCTTCCGAAATGTAGTCGACGACAATCTGTTTGAGCATTCCTTGCAGCATTTCCAGTTGAATGTCACATATTTCACGTGGCTTTAATGATTTTATGGCCCATATTGTCTTTTGCATTATCCTCTTATGTATGGAGCAAGGTTAGTATGTAATATGTATCTGCCAATGAAAATCTTCCATAGGACCACAGGCGCTTGCTCGTAGTAGTTTGCGATTCTTACTCACCAAAAACACCTCCCTTCGATATAAATTTATTAGTTACTGCAACAAAGTTAAGACTTATCAAGCAATGTTTTTTATCATGAAATAATGACGTTTGGCAAATGTCTTTCCAATGAAAGTTCTGGCTTGTCCTGCTATTCAGACGCGGTTAATTTTTACAGTTGTTTCTTCGATCGTTTCACCTATTGCTAGGATAGCAGTGTCATCAACAAATGTAGTTAATACGGTTTCTTCTTGTTGCGATATATCGCGGGTATATATAAGATTAGGACAAAGAACGCTTCCTTGCGGTACGCCAGCTGAAGTTTCTTTAAATTCCGACTATTCGTTTCTGTGTCTAATACGGAGTCTATTCATGAGATACATATGTTGTCAGTATATTATATAGACATACAGGCAGAACCTGTCGTGATTTGAACTTCAGGCCTTCTTTCGACACCTTATCAAAGGCTTGCGAGACGTCAAGAAATACGTTTGAGCAAATCCTTTTCCAAGAGCTTTCTCCATTACGTCAGTGATTCTGAACCCAAACTGGTGATCAGGGAAAAGATTTTGTTCCTCAATAACCAGCTGTAAGAGCTTAAGTAATATCCTCTCAAAATGTTTGGATATATGAAATTGGGAGCAGCGAAATAGGTCTATACGACTTCTTATCACTCGGCGGTTTTTTTTTTATTTGCTCATGCGAAACAACCTAGGACATTGATTCTCTTAAAAGAAGATATCGGGGTTGATGACCAGACCAGGAGTTTCCCCAAGGGAGACGATTTGGTTACAATGGATATGTCGATAATTATCCATGAGTTATTCTATGCAAATCTAATTTCTTCTTTGCTACTTTGACCCCTTTGCGACCATCGATCAGAACATAAATTATATATTCTTTCCAATTTTGGTCAATCATGAGATACGGGTCCTTTTACCTCTGCGAAATTATTTAGTTATACCTGGGATCTCATAATCCCCGTCTCCTTAAGTAGCTAAATGTCTAAGGTGATCTCATAAGAATGTTCGTCGCAGTCATTACTTGTTTGAACAAAGCCTGGATTAAATAAAAAATCCCAGCCTAGAATCAACGATGACCTTTCACAGGAATGAACCAAATCAACCCGAAATCATAGCAGTCGGCCTGGTAAAAATCGATCCGCTTGAAAAAGTACATCGATTTGGGACTAATATCTGGCAGGTGGGTTTCCCAGTCCTTCTTTTCCGATAATAACAGCTCTATTATATAAATGGCGTGTTTTATTGCACAGCTAAATCCCCTTCATACAAGTATTAGTAACACATCCAGCATTTTCCAAATCTGCACTTTTCCCCCCCAAAATAATCGATGTAAATTTGAGGTCATTTAGCCATGAATCGAAAAATAGAACCATTTTTGCACGCCAGTCATTCACGTAACATGGCTATAATTGCATCAATGTGACACATCACTCTTATTCCCAATTTAATGTCCAACAATTTACACGAGCACACATTTTTGCCGGTGAAAAATTGTGATTATATTTAACAACCAAAAAAAAAAGGATTCCATTGCAATTTGCAACACCAGTAAAAATTGTACTTTTGCGGTCCGACATTCCAGGACAGAGGCATTAACAATATTTCCACTCGCAGAGTGTTAATGTTACGATACGTGATTGTCGTCCTTGTTTGGGTAATTTACTTTGATGAGCGACTGTGTGTGAATGTGTCAGTTCGTCCTCTTTAAATAAATTGCTTCATTTCAAGGAAACATGTGTGTATAATGTACGAGTACATTGCAGTTCATCCGAATGTCCTGTTTAAACGTTGCGCACACACAAATTGTTTCGAAGGACAACGTGAGACTCTTGTTTTAAATACCTTTCGGCGTTGTGTCGTTGAGAGTCCTTTTAAATTCGAGAGAAAAACTTTAGCAGGATATAATCATTCTTCGACTGATGAGCGCGCCTAAGCAAAACTGTACAAAAAGGATGCAAATACGCCTCCGAGGAATTGAAAGTTTTCATGTTTTCGCAAGCGTTTTTCTTCCTCTCTTTGAATCGGGATATAAAAGTCTTTTTCTATTTTTGTTTTCCTTCTGCTGCATTTCCTGGTTGCAAGAATCATTCTGTATTTCATTTGGATGGGGGCTACTCGGATAACTTTTAGAACCGATTGTGTTTCAGAGCACGCATATTTTTTTTAATTTAATTAATGCTTTGACTGTAAGGCTGCTTCGTTTCGCCTCAGCGTAAATACTTAGCCTAGATAGAGTTCACACAGTAAATTTATATTTATTCACATTCATCCGTTTATTTCTCGCTCTCTCTAGCGTTCGTCCTTTAATATCCCTTTGTTACTTGGTTTTCACTTTGTTTTATTGTTTTGGAATTACTTTCAAGTATTTTTTTCTGATTTTTTATTTCTCCTCGACTCGATTCAGTCAAAGTTGCACATTATGGAATCAAATCCCGACAAAACGAGTCTTTTGTGCAGTTACTGTGAAAAATCACAGAAAAATGGGGAAAAGTGGTAATGGAAAGAGGAACAGCATAGAGTTCTACACACATAAGTATGAAAAGCTTACAATGGAATTAGCAAAATTACACCAACAGTTATGGGCACATATTTTTATTTAGTCTGTGAAGCTATTAAAGGATACCAATGGCGGATGTTCTTTGAGTAATTTGAGAGGGAATAGTCACGGAAATGAGGTTTTAAGGCAAGTTTGAAGGCTGATGAAGTTCAAGAAGGTCTTGTATCATTGAATATGAAGCAGACTGAAAAGTGTCGCCGCACTGCTTTCTGTTAAAAGAATAGGAAAAGTCCGTAAATATGGCTCCGAGAACTAGGTTTCAGTTTTCAGATGATATTTAGTACTAGACTGAGAAAGGCTAAGCGGTCGGCCTAAAATTATATCGAAGAAACTAATTAAAGACCAATCAGTTTAAACAATATTATATTCTTCAAATCCGTTATAGAAGCTAACCAATTTTTAGGAATTTATACAAAATTTCAATATATATCAGCAGTAAATCTCAGAAAATGTTTGTCAATCCAACAATCGAATACAATTGACCAGAATTAAAAGAGCCTTGACAAAGCTCTACAAAACTCTAAAGAAAAACCGAGTGATCCCGGTGGTGATCTCAACTTTACTAGGAATTAGGGTGAGAATTTCCAAAACCGGTGTTTCGGAAAGTTCATTTTGATTTAAAGCCAAATCGTTGAGGCTGGTCACTATCAGAATTAAGCAAGAAAATCTTTAAAGCTTTAACAGGATGCTGGCTAGAGCAGTGACCACTCGGTGTCTCTACTGCCTCTATAGCCTTGATGCAATACCGTTTGTCTCGCCAAACGCTACATTGCACTTCTCTTAAACGTACAGCCATTCGATCTTGAGACTCGATCTAATTCGTTGTATGCTTTGAGTCTGAGGTAAAGCATTTTCCACTGTGCAGCGGTCCAATCTCCTGGCGTAATATTGTGCCTTTATTTTGCGCACTGGTGGATTCGTTATTGAAGTCTGTTTATGTCATATTTCGGTGTCATCGAACGAATTTATGAAGTTGATAAGCTACGAATACAAAATGTCAAATATTTGACATTTATATGGCAAGCGATGTCAAATATTTGAAGCTATCTGGCAGCGTTTGACGTCATTTGACAGTTTGACGCTGTGCGAAACATTAATGTGCACTCCTGTGTTTTGTGTCAAATAGTGCGAAGTGATTTTACGTGAAAATATGACACTTTTTTGGATTATTGGGAGGAGTATGTGCGTGTTTTTTCCATTCATGTGTACTTATTGGCGTTGAATTTGCATCCAACAGCCCTCGCCGTCATATTTGAACCAATCTATACTAATGGTGTAGCCAATCTATACTAATGGTGTAGGAGTATCCTTAGACAAAAAAATTATTGTCGTGAAACTCTCAAAACAATTTCAAGTAAAACCCCTCCTTCTGGCATTTCTCTAAGCTGTTGTTGGTTTCTTTATCTGGTTCGGTGGTAGTGGTAGTAGTACTCGATAATCAGAGTTTTATGATGAAATCAATCTTATTCTGCTGTTTGTAACTTTAATTATAAGTGGTTTCTGTGGATATTTTTACCATATAACAATTTGTAAATTCGTTATAATTGCTCAGCTTTCGCAGAGCGAAGGGTGATGTTTAGCTATCCATAAATAATCAGAGATAGATTACCTAACAGAAAATGAAAACAGCAAAGGAATCGATCCAGCAGTTCTTGAGTTATGCGCATACATCGCTCAAAACTCAGCAACATATCACTTATTTTTAAATTATTGCTTGTTCATTTCATACTAAATGCGATTTAATGCACTTACAGCTCAAATTGTAAATACAAAGAATCTGACAAAATTAGCATTTCCAAGAAAATGTCAAATTTTTATTTGCGTAATACATGGTCAAACTTTGACAAGCTGTTTGCCACTTCATTTCTAATATTGTGTCAGTCTGATCACCTGTCAATGGCTTATTGCACCTTAACTTCAAGAGTGTTCCGATATTGTTGTGAAAGGGAAAGGATGATGGGAAGAGTATACAGATAAGGAAAGAGAGTGAGGTAACGATGCATGTTAATTTTAAATCTTTAAAAATCGTATGTTTCTGTAAATGTTGAGTTATTCCACATATCTAATACGGTGATCGGTGCTGGCGAAACTAAGCTCTAAAGTATGTGCAGGTGCATAATGAGCTACAGGTGTATTACGATCAATCAGACGAGCGAGCGGGACGCAACTATACATTTTCTCCGAGCATTTACAATGGAAATAACGTTACAGGAGCGTTAAGCATCCAACATTCCGGCGGTGTTTGAGCGAAGGGATTTGGCTGCATATAGACTGATCACCGATCAAACTCAAGCTCAAACATGTGACGGGAGCTCCTACTCCAACATGTGAGTTATACTCAACTTTCGGACGAACATACGCTTCACAGATTGTGGCAAGTCCAAGGTGTGGAAATCCATTTGCACCTTTTAAGGAATCCTAAGCATCTAGCACCACCTTTTGCAGCACCAGTAATCTGCTGATTCTATTCCATTAACAAGCCATTCAATTCCTCAAGTTTAACTTCTTCCATTCTCAAGATCAACTCTTTCCAATCTAAGCTTAACCACATTCGTATCCCGTTTCATAGATATGAGACTGCTGTATTTTTGACGCGTTAAATTCAACTCGAATTTAAATTTTCGCACCCCATTTGATGATTGAATCAATGTCAGATTTGAGTCCAGTAGATATTCGCTGTAGCTGATACTCGACGATTTGGTCCCTTTCTGCGGTGTCGTTGCCGAATAGGCGAAGTCAAGAGTGCTGTCATTCGCGAAGGAATGCATTTTCGAACCATTGGTGAAGATTTTGATTTTGTAGTCGTTCTTCAATTCGCCTTTTTCCCAGTGAACTCTGGATATGAAACTGACCATGAGTTAGTGCACCTGACGAATGCTATTCGTCACAACCAGCGTCTGTAGATGCACATTACCCCTGAGATAGAAAACGTCTAAAATATTCGTAGATTGAGAAGAACTAAACCTCATGAATTTATAATGTGAAATTATGAGAACTTGTATTTAAATCATATTAAACTTTTTTTTAAAAAAAATGATCGATCGTCGATCTTTCTATGATTGGACATGATTCAGGAGGTGTTTTTAGTGTGGTTGGAGTTCCATACTGTTCTGGGTATTCGAATCCCTCAGTATCTTTCGAGAAACTCAGAGCATTATCAGCATAATATCCATTCCTTTAGGCCTTTTACTTTCAACCACATTAATAATCATAATAAAAGAACTTGTTCAAAACAATTAGTTACTTATGAATTTAAAATCGCTAAAATCCACGAACAACAGTGGGGAGCCTAAAGAATTCCATTTGTGTTTTTCACACTGATTAGGACATTTCATTCGCATCAATTTGTTTTGTAAATTTTCTTTGTTTCGCAGGTTTTTTTCCCCCAAAATAAGAAAAAGTTAAAACATATTAACTTGTAGGGGAGAAAAGTAGAAAATCGTTTTTTTGCTCCCTTTTTGCTTGCCTCAAGTGGAGTTTCTCTCGAAAATTGTTCGTGTTATTTCTCGCGGAAAAAAACTTTTACAATTTTCCTAGGCAGGTGAAATGATGTTTGAAAATAGCTGAAATAGCATTGGTGGCGTAGTGGCAGTGGTACTGGCGTTCTTCTCTGGCTGTTCAATTTAAACTTTATTTTCGGTTTATTGAGTTCCGTGAGCTGTAAATGGGTTCTTTTTTTTTCTCTGTGCCACTGCCCCTGCTCCTATGCTTGGTAAGAATGAGGTATACAGAAGTATATTGTTTAACTTTTTCCAGGATTTTCAATGAGAAAAAACGTAAAAAAGGAACCTAAACGAAATAAAGGAAATTGCTTGGTGTAAATTTTGAAGGGATAGAGAGAACTGCATGGGATTTTTGTTTTTAAGGTGTGGAACAAGAATAAAAGTTCTAATTGAGCTGCGTTCGAGTTGATAGTGAATTTTTGGACGAACTTGATTAGGAGTTAAAATATGTGGGGAAATGCATTTTTCGAGGGAAGTTTTTCGGCGATAAGTTATAGAAAATGTAGAAGATGGTGGTATACCAAAAGATTTCTGAAAAGATTGCAGTATCTGGCCATCAATAGAAGCAAACATAATCCCAAACTCTTCAGAAATTCTCAAAAAGTCAATTGGAAAAAAATTTAAGAGGGAAGCGCTATTCAAATTGATGAACCAGTTAACAACTTGACAACTCCTTACCCTAACAGGCGATCACGAAGGAAAATCAGCGTAGAATGGTGAACTCCAAAACTAAGACAACTTGGGACTCAGTAAATCAAAACGAACATAAGAGCTAGAAAACAGGGGACTCTTACGACTATACATCCCCAGCTTCAATGAATACAAAAACAACATAAGGTGGGTGAAACGAGAGTTATGGCAATCATAAAGCTGCAAAACTTCGAAATAAGTTTTCCAAGGACCTCCCCAACAGAATCCAACCATCAGTCTTTGTAGCAGCTAATGACAATATGGCTGTAGTAAGACTGTTAAACCTAATCATATGCGTACAGCGGACGGAAAGGTAGAACAGAGCAAGAATAGAACAGAAATGAAAAGAAAATGACAAATAAACCACCCATCTCTCCAAGGCCCTTTTCAGGTAGTGGTTGGTTGTGGATCAGAGGCTTAACAGAAAAAGTTGTCAATGGTTTATCCCAACTATCCTTGTTTTGCATCCGTCGCTATTAGTGGAATCTAAAAGAAATCACTCAGTCACAGCCTAGTCCCTTCTTTCCAAGGTCGTGGAAACGCTGATAATTCGTCAGCTAATGAAATATCTTGAATAGCGTAAAGTCCTTAATGGCCGCCACGGTTTGAACGGTACGGTTTTCGCGGCAACAGGTCCACTGGTGATTTGATGACGCATCTCACCGAAAAGTGGAACAAATTACTGCACCAGGGTGATAAAAGTAAGATCGTTGCACTCGATATTTCAAAAGCATTTGACACAGTTTGGCATCCAGCTCTTTGTCGAAAATGTGTGCATATGGTATCGATGATATTCTTCTTTAATAGATAAGAAATTACTTTTCGGGGCTTTCAATACAAGTTGTATTGGACGTCTTCAAGTCGGCAATTCACCCACATAAATCACACAAGGCTCGTTAGCACACTCCTCAAAATCTTTGAAGAAAAAGTGGAGACGCGATGCTATTAAGAACGGTAAAAGAAATCTTCAAAGTAACAACGGCTTAGGTAAACAGTTCCCTACTATCACTTAAACATGGGTTAGGTTAGTTTCGGGTAGCTGTCTTAGACGAAAGAAATGTCCCGTAAGGACACCGATAATGGAACTGATTTACGATTATATTGATTCTTTCTCTCCCTTCAAATCCCCCGATGATGATGGAATCTTCCCCATTATGCTGCAGAAATGCAGATGCCATACCTGTACTTAAGAGATTATTTATTCGCAGTCTAGAGTGCGGCCGCATTCCGTTGGCTTGGAGCGAGGTAAAATAAGTGTTCATCCCAAAAGCTGGCAAATCTAGCCACACCATTGTGAAAGGCTTCACACCTATAAGCTTAACATCTTTCATTCTGAAAACATTTGGGAAACTAACGAATGTCTACGCTAGTTCGACGCTGTCGCGAAGAACTTAAGGTTCTTAGGTCGCAGCACAATATTACTCTCAGCAGGGTCCTTGGTCACAGAAATATAACCGGAAATGGGATAGCTGAAGAACTTGCAAGAAAATGATCTGTAATAGATTAGGCCTCCACTCTAACCGTAGAGAGTGAGGTGAGTGTAAGATCCCAATGGCAGCCAACAATAGGTGGAACTCGCTTATCACCTGTGATATATCAAGGAAACTTTGGCCAAAATACCACAAAGCTAGAACCAATAAACTTTTTAAAAATGACAGAACATCGCTGTCAATGTTGATAGGTGCACTCACGAGCCACATTCTTCTAAGAAACCACAAAATGAAACTTAAACGCAACGATGACAATAAATGCAGAAAATGCGGTGACGAAGAGACTCACGAGGAAACACCTCATTTCCTCTGCTACTACCCAACACTTGAGAAACAAAACTTACTTCCAGGACATACAAGAACTATCTGACGTTTCACTAAACAATCTTTCCAAGTTTCTGAGGACGTCAGGATGGTTGGTTCACCTAATCACCAAAATCCACTATTGGGTATCGCAATGGGTTCAGAAGGATCTAGACCTAGATATTATTTCAGCTAAAACAAAGCTTCCTTTATCGCATTATTATTTAGTAGTGTTGTTATCGTGACATAATTTGTATCACTGGTGACCAGTGGCGTGGGGTGAAATTTCAAGAGAGGGAAGCCGAAAAATTTTTAAGTAAAATATTTTATTCAAGACTTACCATTTTGGTGCTTATTCGAAACACAGACTTAAGATATGCAATCTAAGCCACCTTTGTTATACTTTAAGTCATTGGAATTTACGTAAACAATGAGCTCATCGCATAAAAAAAGTGGCTTCGAAAGAAGCCGTTCTGGAGCGTTATTAAATATAAAAAATTAGCAATTGCAATTATGTACTACCTATTTGTACTCTAAAGCTATCCTACGATTCTTTTTTACGAATTCTGCTAAAACTCTTTCATACAAATTGGAATTATTTTTAATTTCTAAAAGAAGGTGCTTTTCGATAGATAAAAGTGCCAGGTCTGAGAGTCTTTCTTTTTTGTGGGAATTTCTTAAGTGTGGACTATTTTTAAAGTCGAAAAAGATCTTTCGACAGAAGCCACAGTCAAAGGCAGGATTAAAAAGATTTCACACAATGTTAGAGTTTGAGAAAAAGTATCTCTAAGCATTTCCGTATTAAAATGCTTATAAAGTTGAAAAACCTCAAGCTGTTTAAGTGAAGGGGTAGTGCATAAAATTTTGAGTTAATTTTTTAAAGTAGTAAAATTAAAAATTCCATGAAATAGGGTAATTAAAGAAAATATTTTGTGATCCGGCATTGAATTAGAAAAATATTCATATTTTGATTTGTTTAATAAATCAAAGGAAATATATTAACTAAACCTATATTAAATTAACCTATTCTTAATCTGACTTGTAACATTATCTATAATTGCTGCAAAAATTCAGCTATTATTTGTATTTAAATCAATATTAAGTAGTCGGCGTTTGCGTGGAGGTTCTGAGCAGTTACTTACGCTCTCATAGATTGAGTCAAATAAGTTTACAAATTCAGAATGAAGCCATGACTCAAAATCCTCGATCTCTTGCTTCACAAGCTCTATGTCTTCTCTGCAATTGAGTAAGACGTTCACTATACGCGAATGATATTGCCATAAAATTGTTTATATCAAAGAAATCTGTGTGACTCCAAACACTAGGAGAATTAGAAAAAAGAAGACAAGGAAAACAAAACATTCTATTTAATTTGCAACTGCCAGTCAGCCATGGATTCTTTTTGTGAAAAGACTCATGAAAATATTTTTGATACCCGTCCTTTCGCATATAATCAATTTTCATTGATGGTGTCGAGCGACCTAGTTCTATAACTTTTTTTCTTTACAAAAAAGAAAGCTTACTGAACTCATGGGTTTCTTTTAGAAGAAAATCAGTTAAAAAACATTCAAAATTAACTAGAGACATCTTGTCTAAAAATAAAAAGAATGGGGCACCTCTTGAGTAGATTTATAATTACTTACTTGGTATATAGTTAATAACTATTCACTTAGCTCACTCACTATTTTATAATAATTTAATAATTTAAAACACTAACTTAACTACCAATATGTAATTGTTAAATTTTTAAAATTTTCTAATAATTAGCAGTCACAAAAATCACAAAAATTTGCATCCAAATTTTCAATAAATCACGCACAATTACACAACCGATTTGCAACCGTCATTTCAAATTTGCAAAAAAAAAAAAACCCAACAAGTAAGAAACACCTCAAACGCCGTTCGAACCGCTACATCACCCAATAACTCGATTTTCGTCGGCTTATTTTGTTGCCTACAATAAAAAAAAAACTCCATCGAACTAAAACCTTTCTCCTCCACCAATGTTCATCCACAAAAGCCGAGAAATCGCGGGTTATTTTCCTCATAAGCGAATGTATGTTAGACAAAGAAATCGCAAATAAACTTCTACTATATGCCAGAAAGGACTAGAGTTGAAAGTTCGTACACCCGAAGTTCGACAACCGAAGTGGTCGCAGCATTTCATCTTCGAGCGTGTATAAAGTTATGAAAAATGGTTTGATGAACAAATAATTGAATGTGATGGTTGGCAAGTGGCAAAATAAAATTGTTTGATATTTGAAAAGGGAAGCCGGAAGGAATCGGCTTGTATGAACGCCACGCCACTGCTGGTGACATAATTATTTCGATAGTGACATAAGTTCAAAATCAAAATAGGTTGAAATAATAAGTGACATATTTTAGCTTTCACAGAATAAGTGACATAATTTTATTCAAACATGTGAAACAAAGAAACTGATCGATAGACAAGTTATAACTATGATTTTTTTCCGTAAAACCTGGATCAAATCCCTACAACAATTGGGTTTGGTTGGGATGAGATCAAAAATATATTACGTATCGAAAATATTGTGCATTTGTTTCCCTTTTTTGGTTATTTGGAGCTAAATTATGTCAGGGTGAAATATTTTTTGATATATTTTTGTTAGATGAAGGAAGAAAGGTTAAAGATAGGGGCAGAGTTTGGCTTTTTTTGTTTTCTATTCGAGTTTTGTGGAGGATTATGTTATGTGACATAATTCTGCCAAGAAGGTGACATTATTTATTCAAGCCGATGACAAAATTGACTCTAAAGTTTTCTGCAATTTACAAATCTATGGGCCAATGTAGTATTTCATTCGTCAGAAACTGAGAATCAAATAGCTTGAAGGCCCAAAAATGTAAATAGGTACAGGGAGCAGGTTTCGGCGATGTAAGGGGTTTTAATATTTTTTCCACTTTCGGAAAATATGAAACTCGCCGGTAAGTCAGCCTTGAAGAGGTCCAAAATAGTAAGTGTGCGAAAAGGTCGCACCTATAGGCTGCCAACATATTCCTGCCAACACAAATGCCACAAGCAAATGTGTATTTAAATTGTGTGAAACGTCATGGTGGACATGTGCATGCTAAGTTGATATGTAGGTGGTCACCAATAAAATCAGTGGTAACGTACGCGCTATCGCAACGGAGCGGTGGTTGGAAAGAGCGAAGTGCAACACTTCATCGCAATTAAAAAAAAAAAAAGTGCAAACCGATTAGTAAGCGCTCAGCCTCAACAAATCTAATGGGACTCCACGAGACACTCCTGTGAAAATCTACCTCCTCTGACTCCTCATTTAAAGCAGAATTTACTCCCGACAGTTAATTTAAATGGCAACTGCAATTCAGCTCCTATATACATAAATCCAGACCAAAAAACCATCCAACCCACGGAAGAACCATTAGCTTTAATTTGCATTCGGAGCCACCGCAATTAGTCGCACTGCTGTTCGCCCATTTCCTTGGTCCAAGTCCATTATGCTTCCGCACCCAAGGTGACAGTTAATTTCTCGACCAGAATTGCCTTCGAGCAATTAATCGAAATTTCATTCAAAACTTAAGCACAAAAGGTGCGGATTGCTTTTGAATCCCATTTTCTTCAGGACGACAGCAACGTTTTCTTATACTACTGTGACATTTTGAAGCGCGAATCGCGCGCAATTGTTTCTATGGAACACCTTCTCTGTTGCTGTTACAGGCATGGAATTCAAGGATAATCACCTCATTTCATGCCACTAGACAGAGTTTCGTGTATCCTTGCATCTGTGAAATTACCTTTCATTTTCTCATCAAAAAGCCACTTGAAGTGAAGTCTCCTCAGACTCGGATGTCGGGTCCGCCTTCTTTCACACAAAATGCAGAATGTTTTTCTTCGCCTTATCCTTTTGGACGATCTTTGCTGTTACTGGCTGATGCTGGGTGTAATAATTAAAGACTACGCCGAACGGAAAACGACGAAAGTGGATAATTTCAACAGATTTATCCCCTCGTTTGGTCAAGTCCTTAACGACTAGGTGGCGGGACGGGGGGCAGGCCTTGAAATGTAGTCGATTTGGGATGATTCGCAACCCTCGAGCAGCTGCTATCATCCCTCTTAATTTCTGCTCTTTATCCTTCGATTTCATTACCCGGCCTTTAGTTTTTCGTTACTTTTTTTTTGTATCTTTTTTTCCTGGAGAGCGAAAAAAAAAGGACGTCTTGTTCATCCTGACTTTTGTATATTTCATTGTTTCCATAGCAAAGCGTCAGTCAGTCGGGGCGGATAATTGGTTTTTGGTTAAGAACGGGAATCGGCGAATCCTGAATTCTTCTTATCCTCTTTGTGTAAGGATGTCGACTAAAAAAAAAAACTGCAGAAATTAATTGCGATTTCATTACTCCGAGATTCATTCATTTCGACATTTCACAGGAAGCGCACACGGGATACACGATTCATGGGTTACAATGTGAAAACGCCTAAGGACTCTCAGGGCGTTTATTCTAGATCGGTAGTACAATGCATCGAGCGTATTCATCATCATCGTAGTCCTCGGTGACACATTTGTATATGGAGGAAAAAAAAAAAAACCAATATCCTATAGAAAAGCATTTAAACAAAATACACCGAGAGGAAAAACAATTTAATCCTGGATATGTGGGCGAAAAAACACAAAATGGGCAAACAAAATGTCCTGGTTTTATCAAAGTCACAAAGGCCACCTCAGTCATTGGTGGTCCTGCTACTGCTGCACATACATGCATTTGTTTGTATCCCGTATTTCAATTTGCTTTATCTTAATTCCTATTTTTACTCCGCAATTTTTGCATTTCAACTTGATTTTCAATTTGTGTGCTAGTATTTTTCTGTGCAGCTCTGGAAAACCGCTGGGACCGCGTTTGTGCAGTTATTTCAACTCATTTCACGGTCTGTAACTCTTTCGAGAAAAGTAAAACGTACGGAAAAATAATATGAACAGAGTAGAATACAGATAAAAAAAACCAGGACCTCTGAATGACTGAAAGGATCTACCCTTGTGTCAACCCTTGCACCCCTATTTATTGCTTTCTATCCCTTTGTTAGGTATTTTTTTGTGTGGATAACTTTGGATCCGTTGCCGTCTGGTGGAGAGTGAAGACTGTATGACACTTGTTTTAATTTGATGAACGCGATGGAGTTACGTTTAAGTGGGTGTCATGATTTTGATTATTTTATATGTGGAACAGGACGAAAGGAACCTTAGTTTTTGATAGTACTTTTGAAAAAAAGATACGATTTTCCTTAGAGCGTTGGCCAAAAGGCGGTGAGAAATATTAGAGTTTACTCAAATAGCCTTGGCAAAGTTGCATTCAGTTTTAACAAACAAAGAAGAAAATGTACAACGTGTCCGTTCATCCGTCGTGAAGCTACAATTACACTCGGAGTTTCTTTCTGTGGTAACAATTAATGGAACTCATATTCAAAAAAATGTCTCAAATCAATTCAAAATGTATTGTTTCACATTGAAAATGATTAGTTCCCGACGGAAGGGACCACACTTGGAACCGCACAAAATAAAATATAAATATATATATATATATGGCATAAAATAGCCATGATATTGGTGGAAGGCACTCTTCAACATGTGGACTCTTCAGTTTCTATGTGGACAACAAAAAATAACACGCAAATATCAACATGACAATTATCGCACTCATATTCGCACTGCAACAGGGGCTCTAAAACCTACTTAGCAAATAAGGCGCTAACCAACATTATGCACCCGCTACACAATATTATGACAGCAGCATTCATGAGTAAAAAAAAGTCAACCGTAGGTGCTCGACCTCCACCATAATCAACATTGTGTCCTTTCTTTCATCCCAACAAATCGGCCGTCCAGATATTCCTTCAGTGGCAACGTTTAATCCTACACTACCTTGGAAAAGGAACACCAGTTTGGTAAAATATAAAAAAGAGCGAAATATGGGAGGGACAATTCCAATCCTTACATCAGGAAATGATTTCCTCTCTCAATGCAGTTTACAAATTGTTCACCGATGGCTCGTACAAGGGCAGAAACTCTTCATATTCACTTATAGAGCTGAAATTGAATGGAAGCACGGAAATTATCATTCAAGGACTGCTGCCGGAATTAGGCGGCAGCTACTTAGCAGAGCTAACAGCAATCGAAAAATGAATATCCATCGCTCAAGCTTGGTCTAAGGGGACGATAATTTTCACCGACAATTTAGGTTGCCTGAATAGGTTACGTAGTGGACTGGAAGCAGTCTCAATATCAAACCTAATTTAGCCTTAGCATTGTCCCCTAAATAATAAGCAAGGAGTTCTGATTTCCATGAAATTTGACGCGTAAACTTAGACTGATATGTTAGTGGTTCCACATAAAATTGATCGAAATCGAATAGAGTGGAAGTAAGATATGAGTAGGACCCATACGAGTAACTCAAGAGTCACTAAATAAATTGAAATTTTGATGAAGACGGGATAAGATGTAGTGGGGTGACTTTTTACCTCACGTAGTCCAATATTTTCCAAGAACTCTTTTTGTCTGAATATCTGTTATAATTTTCTCCTCATAAATTTACATACCCTTAATTGGTAGGGGGGACATCGCCAATACTTCCAGTGCAAATAGCTTTTTTACAATTTTCTTTTCTTGATTACTTTTAGTCCACACGTACCATTTTGCACAAAATTTCAGCTCTCTACGTGGCCAGACAGATACTGTTTATGCCATTCTGGCTCGGAACATTAAAAATCATGGCAATAGAGTGAGTCTAATTTTGAAGATATCACATTCCTTTTATAAGTAACGGATTGTTTATTTTATATCGATATCCCACGCACCCCGAAGGAGCGACCGACAAAAAAATCAATTTCTAAGAAAGTCATCTGACCAAAAGCGAAAAATTCACTAAAATCGGTTCATTAATTCAGAAGTTACCTAAGAGAGAAACCGGTAAAACTCCCTGTAACCTTTTCGTATGGAATAATAGTTAGAATTTGGAACTCTCTATGTGCGAACGAGGTCACGCTTGACCAATGTGTTACAATCGCTAACGCGATTGCTATTTCTTTTGTATCTCAATTTTTTTTTTGATTGATTTCACCTACTTTACACATCTCCTTTCATCCTTACAAAGCGTATACTCATTTTTTCAATCTTACATTTGAATTATTTCCTCCACTCAGTTGATCCTGATGCCTCCATTAACTCTTACAATGACCACATACGCACTGAAATAATTGCGACTGCCCCCAGAGAGAAGGTTATGGTTACGGACGTGTTCCTTGAAAAACTTTAAATTTGAATAATTATTGCTCGCCGACACAAAATGACAACACCATCGGCATAGACAACGCTCCCACATTCACTCTCGCACGCAGAGTGCTTGGCTAATGCTTACTGCACGTATGCACGTTGAAGTGAATCATTCTCTCATAATTTCTGTATATCCTGCCTGCAGAATACTATTGGGCGGTACTTGGGTGGACATAGCACAACGACAATGGTGTTGATGCCGTTTGCTTGCTGGTCCCGCTTCCCTGGGGAGTGTATTAACGTTCGTTAAGCTTGTGGCCCTGAAGCCACAAAATGAACGGTCTACGACGTTAGACCTCGAACTTGAGCAAATAATTTTCGAAACTTACTCTCGCAATTGCCCATGTGTCCGTGTGTGTGATTGTGTATGTGTGCGTTATGCGACGACTGATTGTTTGGGTTTAACGCAGTAGAGGGACGGAGGATGGGCGATCCTTTGGGAGATTGGATGTTAGTTAGCCTTTTGCACCGGGAAAAGTGTTAATGATGATTAGAATCAATTTAAGGGATCATTAGAGATGGAGATGCAAGAGTCAGATACGAACGGTGTGTGCGGTCTAGGAGACCGAAAATTCAATGATGGGAAAGGACGATAATAATGACGACAGCAGACGATGGCCTCCCCCGGTTAGTGTGGCAATGCGGGAGTGGACTGAGGTAAATTCTTTGCCGTCGACCTTTGGCCACATGGGCTGGTGCAACTCATTAATCTGCAATGGTTACAGAGCCAGTGGAGGACAGGACGATTGTGTTAGGAATGTGAATTTGCCGGTTGGATACACCCAGAAAAATGATATTGTCCTTTGATGATTTTTATAAGATATTTCTCTTAAAGTAGCCATTTAGTTTGACTACTGAATCAATTCCAATGAATTCTTGATTTGGTGTCTCCATAGCTTTACCCATAGATTACTCAACCATCAATCTCAAACAATTTATTAGCTTCAGCGCTGACAGGATGCTTTTCCTGTTCATTCTTCCACAAATTGTTTGAAATGAGTAGAATGGCACTTGCTCAGTTCAGCTTGGAGTGCGTGTGCGTGTCTGCCAACATACTGCGTTGCTACGTTGCTTTTATGGCATTTAATCGGGCACAAAATATATGTGCCTTAAACATAATGCGTTGACTTTTAAAATATGTACCTTCGGATTACAATTATTGAAAATCGATTTTGACTACGAAGAAAGTTACTTCTGTCGAAATTCTCCACCAAATGGATACAGAATTTGTCAAAAGTTTAGACAATCGCAGGTACGCAATCTTGCAAATATTCGAGTTTACCGGGAAGTTAATGAAAATAGTTTTGAGTGTGAATATCTCGCAAATGGTGAGTCGTGCGAAAAAAAATATTTTAGGCGAACTTTTAGGCTTTGAAATTTCCTACCGATTGAATGCAGTATTTTTCTATATATGCCAACTTTTTTCATAATTTTCGAAAGTTGTAATCCCACAATCTTAGAAAATGCCAAAGCTTACACGGAAGTTTATGGAAATCGTTTGTCAGTGCGAATATGAAAACTGTGTATCATACGACAGAAACTATTGGCTACTGACTAAATTTCAGGTTTTTAAATATTCGGTTTTTGATGTCTTTTATGCTGTAAGCACCACCGACCTTGAGTAGATATCTGTTAATTTCGCTGATTGAACGATAAGGCCTTGTTCGCTATCATTTTCGGTTAAACAACACTCCAAACCCTTTCTCTCAGTGTACACCGTTATTTTGAAACCAAATTAGCATGTACTGAGAGCAATACAACAATATACCTGAGAACTGTATTATCCTCGTAGCTAAAGTGATTACGGGAAACAAAACCCACCACCAACAATGCATTGGGAAATGCTTCTAAATACACACACACATACTCTTCATATGTGGCCTTTTGATTATAAGCGAAATGGTAGACGTGACCACTATGTGCTTTAACTGTGTGACCTCTTTCGGCATAAATTGTCTCCTTTACATCCTTTTGGCTCGTTAAATAAATTTTGCACCCCATCACCTCCACTGTCACCTGAAGCATGTAGCCTTCTAATTTTCCAGTCCTAATTCAAGACCAGCCACCCACTCCAGACCAAACACTAGCCGAGTGACAACAATTTTCAAATGGGTGGACGGAAGGAAATTTGCCTGAATTCGCATCATCATGGGGTTGGGGGGGTCGAATGAGGTTAGTTTAGGTCACTCAAGGGAGCATACAACTTTGTCTGGAATTCACTTGTTCTTTGCGAGCTGTGTGTGTACGGCGGCGTATATCCTCTAATCAAATCAGAACCTAATCATAGAGGGCATTGTTGTGCCCTCCCTGCAACGGTAGTAATTTCATCCCTTAAGTACACCTGCAGTATATGGTTTGTCGGTCGAGGTGAATTAGAACCCCACGCAAACCCACTCAATTAGTAACAATATCCTGTTCGTAAAATGAATAATTATTTCGTCCTTTTTAGGGAATTTTTTTAGTTTTTTTGTTTTAAGAAAAACTTTATCGTCATCACAATTTTGTGCATTTAATTTGCCTATTAACCAGACGATGTAATCATACCATAACCTCCCACAGATGCAAGCTGCTGCTGTTGCTGCTGCTTGTTTACTAGCTGGAGAGTAGCATACGTTGGAAGCTTCCTTCCTCTCTCGTTCTCTTGTGGTTCACAATGTTTTGGCCAGAACTGAACACATTGTGCACACTCGAGCGTAAAATTAATTGCTGACGAAGCTTAAATCGTTGCCGCATTTTGCTGTGTCGTATGAATTATGTGGGGGAGGATGGACCAGCCACCAAGAGAGTGGACTATACGTAGCAATCAATCAAAAAGTTGCTATATGCTTCGTGCTTAATTACTAGAGAGAGGGGCGATCATGATATTGATGATGATGGTAGGTCCTGAACAATGCAGTTGACCCAAACTTATGTCTCCGATGACGACGGTAGCGAATGTGGTGAAGGCCAACGCTAATAGCTTCAATACAACGTTACACTCAATCATAATCAACATTTTCTGCATCGTAAGGAGATTCCTGGAGTGTTTACATTGGTTAATAGGAATTTTGGGTGAGGGATTTTTTTTATGGTTGCGGTCTCGAAATACTTTCGGAATAGAATGAGGGATAAGAGCAATGAAACAGTGTTTGCTAAAAAGAGTTCTTCATTCGGGATGCTTGTCGTTCTAAATTTCTTAACCAGTTTCCATTCGGCTTTCTTAGAGGTTTGAGTCTATAAGTTTACCAAGGTCCAACCGGGCATCTAAGGTAGCAAGCGATCATCGTTCTCCGATGTGAAAATTTGCGGTCGTACGTATTCTGGAATGGAATTGGACTGAAAATCAGAAGAATTTTCTGAGAAAGAGTTTAAGATTGCTATTCCATTAGGTCCCATTCAGACCGACTTTGAATGGAGTTTGCAATCAAGTGGCAAAGATCAAAACAACAAAGCAACAAAGTCCAGACGCCGTTTGCTAGCGGTCGTACAAAGAAAACTATGTAAGTTAACTCCTTTAATTCTTACAAATTTAATTCAATTTTCTCACTGAAAATCTCGACATTATCGACTGAGATTTTAGTGCCAAGCTGCGGGCTGGTGTGGCTATATATGCTGCCGTTTTTTTCTAAGTTGCACATACAACCGGGTGTGGGTGTCACACACTGACGCCAATTGTTTTAAAAATCTTTTGGCGAAGCTATTCCAATTATCGCTTTCAAGGAGTTCATTAAGGAGTAAGGAGGCTTTGTTTTTTACTTCTTTGTTAAAGGAACACCAGGAGCACTCAGACTCCATTTTTGGTACATTTTACTATCATATTAAGCAAACACCTCTTTTGGATGTTGTGGTTAGACTCGATTTTAACTTAGATTTTATTCGTTTCTCTTTTATTCCTCGGTTGGCTCTTGGTTACTGTTCCCCGTTCGGGCACAGCTCGGGCCACAAAGAAATGCAGTACCCATTAACAAGGAAATGCCACCCTTACTAGGCTTACTTAAAAATAAAGAAGTTATAAATCATCGCTTTCCATTTCCATTCCATTGGCGATTTGTTAATTTGTATCAAAAATAAATTCAAGGTCCTTTAATTCTCCCGAGACCATCCAAATCCCACTCCAACGTGAAATCTGTTGATTTTTACAATTTGTCAAATCGATGGATACCTAGAACCGAGAAAAACTAGAATGCATTCTGCTATATCGGCACATCCGTAAGGTATATTCATAAAGATGGCTCACATGGCCTTTCTGCCTGAGCTTTCTATGATAGACATGCTCAGCATGGTTTTCGAATGATTGAAAGTTTGAGATTGAGATCTCAAACCGAGAATCATGGGTAGGGGAAGAACTGTCGCTTGATCCTCAGAGAATCGTATGGTATACTGATGGTATCGAGGATGGATACTGGCTTTGATGTGCCTGTGTTTTTGGGCATTATAAAATCTTGAAATCACTTTCTATTGATGTTCGCTGTCATTGAAATATGTTCCACGGGTATTATTTCAATATCCTAAAAACTTTATCGTGGGCCCCGTGGCTCTCGGGTTAAGATCACTGAGCTAGAGATTCAAGGTTCGAATCCAAGAAAAAAAAAAGTTTTCTCACAGTCCTCTCAGAAATGGCATAAAACTCACAAATAAATTGCCTGCTCTTTTTTATAGGCGTTGGTACGAATGCAGAGCAGGGACTTGTTCGTAAAGTTAAACCATTTTCAATAAATCTTGTGGAATGGCAGTTGGTACTAAACATATGGAAAGACTCTTTCTGCGGACTGTTAAACGGCGACAGAAGTTAAAATTCCGCTGTCAGGCAGCCTGATAGTCTCAACCTGGAGGACAATCAATCAATACAACCACCGGACCGGAACGAAGTTGAAGCACCCATGCCAGATGGTCTAGCAGCTGCGCTGTTTAAGGCTGTAGGCGATGACTTGGTAGGGTACATGAACCAACTCATCTGTAAAATATAGTCCGACGAAAGCATGTACAATGATTGGAAGCCCGATCCATAACAAGGGAGGTCGCCTCATCTGCGTCAATTACAGAGGAATAAGTGCGGTTTTAGGCCTAAAAAATCGATAATCGACCAAATCGTCACTTTACGCCAGATCCTGAAGAAAACCCAGGAGTTTCAGATAGATACCGACCATCTATTTATCGATTTTAAGGCCGTAGGCCAATAAGATAAACATTTATTCATTCTTTGACAGTTGACACATAATATCAGGCAGAAATACCAATCTTCAAATACAAAAAAATAAAAATCCGGCTTTCTACGAAAAGTTCTATATTGGCTAGCTAGGTTTTAAAAACGCATACCAACTATCCAATAGAATCTGCTAATATAAAAGCATAATTTCGACATTCACAAAATGTCTGGAAATTGAATTCTACTACAGTAGAGCCTTCAGCTTCCTCTAGAGTAAATATTCGCATAATTCTTGAACCACAGGGGGCCGGATGCATAAGAAAACCTAACCTCTCTCCACTACGGACCTAATTACATGTCAACATCAGTTCACCGGTACCGCCAGACTTACAAAAAAAAAAAAAAAAATAAAAAAGAAATCCATATCATTGTAATCAACCTTTTTTACACAAAAATGCATCCGGAAATTGATTTCTCACAGACCCACCTATATACGGAGGTGTAGATACGTCTGTGTTCAACAAGAAAATTTGCATCTGAAAAGAATTTCTTACCCACCTACGGTAGTCACATCCTTCTTGAAGAGGGACATCTTTGCGGAAATAATTTTCTTTCGCCCTCGTCCGCCCACCCCCTTCTAAGACGAAAACCACCCACTGTTGACCAAACCAAGAAAAATCACTGCGGAAATTATCGATTCTCTCTGGAGCACACATAGCTACCATAGATGGACGGAATTTTCCGCATGCCTTCTCAAGGAGTACATCCACCTCCATTAATAATCCCGAACACGTACCATAATCAAGTTACGTGTTCTCGAATTCAATTGGCATTGTAAAAATTAATTAAATCTTCTTAAGCTCTGCATTGGACCGCAGCGCACTGGAGCGATGCGAATGCGATGGACCGATAGATAGACCGATGCGATGAGCCTCTCTTTTTGATTGACAATCGAAATGTCGATGGAACGATGTCTGCCGGAAGTCAGTCAGGAAAAGCCCAGACAAAACTATTCAACGGGCGATGGCAGATTGGAAATTTTTTGAAGGTGATAAGGATATGAATAGAGAAGATCCTTGCGCCAGTTAAACCTGACAACGCGATGGGTCAAGCCGGATGAGAGGTGGAAAAAGAAGTAGAAGAAGAAATCTTGATGATTAGATGTGCTGTATGTGTGCTGAATTTTTAACACTTTTTTGTAAGTATGCCTCTGCTCGCCCAATTTATGAAGCGAACAAGAAGGACCTCAGAAAAAAAATCGGCAGGCGATTAAAAGTAGGAAACACCGAGAGGTAAATACGGTTCATAAATGTCGCCTTCGGGGGAGCGTGTGTGTATGCAGACAGATGAATGGAGACATAAATCCTTGTTAAATACTGTGAAGGAAGAGAAGGATTCTAACTCTATGCTACATATTTAAATTTGTACTCAATGTTCTGCCGTCTCTGCGCTGCCGAAATGTATTTGTGTTAGAGAGGATAACTTTGCATCTATCCATCTATTCATAGGATTTTCCCTTTGAAGTCTCATGGAGTTGGAGTACTACCTACCCACTTCCCACATACCACGTCAATGAAGATAAAAGAGGAGCATCATCATTTTTCTTGTGTGCGGATTTACGAGTAAATGTACTTTTGGGAGCTAGAGCAGTGGCACACACGCCAAAAAAAGAAAAGAAAAAAGGATTCCCACATTTCAGTTCAAAGAACGGCAGGAAGGAAGCATTGCGGAATTGGAAAAGTGATTTTTTATCATTTAAAATATCAAATATATTGGAAAATGCTAAAAGAAGAAGCAAAAGAAAATTGAAGTTTAAACAAACAAGAGAATGTTTGGGTGCTGTTGGTTGGTTGTAGGGGAGCAATGCAAGTCGTCTCTACTAAATTATTGGGGAAGAAATGTGAATAGAGATCCTGGCGGAAGATTTATTCGTACGCAATGTGATTGATATTCTATCGCAGAGAAAGGCATATTTACCATTTCAACGAGGGTATTCAGATGGGGAATTGATTTAAAGCAGTCGACTCTTGGAAATGAGATGATGAACTGGTTGATGACTCTTTTTCATATGCTCAGTTCTGTAGGGTTATAACTCGAGTTGAATAGACATGAGTAAGAGTCAAATATGAGCCACATCCATGATAATATAAATCAGTCGATAACCAGAACAAACACTGGATGCATTATATAGTGAACCTGAGAAGGGCGTTGTGTTCATGTGACACCCTAGTTGGCACACCTTAGTTTGCTTCTCAGGAATTCTTGGAGATCCAATAAATATCGTTAGTAGGTTTCACTTGACGACCGAGTAAGTGAAATTAATGAGTAACGTAGCAATAATAAACTTCAGATAGAAGGACTGACTGGAACGCTGATGAGCCCTGTAAAGCACTAAGATGGACAATGATTTTCGAATCTGCGAGTGGAATTTCGAACCGATTAACTATCAGAAATCGTCAGTTACAACAAAGTAGAAACAACTTGAAAGACAGACTGCTACAATAACAGCAGTAGCAATAATTTGAGAACGGGTTGGTTACCAAGAGAAAACTTAGTCAACAAGTCTTGAACTTTCTCCATGTAGTTAATATATACAATAAGTGACACCTCATACCTCAAATATAAATTTTACACCTTTAGCTTCATTCACCCATAGAAGAGAAAGGCAGAGGCACCATAAACAGTTTCTCCACTTTTAAACTACCCTTGGAGGTTTACACCACACCTTAAAGTTGAATCGAAAGACATCTTTCGAAAAGCCTTAGGAAAACGTAGCCTACAAGACTTCCCGAAATGACTAACAGACTGATAGACTTTGCTGCAGGAAGAAATGTTCTGTAAATATTTTTGGTCATTCGTCAAAAATATTAAAAATTTTACCTCGTGTGACATCCTTACTCTCATTTGCAATCATATTCCAGCTGTCAGCTCCTTAGACAAAACCAATCTGCTTGTTGCTCACTTTGCAGCGAATTCTATGCTGCCAGATAATGCTTTGTCTCCGCCAATACTTGAGAGCGTCGAATTTTTCATGGTATGGGCAGTATCATTTTCGTAGCAACATGTCCACTGGTAATTTAATGGCATATCTCACCGAGAAGTGGAACCAGTCTCTTCATCACTAAGATGGTTGCGCATGATATTTCAAAGGTATTTGAGACAGTTTGACATCAGGCTCTTTTGTCGAAAATGCGTGCATATGCCGTTGATGAGTCTCTTTTTCAGTGGACTAGAAATTACATTTCCGGACGTTCAATACAAGTTGTCTTGGATGGCTTCAATTCTGCAATTCACCAAATAAATACTGGTGGTCTCCAAGGCTTTGTTTTGTTTCCGACTCTCTTTCTTATTTTTGTAAATAATTTCTTGTCTGCAACCTCTAATCCAATCCACTCCTTCTCGGATGACAGTTTTTCAAAATGCTGCAAAATGTCTAGGATTCCTTAAGTGGTGCAAGTAATATTTTACCCCGTTTGATAGCCTCAATTTATAAGGCATTTATCCGCACAAAGCTGGAATATAACGCCCACATCTGGTCTGGTAGACCCAAGACCGTTTTGCACTTAAAACTTATAGTGATAGAATTCGAACATCGTAGAAATGTCTCGTGTCTTTCCCTAGTTTATCGCTGTTTTTTTTTTTTTGTTTATAAACAATGCTCCAGGAAAGTAGCTAGCCGAATGCACATCAGTTCACCCTTTAGCCCAACTTCGGTCGTAATGCCAAATAAAAGGATTCGTTTATATGCCGAACGAGACGAATGTGAAATGATCTACCAGGCTTTGTATTTCCCCATCACTACAACCTTCAAACATTTAATGCCAACGTGCACAGGGATCTCCTCTGTTCCTCTTCCTCCTTTTCCAAACGCCCGTGCTCTGAAACAATATACGGGTATTCGTATCCTTTTAGCGTGCAAAAACTATATAAAAAAAACGAAGTTACATGGCAATCTCCTGATCTCTTTCAGTGTACTAGATGTCCAAGAGTTCCGAAATACGGGCTCAAGATGAAGACAAATTCTAAAGATTGAGAAAGAGGACAAAATGAACATTCCAGGGTTTCACTACTTAAACTCGAACTTGTAAGGACAAAGACAGGAACACCATAGTAGACAAATAGGCTTTGAATTATAATTTCTGCAGTTCTAAGTTCTTTTTCTATTTAAAAAACTGAACAAAAAAAAAACTGCAAAACTGTGTTTACTAATTATTAGACTTCTTCGGGCTTTCCTTTGTTTTAAAAAAGCTACCATTTAGTTGATTAGCTGCGAAGGATTTTTAACATCAAAATTAAATTATTTGATCATCATCATCACTTCACTGGTTCTGCTCGACTTCTCGAAGATTTTTGACACTGTTCCGCATGAAGTTGTTATGCTTAAACTCAAACACTACTTCAACTTTGATGTAACCGCCATAAAGCTTATAAGATGTTACCTTTCGAATCGCACTCATGCTGTGTTTGCTAACGGTAATATGTCGGATTTTCTTGAATCGAAGGCCGGTGTCCCACAGGTATCTATTATGGGACCATTACTTTTCAACAACGATATACCTTCAATTCTAAGAAATTGTAAGGTTCAGATGTATGCCGACGATGTCCAATTATATATCAGCTACCCTCTCGGATTGATCGAAGATGCTACCGCGCGCATTAATGAAGACCTAAAATTAGTTGTTCACTGGGCACACATAAACAAACTTAGACTTAATTCTGGTAAAAGCCAAGCTATCGTTGACATCCGTACCAACTTAGACATGTCTTGCCTTCCCCCTATAGAAATAAATGGTTGTCGTCTTGAGTATTCTCAGAGAGTTAAAAATCTAGGCTTGAACTTCAATCAAAATCAAACCTGGGACGATCATATCACAACAACTGTGGGCAAAGTTTATGGCAGTCTGCGCGCATTGTACCAATCTGGATTTTCCCAACCAGGCTAAAAGCGACATTGGTGAAAGCTTTAATTCTGCCAATGTTACTTTATGTTTTCTGTGATCCCAGTAGCTTTAGTTCACGAAAATTAAGAGTGGCATTCAATATTGCTGTGAGATTTGTGTATAATGTACGTCGCCATGATCATATCTCTGGATATGTAAAAGATTTCCTTGGTATGGAGTTCCAAAATTATTTAGATTTTAATATTCGAGTCTTTTTGGTCAAACTCAAGGAGAATAAAATGCCGGAGCACCTTTATCATAGACTTCAGTTCGCTACGTCTGAAAGAAGTCGAGCATTAATTGTGCCAACTTTTAGATTTAACAGGACCGAAAAACAATTTTTTGTGTACTCAGAATGACTTTGGAACTCTCTTCCAGCCAATATAAAAAGATGTCAAGGAATCGGTGACTTCACGAGAAGGGTCAGACAGCATTTGACTAAATGAGAGCTAATGGTTTACCTTTTTGTTTAATAGGGATGAAGCTAGGGTATTAGGGACTTTTTTTTTGTTTTTTTTTTTGTGTTGTTAAGATACTTTTATTTATATTTTAGTTTTAAACTTATCATTTAAACTGTTTTAAATTCCCATTGCTTAACTCTGCCCAATTATGGATATTATATCTACGTGTATGATTAATTGAAATAAACTGAAAATTAATTGGATTAATAGTTTGTCGTCAAAAATTTTTTTTGTTGCTGTGTCGAAAACGAAAAATAAATCCACCAGAAAAAGTAAACGATTAGCAAAATATTCATTATTTGATCAGCAGAATATAATTTTTTGATATGCAAATAAATAATATGAAACAGTTTTTGTTTTTCTACCAAAAATAAATCATTGGATCAGCATATTTTTCCTGACTACCAGAAGATAAAAAATTATTATTATTAAGTTATTAATTCACATTTTTTCATGTGCTTTTTACTGATGATTTGGTTTTTGTATTTTGCTAGACAAAAAATTTGATTTTGCTGATTGAAAAATTAGCTTTTTTCGGATGGCTTACTCTTTTGCTGGTTAATTACTTTGTTTACTGGTCTTTAATTATTAAGCTGATCACCGATGATAAGAAGTGCCTTCGAAACAATTTAACAACTGAAAAATAACAAAATATATAAATATACTCCTCCTAGAGCATACAACAACAAGTTCTTCTTATCTCCTCCGGTTCGGGGAAAGTGGCTTTATCCGTGATCACGATTTGAATATTCTGGGACTACGCTTCCGTCAATACAGTTGACCTCCATGTTGTTCTTGGCCTCCCTACTAGCCTTGCACTCTGAGGATTTCATTCGTGGTTTCCTCAGTGTATGGCCAATCTAGCGCCATTTTCGTTGCTTGAAGATTTCATCCAATTTTTTTCTGTCCAGTCCTACTCCACAGCTCGTTGTTAGATATGGTTGCTGGCCACTGGATCTTCAGGATGTATCGCAGATACCTGTTAACTAAAGCCAGTAAACTTTTCAAGATGCTGACAGAGCATTTCCAAGTTTCGCAGGTGTATAACAGCACGGATTTAACGTTGGATTCAAAGAGTTTCAACTTGGTATATAGCGAAATTATGCTGTAGTTCCACACAAAAGAAAGGATTCTAAATGCACTACGGGCTTTGTTTATTCTATTGTTAACATCCAGGTCCATTCCGTCATCGATAGTGATATAAGACTATCCAGATAGTTAAACTGCACAACCTCCCATATGGTCATGTCATGTATTGAAGTTATTGGAGTTTTTAAGATCACCTTTCCTTGGTAACTTATCAGTAACACCATCCTTCCAGTTCCTGGGATGTGTTTCATTCTTCCAAACAGCCAAAACTAGTAGAACCAAAATACAGACTGATGCTTCTGGACCTGCTCTCAGGAACTCGGCAGGTATATGCCATCAAGTCCAGCTGCTTTGTTTGTCTTTAGAAAAAGGATTGCGGCACCTATATCTGCACTTGTTGTGAGTTAAATTTCAGTACCCCTAGAAGAACTACGCATGTAAAGAAATTGGGGATTTACATTCATAGCTGATCTTCTACCGCCACTAAAAGATTGCTGTTCATATCCACCACTAGGTGGTTCATACTATTTCGCTGTCCGGCATATTCCGCATTCTCCGCAAGCTTGTCCACTCTTGCCCTCTTATTACGTCTTAGACACCGCTGCACTGACTTATGAGCTGCCTTACACTCGATTTGTAGAACCAATTTCCGATGGACAACAGTTTCACCATCTGCGAAGTTTGATTTTGTCCCAGGTGTCTTCAGATATCCAGGAATCTCTAGCTCTACATAAAACAGCTCTTCACTTGGTCGCTGCAGCTATTCTCAACTCAAGCGTTGCCAGTAACAAGTGATGGTCTCTACCTGCGTCTGCGCTTCTCTCACTTCGAACATCGCAAAGTGATTTCCTCTATTTTGGTTATATTGGAAGTGAAGTGAAGTGATGTGGTCGATTTGATTTTTGGTTCGACCATCAGGAGACCCAAGTTATTTTGTGACAGGCCCACCACCACAAGTTGACGACTGTTGCAGAAGTCTGCAAGCATATCACTATTGTCGTTGAGCTGACCTAATCCGTGTTTATACTCAAACCGCGGTCGAGACCTACGCTGTCCGGGCCAACTTTGGCATTAAAATCACCCACGCTGCTGAAAACTGAATTCAGATGGGTGTAGAATTAGGTTTTCACGTCTTTTGCTTCATCATTTGTTGGTGCCTAGCACTGTATGTACTACAAAAATACCTTTCTTTGAATTTGATGAGTTTCTGGAATTTGTTGACTCATTATTTGTGACGTCTCGATCACTGTTGTCACATCCTCGTTCCGTCGCTGATATTTTCCAGGATATGGCTATTAACTACCATAAGCACTCGATTCGACATACACACCCTCCCTTTGGATGGTTGACCACATACAAATTGAGGTCGCCCACTGTGGGAAAACAGACGCCTTTTATAGCCTCCCAATATGAGTTACAAATGCTACTTGCTGTTGCCGTTGGCCTTATCAGATAGGTTCGTTAGATTAGACTTTTATGCCGTTGACCCTCACCTTCACAAGGACTACTCAGCAGAAGCCATTCGGTCATGTTTATTCACATTAGCTTTACCCGTCCTCTACCACGGGGTGGTGTGAATAGGGAGTTTCCTTCAATCGAGTCTAAGACCACAGGAGTGGTGTTACATAGAGCTATCCAGTACCTTCAGAGGACAAAGAAAATTAAAAAAAATAATAATAATCATAGGGGGCTCTTGATTCTTATAAAAAGACCGTAAAGTAGATTTCGCCATTAATTGACTCAGTAGTAATGAATGTTTGGCTTCTGAGACCACTAGAGTGAATTGCTTGGCAAAGATAATTTTTTTTTTGAAGCTTTGGCTTAGGCTGGCCTCAAAACTTTGCCTAGACTTTTCCCTTCCTTCGTCAATATAAAATACTTGCTCTGGAAGCTGTTTGAAACAAATTTGTTTACAAAAGTTTTGCCCGTTTTTCTCCTTCTAATTTTATTCTGATCTTTTTGGACTTTTCACATTCTTATGCCCGTAATTTGTGAACCAAAAAATTCACTAAATTTCGTTCGGAAATGTTCACATTTTTTTCGAGGAGCTTCAAAATTTTAAGCGTCAATTTTGGCTTCAATGTTTTGAGCCTTCCATCCTTTCATCTGACAGGTCCTCTTTGTAACCTTTTATAGCAGAAACCACAGCATTTCGGGTAACTTTAAGTACTTTTGCATTCTAAATATGCTAAGTGGGGTCGAAAGAGAATACATTTTAAAACCCTTTACCCATTGATTTCTAGCAACTTTAATGTGTACGTAACCTTTATGAGGGCTTATTTCCATTAATCACCATACCAGGTCCTCTAGTTCCCCCCATAAAACAACAAAATATCTATCGCCGCCTTTGCAATTAATTTCACCACTTGTACAGTAATTTTAATCAAGACCAACATACGCCCGACGACAACACAACTACAACCTACCGTAAACCCCCTCCATACTAAAACACCGCTCATTTCCGGTGTCATCCCTATATGCACGCTCGCGTTTGTCTTATTCGCACGGCAATAAATAAACCAAACACTGAGCTCAGACAAGGATCGTACCGCCGGTAAAGAAATCATTTACCAAAAGGATAATAATGTGCGCTTTATTAAGTTTACGCGCGATGCGACATATTACTTTTCCTATACCGTGCCGCCGCCGCCAGTCAGCTTGGTATAGCCCTGCCACCCACACACAACGAGCAAGGGTTTGAGGCTATACCAAATGAAATAATTTCCATTGTTAAATGATAACAGTAAATCAAGTGGCAGAGCGTGGAACGCGTAAAGCAGCAAAAAGCTACAGAATACAACAAAATCAACCATCTCTGAGGCAATTCTGGAATTGCCTTACGATGAACCTCCAACGGAATGTGTGTCTGTGTGTGCGCATTATCCTGAAACAATGCAATGTTGTTTGTTTTCACTTTGAGGGGCTGAAGGGGGGTCGGATCTCCTCCTCGGAAATTTCTAACAAAATTAATGTGTTAATATTTCGGTTGCGATTACAAATGCGGTACCAAGGAACGCGTCCCATTGCCGTCGTGTACGCAATGTTTAGAGAACATAACGAAGTTATATCGTTGGGTGCCACCTAATAACAACGACAATGTCGTCGACGACGACGACAACGACGAATTGGTTGGATTATCTATGGTATTTGACATTTGGGTAAGAACAACAATTGAGAGGTTTAAAGTGTGAGGATTGCTAGACAGTGACGGGAGGAAGTGTGGCCTTGTCTCTGGGCTGCCCTGATTTGTCTATTTCAGAAATTTTAAAGCCGACAATGAGTTGTCGATTCAATGCATTACTCTAGGTCTTTAAGGCTTCGGCCAAACGAAGTCCGGCTTCTCCCGTCCTATATCTAATGTCCCAATATAATGTATGATATTCCTCCCGGGTGTTTCGTAAATTTTCATTCGCTATACACCTTTTCGATTATACTTCCCAAAAGCACGGAAAAATCCTTAAACCAAAAAAGACGAATCTCTCATTTCTGTGCTACGTCAGGCATACCCCGTATGAATTCATCCACTGTTGCACCACTGTTGGCGAATCTGTTCTTCCAATAATATCAATATCGTCGGCGTATGCAAATAGTTGAATGGACTTTTAAAATATTATACCTCTGGCTTTAGCTTGCGATTTTTGTATAATCCTTTCAAGTAAGACATTAAAAAGTAACAGGATAGTGCATAACCTTGCACATAACCTGAAACAAATGGTTCGGACATAAAGTCTGTAAATAGATGGTAGGTATCGATTTGAAATAAATGGGTTTTCGCCAAGATCTGCCGTAGTGAGAATATCTTGTAGATGGTGGACTTTCTCGACCTAAAACCACACGGATAAGAACCAATCAGGTTGGCATTCATATATGTTTAGGGGACTGTGAGTGTACCGTTCGCAGTTCAGATTATCTCATTTTTTGTGGATAGGACATACGATATCATTGAGCATACTTTTATCAGAATTTAATAAATGAGTAGGTGCATGCTCCTTCAAAAATTCTTTCCCTGCTCGTCTCTGCAGGTTTTTGTTCGGCATGCTCTTCTTACTTTTTGGTAAAACTTTCAAACGTCACTTCTGCAGTAACACTTCTTTACTGATTCAACCGCATGCTTTCATGTCCATTCTTCTTCTTTTGCCCGCAAATCTTGCAAATATTGCCTGACTTCTTGTTAAGCGCAGTTTTGTACGTCTCTCTCCTTGCTGGGTGGAGGCGTGCCTGTAGTCAATCGCAATATAATCAATTTGGTTGCTAGATTGTTGATCTGGAAATCACCAAGCCCAAACACGTTCTTCTTTTCAATTTTGGCTGTAAAATTGCACAAGCATGATTTTGACGTCATATTCTGAACATTATTCGTTCGTCCGGTCAAAAAGCATTCTTTAATTACATCACCTTTCTCGTTTATTGGGGCGTGAGCACATATCATGGTGATATGTCATCTTTACTGCGGATTGTCATAATGCGCTCGCTCACATGCCTAGAGCTCAAAAAAGGGGAAAAATGGAAAAGAAAACAAAAACGTTTGCCTAAAGCAAAATAAACAAAATGAATCTCCCACATATATGGTGTGATGAGCACATACAGCCGCATAAACCCATCCACTTTTGCACCGCTGTTGGCAATGGTATTCAATTGCTGAAAATTGATACAGAAATTGTATAAAGATGACTGACACTTTAAAACAATTGTAGATTGATATACTAAAAGGTTTAGGTTTCTGGCGTGCAATACATATCTGGTAAGTGAACGATGTGAACTATGAAGGCTATCAATAACCTTTTTATACCATATAAAAATTGAAGTGAAAAACCTACTTTTCTACCCCACTGTAAAAACGTACTTTTTCCACAACACTAATGGCGTATTCACCGCTGTTTTCAACTCATTTAATTTGAAATACAATGCAACATTGGTCGGTTTTTTACACCCCACCATCACCGCAGCCTATGAAAGAGCACACTGTCGTCGCATCTTCAACCCCCTCGCGCACACCCATAATAAAGCCTCGAAACGCCCTTGCCATTATGATCCCTACATGAAAGTGAAAAACTTACGTATAGATACTTTTGTTGCAAGTAATTAAACGAAACAATGAATAGCGCGAGACTTATACAAGAATCCTTCTCTGCGTATACTTTCATAGCATTGATTGTGTCAGGATGGCAGAATAAATGTTTTCAAATCCTTATAACTACGCCAACTTCTACTGCCACCCAAACAGCCGCATTGTGTCCTCAAGACAAGATAACTGCTTTCCGAAAATTTCCATTCCAAAAGAGCACAGTCGAAAAGTACCCACCATACCTACGTATACATATCTTAGTATCTACAGGAGTGAAGCCCCCAAAAAGTTGGTAATTAAATTGTACCGAACGGTGTTAATAGTTTACAATGGCTTTGCCAAACGGGGGTAGTTGTTAGTCTGTTACTAGAAAATTTAATTATACACGAAACAGGGGTTGCTAGGACCATCATTCCATAGCGATTAGACGTCTCAATTCCAATTTGTAACGCTAGACTGACGTGCCAAGGAATATTTATCTGAGCTGGGTGCATACTATCTTCTTTTGCTGCCTAGCCTATGACGCTGATTTACGCTGATGTGCGACATCCATACTATCACAGGGGTGGGATAGTTGGAGAGGGATGACAAAAAAAAAAAAAAGAAATCGTCACACTCTGTGCAGAGTTGCGACGTTGTCATCATTGTAGCCTGCCTCTCTGGTTGTGGATCCCACACTAGGTATATGTACCTTTCGTCTGGCAAAATAAATATCACCCACTTGATTTCGATGAAGTGGAACGTATGCAATTTTTCCAAGGTTGAAAGGACCAGAATGGGCAGGCGGTTTTTGAATAATGATGGCTAAAAGAGTATACCCACAATGGTGGTGTCTTCTAAATTTTTATTTTTTTTAACATCATTGAGGTGATAGGGCGATGTACGTTCATTAGGACCGGTGAAGTACCGGAAAGTTAGCCATCCATTCAATGGAAATAGGCAGACACACACGGTAGTTACGCCATCAACTGTGTCGAGTTGGAAGGACACTATAAGGAAGCAGGAAAGGAAGAAAGAAAGAATGGTAAAAAAAAGTGAAATTTGGTTACCATTACCTGAAATTGCATGTCTCTATAGACTTTTAAAGGTATTTTGTTGATCAGAATGGAGTATCTATACAATGATATGGTGGATGTGCACTTGTCAATTTTACCTAATCTGTGCTAGGAAAATGATGAGTAAGAGCCACTGCAGTCGCCATTTGCAACTTTGTCATGTAAGTGGTGTCATCCAGCAACTTCTTCGAAATTTACAAATGAAGTAACAGGATAAGCTTCTGTCTGGCTATGGACCAGGAAATCGCAGGTGCAACAACTTTTGAACACACAAGTTAGAGGAGACCCAACGGGTTTTAACCGATATGCAGCGGTCATCAGATTGACCACGGCCGGAACAACATTCCATTCCAATGTCAGTGCAATACCGAAAAGCTTAGAGTACCCAAAATTCAGGGACCATTCCAATCATATATGAATGTATGAGCACTGCTAACTGATTTTTCAATTGTGTCTTTTTACGGCAGAGACCCTGAAAGCGGATTGAAGAGCAAATTTCATAATTGCAGCCTCGGCAATAGAGAGAATTGAGTTCTAAACACAGTACTTACTGCATAAAGGAAAAAGGAGCACAGCGTAGTGTAAGACGTGACAAACGAAACCGCATCAAGACCCTGAGCAAGCAGTTTACAGGTATGACAGCTGGACCATGTATATAAACATAAGGGTAAAGCTAGTCAGAACTTCAAACAATACACAATAAAGAGTTTCGACTGTTCTTCGCTGATATCGAGCGAAGATCAACTTTGACGTTGTTTAACTGTTTAAGCTACATGGCCCCAAACTCAAATGACTTATCTGAAGCCGCAAACACCAGACTTCGCACATAGATTTAACAATAAGCACTCAAGATAAATAAAACGGTGGAGCTTGATAGAAAGATCTTCTTAGAATGCGTGGGAAGTGAAAGCTTTCAAAAAGAATGGAATATGGACAGATTGGAGAGCTATCTTATGTCGTGGTGTCGTTATACTTCCTCAGAAGTATGTTTTCGAAGCCATTACCAACCAGCTAGCACTCCCATGTTGCTTTGCTATTTTTAAAATAATTCTCTTTCAAACAGCACACGACAGAGTAACATACGGGCACCGAGGTTGTTATTTTTTTTACGAGAAGGAGGATTTTGGCCAGTCTGAAGGGAGTAATCCTTAATAAAAAGCTCCTTTGGCTCTCACTTTTCTGGCACTGTAAGTGTGCTTTCGGTGAGACAAGGGGCTTATCACCGAAAAAGGTTTTCTGGATCTATAAGGCTATGATAATACCTTTCCTAGTATACTCATCGGTTGTTTGGTGGAAGAGACTTTCGCGTAAATATGTGATTGCCTTTTGCACTAAACTCCAAAGAATGGCTTGTCTCGGCTGCACGGAGCTTTCCCGAGTACGCCTTGCTCTGCTCTAGATGCACTGCTCAATCTACCTTGTCATAGACAGTACTATCAGAGCAATCCATCGTCTTTGGTAAGGTGGCTTTTGGTACAACCCACACTAGAGTTTCCTTATCCTTGCGCGACACTTATCCTACGACCCCTGTCTTATAGATACTCGTATGCCGTCTGATGCAATGACACCAGAACTTCGGTTGTTGCGCAAATTTAAAGTCGACTTTCCCTGCGTTCAGGACTGGCTTCAGCCAGAATCTGAACCAGGAATGAATTGCAGCCGTCAGGGGTCTCGTGCTGGTGTCTTCTTGTAGGACGACAACCTCAGGTTTTGTTTGCGTTAGGCAAATACGCGTCTGTTTTATAAATGGAGACTTTCGCAATCCTAATGGCCATGGGCTATGTTGTAAGGAATTGGCGAAATGGTCGGAGTATTAAGGCCTTGCTCAACCCTTTAACCATTTTCAAGGTAGTTCTAGAATGCATCTTTGGTGTCCAATACATGGACAAAGCATATTCAACCACGCGCACGTACTCTTATTCGAAGGAAGGCCAAACTGCTGGAACGCTTCTGATTCAGCCGCATATTAAAATTAATAAAGACTTTTGCTGATCCCTTCCTTTGGTAAACTCTGTAAAGTTGTACCATGCGGGGTGAGTTCAATAGGCCCACAGTTCCCTAGCTAGAGCACCCCTTTATCCCCATTATCTAAAATGAATCTTCGACATCAAACATTGTAGTCTACATTTCTTGAGTTAACGCCTACAAATTTGAGACATCACGTGGAAATCCATTGAATTCCGCAAGCCTTGATATACGACCCTTTCATATCTCAAAACAAGAGCTCACTAGCGTACATCCTTACGCCGCACACACCACGTTGCTACAAAAAAAAAAAATTACAATCACGGACCGTTTTTTCATGTTTTAAGTTCTTTTTTTTCGCATTTTGTCTTTCCCCCTTTTTCCTACCAAAATCAAACCAGGCTCTGCATATTCTGGTCGAAATTGGTTATCCACCGTTGTGGCCAACGTAGGTAGGTAGCACATGCAAAAGACCATCGAGAGCAATCGATTTTGTCATGGGATTCTACAAAAAAAAAAAAAAAAAACGTAAAAATTGGCGATTCATGATGATGCCCCAGAGAGTAAGGGTAAAAATAACGATTCGGGGCTTAGGCAACACCACAAGGGATACATTCGGACGTGATATAGAGATGACGTTAAATGAAAAAAAAAAATTATTTAAAAGAGCAAACCGAGGAAAAATGTGAAACAAAGAAGAATTTAAGGATCTATGAAGGTAGAGATTGAGTGTAAACAAGGAAATTGCTCAACCAAGCGAGTCAACAACCCGCCGAAGGATAGTTCCGCTTCTACTGAACTATGAACATCTTGATAGGAAGTTAGAAAAGCCAATTTCATTAAAAGAAAATCCCCTCAAACAGTTTTCCGCTGACATCCTCATTTTCCGGAGGAAATATCCTGAAAATCCCTTTCAGGCTCCGCAGCTAATTTCAAATCCAATTCATACAATAATTGCTTCTGGGCACTTACCGCAGGTGGTGCACATGAGGCCCCTTTATGATCCAGCGCGCATATCTGCAGCAGCACACATGCAGTGAGTGCTTTGAAGATAATTGCTCCTTGAGTATTTCGCACCAGCAGCAGCAGGACTACCGCCATGTAATTGGATTTCACAATCTATGGCGGACATAACACGTTTTCCCCGTTTCATAACTCTTCATAATTCCAATACTTGAAAATGAAACAACTGACGGAAGGAAGGTGCTGTCAAATCCTACCTCTTTTAAGAACATTTTCTTAATTTTAAATCCTTGTAGTTGAATTGAATTACGTTCGAGCAAGGATGGACAAAAAATTCACATCAAACAGCCACTTATGTCCTTCGCATTCAAAATTGAATTTCGGCCCCTGCTGGCGTTTTATTTAAATATATTCCAGAGAAAAAGGTTATTTTTTTTCTCCTAGTACATCCTGAATGCATATTTAACAAGTACAGGAAATATACTCGAACATACACTCTCCGTGTGCAATATTTTCACTCAAATACGAGGTCCTTGTTAATTTCATAGTTGAATGGATACTTTTTTTGTTCGGCGCTTCTGCTGCTCCTGTGTGTATGTATGGGTAAATTTTCATGTTGAAAACTTATGAACTGTTCACCCGAATGCAAGCAAGGATCTTCATCTATTCTTGGCCACCTTTATGTTGGTCTAACATTCCTTTTAACGTTTGGAATGGGTGTGAGTAGGAATTTTTGTTGGCTTTACTCCAGAAGTTTTCTCAATTTACTGTGTGTAGATACTTTCGAATCCATTCAATTCAAATTTTGCCAAAACTCCTGTTTGGCCACTTCAGTTTTTGGAAAATTGAGAGTCCTGTGAATAAAGTAAATGAATAGGATTTTATTTTTATTGGACCTTTTTGTTAGATGGGAAAGCATTCTTGAATCAAATGAGCAGGACTGGGGTTCAAATATGTTGTTGTTGCTGGCTGATGCAATAAGCAATTGAAGTATTACATTTCGTGGAATAACATTTTAATATTCTTCTTGGTTGCTGCGAATTTCAGTGTGTGTATTCGGTGGGAGGGCGACATTTTGAATTCAGTTCGGTGTCCATCGTTCTGTTCATTGATGGCAATTGGATTGGCTTTTTGTTGGATGCCAGGTTAGGTTGGACAAGGGATATTTGGGACCTTAGGCTGGCGGGAACAATCTATATTTTTTGAATATTTGCGGTGAACTCTTTGGTGAGAACGAAGTCAGCATACTAGTGGGAAACACAATTTAGTAAGTCCTGTCAAATCTGAACAATTCGAATACCTTCTATCTCAAATTTGTTTGATAGGTATTCCTGAAGCCTGCAGTGAAATCGGATACTAAAAGTGTAGTGGATCCCATCAATTCTGCGGGGCTTTTTATGGATGACTTCGTGATAGAGGAGATCCTTGGCAATGAATTCGAAGTTCATTTTATACAGGAATATACGATTGCTTAGAGAGCTTTTGCAAAGGCAACTGATTCAAAATTGACACGAACTGGCCGGTAAAATCCTGTGAAAAGTTTCGATTTATACAAAAATTTAAAAATCTATAAAATTGTGAAAGAAATTGCTTTGGCTCTAAGTCTTAGTAGACCTAGATGTGGAACGAAACAAGTAAACACCAGTAATGTATCGATACTGGGTTGAATTTCGATTTCAACTTAATTACTAAATTCTCCATACAAACGACGTAACAGTTTGGTTATATGGATTTAACGTCAGTTTATTGTTACCACTTTTCATTTCTAGTAGCAGTAGTAGTAGTAGTAGTAATAGTACTAGTAGTTGTAGTAACACCAGTAGTATTAGTAGCATAAACAAATGACTTCAGGGAGCATCGTAAACAGAAAAGAAAGAAAACGCTAATAAGAACGAGTTTTCAACTTATTTGTTAAATCTTCTGGAAATATGAAAAACGAGTGTCTTCTCCAAGCTGTACGAGCAGACCTTCTCGCAACAACTTTAATACCATAATTTTTTAATTTGCACTTAAAAACGATTGCCGTTAACTGCACATATTTTAAGTATTAGCTCCCAAACCTTTCTGTCAATGCCGTATGTACTTATCATATACGAATTTTTTTAGGATAAAGAGAAAATTGTGTACCTATTTAGCGAAACTTTAAAAAGACTCTGTAATCAATGAGGGTGGACAGTTTTTCGAGTTATACTAATCACTTCAACATATTTGCTTTAGCCCTTTAGTGGGGCATGAATAGGTAACAAATCTTTTATATTTGCCTCGGTCTTCAGCTAGATATTTCAGCTGTGGCCACGTTTTCCTTTCGGTCGCTTCTTCTGCCAAAACTATTAATATTTACGTTGTTCTCGGTCTTCCAACCCGCCGTGCATCCAGAGGATTAAATTCGATGGACTGCTTCGCGATGTTGTAATTTGGATCCTTCAGTTTGTGACCTATTCAGCGTCATTTTCACTGCTTTATCTCGATATCCAACAGCTTCTGACTCGTTTTATGCCACAATTCCTAATTTGATATTATTTGCGAAGAACGGATCTTTAGGATGTATCGCAGGCAGCGATACACGAAAGCCTGCAACATTATCGTGACGTTTGCTGAGACTGTCGAGGCGTTTAACGTTAGATTCGAAGAGTCTTAACTTAATGCGTAAGGAGATTTGACTGGATTTCCAAACTGGAGATAGGAAAGGCTCAGCTTTTAATGTCTAGGTCCATTCCACCATCAAATGATACAAAACTTCAGAGTCAGTTAAACTGTTCGACCAGAATAATACTCTGATGTGCGGAGCGGCTTATGGGAATATTTGTTTGTCTTTTTTTCGTTGATTCTTAAACCGACTGACTCTTTATTCACCTGCAATGATTGACATATCTCGCCTAGTCCGCTGATGGCACTCTTCAAGAAACAGATATCATCGGCATAATCCAAGTGACTTTGCCTTTTTTTTAGAATCTTAACAATAACACCGTCCTTCCAGTCTCTGGAATAGGTTTCATTTTGAAATGGTTAATCCAATCTTAACGAAATGTGTATGATTTTGTAAATAAAACTTCTGGAAATCTTTTAAGTGACGAGCAAAACTTAAGAACAATCTATAACTTCCGTGCCTTAAATTTCTGAGTTGAGTTGTCAGACAAAATAGCTCAGTTATGAAGATAATAGAGATAATTTCAGGTTACTTCTTGATTCATCCAGGTTTTGCGTGAATTTTTATGTAACTTCTTGGAAAAGATAAAGATAGTTTGTCCGAACTTACCTCAGCTGTAAACTGAACTGAGAGTTCAGTTGTATTGAAAGGAAGTTTCTTCTAGTGATACCCGGATCAAAGAAGTACGCAGAAGAACAAAAGACGAACTGTATGCATATGCCTTACAGCGGCATTGGTCAAACCATAAATTTGGGTTAATATGACCAGAGTATGAAAACCGAATAGAAATCAGCGCTCCAAATAGACAATCTTTAAATCTATAGGTACAAAACAGAAACATTGTAGTAATTTGATGTCCGAAATGGCTGTTTCTTCAAATTATAGATATTGTTACTAACATTTCCATTTTAACGACCAACCAACATGTGTTTAAAAACTCTCATACGCCACTGTTCTCCGAATGACATTCCAGTTAGTAGAAAACTCCTAGAAAATTTAGCATCAGCATACTTTGAATACCATAAATAACCACAGACTTTGGGTCACCGCATACTACTGGCAGCCAGAAGACGCACTCTACTCCAGCTAGCCAGTTCTTCTGGTACACTATTCTCCTCTACATGCGGTGAACTATGACGTCTCTTAAAATAATTTTTGGTTTTGTTCCCAAAATCAACTGACACCGACCCACATCCACACCCATCGTCTATGTCCTCCAGAATGATGTGGCCTAACAGAGTGTTTGATACACACACTCTAGTTCGGAGTGGGTGTTGTAGAGAAACTTTTTAAATTGCCACTTGAAGATGGGCGGCCAATCGACGAACCCATTTTTGTTCTGTGTACTGTATGTAGACTGTCAGGAATGTCCTCCTTAAAAACACACAAAATCCTTACAGATGGTCTTTTCCATTCAATTCGTTACAAGTGTGTGCACATGTAGGATGTCTGTCTGTCTGATGCTGTGCTGTACCATCCCATATACACATTTGTATGCAGCATTGGCGGGCATTAATGCAATCTTCTCGAATCCAGACCGAAGCTGCTGCATGCTGCAGCAACCAACCAGCACCAGTAACCGTCGTAGCCATAATCATTAATTAATTACGATCGTTGCAAAATTTGACAATTTAATTCGATAATGAATTTGAGGCGAGGTCAGCAAAGTGTCGCACTGTGTTCGTGTGCCATAAATCCCGTTGCAACATATCCTCGCACACAGATACACACAGTCAGTCCTTTCTATGCATAGAACTTTCTGACCGAAAATTAATTCCGCAGCTGTCAGATTTTGCGGCTGAGTATTTCATTGCATAGTTTTGGGTGGAAGGGTTGTGGAAACGGCAGAGTATTGAAAATTGAAACTTTTTCCAAAACCACGTACAAAATGGAAATTGGTTTCAAATTAAAACAAAAAAAATCTCTTCTCGGGGTGTCCTCCTAAATCCCTAAGCTGACGATGACTTTGCAGCCGCCACCGCCGCCATTGTTAGCAATGATGACGACATGATGAAGTGGTTTTCTCTTTTTCAATTTTCGAAGGACGGGCTTTTGAAGTCGTGGATTTTTTTAATTTGGCGTTCGCCTTTATTAAAACCGAAATTGCTTGATTGGAAATCAGTCTCTTGTTGTCGTACTACGGTTGATGAAAGGGATGAAAGGGTGGCGCGTTCATTTAAATATACGGAGGGGGTGACGGGAGACAGGAAAAGCGATATTGTTGGGGATTTCCGAAGATAATAATTAACATCGAGCCGATAGTCTATAGATTTGCGGAGCGTATTGCAAGTGGACAATGATACGAATACGACAGATTGTGCAAGGGATTTATTTACATTCACAACGGTAGGGAGAAGGGCGATACTCTAGGATATACATAATTGTGTACGAGAGGATGAATATCCATTGGTTTTAAATATTGACTCTTACACAAGGTGGGATGAAAATAAATTAATCCATTGAAGGAAATAAAGATTAAAACGCAAATATTTACTTATTAATCGAAGTCCGTAAAACATGGACAAAGTGTGATGAGGATAATATCTGGAGATGTGAGAGTATCCCGAGGTGGAAAGTGGTAGTGCTATTGAAAGAGATACTAAAGGAAACAAGGGAGTTTGGTATTGGAAAGATCTAACTATGATGAAAACTATGCAAATAGGAAACGTCATAGGGAATATTCCAGGGCAAACTTCTACTGTTTTAAAAAACTTTGACTAATTCAAGAAATTATGATACGAAAATTCGTAAGTTCTTCGGTTTTCTTGTAGGTATATGATGAGAGTATTCCACAACCAATCCAAGAAAGATAACGTGTCTCAGAGAGCATACTAGGTAATCTTAGACACCTAAATTTGGAGAATGCAATGAGGTAGGGTAACGAGAATGTTGCAATTCTTTGGGTAGTTATAAAAAAAAGACAAATCCTTACCACCATCTCCGATGATGAAGATGATCCTGGGAGCCATAGATATTAGTGTAGCTAAAGAACAACATGATTTAAGAAAAACTTTTGAAAAAGAGGAGAATCCGAAATGTGCGGAAGAATTGCCGCATAGTATCAGCTTCTAGTTGAAAAGGTCAAGGTCATGTGCATAGTTAAACCGAGATATGTCAGCTGGTTATTGTGCTGAAGAGTAACACTGTTGATTTTGACTTCCAGTTAGCGATATGCTAGATGGTTATTTAAGTGGAATCAAGCTGACAATATAAAATTTCGTAGTACAACCAAGAGGTGTTTGAACGTTTCCAATGTAAACGTTTCCTGAAAAGGCCCATTCGGCACAAGAAACACGTCGTGGTAGAGGCTGCGAAAACTGTACATCCATAGATGACCAATATAGAGCGATTTTTTTTTTTTTTTTTTTTTTTTTTTTTTTTTTAATAATTTGCACGTGTTAGAGGGGATATGAATACCCTTTTACTAATTTTTAGAACACGTACGTTTTGCGGAAAGGGGAAGAGACAGAGAGAAAGACAGAGTGCTGTAGTTTGAAACTCAGGTGGTATTAAGTTTCTGTAAACTCCAAGGGTGGCTGTCCAGATAACTGGGGAGTATTTTGTTTGTTTTTTCGCTATTGTTGTCGTTGCTTATGATTCACAGTATTTTTTTCCGTCCTCCTGATGTCATCATCACGATCAAGTTGCATTTTAGCCGTATGACCACCCTAATCTTCGATAAAGATTGCTGTGAAACATTATTACATACGTTCGAAAATATTAACTGTGCCCATTTAAGTCATAAATCAGCCCAAGGAAATAAATAGCCAAAATGAGTTAGGCATTTTAATCGTCAAACTATTTAAGGACCCTCTTGATAAAACATCGAAAACAAAACCTTATAATTATTGAGAAGAGTATCATATGAAATGGTAGAGTTTAGAAGATCATTCCGAATAGAAGAAGTCAAATATGAACTTAAGGTCGGCAAGATCGACGTTTAACCATAATTTGTTTTGCTCAACCTCATAATTTTGATACACAGTCCAACATGTTTCTGCTCGAACACACTTCAGACGGGATACTTTTCGGTCTACTTTACTGCCCAATACACCATCAAGTTACTTAAGAGGACGATCTATGAGAGTATTGAACCATTTTAAGGCGCATCCGTATCAATCCAACAAGCAGGCTTCAGGCTATGATGCAGCTGTTTAGACTAAGTCTTATCACCCGTAGCACACATCAGAGCAAGCTATTAGGCCAGTCTTAAATTGTACGTGCTTTTATTCAACTTAACATTGCGTAAGATGCAGTTTGGAAAGATGGTATGATCTCAGGAATTTCATGCGTTAAAGAGTTTTAGCGACAGGTCATCCAGTGCCCAGTCTTCTTGAATGAAACATAAACTAGTTTATCAACGTCACAGCTTTCAACCTGTACAAAAACGACTGACAAGAATAGTAAATTCATAAACAAAAAAATTGTTTCTATAGAAACAGAATCCTACTAGTCTTGTTGCACAGTGTTGACTGCTGGATAATAAGCAAGAAAGCTAAGTTCATCCATCGCATATTTGTGCTTGAGTTCGTCTAGGGTAATATGGAGGTGTAAATGTATTGAGATGCATAAAATCAAAGAACAATAAATCACAATCCTTGCTTCGATGTTTCAGACTGCTAGTAAGTTATTCTCTTAGTACAAATAAAAGTTTTTGAGTGTACAAGTCCAATGTTCTCAAACAATTATGGCATACCTAAGGGTTGTTTGCCTCTCCCATACTTTTTAGGCTCACTCGTTAAAATACAATTTTAATTCCTTCACACCGCTTGCTCCTTGTTATCACCACTCTTTCAAAAGCACCTTGAATGGCTCTCCTCAGAAGGACATTTATCCAAATGCTTCCGTATACCATAAAACTCCTCCAATTAAATGAAATATGTTAACAGAATCGTTTAAGTTTTGCACCAACCAAAGCGTTCATGTGTGTAACATCGAATTGGATGCAAAAAAAATTGAAAAACCCATCTCATTCAAGTGATTCCAACTCAAAATTGAATACTGGCACTTCCTCTCTAAAGCCTGACACACGAAGCGCTCCCCTCTCCTTTTTGTAGCCGCAATGAAATTCATTTTAACTGCGGAGATGGATATGAAATCCAGGATGCACTGACTGGAAAACACTTTGAACTGTTAAATTTTTAATGAATCGAAATGTTGTCGAGAAAACGAACGAACGCCATGATATCCTTTTTCAGGATGCACGAACGAAAACATGAAAAGTGTAAGAGGACGACGATGAGATGAAATAAAAAAGAAGAAACCACCCACCAACCATAGATGAAAAGGTGGTGGTAGGTATGTTGTCACTTGTTGGTTGGTGGAGTATCAATTTCACCACTTTAGTGATGAGAAAAGGAAAAAAAAAATTCCTACCCTGCGTCCTTTTCTCGTGATAATCCTGTGAAAATGAGTAGAATACTGGCGAAGCGATAAAAAATCTTTCCCTTTCCGAAAGGAATGCTCTTGGGAATAATTGAAGTGTTTAACACGTCCAATTCTTCGCCTTCATCGTAATCGGGTTGTAAGTAGGAAGGAAGGACAAGCCATCACCATTACGAACTCCTCCTTTACAACCGACTAAGTCGCAATCGGAATCTAATGCATGCCTGCGAATTGTCACACCTGAATGGGGAATGGAGACAATGGATGCTGTCTGCAAGCATCTGGCAGAGTCGAAGATGTTTCACATACGCCTCTGTGTCCCGTCTAATTTACATTTGGTGCTGGAAGTTTCTTTAAGGAACTCACACGTCCCAAGAAGGTAGACGACGAAGACTCTTGTTGTGGTTTCGCCAGTGAGAAAATTAAATTTTACTCTTGCGGTTGTCGCCCGAAGTAACCGAGGCGGACGAGCGGGCGGACGGGCATGGTGGTGACTCCAATGGCAGGGAAAAATATAATTTTCTACATTTTGCTCCCCGCAAACAGACCGGAAAAGTGTGATCCTGATGTTGATGATGCTCTTTCATATTTAATTAATTTCGGGTCGAGAATGTGTGTTTTCTATTTTCCGGGTGCGATGCGGTTAACCGAGTGATGGTGGTGGCCGGGGCGATTAAAAATTCATTTGCAGACGGCACTTGGAACTTGGAGGTGACACCAACCGCGTGAGAATTTGTTTTGTAGGTTGTAAGGGGGAGGAGGTGCAAAGTACTTGTTGAGATGGAATTTTAGGGGCTTTTGAGACTGAGACGGGTTGTTATGTGGTTAGAAAGTTAGGAGTACCTCTAACTTGTCTGAAATGGTTACACTTATGACTGAAAGAGGTTGAATTATATTGCAGGAAATTGGTCATTATGAGTGGGTTTAGTCAGTTGAAAGGCTTCCTTTGAACCACATTCTAAGCATGTTTGGGTTGTACTAGTTATATACTAGTCATTAACACTGACGAATGTTACACAATATTGGAGAGCTCCCGAAGTAGTACGGAGGCTTATTTTCATTTACTCGTAAGAGAAATCGTACAAGATTCCCGATTCAACAATAAGAAAATATCACAAAATTAAAAGACTAAAAGAGCAACTAGTCATCGCTTACATTCAAGAGTACTCGTAGGTATATTCTTGTCCAAACGAGGTAGATAAAGAAGACAAGGTCAGTTTACCTCAGTTGGCAATACCAAAAGATTGAAGGCCATTGGAAATTTGGTGTTCAAAATTGGCCATCGACATGACACATTTCAGAAGCAACGGGGTGGTTTTCCTTCGGCATCGGATCGGTCCATGCTCAAGGTGTTGATTATAGATTAGGACTTTAAGGTTTTCGAGAAAAAAACATTAGGATTCTGAAATTTTGGACCAGTTGACCTTTGATATTACTGAACACCATTCTAAAACTCCCGCGTTGTTGTCTACCGATAAATTAATCTTTTAACTGGTCAGGTGAACTATAGGGACGTCGCTATCGGGAGCAATGACTACAGATTTTTTGATTCCAAGGGCTTCTGCTAAACATATTTAGGTATCAACGGTGGTGCCCTTAGTGGTACAAGCTAGATGGTCTGTGTCAATAAACTGATGGGCCCTATTTTGTTCTGCATGTTGATCAAAATGTAAATTAAATATATCGACGGAGGTTGCAGTGTAGTGGCATGATAGTGGCGGTTCAAAGAGAAACTAATTAGCACTAAAGTGTCGTTCTGGTACCACATCTCACGTGAATCCAGTGAATCCAGAATACTGCTATAATCGGAGAAACTCGCAGTTCAGCACCCAGATAATGTGTAGATCCAGAGGTAGAAGATGCAAGAATACCTTGAGAACGTCCGACGAAGCTGTCGACATGCCTATGCATGCTGTTCTTTGTACTCTGTTAAGTTTGGTTATGTTGTACTTTCTACTCGACGCTGGCCTCTATATTAGCCACCCTTATGTGGGAATTGGGCCCACCACTCACTGTGTACTCATAGAGTCAACTATGGTTGAAGACTCCATTTTGTTCTGAAGGTTCTTTTACAGGCATAGGGAGTTATGCATGCTTTCCTTATCCGCTGATCTACAATATATTTACTCTCCAGTTAAACTTAGGATAACTCCTAAATACCTAGCGCTATGCGATGATAAGTGGTTGACCATTCAGTCGAGGAAGGTATTTTGGTTTTGGTGGTAAAAAGCATTAGTTCAGTTTTGCCCGAATTAACCCTAAAAACAACCTTTGTAGCCCAAGTGCTTACCTTATCCAAAGCCCTTTCAATGATATCGCTGATCACTGAAGGGAACATTTCAGACGCCAAGATCACCATGTCATTCGCGTATCCGACTACCTTGATACTTTCCATGTCTAGTTCTAAAAGGATGTTATTTATGACTATAAACCATAGCAGAGATGAGATAACACCGGCCTGAGGTGTTCTTCTGTTGACAAATTTGGTTATGTGGCTGTTTTCTAGAGTTGCCTGAATAATTCTTATGCTGAGCATAGAAGCAATCCATTTATTTAGACAACTTTCCATCCCCAGCTCCGTGTCGGCTTCTAGAATTGCTTCAGTGTGTACGTTATTGAAAGCACATCCTATCTAAAAAGGTAGCCAAGGAGTATTCTTTGTAGTGTATCGATTTCTCCATTGCTCGTACAACTAAGTGGAGAGCCGTTTCTCTGGAACTTTTGGATCCTTTGAGGTATGCATGTTGAGATGTTATTAGTGCTTAGATATGATTTTTGGGCATACAGGTACCGCGGCTGGCTCGAATAAAGCATAATCTAGAAGACCAATTTTAGACCACTTCTTTGAGCATTGGGGCGGTATATCGGCAATAATGCGGCGAATGTTGCTTTCCAAGTCTTCCATCGTCTTTGCTTTATCGGCATAAACCTTCATATATCTCCATAGAAAATAATGCAAAGGTGTTAAATCCATTACGCGAAATTATGCGCTCATCGAATGTTTCCTTCAATAAAGTGATCGTGGCGCCCGCTGTGTGGCATGTAGCGCCGCCTTGTTGAAACCATAGATCTTCCATATTAATGCCATTCAAATGGGGAACGAAAAAGTCAGTAATCATGGACCTATAGTGCATTGACTGTAACGTTTTCCCGGCATGATGTTTGAAGAAAGCTGGACCGTGTAAACCAAGATCTTTCCATAAAATCGTCCATAAAGTGAATGGAGATAGCTCCACTTGCTGTGCAGGATGGCGAATCGACTCATTCGGGTCCCCCTCAATACTACGCTCCACAGCAACTTCTTCGGTGTGCACTGTACAATGTCTCAGCGGATGAGTATTATCAATTAGAGGATGTGTGGTGCAAAAAACGATCAATGGTTATACGAATTATTTGTTTGGATGAAACGTAGCGCATGGTAAGTTTTGCGAACTGAACCACGATTTTCGTAATAAATTTGTACAAATTGTTATTTTATTCTAGCATAAGTCTATTCATGGTAAAATGGCAAACCAAACTGACTACAAATCAGCTATCAGCTGTCAAATTGTCTGTCACTGGAAAAAATATTCCCAATTCAAAAAACAAACCTCTAAAAAAAAAAACACCCTTTACCCACCCAACCAGCCCTCACATGATGTTCATCGATAATATGAATTCTTTCATTCATATTTCCTACACTGAGTCACAGTAGCTGGGACACTATTGAAGGAGGTTGCCATTTAGGCAATACAAACTAAACATTCTTACGCTCTCGGTGAGGTGACTTCCAAAGCTGGTATGAATGCAGGGCACTGGCTTGTTGTGACTAGATTATATTTGTTTAGGTAGTTCAGGTACTGTGGGCTCTTGAAGAAGCTTATTCTTATGACCATTTTGAGTCTTTTTTAGACCAAAGGATGTGAAAAATCGAAATTATTTTCTGAGTGGATAAAATCAAAATTTGCTAACGAATAATTTTGTCCAATAGTGCTTATCAAACTCATAATGGATTTTAAAACTTTAAAAGCAGTACTTGCATGCTGAATGTCTGTCAATCCATCATCATACAGATACCAACACCCCTTTGGACTTGTGGAAGGATTGAAGCGGATACTCTTCAGATTTATGTAAAATCACTTTTAAAGGAATTGAACATATTCAGCGAATAAACTTTAAGTTCTATCAGAAAGGACAATGTTGTATTCGTATTTATTTTCACTTATTCAAAATCATTAAACTTATAAATGGGTGAATGAACCACGTGATGGAATGAAATCCTCAATACTTTTAAACCCTTTGACAAAAGCTTAAATCGAAGAAATAATTACAACCCAATACTTGTTCGTATTACTTACAAGAACACATCTAGGGATAATCACTTTTCAACCCGCTCACAAAAACCTCAATCCACTCTCCTGGATCTCATCTCAATTACAATCGAATCTTGAAATTCAACATCTTAGAGCACCTGCTACCATCACCACCACATCCTGACCGAAGTAAATGCATATACATTACCCAATTGGAAAGTAATTTCATCAAAAGTCCTCCATCCTTAGCACCACAAAACAAGAGAGGAATTCCAGTTTGTCAAAGGAAAATTCCGCACCTGATTCTCAAATTCATTCGCATTCTGCCTCTGCCACATTATCGGTGAAATCTTTGAGTACCAGCAAAAAAAAAATCCGTACTAAACCGCTTGATCCGCTTTATAATGACAATAAAATCGTCACAAAAGGAATTCATGCGAATTGAATGGAAACTCATTCATGGAATAAATGTCAAGATTAAGACCAAAGGCGACGTCCCAGCCTAGCCTCCAAGGTTCGTCAGTGCAAAATCGCATTTCCATCAAATTGTGAATGAAAGCAGATGGAAGACGACGACGACGACGAAGAAGAAGACGAAGCTGGTTCACCCTCAAATCGGTATTTGTACCTTTCATGTCCTCTGGACCATGCACGACCCTGCTGTTGTGTGGTGTAGTTCTAGGAGTAGAGTGCTTGAAATGCGCCCGCATTGTGTGTTACTTAAATTCAATGTGAAAAGCGTTTTATGTAGGAATGCTGCGGCGCGCAGCATTCGATTCAGTTGCTTACTCAAAAGAGCATGAAATTTCTGTCAACTTATATTTTGTGAGGAGCTTCTAAGGACTTTTCTATGGAGAAAATTTAAGGTACATCGGCAGAGTATTGGAGGGAGAGGTGGCCTGGAATTGATACTCATTAGTTGTCTATTTGACTACAAAGATGCTGAGTGCGAGGGAAAAGAAAAGCACAACGATTACGATTATTTGCGGTCCAAAGGATGTCATCAAACGAATTTGATATCCTTAAAATGAGATGTATTGCAGCAGGATTTGAAATTGAGACGATAATGAGTGGATAAAGTGAGGGTTCGATTAAGGTGATGAAAGTTTAAATTTGAAAGTTCTTTCTTTGAGAAATGAGATTTGAAGAGTTAGTCCCCTGATAAATGGAGTTTAATCGAGGTGATGCTTTTGTTTTTTACTTATTCCTACATAAAGAATTACTAATGAGAAATATTCAAAATTTATTTATGTTAAAAGTTCTAGAGGCAGCATTGCCGTCGACCTGGAAAAATGTATGTCACTTCGGAGCCACAATTATGTCAGATGACACAAACCTCCAAAAAATTGGGACGGCAAAAATAATAGGAGACCTACAAATCTATACTCGTGCTGCATTTAAATAATTTAAAAAAAAAACTTTTCAGGCAATACATGAGACATGACCTGACAAAATGCAAAACAACATTTTTGCTTTGATTTTGCTGGCATTACAGGGGCTATGAGGACCTATCCCAAAGCGGCGCACTAGAGGAGAAGTTATTGTGATTAATCAACATTAATCAAAGAGGGCAAGATTGGGAAGGGAAAATGCATCGCACATAAAGAGCGAGAGACAGATTCTAAATCAATCCCGTATTTTTCAAGCAGAGGTAAACGCGATCGAAAAAGCACCCAATTACATCACGATAGGAAGTATCGCGGGCAAGATAACGCAATACTATCGGACACCCAGACCGCCATCAAGGCACTGAGATCTCATGAAAACAGGTCGAATCTGGTGTAGGAGTATTTTGCCAAGTCATTCAAAACAGCAGAGTCAGTCTCTGCTGGGTACCATGTCACGTGGATGGATATGAAAAAGCTGATGAATTAGTAAGAAAGGGATCGGAGGCTTAACCACATAAAATACGAGAAGAGCTAAGAAAGGAAGAGGACTGTAAGAGAGCCAAATATTGTGAGGAAATGTCTAAGCTAAAATAGGTCAAAGAACATTCTCGGGAACTATAATCGGGAAAGAAGTAAGCCTTCCTGACGGGTCACTGAAAACTTGAGGAACATCTCAGAAAACTGGTCATCGAGCAAAACGGAAACTGCTAACTTTGTGTAGATGTTGAGGAAACCCCAAGGCATCTGCAAAAGAAGGAACCACCTGTATATCTATCAACTTTCATAGAAGATCTACCATCATTGGAACTACTCCAGATACTTTAGTATATTAAGACCATTTAACTGAAGGAAGTTCTCTAAGTCGAGTATTGACCAGAGCTTCAAGTCGGAGGAGCACAATAGACCTATGAAGGTTGCAGTGCGTTTACACTCCTATAATTAATCTAGAATATATTTAAAGTGTATCAAAATAAAAAAAAAAATACTCAATACATATATAGAAAGTCTCCCAACGAGTTTGAAGAAGTTTATTTTGACTACATGTAGTTTGGAGACTGTAGACAAATTCATTTGTTTAAACGGAAGACAAACAGATAAATGCAAACTTGTAAATATGTCACTTATCCAAAGAAAATAAATTATGTACGCAGTGAGTGACATAAATTATGTCACGTTGACAACTCTACCTATAAGGCATTGTATTTAATCAGGACATCTTCTCATACAAATTTCGTGTAAAGTGTTGAATATAGAAATTTTGGCGCAGTTAGGGTAACATCACTCAGTACATTGACTATCTGTGATCGATATCTGGAACAATTCACTAATTCATCTGTGAAAAACAATCTCGAACATTTCGTTTGGTGGACGATACGTGGCTTATGAGAATAACTTCAACATTTTTAGGATGAAGTCTACACGATCGCTAAGATCTTTCCCCAACGATGTAAACTGCTCACACCATTAAGTCGCAGCATCCATACGGTCCAGTTTGATCGCTGTATTCCAATCACTGGCTAAAAATGCATTTACTCAAAAAAACCCCGCTAACAAACGTAAGTCAAAACCTACAACGATCGCATACCCTAATACAGGGAATCAGAAGCTGAACCATCAGCAAACATACCGACTAGATTGCACTCGTGCGCCTGCTGATTTGTCAACATTCAAAAACCCATCGGCGTCAATACTATCGTATGCACCTAATCAATATTTGTTTTTCAACAGCAAGCAACTCTGAAGTATGAGTAAGAATGAAAATATTAAGATCGTCGACGGAGAAGTGTATCCTGCAAGCGAACAATGGCAACAGTGGGGTTGACGGGGACAAATATATACGCCATCGGACAGAGGAGTACATAGCATTATTGAAATCGATGCACCATTTAAACAGAATATTACATTTATGAGCTGTTCCTTGGGTAAATGATGTAAATTACTCTGGCTTTGCACCAAAAACGGACTTCCGTTATGGTTCAGCCAAACTAAACCGATTTTTTAGCACCTGTCTCCGAAGTAAGTTACTCACTGAACTTGGCTTTGGTCATTTCTAATAGCTCCATAGCTCCTACTAGGATCATGGTTTGGATTTTGACGCTGGCTAAAAATGTATTCTACATCCGAACCATGAGTTTTTTCTCTTGTTCAGGTTTTACGTTCGATTTCTACTCTGGTTGTCAGTATTCGTGCCTGAGTGTAACGTCCTCTCTTATGAAGTTGATTTTGACTTTGACTTCAGCTATGTTTCAGGTTTTGGTCCTTGCTAGGACTCTTGGCATAGGTTAAGTTTAAGGCTACTATTATATTTGGTATTAGCAATTATTTGATCAACAGTTTAATAGTCAAATAATTATTTGTTAATCTGCAAAAAATTAAAATAAAAACCAACAGAAAAATTTTATTATTTGATCAGCAGAATATAATTTTTTGATGAGCATAAATATAGAAAATATGATAAATAGTTTTTCGGTAAAAATAAGTATTCTGTTTTTGCTGATTTGTTTCTTTCCTTTCTGTTGATTGACAAATTACTTTCTGCTGATCAAAGAATGAATTTTTTGCTGATGAATTATTTTTCTGCTGGTTAATTATTTGCTAGTCTTGTAATTATTTAGCTGATCACTGATAATATTTCTGTTTTGTTTATTTATCATCTGAATTTGAGTTTGGCTAAGGTACGTGGTCCAATGTTTTCTTCGACATAATCATTTTTATTATCTACACTGTTTGTAATTGTCGTTGCTAGGTTCATCCTGAAGTAAAGATTTTAATACTCTAAAATTCTACCTCTTCATCTGTAGGTTCTGAATATGAATTTAAAAGCTTTCTTGGTTTTGAAGCTCGTTTAGATTACAGAAAAGGCAAACTCCATCTCAATCCAATCAATTCTCTGCTCATTGCAATAATTTTCCCAAAAATTAATCCTGATGAGAACTTTTTCTCCCACGTAAAGGGAGAAACAAAACAACATAATTGGCTTTGTTCCGCTTGAACTCGCAACACGAAAAAGGAAAAACTTTTACCAGTTAGTTCTTTCGTTTATTTCTCCCAACTTTTTTTTTTTTTTTTTTGGAAAATCAACTCCCGATTACGCTTTCCATCTTCAAGTCCTTGAAGTGGGAAGCTACTAAAACAACGTACTCGACTCAACCACAATTAACAAATTAAACGGGTCAGCAGGCTTTAATGGACGCAGTGGTTGGGGGAACAAAAATTGGAAAACTTTCAAACGCATAAACATTAATCCTTATTTCAAGTATCCCTTGTAGTAGAAACAGACCCCTTTACAGGAAAAACAAAATTTATTTCCTCTCTAATCGAATGTGATTGACTTAATAAGGATTAAAAAGGGATTCTCTCACGATTTCGCAATAAATATCGATTAAGCTTGTTAAAAACTTCACCAATTACTACAATACAAAAAGCCGTCTAACAAATACCAGAAGATGTTAGCTGCCGGAATGCACATCTCTCGTGCTGTATTTCTAGGTGTCCCTCCTGTACACAACTTAATTACGCCTTCGGGCGCTGCCATCCTTGCATTGGCAAAAAGGCATAAGTGCGAATATTTTCGGGGGGATTTGAAAACTTTTGCGAATTGCACGAAAATTATTCTGTAATGATATTATCCTGCGAGCGTTATTCACAGTTTTGGTCATTAGTTTTAGTTTTTAGTGCAAAGCGATTTTAAGAGAGTGGGGTATGTGGAAATTGATGAAAATTTGTGAACAAATCGTATATCTTTTTGATTTTAGTACATCTGCTACCGCTACAGGCACCATCCTATACTCACACGTATCCTTGTAGGATGAATTTATTCAAAGTTTTCCGTTTTTCTCATTGAAAGACTTTTGCCAAATGGAGAATTTGTTGAATGAAAAGTTTCCTAATGAATCATCGTTTCTTATACTGAAAGGGGGCTTAATTTTTAGAAAAGAAAGTACAGAGGAAAAATAAAAATGCCGAAGGATATGTGGTTTCTGTTCTCTCATTTCTAGGACTGCTCTAACCAATGATTGGGAAAAGTTGGTAATTTTTAGTGCTTGATTGGAATGAGGGAGGATTTTAATTGAAATGAGTTTGATTTGCATTTTAAGTGAAACTTCATTATTAATAAACATATTGATGATAGCCAAAGATTTCACTTGTAATGGAGAGAAAAAAAACTGAGGAAATTTACAGTGGCTGAGATTTTAGAGCAGTCTCACTATCCTCATACAGTGAGTCTCACTATCCTCACTCAGTGAAAATGTCTTTGCTCAGACACCCAATAAAGGTGAAAATGTAATTATTTTTGTATACAAGGTGGCGCAAAAGTCATAGGACGAAGCTCTCATTTTTGCAAATGGCGTCTTATGTCATCGCGAATTTGACATTTGTGAAGTAAACAGAAGCAGAATACAAGTGAACAAACCATGGTTTGCTATACTCTTCAAGAACGCGAAATAATTGTGTCAATGTTTTTGACAAATAATCGGTCGGTGGTCTGGGCTCAACTTGAATTTCGTCGTTGATTCCCTGGTCGTGCGTCACCAACTGGGAAAACACTCGCTTCGAGGAGACTGGCTCAACATGGGACAGTATCAGACATGGCTGGCTCCGGAGCAGCCCTTCGGTTGAGAATGTGGCTACTGTGGCTGCAAATGTGCAAGGGGACCCTCATGCCATGCAATTGGGTGTCAGTAGAAGGTGCAAAGTGCATCAGCTATTGACTGCAGACCGCCAACAGCATGTAAACTACAGTCACGCCCTCCTAAATTTCGACAGCGATCATGGTAATTTTCCATTGAAAATCATCATGACTGACGAGGCGCATTTCCATCTATGCGAATAAGCAAAATTATTGCTCCTGGGACATTGAAAATACGAGTCACTCTCAAAGTCACTGTTTGGTGCAGCGTTTTCGGACGAAATGTGATGGCACATATTTTTCCTAGGACGGCGTCGGCAATACTGTGATTGGTGAGCGCTGCAGAACCATGATCAACGACGACTTCTTGCTGCCGCAAATTGACGAATTGGTTTGGAGAACATGTGGTTGCAGCAGGACAGTGCAACCCCACATACAGAACAGAAGCAGGACATCCGATAAGAAATGGAGAACTTATCGCCAGAAGTTTTGAGAAAAGTCATGGAAAATGCCTTGGAACGAGCCCGAATGTTCATGTTTAACGATCTGACGGCGGCCACTTGACCAGTTATTTTCGTGAATAAATAGAAACAAATAGAACCAATTCTTTTTATTTAGAAAAAAAGTTACTGCCTTATGAAATTGAGTGGGGACTTTTGCGCCATCTTGAATTATTAGTTCAATGATGCTTATATAGACGTTGGTGTTTTTAGAATAAAAAATTCAATGTATCGGAAAAGTATCCATTGATGAATTGTATTGAAATTTTTATATGAAACATCGATGTTTCGAAAAAAAAAAACAGATTTGCTGCACCTGATGGTAGGTGTTGTCTGTCAGATGAATGAGGTGGTAGGTATAGGTGGGCGAGGAGTTTCAAGAAGATCTGGAGATTTGATTCCGCATTTCATGGGACATGGTTATTGATGTATCCGTTGGAATTTACAAAACGAATCATTTCCCCAATTCTTTTTCCGACAGCTCTTTAAGGTCGTCAAGGATTCTATCCCAATTTGACACATAGTTTGAAAGAGAGAAAAATAATGACGAAGTATTGTAAGGTTATGTCGATGTAGCAATGTCCGTTCGTCTGTCTGCCTGTCTGTTTTTCTGTCCATCTTTCCGTCAGTCTGTATGCCACCTACAGACACGCCTACTTGTAAGACAACATTTTTAGATACTGACATTGTTTTTAATTTGTTCATACATTGTTTAGAACCACGCCTACTTATCGGGGGCGTTCTCTTAAAAAAAAACTGATTTTGCTTTTTTAAAGTTATTCACGGTGATGGATGAGTGTGTTTTTCAATATTCCAGACAGCTACCGACCCCTTTATACGAAGATGTCATTAAGGAGTAGTTTTTCCCATAAAATCATTTTAAAATCTATGAAATATCTTCCGAGTTGAATCAACAATTTTACAACGTCACACCTACTTTATAAAAAATGAGTTAGAACATAAGGAAAGGGTATATGATCCGTTCGGCGTAGATTGTAACTTTTTTGTATGTTTCTCTCTGGTAGTCCTCTAATCCTTAGGAATGTATGGATCAATCTCATCTTCCTCAAAGAATGTATACATCTGAATTCCATTAGCTTATCGAGCTTCACCGCTATCGTTTCAAACATTCGGGCGATACAGATTTAAAAACAAAAATCTGAGGAAACTTACATACATTCGGACGATTCAGATTTCAAAAAAAAGCATATAATTTTGTTCCCACTATTTGGGCTGATATATCAAGACCAAATAAGCAGAAGTCCTCTTACCTACTCTGCTCAATTAACTTTCAACCGGAAAATGATGCGCGCCGAGGAAACACCATTGGTGTTCCGTCTTCACGTGACCTATCGTCAGACTATCTGTCTACAGTCTTCCTCGATATGACGTTAACAACCTTGAAGTTGGTTAGTTAGTTTTGGAGATACATTCAGGTTACGCCCTAGTAGTTGTTGCTATCTGACAAAAATAAAGGGTGTTGAGAGGATGGATGATATTTAGCTTGGCTGCATAGTTTGTACTAATTGTTACAACTCTCGTAATAACTATTAACTGTTTAGTGCCTTGTTTGCACTTTGACACAGTTAGTTACACAATAGGCTACTGTATACAAAAGGTGCCATTGATAGGAAGTGTAAAAGAACATTTCTCCTTAGTCAGACCACTCGTTTTCATGTATGTAAGTCACTGTGACATGGAACCCACAGTGGACTGCCCCAAACTGACCAGGCAAGCGCATCACTCCATCATTCTACAAGTCTGGATGATATGGTAACTGACTTTGATAGTGGTAAGACTATTCACGAAAATAGTAATGTTCGCTGTCCAAAGGACACTGGCAAAATCCAATAGAGCTTTGATACATTTAGGATTTCCGAAGAACCCGCAGATTTGCCCACATTGATGCCGAGTCCATAACTCGTAGCACATGTGCTTATTTTTTTCGTTCTGCTCCCATGATATCTTCGATTACGAAGAGATACTTTCCTAAAACCAAGATCAACACTTAAACCGTAAATTCTTGAATAGCTTCAGTAAATGTACATGTTTTTAAAAGCCCCCCACATCTAAGAAGGTAGGTTCGATCGTGCTTCTTCCATTGAAATATGCATGCTGAGATTTTGACAGCGGCAATCCATCTGGAATACTTCTATTATGAGTACCTAAAATACTAACATTTTGGGTATGAAAGAGGTCACACTAATATGCTCAAAATCCGTCGCGAATTCATGGTCTTGCTTGCTAGCTTTCAGGACCACCACAAGAACGCATTTCAAATGAAAGATTGAATTCGAAACCCAATAAATTATTAGTGGTGCTCTCTAGACAATTTATTCACATAAAATCGATACGTCTACTACACTACACCAAATCCATATTAACACCCAGTCTCCACTAACAGCATCCATATCTCTCTCAAGCAGAACAGAGATCTCAAATTCACTTAATGTAATTGGCTCTTAATGTTAACCACAACCTAAATAGGCAAAAAAAAAGTCCAATACAACTCACCCTTTCAAAAGTAAAGTATGAACTGCATTTGTGAAAAAGATCCTTTGCAGTTGTGCAGTAAATACTCTCCAAGATAGTCCTCCTCTCCTCCGATGTCATCATCTTCGACATCCTTTCGCCTACCAAAATACAAAAAACAAAAAAATATCAACAGAACTTTTTCGGTTTTCTTCCAGAATGAGTTCGTAAAATTGTTTTCATCTTAACTTTCAAAAAAAGAATGCAGGACCAAAAAGAAATGTATCCCTTTTATTGTCAAGGATGAGAAAACAGAACCAAAACCAGCACACAGCAGTTTCTATTTATTCTTCGTCAGTTTAAAACGACGAAGAAGTTTGTATTTTTCTTCGACATTTTTACAAGGATGCATCAAGAAAAAGAATATACCAACCGTGCCACCACCGCCGACCGTTAAGCTCTTGACAATTTCTTTAAAGATTACTCGAAGGATGCGCGCCAATCGGCTAAGGATACAAAAGTTTATTTCTTCTGTTTGATTCACAAAAACGAAAACTTCACTTTTCTGTTTCGATTTTTTAAGTGAAAGCAGGAGTTCCGAAAGATCTTAGAAACCCGTATAAAGGACATGCCGAACCATTTCATATTATTTCGCGCTTGTTTAACATGTTTCGAAACATATGGCGTACGCGAGCAGCATTCCACTGAATACCTAGAGAGAGAGAATATAAAGATTTGGTTTGAATGGAAATAGAATAATATTGGAAATGTATTTACTTTCGTCCTTTGTCTTAAACCAGGGCTGGATTTGGTAAAAGCGAACACGTTCTTGGGAAGTCGGACAGTTAGGGAGAATATACACAGTCGAGTAGAGTTTATTGAGGCAATGACCAGATGCTTCATTTATGTAAACTTACGTTTGGAACTTGAAGTTTTGGGCAGAATAGACCAGAATAGTCTCAAACAGACTAAATTCTAGAAAAAAAGTTTTGTCAAAAGGAATGAACAAAGCCCAAATGACGAGGCCCCAATATGTAGAGTTTTTAAGATGAAGTTACAAATTCCGGAAGCACTATAAAACCTACGTATCAAATCTCTCATAGAAGAAAGCAACTTCTGCTATGCTACAACCAGAAAAGGTTCGAAGCATGCATCTGCCTTAACAATAATAACTTACGTTTCCTATCAGGCTTTCTAATGCGGCACTGTAAACTCGAGAGAATCTAAGGAAACTAGAAAATCTTCCTAATTAACCTTGAAATTTAGGGCATTTTCTTAATCTCATCATCCTCCTGCATAATTGTTAGACACATTGCAACTTGAAGCCTTTTATTAACCGGATTCTAGTGGAAACTAGACTAGATACGCAAAGCGTATTATTCTGTGAAGTTTAATAACATCCTGAAATGTATATATGTACTCGTATGTATTTCTCAAAATGAGATTTAATTAATGCTGCGCAACCTGAGAGTCCCCGGAACCTGTAATGGTACCAGGCTGTAATGGTATCAGTGCTGCTTCCAATTTCAGAGGCATCGGTCTCTTCCACCAATAATTCCATAGATTCTTATTGTTCTTCTTCTCCTTACGGCGAAGTTATGATCCGGAGTAGAAGGATCACAACCCTCTCACTTTACTGCATCCCTACTGGTTCGCCTGTGGTGTTTGCCGGTTTGACCTTAGGAATACCGGCAGGCTTCCCGGTTTCGAATCTTTTCGTCACTGAGGCCAATCGAATGTTGGTGTTTTTGCATTTGTGTGATTTGTGTGTAGGAAGGAAGATAGCGGAGTTTTCCCGCCACTTCATCCACCCTACGCTTACGCGATGATTTATGTCATCATCACAAGTTCTTTCGCTATTGATCATAGTTCTCAGATATTTGAACTTTTCGCACTTGGGAAGCACTTTTCCATTCAAGTAAATGTCTGGAATAGGACGGTATGGATCAGAGAACGGCAGCACAGATATTCTGTCTTTTTTGAACTAATACGGTACCCATTTCCCTCCAAAACATCCACTCATACATCAAGTGCTCGTTGCAGGGACGTTTAACCTTCAATAGAAGTCCTTACGATTTTATACAGAGCGCCCGAAGACTATAACAAGCCTCTGTGAACACGGACTAAAGTAAAATTATGAATTATCACTACTTGACAAAAACAAACAAGCTTAAACTAACCGCTGAAGTCATCACTGCCTTAACTTATAATTTGCATTAGGTGGTAGGCAGGTAAAGGTGAGATAATGTACCAATCACTGTCAGTGACACTTGTCAGCTGGTGACAGCAGTGTCAGTTTCGCACTAGGCTGCATCCAGCAAGCAACCACCTAGTTAGCTTCAAGGATCAAATACTCTTTCTATGGTGCAGACTTTTCAACGCAGATATCAGTTTTATCATGTTGCAATGAAATTTTCTATTAAGTTTAAAAAAATATCTGCTAATCGGCCCCAAAATTTATCCATTTTAGCCACTTCATCCGCAAAATAAAAGATGCTTAATAAAGTTTCAAAAAGTAGGAAAAGATACATCATGGAATGAAAAGACACACAAGAAAAACTTTAGCTAAGATAAATTTTAAATCACTACTACTTTTTAGGATGTCAAATTCTAAGAAATTGAGTAGTGTTGTCACGGGTTTTGACCTGCCTGTCTATTTATAAGTGGACAAATGTATTCATTTCCTCATGGTATACACGTTTTACTGGAGTTCAGGGTACTACTTAATACCAAATTTCTTTAAACGTGTCCAAGAGACTAAAGAGAATACAAATAGGAATCTCATTTCATTACGACTTTTTCACCCAGTTAACTATGCTGGTAAAACATGAACTATGTATCTAAACGTACATTTCTCAGGCCCGATGGGCAGTTGTCATTCTCCCTGCGATTCTTCATGCTTATGAAGTCCTTTAAATTAATCTTTGAAAAATTTAAGCCTCCGGCGTACAAAATCCGATCGAGGTGCAACCACGGTTTTGAACTCCTTAATGCGACCCACGTTTAAATTTAATCGAATTAATAAATTTCTTATTTTAGATGTGACCAGGACCAGGACTACAGTCAGAATGAATTCGGTATTCGTGAGATTTAAAAGGAAGATTTGGAGTACCACAGGGAAGTGTGATGTTAACTGTACTCTTTAAAATTGTTATTCAGAGCACAAAGGCCCCTATGGCCACCGAATTCACTCCTGTTACCATATAAATCTAGCTTTGTTATGAACTCTTTCTGCTTAGTCAAAACCTTTTGTCTAGATTGCTCTATGGTCTATAAAAATAGTTATTTCTTCCGACAGGCGGAGATGATTCGAGGCTATAAGTTTTCATTTCTTTTTCTATTTTTTCTGTCGATTTTTCGGCGATTTATTCCTCCTTCTCCGCCTGATAATTCTGCAAAATTGTATACGGATCGCTGCTTAAAGTTTTGTAAGTTTCGGCAACCCCAAGCCTCTCTGCAACTTTTCTTAACTCTGGACTTTGTGTGTGTTTGATTTGATGTTGCTTCGCTTGGTCGATACCATAGAATCCTGTTTTCTTTTCGCCTGCTAGAGGAGATCAAAAGTTTCTATCATTTGAAAGAAAGCACAAAGAAAATAAGTAGAAGCGAAGGAAGAAATACTGTACTGTGGTGGTTGCCCACCCTTAAGACAATTTTATTTTTCTCAGACAAGAGGGAAATAAATCATTTTCTGCTGTCCCCCTTTGGGGTGGAACATAAATTGATACGTTATTCACATTTAATTCCTGGGAGCGTGTTATATTCTTTTTTTATGATTCTGTACTCAGGGGTGGTTGGATCCAATGCGGGTGGGTTGAAATTACTTTCATTCTTAAAATTGCACACATTCTTATCTTAACACCCCTCAGCGAGCACTTAAATTAAATGTGAAATACCTGAGAAAATTAAACAGCACCAAGGTGAAGGAGGAGCACAACGCTTAAGCAATCCTTGGTTTTCGTACACTCAAAACTGTCATCATATGACAAAGACAAGGGAGAAAATGGCGAAAATGAGATCTCAAAGCTGGAGGCATCCTTTGGGTTCGCGATAAATTTAATTTAATAATATTATTATATCCTTCTCGGTGGAAGGGATAACCACTTGAGTCTGTTGAGCAAGTTGAAGTAGTTATCCTCTGTACCGGTCTATCCACACCGGTACAATCAACAAGGGCATTCAGGAGCAAAAGGGTTTCTCAAACGCGCCTTGACAGTGGAGGAGGACGGGGTATTTTATGGATTTCGGATATCCACTATATGTGTCGGCAGCAGATGTCTGTGAGATAACTATCATATTAGAATTCTCCTTTGCACACACCTGTGGAATGAAACGTTGTCGGGGCAACGTTTTGAAATGTCTATCTCGTCTGGTGAGATGGCAATAACAGAAAATGCGGTAATTGGACGGAAAATTTCAGTTAATTGGTGGTTCAGTGTTCTGAGGAGAATGTTGCTTAAAACGAACTTAAGCAGTTGACTTGTACACCAACATTTTGGAGCTCGAGGTTCTTTTTTGAGGCGGTACAAAACAACTTGTGATTTCTGGGTTCAGCTGCACATATTTTAACCACCATCAAATGTTATAAAACTTTGAGGGTCCTTGAGCTTTTGCACTCTTTGTATATGTTTTCATATAAGTCATTCTTGGGAGACTGAGAGATATGCAAACTCATTGGCACAATGAACAAAACTAAGCGATACCTGTATACCGATACTGATCGACATAAATTGTTTATGTGTTAACTACTATCTTATAAGCCAAGATCTGATTAATTTGAGCTTGAAGGAGTGTTAAAATTGATTCCGCTATAACTGATCCCGGGGACACTTTCAACTGTGAAGTCATTACCAATAGTATTTGTAACCAGCACAACGAACAAAGTATCTTGTCTAGACTCCAGGTTAGAAGAGGTACACGAAGGTACACTTGTGGATAACTATTAGCGGTTTTCGGCAAGCCTGATGTTTTTAAGAAGTTGTACTGATTTATGTTTTTTTTATGGTATATATATTGTATGTATGCATCAGAATCTTCAATGTCATGGAAGTAGTAGCTTCCTAAAGTTGCGTTTCTTAGGCGACAAAAGAAAGTGGGGGGTATCCCAATGGACGTTCTCGTTAATGCCCCTTCTGCATATGTCATCATCGTTGTGATATATTGTCATTGTTCGATTTCTTAATAAATTGTGACTAGTGAACACACCTACCAGCACCGACACTGAGCCTCTTTCCATTTGCAAAAGCTTGTTGGTTTTGGTTTTGTTGTATTTTGAGAGATAGCAGAGTGAAGTTCTAACTCGGACGATCTGGCTTAGACCCATTTTTCACCAATTCGTCCGTCTGAAAATGGATCTGCGAGCCAAGAATATAAATATGGGGATGCAAATATAACTTCTAAAAGCCTACTGTCGTCAGGGAGTCTGTTCTCTATGTAAATCTCTGTAAATCGAACCTTTTTTATCCAATCAATCCTTTGAATGTAATTAATTGGGTTATTAACTGCATCACTATAAGTGGGAACAATAGCTCAGCCGATGTTGTTGGCGCTGTTCGTAAGTGTTCCGCGGGAACAAGGCGGTAGCCTTTTTACTGGATGATGGCTGGAGCTGCGATCACCTGTCAGTTCGTTGGTGATTCTGTAGACGGTACTGGGTGTCGCACCTGTTTGTAGCTTTGCTTCTTCTGATTCTGTAGCTAGCGCGTTAATGTAGTTGCGCTTGTCACGTCGCACAATACTCTGAACTTCTCTCATCTTGATGCGATATAGGGACTCTAGCTTGCTGTTCCCTGCTGCTGGAGTATCTGCGATGCGAACTTTCAGCTGTTGAAAAGATAGACAGATAGAGTAGTGTTGACATAAGTTTTCGAAATTGATTGACTCTTTTATTCATTTCATGCGACGAATTAAATAGATGAATCTTGACATAAGGATTTAAACCATGAACCTATAACACGGCCGCCCGTAAGGCCAGCGTCTATGCCTATTTAAATTTTTGAATAATCCATAGATTTAATATTTCTTCTGTTTCCCATTCTTCTCTGCTGGAAAAAATGCAGGATATATTCGCCTGGTAGATTTTGCGAGCCCTTCTCATCTCCTGTGTATAGGCAGGAAGCAGAGAATTGTTTCCAATCCCACTGTTGGAGCTGTTCTCATCGTTATTGTGCAGACGCATGATAGCCTTTGTATTTTTGTCATGGTTTTGAGATTTGTGTCTTTTCCCGCCAAATTAAAACATGGAAACACGATACAATCAACATGATAACGCATCAAATGAATTATATTCCATTAAAATAATTTATCTACCCAAGGTGCGATTTGTGGGACCTCTAACCCGATTAACTCTCCTCAATAAATTAAGTAAATCGCCTAGCTCAGACACTCAACAGTCCGTAACGATTTAATTACCGGCTCTTGTTCCACTCAACCACGATATTAATATCCTTAACACGTTTTCTATTTTTCTAATTTATAATTTGTTGGTGTAATTAATATTCTGTCCCTCATTACATGATTTCCTTAAAGATCCCTTCAAGCATAAAAATGTTTTTTTTTTCTACCCAACTGCGAACTTAAAACAGGATCTGCATGAATAAAATCTGAAAAAAAAAATCCTAGAAAGGAAGATGAGTGAAAAAAAAGAGAGATACTCTCTCCCCTTCCAATTAAAGTTGTATCCATATATAATTCTCATTAGGACTTCAAGTACCGCCCAACCAAACCCATCCATCCTTGGCATAATCTCGCTTACTCGCCTCCGAGTTATCAATGGAAAACTTAAACAATTGAAATCCCAGCTTAGTAATATTTATCCTAATGAGATTAACGAACAGCAGCAGCGAAGGGAGGTGGTTGGAGTAGCTAAACCAGTCAGTGGAAAAAAAAATCCTAGAGAAAAGGACAACGTGCCGCGGCGAAAAAAAAAAAAATAAAATAAAAATGATAAATGAATGGAAGGATTCATGTGAAAACGAAGCAGGCTCTCCGCAGATTTTTTTTTCTAGTTCCGTCGGGTGGATGCGGGTGGATGGAGGATTTGGATGAACGTCCTGCCTTGGTATCTTAATTATAAATCTTAAACCATCCTTCGGTGACGGTGCACGGATGGCAGTGGTGATGGTGGTCCCGGTGAAACAAAAACACAGCCTGGTGGTGGATCTGTTTTTTTTCCATCTCCAAATGAGCGTTGCAACTGTAAATGATGAAGCAGAACTCAAAAGTTCGCAGAAAAGAAAAAAAAAAAAAAAAATTCCTTCACGCGCCCGCAGGCTGTCACATTTGCAGCAGCAGCAGTAGCTACTTTGGTTTCCTCCGCCAGTTCCGTTCGTCGAGGGTGACATATTTTTTTTCTCCCCTTAGAATGGTAGATCTGCACAACCGGAACAAAGGAGAAAGTTATTATTGTCCTGTCCCTTCTTTTTTTTCTACCTCTCGCGCGATGCTAATTGCTCAGAGATCTTATCGAGCGCGGTACTAGCTGCGCTGTTCTACGTCCCATTCGTTCTTAATTGTGACAGGTGACCAGGGCAGCACGTTCCTTAGTGTTCTCTTCAACGTGTGTTTCTGATTTATTTGCGAGTCGCGACCCCACGAATTGCTGTACTCAACTTGAAGGCAACACAAAAAAAAGTTGGTCTTCCGCCACATTGATCACTGACAAAAGGTCAGTAGCGGTAATTTGGATCCACAATTGTTCTGCCACCCTTTGGCTATTACTGCCACCACCTACCGAGACCGATGTGGCCAGCAATTAACAATTGAAATTCACTTAACTGTAAAAACAAGAATTTATTTAATAATTTTCCAACCCACAATAGCTGACCAGGCTTACACTGGGTGGGTGGCTCGTTATAAAAATAAATTTCACGCGCTACCAGGGAGGAAGGCAAAAAAAGCGGTGCACTCATGCATACCCAATAAGTGTAATCACTAAAACGTAATTGGCCAATCAATATTGTCATAGTTCTGGATGGTCGGCCTTATGCCTGACGTGGCATCTGCACATGCATACTAACGTACATACAACAAGAGGGACCTTCTACATTCTCATTCTCAGTGTGTTGCTGTAGCATCATCAAAAGTAGCGCGCATTAAAACGATGACGACGATGGTGGTGGTGGAGATTGTATTGTTGGTGCGATGCTGCCAATAGAGCGATAAAGGGGGCTAGGCCGGCCGGCGGTAGGGATATTCAATATGAAAGACAACGATGTGGAGTCGACCCGAACCCAAGGGGGTGGACAGCCAAGGTTGTGGTGCAGCACGCCCAAGTTAAGTCATTGTTTCTAAATTCCTTGGGTGTATGCAATGCAAGGATTAACTAGCTGGGAGGAGTGGGCATGTGTTACTTGGCACAGTGATGTGGAAAAGTCAAAAGAAATGGAAAGATTTTGTGGCGTGGGCGAGTGGATAAAATCCAGATTAGGTAGCCAACATAGTACATAGAAAGTAGATGAGTTTTTCCAAATGGAGATAGACACTTCTGTACTATACTTGCAAATGTAGACCAATTCTGACAACAGCAGACAACAAAACCTAGTGCTTCTTCCCAAAGGAAATACACCACTAGACGAACCATCATCATACCGCCCGCTCTGTATGTTAGATACGGAGCCAATACTGTTTTCGAAAAGCACGCTCAACAACAACCGGAATTAAAGTGGTAGTTAAAATGGCACAATAGGTTATACAAGGAAGAAGATGGAGAGATGGTTCCAAAAAGTACTGCTTGGTCATAAGCCTCGACATAAAAAACGCCTTCAATACGGTAAACTGAAGTCACATCTTAAAAGCGCTCAGAGCAATGCGAGTACCAACATATTTCATGGACGTTGTTGTAGATACAATACCACCCACGGTCCCAAGAAACACTGGATACCGGCGGAATACCACAGGGCTCAGTCCATGGCCCATTGCTGTGGAACGTTATGTACGACGGCGTACTGCTACTCCCTATACCAGGTGAAACAAAAATAGTAGGAGTTGCTGACGACATCGCCATTATTGTGACTGCTAAACTGTTGGAGGAAGTGGAACAGATAAGCAATGCGACAATATGAATAATACGAAAATGGCTTACCTCAGTTGGTCTAACACTGGCAGAGCATAAAACTGAAGCCGTGAAATCATATCTAAGCAGCAATTAAAATGCTCAGGCATTATGATAGATACGCAGGTTACTGTTGGCCAGAGTACTTACTCGTACATCGATAATCCTATATGCCGCCCTGATTCGGGCTGGGGTCATGGCAGTTACAACACACAAATAACATGTGTACCTAGTATGTGCATTAAGAGCTAGCTGCGCATTTCACACTACTTCCAGCGATGTAGCCTACTTGGTTGCGAAAATGCTCCAAGTAGATATTATTGCAGTAGAACAGCAACGTCTGTACTGCGCAGTGAGGCCAGCGAAAACCAGCTACAAATAACAGAAAGTCTAAGAGAGTGGCAAGAACGCTGGAATGCTTTTGAGAAAGGCAGATAGACTCATATGCTCATACAACAAATCCAGCCATGAATTGATAGACGCCATGGAGAACTTGATTTGATTACTTAACACAGTTTCTAACGGGCCATGGATGTCAATTTGCAATTTCAATTGAAGTAATATGAAACACAAAATATATCGACATCAACGGCTACGCAGATGTTAATTCGATGAGATAATAGGTAACCGAAGGGTCATCAAATTTATTTCCTAAGCCTTCTACAAAGACGTTGATCATTATTTCGATTTTGTGTAACTTGAACCACAGATAATAGACTTTCTCCCTGGGGAGGTTTATTATCTGTGCTTGAACAATAAAACAAAATAGCTGATTTCAGAATAACGACCACTCGCACTGTTAAAGAATATGACGAAGGAAAATTGTTGTGCTGCAGTGTGACGCTAACGAACATCATGGCCTATAAGATAGATTTAGTAGGCACTAGTCCTTTCCTTATAACTCAAAATCGGCAGCAGGTGCCAAATATGGTGTTGTCTCTCACTGACATATCTTGCTTTAGACTCCGGTAGTCGTGATTACATTTCGAAGCTTTGCAGATGGGCCGGTACTAAAGACATCTCAGGATGCAGAAGTGTGTAAAAAAAAAGAAAGCTGCCTGTCTCGTTCGCACGGAAATAAACCTACAGCCCGATAGCTTTTACAATCTACAATTCGAATGGCACGCCTGGGTTCTAACTGGGTTGACAGCGTTCATTTCCTGGCGTACAAAAATCTTTGTCTTGCAAGAGTTTCTCTCCGTTCTCTATTATTCAAATTCCATTCACCATCTTTCCAATTGGTACAAATACTTTCATTACACACTGTTTCCTTGCTGCTGCTGCTGCTACTCGTCCAGATGCCAAGTGTGCCGATGGATGGGCAATAATAACATTGATGTTGCTGGCGATGGTGGTAGTGGTTGGTGGCGGCGCTGACCCATTACCGATGCACATTGTGTGTGTACTCTCATTTTATGGTATTGTGCAATTCCAGCAATTAACTTTAAAGGACGAACAAGTAATCGTTTCGGACGTGAACACTCACACATAGTCTCACTGCAGCAGTACACAACAAAAGCAACAAAGCTGCTGCTGCTGTTCAGTGATGACGATGATGACGATGACGATGACGACAATTACTATATGTGCCCAGGCACATCCAGGCAATAGCACCCTTCAGTCAGCCTCCCAGACTTGAATGCTAAACGGAAAATGCCTGAAGGGGTTGATGTGGTTCAGTTTCAATGGTATGTAACTGCAAGGACGACAGACAAATAGGGGTCTCTGTATGTGTTAGTGTGTCCCAGCCAATGTAACGGCATATTAATCTCGTTAATGATGAACTGAATCAGCGTTTTAATCGACCGAACCAATTCGAGGACCAGCTCTCCCAAAATAGATAGATGGATGCCATTCTCCTGTCTGATTGCCACCCCCTGCTCCATATGCTTATTAGTCAGCATAGCCCAACTCCTGTCAGAGTTACAGAGAGAGAGAGGACCCATAAATTGCAATTGAGTTTGAGAGGAAGCGGAACGAAGCAAAGGTTAGCGGTGAGTTATAAGTAGGAAAGTGTTTCCGCCAGAGGGAGGGCTACGATGCGTGAATGCCCAGCAGCAGCGGGTTCCGCTTTCTAATGAACTCACATTGACATTTAGTTCAAAGTCAAAGGGGTTTGGGGCGCCGAGTGGAACAATGATACTGATTATGTTGGCGATGATATTGATGATTATAATCCAATGGCATTAGTTAACGTAAAATGATTGTGGTTTGATTTGGGCAGACATTTGGCCTGTGAACTCCAGCCGGTGCCCATTCCACCTTCTGAACGCAGCCAGTTGATTACATGACTAGGTGTATAGGTGACTGAGCACCATACAGAGCTTATTAGTCGATATGACTTTTCACACAGTAGACTAAAGGCCAGCCTCTGACAAAAGGGGGGCCACACGATTAATTGTCAATTCGAATCGAGTTGACAGCGGCAATTTGAAAAGTTTTTCCTCTCCCGTTAAAGTTTGACTATTGTTTGGAGATCCTTATCCTTTGTTGGATGGATGATGAAGTTTTGGAGTACATTCTACTAACTGAGATGTAGATTCTATCTGTAAAAATAATTACCAAGACGCATATGCGCGCCGTCTGGCAGAGTTCATTAATATTCCCAACAATATCCATCGTCGCGTGTGGTTTTTGGACCACCGGAAAAGTTTTTCCTTTAGTGTAGTCCTAGTGAGATGCACTTGCGTTTCGGTATGGATGCAGTCTTCTACTTCTTTTCGTGTCTTCGCACGACGACACTAAAAGATGAACGAAACTAATTTTTTGTCATTTGCGCATATTTTATTCAAATGTGTTAGCGAAGGGTGGGGCGCCGAAAAGTTGAATTGAAAGTTTTTGACTATTTAAATTCAGTTTGAAGAAAAGCAAGACACATGGAACAGTAGGAAGGACATTTCCTTGACGAAAGAATAATTACCACGTAACAACTGCTTGGGGTATTTAGGAGGATGTGACAGTTTATGGAAATGTTTTCAGTTGAGTCGACTTTCCTAAGATTTCATTTACCTACACCGGTTATAACCTAGTGAAATATATATAGGGCGATGAAGATTGTAAAATGCTTGTTGATTTTCAATATTCAGAGGAATTGTCAAAGGAAAATTGGAGCTGGAACGATGGTGGTTAATATTGGGATCCAATTACTTGGGCAGTGAATTAAGGTATGTTCACATCAAAGAAACATTCGAGAAACATTGTTTCAAAACCGTTTGCCAATTGTTTCCCAAATGCTTCTCAAAGTCAACAATTTAAGTGTATACAGAAATTCCGCACTATTGTCGTATCTCACACGTTTTTTTTTGCATTATTTATTGATTTAAGTATTCGCTTTCAGTTTTAAACATTACCTGTCATGAATGGAAACCTTTAAGAATAATGAAAAAAAAAAAAAAAAAAACTATTGAGAAACATTTGTGAAACATTTGAGAAAGAAAAAGCACTTAACATCGAAAAAATCGTTCCAAATTATTCCAAAGACTCTTTTGAAATAATTGGCAAACATTTCGGAAACATTTGAGAAACAAAAATCGCGTCCAAATAGCAAAAATGTTTCCAAATTGTTTCGAAAACATTTCAGAAACATTTGGGAAACAAAAATAATTCCTATTTGTTTCTGAAATGTTTCCCAATTGTTTTTGAAAACCTTTACATACACACATACTTTTGAAAAACGTGACACATAGTCAACTCTTACTAAATTACAGTTATACAAGTAGACAAATCGTAACGACTTTTAGAGAACTTACTATAGATGGAGTTACAGTCCGAACACAAGTCGAAGAAGTTTCCTCCAACTTACAGAGAAAGTCGAGGACATTGCTGAATGAATCCAAAAACTACAGAAAATCTGAGAGAATACAGTATGGCGGTCCAAGCCGAGAATATTATTTATAATTTATTAAAATATCTTCTTGTAACAAACCAAAAGCGGTAGAAACAAGCGATTTTCACGTGCTGGTAGAATAAGTTGAGGGCAGTATAGTAGTATTTGAAGCCACCGAAATCCAAAATGACGAGAACCATATGGAAGCCAACATTTTCGGACAGGTATTTATTATGTGAAGAAGCATTTGATAAAATTTCAACTTGTAGGGCAGGCTAAAATTATTATAGAACAAATAACCATGCAAAATCCAAGATGGCGGACACAATTTTACAAGCGAAACTAATTGATGATAGTGCAAACAAAATTTGAAACTAAGAAAAATTGAAGATGACGGGTATAATATGGGAACAAAAAAGCTTTCGAGTTCTGGGTAACTCATTCAAATGTTTGAGAAAGCTTACAAGTCATACAGACAAATAGTTTTTACCCTCATTAAGGTCGCGTAGAAGACTTTACAGAAAAAACTTTACAAAAATTGTACAAAAAATCGTACGTAGGGTTCTCTACAGTAATTAGTTCTAAATTCCAGATAACAGATTGAATAAGAAAATCCATATATTTTCATAGCCCAACGTAATACCTGATACCGTGCGTTATACAAATTTGGAATTGCTCTTTAAATTTCAAAACGGCGGATCGAATATAATCGATCAACATTTTCGCGTACTAATACTTTGGATAAATAACTAAACTAATTCATTTAAATTTACACAGAATGTATAAGCGCTTTAAGTTTATAACTACAGGGTGGCGAAAAATTACCTATTGCCGAATAATTCGATTGTTTTTTCATTGGCATTATCGCCAATATCGCACTTTGTGGCTCCATGTGCTAGTTACTTATAAAATAAAGGAAAAGAATGGATCATACGTACTTGCTCCATATATTCTATTCTTTCGTAAATGTTTCAAATTTCAAGTTTATCTAAGTAAAATCCGTAAGATTTTAAGAAATTGGAATTGTTTAAAAATCTCTAAAAATTTAAGAATTGTTTGACCCTTCGTCCAAAATTAGAGACATTAGTATGCCAAAAATGAATTGTATACAGGGTGGCCCAACAATTTATAACTTTGGAACAAGGCAATATTTTTAATTTTTTTAATTAAATATTCCGATTTTGAACAATGGTGCACTGGACGGTCCCACAACGGATTTCCGCTGGAAAATTCAGATTTTTTTTTTAATTTTAACGAATTTTATGAAAAATAAGTTAATCGCGTTCTTTATTTTTCCGGGATTTTGAAGCGTCTAGATCCCGGTATCAGAATGGCGACGGCAATAATAACAGCTGTCAATAAGATTTTTACCCAATTGTAAGTATAAATGTTTATACATACATTTCCAGGTAACAGTCCAGTCATAGGGGATGGTCCCTGAGGTGTCTGCAACTCAGTTATTATTTTTTTCAAATCTCCTCAAAATATACTAGAAATAAGGTAAAGCTCACAAAAATCTCTGCAAAATATAAACAAATTCAATTTGTTCGGAAAATGTTAAAGTAAACCGAGGGATTATAAATGAGCAAAAGCGTTATCTGGAATCAAAACTTTTATAGAAATGGCAAATTAAAAATGGTGTACAAAGCCCTAATATGTAAATAAATTTAATTTCGTCGTAAATTAATTCTGAAATCAAGTCTTGAGTCAGAATTTCAAATTTCAAAATGGCGGCGACAAATTATAAAATAAACAAATAACTAAATTTGTTGGCGCTAACAGGCCATAGATAATATTCGGCTCGTAGGCTAGGATTGACACGGTAGTTGTCTCACCCGAAATTTTTTTTTTTTTATATTAAGTTAAAATCTCGAAAGACACTGTGAGATTAGAAACCCACAGTAGTGTGGGACTCTAACCGCACTAAAAACATCTCCTTAATCATGACCAATCAAAGAAAGATCAACAAATGATTTTAGTTTCAACGTTCAGTTGCGTTTGAGAAGGTATTATAGTTTAAATACGGGTTCTCATAATTGTCAGATTATACATAAGTTCGTGAGGTTTTGTTCTTCTTAATCTACGAATATTATATCGTACATTTAAGACGTCTGCTATCTCAGGATTAATTTGCATCTGCAGAAGATCGTTGTGACAAATTGCGTTCTTTTTAATTACTTCTGAGACAAGATCAATCTCCAAATCATGATGCAAGTCATTATTTCTAATATACCATGGGGCATTCACTATTCCCCGAAGCACTTTGTTTTAAAATGTTTGTATTATTTGTATTCGATTTCACATAATTTGACACCATATGTCCAAACAGGTTTTAGTATCTGATTATATAATAAGATTTTTAGCTGTGTTAGAATAAGGAACTACTTGATTATTAATAACTACAGGGACATTCATTACATTTTTTTTTTGTAAAATTGTTAGGGGTGGACTTTGACTCATTAAGTTTAATTCGCCATCGTTGGCTCCAATCACATATCTCATTAACTGAATTTTGTAGGTTTTCTGTTGCTTTATCCACGCATCCATCAGTTGATAGAAGAGCAATGTCGCCTTCCAATGGGTCCTAGAACACTTCCCTGCGGAACACCTGCTTGTATTTCTTTAAATTCAGAATACGCTGCACCATAGCGAACTCTAAAGAATTTGCTGTATAAGATTTAAGTATCTTATAGTACTGTCTATGTAGGTAGATCCCTGCGAAACTTATACACTAAACCCTATTAACATTGTTGCATCTTACTACAAAATTAACAATTCTGTAATATCTGTGTATCGCGAATTTCAGTAGAGTGTTCCGTTCTGTACCATTCTGGTACGGAACTTTGAAAAATGCTGCGAAAATTGACGTCGGTTATGTAGTTAATTTTTTGAACATCATTCGATATTTTAAATTCTCAAAAAGCACAATCAAATTATTTTCTATATTTTTCTTTGTTCAAAAGCTAATTAGTTTACAAACAAATTGTTTTTTTTTTTTTTTTGTATATTTTTGATCTTTTGTGCGCCATTTTGAATCTACCATTTTTCATTCTAAAATTCTAACTCTTGATTCTTCTTTATCTACTTTAAACCTGTAAATATGTGTAAAAATATTGGCCAATTTTCGCAGGTAGACAACTTGACAGGTTTCGCTGTTTGTAAAAGATTCGATTCTAGATGCGTGAGCAAATTTTGAGCTACATTTACGGAATCAGGTGGCAAAATTTTTGTTTTAGTTTGTATTTGTGCCAACGATCGTCTTTAGAAGCCTTCAGGAAAGAAAACAGAAAAGAGCGACATTGAACTCTGTTTGAATGTAGTAAAGGTGTTTGCTTGCTAGATCGTTCATAATTTCGCGTAATGCGAAAGTGTTGTGGTATTGTAAATTCTTCTGTCAATTATTTGAAACATATCTACAACAAATCCAATGGCTTGTAATCGGCATTAACTGTCCGGCGCAATTCCACCTGGACGATTGTATTTCTTCAATACGATACATGTTCCCATCTCATTATATTTCTATCTCAACGATCACACTTCTGTCCAATTAGTCCTTTTCAACAAACAATATTGACCAATCACCGATAACAATCCTACAAAAATAATAAGAAAACCAAATCCGAATGTCCTTTATTTCACTTCCACTAAATTTAACACGTTCGCTTTCATTCTTCACATCATTTCCAACTCACCTGTGTGCGCCATCGATGAAGGAAATAAATAAAATCGCAATTATTTAAGGAATCTTTTAAGCTCACTTCACCTACCTACCTGCCGACATTGGCGACACAAATAATTGCGTTCCATTAAATTTGTCCGGGTTGTCACCTTTAAAATCGTTTACACTTCCCTATCAACAGATGAAACGATAGAAGGGTAGATAAGATGTAGATAAATCGATAGACGGATGATGATGATTCCATTGGAAATCCACTCAATGCCGAAACTTTTCAATCAGTTCACACTTTATCGCACAGTATGCGCCTCACACTCCTCCAGACCGCTGTTGCCATCATATCGTCTCCAATCTATCTATCCATCCGTCAAAACGATTGTCTCCTCTCAAAAACTTTCTCTTCTCATTGCCACGCACATACACACAGACGGCAGGAAATTTTGGTCGTTATCCCAGTTATGCGGGTCCTCCCCAATGCTCCTCTGCTGCCGCCGGGGGGGAAGATGAAACAAGGAGAAGATAGAAAAGTATTTAAACGGAAATTGGCACCATTATTGTTGCGCACCGTGTCGTCGTCGTCGTCGTCATCGTGTCGTGTCAGTATCGTGTTCTTCTTGTAACCGGTGAACAGTGAACAATCCTGCTGCTGGGCAATCTCAAACAACAGAGGTGGGTGGGTGACACAAGGCAAACTGCGGGAATCTATTGATCTCAGCAGAGCTTAGAGTTTAACGTTCTTGACACTTCCTGCAATCACAGTTAGGTGGGTGAGGATATAAGTACCGTTTCGAATGATTTCTCGATGGATAATCATATCCGCCGATTTATTTATTTGCCGTCTCCCCAAGATAGATACTCCTTATCACTCTGACACTGCTGATGGAGGGACATGATGACGTGTCACACATTTATTTGACATGATTGGTTGCGAATCGGTGATGTGGAAAGAATGTCTACGCCACATTGACAACACACTAATCCATGAAATCCTGTGAAATTCTGAAATCCCTACTGCGATAATTACGATTCATCGAATTGTATCCCTGACATGACTGGTGATGGAGCCCCACACTGGAGGGGCATTCAGTGGCAATTTGACATCTTGGATTTGAAGATTGTGTATGTCCAATTGGTGTCCCTAATTGGACGAATCTTCTAATTGTGATTTGGAGAAGATTCAAGAAGTCAATTGTGTTATTATCATTGATTTGGTGCTATACGAGTAGTGCTGGATTACGAGTAGATTTGGCTTCGATGGCAGCTGGAGTGAATGATTGGCCAGATAAATGAGGTTAGACATCGCTGTATGGGGTTAATGAGGTTGGTTTTCTATTGTGATTGAATCTGAGTGGTGGTGGCATCATTAAATTTTGGCAGATGGACCAGTGGGCTTATTCATAGCCTTGGAGTGATAGACAGGAGATATTGTCCACGTCTTTTAAAAATTGGACTTATGCAGGGACAGTAGCAAAAAGCTTGGTGGTAACTGTAGTTCCCTTTTTCTCTGAAGACTACTCAATTCTGTACAATGGTCGCCTCGTCTGAATTAGAGTTTCCTAGGCTCAGGGCATTCTGGTGTCAGTTAACAAAAACTTTGCTATGAGAATTTAGCAGTAGAGCGGTATCAGTTCCTTCTTTAAAGCTTTAACTGGTCTCTATGGTTCCTCGATATAAAAGTAAATGACGGTGCCGACATGATTACAGACTTCATTTTACTTAAATGTGCTCCTTCATTCCAATTAAATCAGCTCGTTTCAATACGAAACAAGAACTGTGGCTTAGCTTTCTTGGGGGTCAGCCTGTACTCGTAAACTCATGACAGAACATGAAGAACAATTGCTATGAACAAGACTGCGCTGCATGTGTGCGGATATTCATAACCTCGAATGGGTTCATCCTTTGTGGGTCATAAAAATGTAGATCCCTACCATTCGTGTGTACCACGAATTTTAAAACTCAACTTGACTAATACCGGAAGTGTGCTTTGGGACATGGCATGCAATACGCTCATTTGCTGCAATAATATCAAAAGATTGACACGATTTTTGGGAGTTTAAAAGTTACAGTGTTGAGTTATTCCATCGAGCCGATTTAGCCACTGATCACCTGCAAATATTTACTCTTCCAGTTGAGCATGGTGGAGTAAACGGAAGTTAATTTTAATGATTTATGAGCTACAGATTGCAGCCAAGCCATTGGTAATAAAATGACGTTTACATATTTTGAGGAGTACAAAGCATCTAGTACCATTTTTTTAGTATCAGCAATGTGCTGATTCCTACGTAGTTGGGCTTCCATACATACACACTTGTCACTCTTTGAGAAACTATCGAATAAAACTTATAAAAGAAACTATCGAAAGGACCCAACTATCGATGATTATCGATTGTTTCCCACGTCTAACTGAAACGTGGAACTAGTTGCTCTGCACTGTCTTCACTGAAGTTTCCTGTCGACAAGTTTTCTGTCAGCTAGTTTCTGTTGACGAAATTGACTCCTTCTAGGTTTCCCAAAGGAGTTTGTCAGTTTGCTGCAAATGAAGTTTACTTCAGAAATTTTCACCTATTTTACTGGAGAAATGTTCTCCGATATCTGAACTGTACTGAAGCTTGTGTATTGCGGTATTTTGCCAAGCATCAAACATCACCGCATCCCCCAAAGCTTTAGAAAATCCATGACGATACCAATTTTCAGTTGTTTGTAGGTTTCAAGACAGAATGATTGACTCTAGCTCCGACTATTTTCTAGCTTGTTTATTAGTAGTTTCATTCCCGGGCACAACCCCACATGGAACCCAATAGAGCGAGTCATTGTGTTTTTACCTTAGGACTTCTAACTCAATTTATCAGTTTAGATTTACCAGTTTCGATTTAGTAACAATGGATAAGAAGCCTCTGACAGCATCTAGTGCGAGAGCATATATCCGTATTAGAAATGGCGCGCTCGTTTACATAAGGTTAGGTTCCTGGGTTGATAAGGGGAGAAAAGACTCAACTCATTCCAATTAGGTCTTTCTGGACCCATTGTGATGTCGAATAGGTGGGTTGGTCCCAGTTCCTGTACTGGGTTCCTACCTTACTGCTCGTTGGTGATTAGGTTCTCCAATCATCGTGACGTCCTCAGAAACCTGGAAACATTTTTTAGTGAAACGTCAGATAGTTTTCGTATGTCCTGGAAGTAATGTTTTCCTAAAGTTTTGTTTCTCAAGTGACATAGGCTGGAGCAGTGAGCAGAGGCTTAATCCATTCGGGTGCTCGATTGCAGACCCTTTTCTTGCAAGTTCGCCAGATTTCTCATTTTCGGTTATATCCCTGTAACCAAGGACCAGGATTGAGCTCCGATCCAAGAACCTTAACTTCTTCGGCACAGCGTCGAACTGGATTGGACTTCATCTCCGTTGCCTGGCTGTCAATAAAAATGGTGATACCATCTCATGGTATTGCCGTCATTGACACCATACTGGCTGCTACTGCCACTGCCAGGACCTCCGCTTAGAAGACACTGCTGTGGTCAGGAAGTCTGATTGAGCTGTGTATATTTATTTTATACTGGCACCCTATATCCTACCTTTGTTGGTTCATTGGTTCTCCATTCTTCTCTACTTGGGAAAGTGTAGGAGAATGGTTTTTAAAATTCGAGGTATGGTGACGTATAGTTACTATTTACGTGTTCTTTAGAATCTGTGCATGTCCTTCGAGATTTGAGTTCCAGCTGTTTAATTGGCTGTTCTTCAAGGCACTTTTGCCGGCAGATTCCTGCATGTACCGGTCTAGGTGTGGCATGTTAAGAATTGTTTCCAGCCCTGCTGTCGGCGTTGTTCTCATCGCGCTGATCCTATGCATTCTAGTCTCTGTATTTGTGTCACTGCCTTAAGATTGGTTGCTTTGACTACGTATTGGTCTCACGATTGTCGTATATATGAACAGAATTATCTTAGGGTTTGTTCCCCGCCTTCTACCGAAAATTCGGTTGCATGTGTAGAAAGAGTGGTCGCTGTCTTTTTTACTCTTTCATTGACATTAAGCTTCCAGTTAAGTTTCCTGTTGAGTTTAATATTCTTTCGGACTGTCAGATATCTGTAAGAGGATTCCCTCAATAACTGGTAGTTTGAATTGCGGTGTAATTATTTTATTAGTGAACAGCACCGTCGTATAGACTGCTTTTATTCTATGTTTCGGCTTGACTGTTATAACTACTTTCTTTCAAAAGTCACCGAGTCTATCTATTTTGGCTTTGTTCGATTTTTCGATGGCATATCTTTAGAGATGCCACATTGTTTGGTCCCTTATCATCCCCTTCCTCTTACCATTTTAACAATAGTTACTCTCTGGATTTATCTAGGGTACCACTCTATAATGTTCAGTACTACGGTAAGTTGTTCCCGCCTTCTGAGCTAATCCTCATCAGAGATCAACGTCAAGACTCCTCTTAGTTAAAGTTTCCTCTGTGGAATGTATATCAGTTTATCCTAAACTTAATCTTAGGACTAGCTTACCTCATATAAGAAGCTTCACCGCACCACACAATTTACCCAACGCTCACACTTATTGAACATCCTTTAGTCATTCGAAATAAAATTTTGAACGGAGTGATTGAGGATAAAGGCAAATTTGTTGGTTTATTTTGGTTTATTATAAGCTTAAGGAGTTTTGTTGTCAATTTTTTGTTTTGGGAGGATCTTATAATTGCTTGCCTATAGGAAATAGGGATAACCACGGAACCTAACACATGTTCTAGACACATAATTCTTTTTTATCAATATTCTTTCACGACCATAGCTAATACTTTACGCCTTAATAACCTCCAACTCCAGAGAGGAGTTAGCCAGCAGATCCTTCAGAGTACCTCTTTTTATATACATCAGCACATTCACGATATACTTCCCACTCATGACGAACATTGGAACACTTCGTGTATCAACCCTCATATTCTTGATATAATAGTATCCCTTGGAAAAAATAAATATCTTAAGTCTCAAATTTGTACATCTATCATTCAACCATGACTTACCCGATTAACTGGGCATGCAATGGGAAAGTTACCAAACTTCCTTACATTCTTAAACCATGTCCTCGCTATGGTCTGTCGCATTAGATTGCACATATCAAAATCATAAGAAAAAATCTGCTTATACGAGTCCTGCTCCACACTCTTTATCAATAAATCCACACACACATGAATATCATTTGAAATATTTCTTATCAGGTTCGAACTCAGCTCGAATGACCGTCCACCCGATCCGGGGGTTATGAAAAAATTACAAAACTCCAAGTTCTTTGGATTGAAATTCGAAGTGATTCTGTTGAATTGCACTACAGCCGATTTCTAAACACAGATACTACACATTTATTAGATTCCTTAAGTGGCGTCTTCAATGGGTAACTTGCCATTCGCTCGCAATCCATTAATCCCATCACTCCTATGAGAATGCCTAGTACCCGTGCTACAATCATCGATCTGTATAGTTTCAATTTCCAATCGACACTAATGAGAGGCAATTTACCACTGATGATGGCTCAATTTTCAGTCCAGTACACACTTAACCATATGCTAATGCGCCATCTCATTATGTGTTATGATATGAGATCTTTGATTGAACTAACTCTGTAGATGGCCCGTGTGTGTGTTCCATCTCATTAACCTGCGGTTGCGTTTGAAAATCATTTGGGATTTGAAGTGTCATGCAGCAGCTATTTGTGGTTTGTTTGGGTATTATGTACCTCATATCACCATTAGAAGTAAGTTTATCCCTATTCCTTGTTCTTAGTACATTTGTTATGTTTGTCCTGTTAGACGACAGATGTCAAATTTGTTACCGCAACACGCTACTTTAACCCAAAGTATATCGCCAACTTGACTATTTCCATTGATAAAGATCCCAACAGTCTTAATCTGGATGTAACCCTCGCTCAGCCAATTCTCATCGATTTCTATGCTTTCATAGACGTTCAGATAAAGTTGAAGGACTCTACTCGCTATCAGAGCCTTTTTACAGAATACTTTGATGTGTGCGAGTTGGTGAACAATGTCTCTATAGACAATTTGATGAAAAAGTGGTACAAGAATGTACTCAAGTACGGAAATTTCATGGAGAACTGTCCAGTGCCAGAGGTGAGTGTTTCCAATGTCTTAAATTAGTCTTATTTTGTGATCTGTTTTAAGGGACACTACTTTCTGCGGCGATTGCTGGTGGACCAGACCAGCCTAGCAATGTATCTTCGACCAGGAGACTATCGGATTATTGGACGGTTTTACTTTAAAAAGTCTGGAAACCAAAATGAAACCGTCGTGGGAGGCCTGCTCGATGTTAAGTGGGTCAAATAAATGTTTAACAGTATCCAGAGCTCTCTAGATATTCTGAAATTTTTGTTTGAAGTCGAATAGAAATTACAAAATTCGGTCCATATACCCGTGATAAAAAGTTGTTTTTTTTTTAAATTTATTTGTGACTGCATTTAAGGCGCTGTATTAGTGACCGTATTGGTGACCACTCTTCAGTCAAATGGCGCTTCTAATCATAGGCATTTTGTGTGTCCCTAATATTTAAAAAATAAACATACGGACAAGTTACAAACCGTCTGGGACAGACAGTAAGTTAACCTACATTGAGTGATCATATTATTAGAGCCATCAGTATAAATACCTGATTTTGCATGCAAGAATCTGATAATTCAGTTTGAAAGCATGGCTTCAAGGTTTGCCGCCATAATTCAGTTGGGCAGAAAGCTTGTGAAGGACGGAACATTCAAGCTCTACTGAGGCCCAATGAACCAATGAACCAAGAAAATAGTTTGATATATGTTTATCATGGAAATGAGCCTATAGATAAAAATGGGTCTGATGAATTCTAGAGGAAGCAGACTTTATATAATCCATTAAAATTTTCGTTCTTCACGATGTTGAAATTGTTCCCTTTTTATTCGACGGATTTCTAGTTCGTAAAAATTCCATTAATGTCTTTCAAATTGTACCAAAACACGACTATTTAGTTGCTGATTACAACAGTATTTAAATAAAAATGCAGAAATGCACAGAACTACAAAATTGACTTTAACACGCATTTTTTTTTGCCTCTACATCAGTTTCGAAGGGAGTGACTCGCTCAGCTCGCACTGACCCAGTTTGTCTTTTTCGGGCAGTCGCTCGCTGCTCTGTCTCCAAGTCATTTTCATTTTTGACACTATCAGTTTAAAAATTTCTTTTTTTGTTTTTATTAATGAAAGTGAAAATCTCGAAAGACTAAAGGATTACAATACCCACCTCCTGAACCATAACCAATCAAAGAAAGATCGACAAATGATCTTTACTTAATTTTTCAAAAATGGCTTTGGACAAGATATTATGATTTAAATACAAGTTCTAATAATTTTTACATCATAAGTTCGTGAAGTTTTATTCTTCTTTTTATTCACGACTGCTACCAGGTTAGTCTACAAATCACGACACAAGTCATTGGTGCACTAACTATTCCACGAAGGACCTTGCTTTGAAATGTTTGGATTATCTGTGCATTTGTATTTTATACAACCCCATAGTTGGATACAATGCGTCCAGACAGATTTTAATATCTGATTATAAAATTAAATCTAATTCTCATTGGACATTTCTAAATTATATCCCAATTACCAATACAGTTCTCTATGTCTAAAATTTAACTCCTCACCTTTCTTCTTAATATACTCCTTCCATTTTAATTTAACGCCCAAAGTATAAAAAGTATTTGTAAAATTGATATGAACTGATTTTGTCTCATTTAATTTAATTCGCTATCGTTGCGTCCAAACTCCTATCTTGTTAACTGCATTTTGTAACATTTCTGTTGCTTTAACCAAACATCCATCAACTGCTAGGATTGCAGTGTCATCTGCGAATGTGGCTATCATTCGTGGCTATCATTCGCATGTGGTATATCACTGGTATATAATAAAGACAATATTGGGTCTAGAATGCTACCTTGTGGGATACCTGTTTGTACTTCAGAATACGCACTCCAAAGAATCTATTTGCTCTATAAGATTTAAGAATCTCATAATATTGTTTAGGTAGATTGCTATATAGTTTATGCTCTGCACCCTTATGCTAGACTTTGTCAAAAGCCTGCTCAACGTCTAAAAATAACGAAGACCAAACTTGTTTTCCTTCTAGTGCTTTTTCTATAACATTAGTTATGCGATGCACTTGGTCTATTGTTTGTTTTTAAATCCAAAGTGATGGTTCGGAATAAGCTTTCTTTCTTCGATAATTTTGTCCAATCTTTCATTTCATTTTTTTAACAGAGATGTGGTTGTACGACCTTGAACTTTCAAACTTTAGTACACCTGGTTATGAATCATATGGCAGCTGTAATAATTCTTACAGTGCAGGTAGTGTTGCAGTGTTTATCAAAGATTCGTATCAATGAGAAGTTTTTTGTTATAATCTGTCCAGTGCTGATATAATTAAAATAAATTGTATGTTTAATAACGAATATTTTACCATACTTTGTGTTTATCGTTTGCATGAAACTAACTTGAGCATTTTTTTAGAGCAGTTAGGCGATCTTTTAAAGAATATGAAAACAAAAGATTTGATATTATTAGGAGACCTCAATATTGATATTCTCAAAAATAGTACAGATTCGGATAATTACTTACTACTTATGTCTTCTTATGGGTTAAAGTCTATTGTGAATGAACCTACGCGCATTACAGATACGTCTCAATCATGCATCGATCACTTTTCAAACGTGTTATCTGTACCCAACCTCCGCACCACTTCATACTGTAATTTTTTCTGTTTTTTTTCTTATTGGTTGTTTAATAAACTCCCACAGTTTATCAAGGCAATATATATATACCTGGAATGTTTATAAAACAAGTTAAAATCTGGCTCTTTTGTTTTGACTATGTTGGTTTAGAATATCTTATTTCTGATATTTTGGTTTAATTTTAGATTTTTTGGATTTTTCTTTTAATATTGCATCTTTTAGCAGTTACCTTATTTTTATGATTGAACTAATGAATTTATTTTGTTCTACTATGCAAGTTATTCTTATAGGGTCACCCCACCCATAACTTAAATTTTTTATTATATAAGCCAATTGAAGTGGCATTCAACTCTATTTTTATTACATATGTATATTAAAAATACAAAATGTCACCAACATTTCTTATATTAATTCTAGGACTTATGACTTATTATATAAATTATGAAATTATTCTTTGTATCCTGAAATCATAAGAAATAAATATTGTATCTATCTATCTATATTTGTAAGATTACATCTTTACTGGTTTGATGGACTATTAAGTGAGGTTCTCGATTATAAAATCACAGATCATTGTATGGTTATCTTAAAATTAAAGCAAGTAATTACAGATAAGGTTGATAGACATATTCTATTTCCGATAAAACAATCAATAAATTATGCAACCCTTTTGGAGGCATTAAAGTTCGAATTCTGGGATCAGGTTTATAGCGAAACTAACCCTTCATTTGCTTATGATCTATTCATTAATATTTTGAAAACACACGTAAATGAATCAACCTCTACTTGCTCTAACTCTAACAATGGTTTAAAATTAAAACGTCTTAGGCCTTGGATGAGTGAAAATCTACTTCTTTTGATAAAAAAGAAAAATTCGGTTTAGAAAAAATGTAAACGGCATCCTCTAAATGGTAATCTGAAAAAATTCTATAGCAAACTAAGCGAGAATGTAAAAAAGCAAGTAGAAGTAAGTCTAGATTCATAGAAAGCTGTAGAGGTAATATTAAGCAAGAATGAAAAGTTGTTGATAACATTCTAAATAAACAAACAGGCAATGATTCCATACAAAAAATAGAAATTGATAATGAAGTTATATGTAATCCAGTTGATATTGCAAATAACTTCAATAAATACTTTGTGTCTGTTGCCTCAAATTTAAAACCGTATCCTCCACAAAATAACTCTGATTGCAATATGTATACAGGTGTGATAGAAGATCAATCTCAAAACAATAGCTTTGCGTTAGTTTCGTTCACATCTCGTGAGATATACAAAAAAATAATGTCCCTTGATAACAAGTCTTCCAGTACTTCTGATGGTATAACTAATTGCATTCTTAAAAGCATTGCTTTCTACATTGTTGATGTACTTTGTTTCATATTCAATATGAGCATGAGTTCTGGAATTTTTCCTTCGTCCGAGATAATTACCAGCGTTCCTCAAGGTTCTGTCTTGGGCCCTATATTGTTTTTAATATATATAAACTCCATCTTTAAACAATAATTTAACAGCAGCATAACAGCGTTCGCTGACGACATAGCATTGACATACGTTAGTAATTCTTTATTTGATTTGCTCATTAAGTTACAAAAACATTTAAATGTGCTAAGACAATGGTTTGCAAGGCACGGACTAATTATAAGCGAAAAGACAAAAATTATGTTCTTCAATTTAAAGTAAATAGCTCCAATTGTTAATTGTAATGTTATCTTTCATTCAGCAACATGTACGAAACTTAGCATAGCTACTCATCCTTGTGGCGAATCCAACTTCCTACAAGACACCGCGTGTTCTAAAGATTGTTTTAAGATCGAATTCGTTAGTCATTTTAAATACTTAGGAGTAATAATTGATCAAAACTTAAATTGGAAACATCATGCTGGGGAATTAAAAAAAATATATGATGTCTATTACTCGTAAAATGTTTTTATTGAAACACACTTGCTCTAAGAATCTTTTAGCAACCATATACTTTGGTCTCGTTCACTCTAAACTACAGTATGGAATAGCTAGTTGGGGAGGAGCATATCACACTACTCTCTACCCAATATTTACGGCTCAGAAGCATATTGTTCGAATTGTATGTAAGAAAGCAAGGCTAACAAGCAGTTGGCCTTTATTTCAGGATCGTCTTATTTTACCTTTGAAACACCTATATATATATAAAGTTCTTAAAGTTTTCTTCATGCGAAGCGGTTACAACCATGCACTTAGACGCTCAAATTCGTATGGTTTAAGAGTTAATTCTCGCATCTTAGTCAATGTCCCAGCACCTAAACTTTTTAATCAGTTGCCCTATGAAATAAGGAAACATAATTGTCTTAAGTTGTTTCTGAAGTCAGTAAAAAAATGGCTCTTTAATATGAATAGTTCGATGGTCAAAAATCTGTTTTTAACAATAGTATAATTATTCACTTTTTAACTTTCTACTTTTTTGAATTTTTCTTAATTTATTTTTCTTAACTTTTTGCTAATGCTTTTAACTAACTGTACCCCAAATATTCACTTATGTATTTATACTGTAACATAATGTAGCATAATAACTACGCCCTCGGACAGGAAACAAATTCCGAAGTGTCTTTTCATTTGAGGTTCGTGTCTGCAATTAGTCTCCACAGTTCGGATAATATCACGGATAAGAGAGAACAAGAGAGAATTATAACTGCACGAAATGATTGTCATAATTTTTTAGGGATTTTGTTTTTAGGTATTTCTGTTTTTGGTCGAAGAATTTGCTAGAAGTTTCTGGCTATCAGAAACTTCTGCTATATAAGGACAGATGGCGATCGAGAGGGGGCAGTTGGTTTAGAACCTTGGCGAAGAGATTGGAAAAGTGATAATGGGCGAAGTTGTAATTTTGTGATAAATTGAAAGTTGAGAGTTAACAAGAAGAAGTAATTAGTTTGGATTTGTGAATTAAGTAATTGAAAGGAGATAAAGTGATTAGAGAGGAAAGAGACCTTGTAAGAAAAGAATTTGCGAAGACAATACTTTAGATACTTTAAATTTGCTGATATGGTTCATTCGCTTCTAGTTTTATTTAAAATTATAGAATGAAACCTATTATTCTTTTTCTTTTTAAATTAGTTCTATTGATATTAAAATTATAATTAGAAAATGGAATAAATAAATAAAAAATAAAAAAAAATCTTTAAGAAGCAGGTTTTCGAAAATTGTTGACAATATCGTCAAAAGTGAGATTGGCCGATATGAAGCCACTTCTGATAGTGGCTTACCCTGTTTAGGTATAACAACTTAATAATAACCTTCCCTTTTAGGTCTACGATCCATTTCCCATCAGATCTTGTAATTAAGGACTCTTTAAACGTTTAGCAGCTTTCTAAAGGGAGTAGTCAGTGACTTGATCAGCCATTAAATTGCGAACAATTAAATCCGTTGATCCTTTTTTTAAACCTGCTATTTAGTCACTTTCTATAAGCGCTTCCCTTTTTCAATATTAGTTCCTGAATTATATTTTTATATTATTTATTTTTATGATATATATTTTACGGAGGCTTGCCTTTTCTGTTGATAGGTCGGTGTACTTTGGCTGCTTGTTGTATGTCAGCAATGAATTGTTCTACTTCACTGTCAAGATGTTTTGATGAGATCAGTAGAGATCTAAGGTCAGTAAATCCTTCGATTAATTGCACATCTGTTTATTTATCCATTGACTGTTAGGATCACAGTAGTATCATCCGATGACAGGTCTTCCATGCTTTTGACTTCGAATTATTTTCTATTAATTTCTTTACGACGGTGGGTCAATAAGTCCCTGAAAAATGAAATAAGGAACACTCTTTTCGGTATAAAAACATTTTATTTTTCAACATAGTCTCCTTTTAGCTCTATGTACTTCATCCAACGTTTCTCGAATTTGTCGATGCCCTTCAAATAATACGATTTCTCGAGCACCTCAAAATAAGCGTTTGTTTCAGCGATGACCTCTTCATTCGACCCAAATCCCTTACCTCCGAGCCATTTCTTCATGTTTGGAAACAAGAAATAGTCGCAGGGGACTAAATCTGGGGAATATGCTGGATGAGGGAGGAGTTCGTAGCCTAACTCATGCAATTTTGTCATTGCAACTGCGGACTTGTGCGCCGGTGTGTTGTGCTGGCGTTTTTGCCTCAAATCGGCTTGAAATCGGTCCAGCATCTCTGCGTAATATGCGCCGGTGATCGTTTTACTCTTTTCAGGGTAATCGATTCACATCGATTCACCGCGCGAATCGCAAAAAACTGTCGCCATGACCTTGTTTGCTGACAAACACGCCTTGGCCTTCGTCGGCTTCGATTCACCGGAGAAGTCCATTGTTTTGACTGTTCCTTGGTTTATGGTGTGTTGTGGTGAATCCAGGTTTCATCCACGGTTACGAAACGGCGCAAAAACTCAGCCAAATTTTTCTGGAACATAGCCAAATACACCTTTGAAGTTGTCAAACGAATGCGTTTGTTGTCGATTGTGAGCAAACGCGACACCCATCTTGCGGAAAGCTTTCTCATGTCCAAATATTTATGTAAAATCGAAATCACTGAGCCATGTAATAAGCCTTTGGCCTCTTCAAGCGCGCGCACTTTCACTCGCCGATCGTCCATTATCAAACCATGGATTTTGTCGACCATTTCTGGTGTGGTGACCCACGGGCGAAGGTCTACGCTCCAGCCGAGCATAACTTCTGGGTATCGATAGATATTTTCAATCTTTGGTATGTGCTTTTTTTAAACATCAAAATAATCAGCAATCAGCCTGCAAAAAAAGAAAAATCGCGAATGAGATATCAAGATACAAACGTTTCTTGCATCATTCCAAACTGCTTGAATTGGATTTTGTTGACTGCTAACGCCTGCCATAAGCTTTGCCCACAAATCGTGATCAGCACTCAACTGCATCAACTAATAAAAAAAAAATACTTAAAATAGGCTAGGGTGGTAAAAATAGTTGTAAAAAATGAGACACTATTAGGAGTATACCGCGGAAAAGAATAAGTGAGGCTGGATTTCTGATTTTGAAAATACAAGGTGTTACACTTTTATACTATAAACTTCAACCGCCCAGAAGCCCAAAGATAATCTAGAAAGCTGAAATGCTGCTACAGTATATTTATAGAACCACGCGAAAGAATATAATGGAATCTCCTGAACTTGGGTTTTAAAATTAAGAGAACTTTTGAAAAAAAATGTTTATTACAATTCAATGCTCTAGGCTTAGAAAACTCAAGCCCGGATCATGAAAGAGACACATGGAGCTGCAAGGAAGATTTTTCCTATTTGATTCAATTTCTTATTAACTTGGTCTCTTTCCGTACTACTCCCAGAAGCCTTTGGATGATCTCGTAAGGTCAAACTTTGCAGTTCTACGAAGTCGGATTTAAACTTTTCACATTTTTCAAAAGTTACGGGGTGTTGCAAAGAATAATTTTCTCCTACCTTCAAAGTTTATGTATTTTTTTTTTAAATGTCTATATAACTTGACTTTTTACATCAATTGTAAACCATTCTTCCCCTCGATGACAGTGGGTTCGAATCTCCACGGCACATTCATTTCTTTTGTTGATAGTTTATTATCACCTACCGCTGATATAAAGGGTCTGTCATTAAGAACTTTCATTTTCAATTTCACTGTATTTTTGACCTTTCAAACATAAAGCTGACATTTCTTTACAGCTCTTAAGTAAAAACTATACGGTTCAAGAAAATAGAACGGTAGGTACGTATATACACGTGACCAACGCATGGAGATTTTGAAAATTCACTACAAAAGTGGTGAAATTTTGGCGGAGACATTTCGTAAAGTTCATACTTTTTTCAGTCGCTATGAAACACCTTCTAGCTCAGCTATTGTGAATCTGATCAATAAAATTGAGCCAACCGGTCAGTTTAGTAATGTGAAGAATCCAACCCGTGCTCGTAAAGCCAAGTCAATCGAAAACATTGCTAGTGTGACTGAAAGTATCGCTAAAAACCCAGGTTTGTCTATTTAAAGACGTTCGCAGCAGTTAGGCATATCCCAAACCATCCTACACCACATTTTGAGTAAAGATCTTGGAAAGCATGCTTTCAAAGTTCAGCAGACTCAAGATTTGGAGCAGGCAGACTATGGACAACACTGTGTGTTCGCTGATTGGGTGTTAGAAATGCAGCCAGATGAGCGATGAGGCCCATTTCCATCTGCAAGGTTTCGTTAATAAGCAACGTCACATCTGGCGCACCGAAAATCCGAGAGCGATTGTCGAGCAACCTCTCTATCCACAACGAGTGACAGTTTGGTGTGGTTTTTGGGCTCGCGGCATCATCGGGCCTCCTTGTTTCTTCGAAAATGGAGCTGGTGACACCGTCACAGTCAATGGATCGCGCTACCAAATAATGTTAACCGATTTTTTTTCCTGGATTCTACTAGTCAATTCTACTTCAACTGACTGTCTAGATAGTGCGATTTACGTTAACGATAAGGTCTATGTCCATGATCACAAACGATTCAAGCAATCAAAGATAATATCAAAGATGTTATTCGCGAAATTGACCTGCAGTTGTGTGAAACATCATGCCAAATTTCCTCAAAAGGATGACCATTTGTAAGAGAAGCCGAGGTGGACATTTATCAGATATGGTATTCCACATGTAATGGTAGATTCTGAAATGAATGAAATAAAAATACCGCACTTTTTCGGGAAATAGACCTTTCTTTTACTAACTTAAAATGAAAGCTATTAATGGAAGACCCTTTAGGTATACAAAATATGTACACATAAGTACATAAGCACCGAAGAAATGGTTTCGTACCGTTTTCAAAGGTCAATTTTTTCGATGTCAAACGTTCGCAAGAGGTGGGACAGTGAGAAAACTTTCTTTTTTGTTTTCAGGTATTCGTGCTTTGAATCTCCCGCTCAGTGATCACGCACGTAACCACTGATCCCGCAGCTGAAATATTGGATTTCAATAAAATCACCAGATGGGTTTTCGAAAAAACTCATATTTTCAAAATCCGCCAGTGGTATAGTTAAGAAGAACAGACTGGATTGATAAACTCACATTTTTGAAAATAACTTATGAGTAACGTTAGGCGCAAACAGTGGATAGAGGGCCTAAGGCCTAGATTTTCACAACCACTTATATTGTGCTTGTCTCATGAATATAAGGGAAGTAAAGCTTTATTTCTGAGCCTGAACAGCTAATTTAAAAGTTTCTCGTAACAAGATGTAGCTACTACCCTCTCAGGCCAAAAACATAATAATAAGACGATCGGAAAAAATAGACTGCACGATCTCACTTTGTTACGTTACAAAATATGGTTCACTCCGAAAAAACCAAAATACTCTCGTACCAGGATGTGTTGCAACGATCTTGTCAGCGTAAGAAAGTTTAACACTGAAGGGCTGTTCTTTTTTTGACTATTGGATGTACCTTGAAATTACGACAAATACCTAGAGTTCTCCTAATTTATAATTAGAATCAAGGTAGATTAGCAAGTTTTCAAGCTCCAAAATAATGAAAACGAAGACTGAACAAAGTATCTTGAATTGAGTAAAAATAAATAAAGCATTGCATTAAAATATAGAAAATGATTGTGATTTTGACACACTTACGCAGTTAGATACAGAAAATAATCCACTATTAACCATTATGTGACTTTCAACAGGTGAGCTGCAAAAGTCGACTGAGTGAGTCTCAAAAAAGGCTCGAAACCACTGTTGAGGCGAAAATGTGAAAAAGCTGAATCGGTAAATAAATTCCTCAACAGAATAGAGATGGTTAACTACAACAACACCCCACATTATTAATTTAATTGGATTCTACAAAATTATTAAGTCCAGTCTCTAAGAAAAAATACTCGCCATCCTCCTCCAATATCTTCAAAGAATTATTTAATTATTCTCATTCATAAAATCTTAGCAGCTAATTCCGAAAAATTAATTTCAAAATTCAAATTTGAAATAATAAAATTCCCCGCTTCCGCGTACAAATCCCCACCCACATTTGAAACTAAATTAATTTTCCCCACAAATACTCCGTGTTCCAAGGGGATTTTTCAATTTTCTACCACAAAACCAGTTCACAGTCGTACCTACTCGTACCTAGATACTTGTAAAAACTGGGAAAAGGTGTCACAGAACCATGTATGTATCTTTAAGCCGGGCATGTTTGTAGATAAGATTCAACCTCACATAGTGTCCTGAATTGTGCGGACTTAAAGTACGTTCAAACAAAAACCCTGCTAAATGGATACCTAGATACACCACTCAGATGGCAAACATATAAAAAGTGAAAAATAGAAATGCACAGCATATAAATCCGCAATGTCCTTTCAATCAGGATCTTTGAGGTTGCATGTGTCTCTCTTACTGTGCACATACCATGGTGTATACCTTTGTCTAGCATACAGAGTAGGTATGTACTCGCATATGTACAGTGAGTCCCTGTGACGTGTGTTTTAACCACCAAAAAGTGGGCGCGTTGCACCGAAAAAAAATTAAAGAAAAAAAGAAAATCCAAAGGAACATAGACAAAAAGGGTTAGTATACTACTCCAGTACGATGCACCATAAAAGGAAATAAGAATCAAAGCCCAGACCCTGTGGGGCAAGAGATTTGTCACCTTCACACGGCGAGCTATACCACACCAGACACCAATACTGGGGTGTGTGGTGTGGTGTAGGCAGTGTGTTACTTTACTGCGCAGATAGGCATGGGGGCGTCTCTCTAGGACATGCAACAGAAATGCATTCCGTGCGCATGCAATAAACCTGTCACACTGATGAGTTTATGAATTTAATGAGCGAAAGCTTACAGGGAACATCCCTGGAGCTTAGCAATGGGGTTCTGGCCGGGAGATATACAATCTAGCGATTGGTTACAGGCGGAAGGAGTTGTGGCATTTTGGTTTGTAACGATTGGCTGTGACGACCGGTGGAGCATAGTGCGCATGATAATGGCTTTTTGGAGTCTACTGCCTTTTGCGGGGGTTGATTCGTCATTTTTGGTAGTGGGGGTGAAAGTTACGAAAGTTTTACTGTTTTGTTTGCATTGTAGGGTGGAGTAATGTTTCTAAAGGGGGATATCTAGGGTGGTGGATGAACAGTGGCGTGCTCGGAGAAATTGTTTTATGAATTGGGGGAAGGAAAAGGAACAATCGCATCAATTACAAGGTAATGGAAAACGGAATATGCTCTCTTATATTCAATTGATCGCATGATTTGATATAATATGACATTACCAGAATTTCGCAATCGGTGGAGGACAATCGATGGTAATTTATTTCCGCCATACATTTTCTGATTTTTCAGCCGTCCAGTATGGATTACTTTTCCAATCTTATGCCAGTGCCAAGGCATAAGATTGGAAAAGTAATAGAAATCGAAAAAATTCGTGTTGCTATTGGAACTTTTTTTGTGCGATGGCATTACTTAATATTACACGCATACTCGTAGGTACCAGTGCAGGGTAATCGAAAGTAATGCTCAGATACGTTTAGTTAGAAATTCCCTCCAACTTTTTCATAAATTCTCTAAGTTCCATTGAATTTTCAGCGTTTTACAAAGAAATTTGTTAGTTTGGCTTTAGTAATAGTACAAGTTTCGAATTGGTAGTCATTGGCAGGTAATATATATCAAAAAGTTAATACTTTTATTGAAATTTTGGAACTATATTTGTTCGATGATACTACTTGATATTATAATTATACTTAATTACCAAAGTTTTAAATACAATGTAGTGTAGGTACTCGTTAGTAATGAGCGACATTTTTCTCATAAATTCTCCAAGTTTTCTTCTTCGGAATTAGTAGTAGTATGAGCTTGTAATAGGTAGTCATTACCATGCAATAAAAATCAAAAAGTTTGTTTGATGATATTACATGTATACCTACCTAATTACCACTGTTTAAATAGAATGCAAGGTAATCGTAAGTAATATCAAATAATGGTACATTTTGTAAGAAAGATAATCCAATAGATTATGGTGGTGCTGATCGTTTCTTAAATAAGGTATTTTGGTGATAATTGGGAAAATATTTTCAAGAAATGGTAGAGCAACTAGGTCCATAGTCAGATCCATTACCTGCTAATGAATACACAAATTGTTTCCAGTGATATTGGGAATATATTGGTGCTATAACAGTACGTAGTATAATATGACATTATTTATAAGGTAGTGGCAAGTAATGATACACCTTGTTTAAAATTAAAACTAGCATGTAAATGATGAAGCAATATGGATCATAGTGCGTGGGAGTTTCAATTAGACCATCATTTACTTTAAAAGCAGCCAAAGCTGTTACTTTAATAATGAATCGTAGTTTTTTCTGAGAATTTGACAATGTTTAAGGACCAAATTCGTCTGGAAGTACAAAGAAAAAGGCTTTCAGATCAAAGGCTCTAAATGTTAGAATAGAGGTTCTGGCAAAGGAGTAGTAGTTTTTTCTTCAATGACACCTTGGATAGATATGACTGACACTTAGCATCATTCCATTCTAGAAAGTTCTATCGAGTTCAAAGGTATATTGTACCATTTGTATACTCAAAAAATTAGCTATGGTTCTTAGCTTCAATGTTTCTTACTTGAGTTGGGTAAGGTGGTTATAAGTCACGAAGTTAGATAATCTTTTTTTAACAGTTTGGTGCACCGAGTATGGATCAAAAGAGAAACCCCGGAACGAGCTTTACGTTCACAGGATTTCTCCAAGCATCTAATGCATTAGAAGAAGCAACGAATTAAGGTAGACTTCCATTTAAAATGTTTAACAGAGAACCTATTTGAAAAGAATTCTGAACTCGTGGGGAACCGATGCAAATTTATGCACAAACTAACCAGTATTTAAGACTCATATGAGGTGTCCTCAATCTCAAGCTTATATAGCACCCTTGTGCTTGGTGCTTGTCCCCAAAAAAATTTATTCTTTATGATCTTCTGGGCTCCAAGATTTTGTTCCCAGGATATTGGATGTCAGACATCGCACTTTATCTGTTCTCTACAAGAAATGATGCCTCATGTCATGTAACAATTCCATATGAAGAGGTGAGCCTAGGCCTTAATAAATAAGTCCTTCCAGCCAGGTTAAACTTTTGCTTTCATTTTGTCCATCAATGTAGCTAAGGTTATCATCATTTATGGACACTTAGGGTGCGAATTCGAATACTTGCTGGACAGGAGCATTAGTGTCAATTCTTTTAGCCTCTCAAGTTGATGATATGGGTTGTTGGACGTACGAGTATGCCAACCCGACTTTTTTTCTATTGATATTCCTAAAAATACGCATAATCAATTCATACATCCAAAAATCCGAACAAATTCCTCTCAGTGTACCAAGCTTTGTATGACGGGCAAAGTTCCTTTCCACGCAAAGCTTATACCATGCAACAATTTCATACGAAAGCTTCTCAAATTCCTTAGCTTTCCACCCGTCCACCAAGTTTGATTACCATTTCTTTGCAGCGAAGCAGAGAATTTCACTTCCTGGTACTACCATGACCTCAATTCTCTCAGCGCGACCACGGCTTCTTGTCCTGCGACAGTTGTTTTTGCCTGTGGTAGGTTCTTCTTCATCAGTGCACAACACTGCAGCCTATATCAAGGACATTTCATACACAAAAAGCACTTGAACATACAAAATAACATTACGCGGCGAATTCAACTGAATTTTTGTTCGTCCTTCGAACATGTTTCGGATGCCAATGGTTGACGTTTTGTGTTGAATGGTCCCTATAGGTACTAGGATCCAATCGAACCTCTCAAAACTTATTTCAACTCTGTTCCTTTCGAGTTGGTTACGTTTCGGCAAACGCAAAAGGGCACCGCTCTTACATACTTTTTGGCACAAACATACTGCACCACATTGCTGGTGCTGCTGCTACTTGCTGCTACAATTGCTGCTGGAACGGCCGAGACCATTGTAGCCAGATAGCAGCTAGGATAGTTGTAATAAGCCAACGTTAGTGTATCACCGACATCCTTCGGTCACAGTAGATTCGATATCCTTTTTACACAAATTTTTATTTTTCTCAGTATCGGCGCGACTTTTCAGTGTGCAAAACAAATTCTATTATTATTCTCGCTCTCGTTTGCAATTTGTTTAGATTTTCATACAGTTGAACGTGAATTACGGCTGCGAAAGGATGCGCTGGCATTTTATTTTTTAACTAAAACGGCATTGGGGGGCATTCAAAACGTCGGCGGCGGTTTTAAGTGAGTTATTATCGGGAAGTTTAATATAAAAAATAAAAGTTGAATACAAAAATATCCTTTTCACATTTTGTGTAAATAAAATCATAAATATATAGAATTATCCTTGTAGTAGTGTTAACTAAACAAAAAAAAAAAGATTTTATTTTTTTTTTCTTTTACTCTGATATTGTCGTTGTCGCTCGCTTAAAGTGCTACGGTTGTGAACATAGTATTACTTAGCTTTCTATAAATAAGAATAAGAAAAAAATAAAAAATTCAAAGGACACATCGAATAGGGAACATTTTCGATTGAATGAACAATCGCGACTGCCGCAAAGGACTTTTGCTAGCATTCAGCGAACCGTAGTCTGGGAAACGTTCTAAGCGATTTCCTGCTGGAAAATTGTTTTGTTTTTTCCCATCGAATTATCCTTGACATTTTAAGCAACAAAATAAAAGAAAACAAAAACTCAAACTCAAACTTGTAACGAGTCCTTGTTGCGTTCGGTAAAAAGCTGCAAAAAAAAGCAGCACCTAAAGGAAATTTTCTTAGATTTTTGAACCACGTGCTTTTGCTTACTTCTTGAGAAGGAAAAAAAGGACTTCTCTGTTGCGAAAGAAGGGAAATCCTTCCTCTGCTTCATTTTTGTGTCTCATATTCTTGTAGTCTTTTTTTGTGTGTTCTTGTGTATTTGTGTGGCAAGTGTTTCCGAAAGGAATCGCGATTTCTGTATCCTGTTCAGCTGTTGCTGGTTTAGTGATGCTGCTTTCCTGGAATCCAACGAGGAACTTTGGTAAGTAAATTTATATTTTTTTTTTTTTTACTCATATTGTACATTGTCCCTACGTGTAGTTGCCCTTGTAGTAAATCCTTTTTGAATGAATGTGCAGCATTCTGCATCATTAGGTGAATTGAGAATTTTGATTGAATGCAGAGATGTGCAAACATTGAAATGAATAGATCAGGCGGAAAATATGCACACACAGATACGCATTGACTCTATTCAAGGACTGGAGTGCAGTGGGAAGGAAGAGTATATTAGACGAGATTGAAGGCAGTTAGTTTAGTGGAGTCAGGAGGATTGTATTCAATTGGGGGTTGGAAAGTCACTTTGTACCGGATGAGTGCATTTTAAAGAGACTGAAGAGGAGAGATGATGTTTTATATTGTGTCATCGTTTATGGGACCAAAGGGTAGGTATGCATGCTGCATAGGAATGCATTCAATATTTTATGACAGATTGTCCGAAATGAGTGCTCTGGATGACTGTAGTTATGGGAAAGTTAATTTGAAGTAGAATGTTGAGAGATGGAAGTTGGTCCGGTCCGAATGGGGTACTTGTGAGAAGATACAAATTGGGTAAAGGGAAATTGTTTTATAGATTCCTGATAATACTGGTTCCAATTTTGTTGTAGTCCTTGGTAAATCTTGAATGGTAGTTTTGTAGAGCTGGTGGGATTTTTTAACTGCATCTGTATTGATCCCATTTAGAAGATCATAAGCGATCTCGGAAGTTTTACATGATCGTGTTAAATGTTTGTGCTTTTCTGATCGCCATGTTCTTACTTGTTGGTTCTTCGATTGAAGTTCTGTTTTCAAAAGAATGACTTAGGTCAGTTGCATTGGAGTCACTACCTTTCATCACGAAAGCGAAACCATCTAACGAAATGGGTTTATTTGTAACTAAAATTGCCGAAAGGAACAAAAATAAAATCACCTCCTATGTACATATTTCTACGGGCTTGTAGTTCTAAAAAACGCATGACGTTAGGAATGTGTTTTAAATATTCAGAGCCAATAGAATGGTAAAGACTTGGCTTTTATGTAAGGAAACTAATTTCATCTAAATGGCTCCCGCGGCTAGCCATTGTCAACCCAATTTTGCAGTATATTTTCGATGGTTCGGGACTCTATTTCACGAATAGCTCGAACAATATTGCGCTTAAGTGCCTGAAACGTTCTTGGATTTTCAGCATAAAATTGAACTTAAACGACACTCCACAAAAAAAAAAAAAAAATTCAACGACATCAAATCACAACTCCGTAGAGGCCAAGGAACGTCACCAAAACGCTTGATTAGACGATTATTGAACTCAGTGCGCAAAAGATCGATTGTTGGATGACTTGTATAGATCAGCGCCATATTGTTGAAACCAGAGATCGTTCATTTCCTCATTTAGTGGCCAAAACAAAAAATCAGTTATTATACCTTTGTAGTACTTTCCGTTGACCGTAACGTTGTTACCATCTTCATCTTCGAAGAAAAATGGACCAATTAATGCCGCCATTCCACAAATCACACCAAACAGTCATACGCTGAGAATGCATTTACTTCTCTATGACTATGTGTGGTTTTTCCGAGCCCCAAATACGGCAGTTTTATAAACAAGTAAAACTGCCATATTTAGAGCTCGGAAAACCATAGCCGCCGAGATAAAAATTCGCCTCTTTCGAAAAAAATATTTTTTTTTTTTAAAGCAAAACCGACGTCAATTTCGAGCTGCTCTAAAGCTCAAACAAAGACGCGATAACGAGGCGGGCGGTCATTTTGCTTCAATTCCTGAGTCAGTTTAACTCTGTAAAGTGAAATTCCGAAGTCTTTATGTACAATCCTCCTCAGGCTAGTGTAACTAATGTTGAGTTGCTGATATCTGTGGCAAGTTGAGGTTCTCGGATTTAGGCGCACACTTTCGCCAACAACAGCAATATTCTCGGCTGAGCGCACAGGGCGAACACGAGGATAACTTGTGTTATCAAGTAGCATGCCAATCTCATGAACTTTCTTCGAAAACTTGCTTACAGCAGGTACGGTTGGTGCATTATATCGACCGAAATTTATTTTCAAAATTCGCACTTTTTCAGCAACACAGTGGTTCTGTCAATTTTTTGAGCGTGAAGGAGCTTTCTGTGTCAAAATAACATGTAATTTAAAAAAGAAACCAGCAGATGACCCACCCGTTATAATGTCGTGAACTATGGAACTCTGAAATTAAAACGCTAAACGTCGGCAATAGGTCAGTCAATATTACTGTCGAAGTTAGAGAAAATATAAAAAAATTGAATTATAGGAAGGTATTGGAAGGTATTTCTGTTAGAAATACAGTCTATATGCACATAGATATAAGGAACCTCGTTCTGATTGAGTAACCTTAAAAGCGGTTTCAAAATGCCTTTAGCGGACATGCAATGGGCCACGGGCGCTACTGATATCTCTTGCTGATACCTATGTAATACAAATGTCAAGATTCGAATGACTTTAGTCAGCTGCCAGCATGTACCTAATTAGCTTGAAAAGATGTTGGATCACATTGGGCAAAGTAACTGCAAATTTTCAGGTTTCAACATCGTCGTCAGCGTCTGTCAGTAATGGGAGTCATTAAAGCTTCTGCAAAGTGTGGATGGTAGCAATCAACAAATTAGACCTCCAGGCGACGATACTAGCTGAAAATGCAATGTTCGTGAATATCGAATTTATATAGTGCTTCTGTTGTTTAATATGACACTTTCAGTTTTGCAAGCTATTAAGCATCAAATAGCTGAGGCTCACACACAAATCCTGGTGTTGCTCAATTTTTTTTTTTCAAAAACAGCTTAAGGAAGTAAGATTTAAGACTGAAAATTATGCAGCATATCATAAAAGCATATGAATTCTGGTTAATTTCAGTGTTAATTCTATTACATTACACCCCTATTGTTATAGAAAAGATCGGCATTAAGAGCTAATCATAATGAAATTCAGTTAACTTAACCTTATGTCAAAACCGAACGAAAAGCCCACTCAATATCTGTCAAACTCTCTACATAGTTACCCATAATGGACTTAACGGGAAAATGATCCGCAAATTAAGCTAAATTCATTAAAAAACAAAATAAAATTCTTCCATCTTGCCATGGAAGGTATAAATGTCCTGACGAAAATTAATAATCCAGATAAGAAAAAAGGCAGCTTCAATAACACTTTCCGTAAGCTCATAATCCTTTTATGTGGTTAATCCTTATATGGTTAGCCCTTAAGTGATTTAAGCATAATACTTCAGCTTACTTACATAGTAATTGCTATTATGTTTGTAGCAATTTGCAATGGTTAAAATAGCTATTTAGGTACATCATGAATAGTAATTTTGGCTACTTGTCTTATAAATAAGACAGCTAAACAGCTAAGACAGCTATGGACGATATGCTTCACTATAATTCATATTGCTTTGTGACTACATTGCTGCTGTTTCTATAAAACTAGAATTCTAAATTCTTGCAGTTCTTACCAGATGCTTGTAATATAATAAATAGCACATACGGCTATAAAATTCCACAAACCCTTTTTCAGCTATTTATAGCACATACTTGGAAGAAAAAATAGCTGGTGGTGCGCTAAATTTGTTCGGTATGAACCTTGTACGTATCTCGTTTTTAGTATGCCCAATAGCATTGTCAGGATCATAGGCATACTAAAAACGAGATAGGTACAAGTTGCTTAAAATCGGAGACGATTTTGGGCCCTATCCTCCTGTTCATGCGATGCTTGACTCTGCTACTGGAATTAATTATGTATAGGTCTAAACATATCGCCCGGAGGATAAAGCTAGATAATACCAAAACTGGTATGAAAGTTTATAGAATTATCAAGAATACGTCATACCATGCAGCATATTCATAGCTATCTAGGTACATACGTAAATTTAGCACTTCCGATGTTGAAATGGAGTTAGAATTGCTAATTATTCAAAACATCATACCCAGACCTGCCACAAGTTCTGTTAGACGTGCAAAACCTTATAAAAATTAAACAACAAAACATTTTAGATTAGCATTTATAAAATTTCTTTGCTTAAATAGCAGAAAAAAAGGCAGTTTTTTCAAATGGCCGACTATTGCTTTAACGCAGGCCCTCAAACGGTGTGGCCACTGGGTTTTTTTTTGTAACAACATTTATGGCAAGACTAGGTACATCTTGAGCCAAATCGGACCCAAAGTAAAAGTTTTTCGTATTCTGAACAAAAATATTGTGGATTTCTAAGGTTTTGACGATTCAGTAGCAAACGAAAGATAACGAACTATCGTTACAAAGAAGTGTTCTATATCGTGGTTTCAATTAACACTTTTGATTATGAGATAGCAGACAGTGAAAAGGTGAATGAGGGAGGAGGATTTAAATGTATTTTGTTCTGCTCGAGGGCCACAAGTCGTCAGAGATCACCAAAGACCCTGGTGTAAATATGTGGCTCTCCTAGCAACGGAACAAAGTTTTTTTCAACGACGAAAGTAGAGCAGCCTTATGAGATCCAGATGTACAAGAAGGAGAAAGGAAAAGACCCCCGGACCGATTTCTTCTCATTTCGCATCAAACGGTCAGTTTTGAGAGAGAATCTGTTTTAGCCGGGGAAGGCACTCCGAGCTTACTCCGAGCTTATAACCATGGAAGGATCCGTGACTGTTGCGGATTACACTGAAAACATGTTTCAAGATAGGTTTTATCTTCGTTGATTTCATCGAGGATGAGGATTTTCTGTTACTGCAAGATGAAAGTCCGATCTTTAACTGCTGATTGTAGCCTATGTGAAAACAGCCAGCATTCATAAAGCCTGTAATTAGAACTCGTCCAAACTCTCATGCAAAACTTTATTCAGGTTTAGTACATACGAGTATCTGGTCGACAAATATTTTTTCTTAAGTCGAGCTGAAATTGTCTATAAAATCATATACAACTTTCAGTTTATTTATTTTGTTATCGTATGGAGTTTACGAAAAGGGTGGCCACGGTGTATTGGGTATTGTGTTTGCTTGTGACCCGAGCAGTACAGGTTCCTCAACGGGGATCAGCAATCAAGAGCCACCCAAACATATAAGAGAAACGAATAAATTGTAAGATTTTCCAACTACTATACCAAAAAGGGGTTTCTGCTTGATAGTATCATACAATGGATCGACAATCGAGTTTGAGTCCTTCGGGATTTGGAAATTTACTTAAAAAAAATAAAATAAAAATGGAGTTTACAATAACAAAAATATAGAGACACAAATAAATGTCCGAGATACAAATATACAAGATGCATTGATAAGTTACATGAGAGATTATACAATACAATTTTACTATATAGTACAAATTTCACAAATTGATGTCAAGTAGGATGCGACCTTAGTGGACATTCTGTTACAATGTATCTAATTGTTTGTCGTTCAGCTCCACAGTCACAGCTTGGTGAAGTTGAAACACCTCACATACGAAGCAGTTGGATCGTATGTGGTTAAGGTTGCTTACGTCATATTAGGCTGAGTCTCGAAAAGTGATCTACATAGAATGGAGATGTCATTGTGAACCGGCTGGGGTTCACAGGTTGTTGTTTGCTATTTTGGCATGTTCTCGGAATAGTGCATGAGATTGATGGTGCTATATGACATCCAGCTGATTTTGTGAGATGGGCTCGGTAGCATAATGCTCTATCTAGCGGCACTCCAAGGTACTTTGGGTGTGGGTTGTGAATCAGAAGGGTGCCATTGAAATTAACTTTTAGTTTGTAAGATGATTAGAGTTCAAATGGAAACAGCAAACCTCAGACGCCATTCACTAAAGTACGAGTATGTATTTAGCACTTCAAGATCATCGTTCGAAATACTTTCCGTTACTGTGATATTTTGGTGATGGGTGGCCATAGCGATGTCATCGCCATATGAAACAAATTTACAAATTGATGTCAAGTGGGATGCGACCTTAGTGACCATTCTGTTACAATGTATCTAATTGTTTGTCGTTCAGCTCCACAGTCACAGCTTGGTGAAGTTGAAACACCCCACATACGAAGCAGTTGGATCGTATGTGGTTGAGTCGCACCAGCGAGAGGTGTCGCAAAGTTCACAATTTCAATCCAGATCAATTGAGTTGTATGACTATTCGTCCATTGAGTTAGCCATGCGCTACTTACGTCAAATTAGGCTGACGTAAAACGGCGGCTATGCGTAGGGTTGGTATTCTAGATTTGGGTCTCGAAAGGTGATCTACATGTCATTGTGAAGCGGCAGCAGGTTGTTGTTTGCTATTTTGACATGTTCTCGGAATAGTGCATGAGATCGACGGATATTTGGTGGTGCTATATGACATCCCCATGACGTCGCAGCTAGTTTTTGGATGATGTTATTTTTTGTCCTTAGTTCTCCAGCTGATCTAGCGTCACTCCAAGTTACTTTGGGTGTGGGTTGTGAATCATAAGGGTGCCATTGAAATTAACTCCCGTGATAAACACTTAGGTGCACTTCCCTCCAACATTGTAAGATGATTAGAGTTCAAATGGTAATAGCAAACCTCAGACGTCATTCTCTAAAGTATGTATTTAACACTTCAAGATCGTCGTTCTGTGATATTTTGGTGATGGGTGGCCATAGCGATGTCATCGGCATATCAAAACTTTCTTGTCAAGATTCAGAATAGGCTTTAAATTCCTCAATATATATTTATAAATCAATTTGTGCTCACGTGTAGCTATAATTTCCCCTTATAAAGTGTCATTTCTCATATTGGGCTCCGTCGACCTTAGGGCATAGCTGCATAGAGATCTCTGCGGATCCCAACAATTTTTTCCATCCAAATATACAGGGTTATTTATTTTGTGCTTGAGGATATTTAATTTAAATCAAATATGTTTTACATTTCGCCATTATGTGTGGAATATGATTACAACATCAGTTAAACGGCCGATCTTTAGCATAACCCCACAAAAAGAAATTCAGGTCAGATTACAAAATTTTTGTGGGCAAATGATGTCGCCAAATCTCGAAATTAAACGGATGGGGAACTCTTCATGCAATAGTGCAAAATTCGCCTGTGTTGTGTGGCAAGTTCCCATCCTGTTAAAACCACATATCGCTCACATCAGTAACTTCAATCTTAGGCAAAAAAAGTTGGTTATTATTTGACTATAGGGCAAAGAATTCACCGTAATAGTGGTGCCTTCGTCACTGTCAAAAAAATACGGCCCGATCACACCGCTGATCCACAGTGCGCACCAAAGTGTTACCCGTGGTGGACGGATTTGACAGTTGTCATATGGCAGGGATGTGAAATCCCAACCTCGAAATGAAAAACCCTTTATATACCAACTTTTATGTATAGGTATATAGCTCAACCCTTTGGGCTCTAAGATGTCGCGAATACGACCGTGGGCAAAAGTTATTTCGAAATATATTAAGAACGTATAGCAATGCAGTTTTATTGAGTGTCAACGCTCAAGTTTTATGTTCTGCGTCACGGTTACTCCATCCTCACGTAAAAAAAAATAGTTATTAGGGAGGTGAACGAACTGATCCCTATAAATTCGGTAATTTTACGGCTGTGATACCTTGATCAGTAACACTTTTCTTGTATTATCTCAATTGTTTTGTAACTAGGGCATCGTATGTCTTGCAAGATCACCTACCAAATTTCAGTCTAATCCGTTTAACATATGAAATTATAGAAACTATAGGAAGGTTAACATCCACGAGATGTTTACCGAGCACTATGTGAAGTGAAATCAGTCAAAATATCTTAGCTTTAGATAGAAATCAAAAATTTGTCAAAATCCCGGAATTACAAATTGACTTTTATCAGACGATTGTGCTTTCTCATCAGGACTTTTCAGACGATCCTTCTAAGTAAGCAAGCTTTAAAGGTTTATTATATGTCCTACAATTACCAGTTACCGCATTCAGTGTAAGTAATTTTAACTCGTGGGATTTAAATTAGGTAATGAAAACAATAAATGCAATACAATTCAGCAGCGTTTTCCTCCTTATTTGAGTCACAAATAATAGGTACTCGTATGAGATAAAGGTGAATATCATCTATGTATACTGCATTAAAATTTGCAGGTAACATGGTATTGAATAGATTTATTGCAAATAATTCCTGTTGAAATAAACTAAACATAATGATCTGAAATACATTTTGTCCTGAAGTATTCAGATATTGAAAAAATGTTTAATTTTTCCTCATGTAAAACTTCATCTGATTACACAGGAAGGTCTATACTGCGTTATTTTACCAACCAATGTTCTTGATTGTCTATAAGTTCCACTACTGTAATGCTTCTCTACGAGTATAAAATATATCCGAATCTTATACCTATTAATGACTGTATTTTCATCTTCATTCTTGGGTCTTAAACTTGTTAGGCTATTTTTGAAAGAACCTAGCATATTAAGAGTATTGGATACCTTCGTTATCAAGTGAATTCATTCTCAGATCAAATGGTACAGTGAATAAGAAAAAATCTCGAAACAAATTTGGTGGTTCTCGGTGGGGATTCTAACGCCATTGAAAACACCTCCTTAATCAGGATGAATCTATGAAAGATCGATAAATGATTTCAAATCGCATTAGGAAAGCTTAAACTTTGAAGTGCGCTCCCATGCATGCGTAATGTTGTTCAGGGTAGACATATATCAGTTCTATTCCAGTAACCAGTACATTTATCTATATTTCAAGTTTAGTTCTGCTCTTTTCTTTTTGATGTGCTCTTTTCATTTTATCTTCGCGTCAAAGTCATTCCAAGGTACTGGACAACTTGGTTATTAATGAATATCGGAAAATTGTTTATCTTTTTATTTGTGAAGTTTATGTTAGTTGATTTTGACTCATTGAATTTGATACGCTATTGTTGCATCCAGTCTTCAGTTCCTCTGTTGCCTTCACAGTGCAGGTACTAATATTCCAGTGTCATCTGCAAAAGTTGTTATCCACCTGTATATCCCATTAACATACATACAACAGAAACATGGTTGGTCCTAGGACACTTCCTTGTGGAACACCTGATCTAATTTTCTTGAATTCCGAATATTCTTGTTCCTATTGAACTCGGAATAGTGAATAAGTAAGAAAAAGTCTTAAATTTTAATCCAGTGTAACCTTGGTTCATAGACGATAGATTTCTCATAAATATAGCATTACCATTTCCGTCGTATTATATTTTTTTGTTTGAGACGGAAAAATTAGTATGTCGTCCTCGAAATACCGTCGATAATGTCAACCATTTTCAAATGACTTTCTTTGCATTTCATTTCTGCCCTCTCAATTCAAATACTATTATTTAGTCTCCATTAATTCTATGTTATTTAACATTTCGTTAAAAAGAATGCAAATCCCCTTGATCCTTCCGCCGTGTCGCCGGAAAAAAAAAGCGAACGTAAACTTCTCTCGCAAAACATCCGTTCATGTTATGCAAATATTTTTCAAAACCTATTTGCAATGTCTCATCGTGTTGCAAAACTCTTTGTTTGTTTGTATATTTATTTGTCCCTTTCCGAATACGCTAAACGGACAAAGGCAGCACTTTAAGTACACACAAACTGCAGCGGGGACACTGCAGTTGCCGTATATTTTCCAATGTTTTACTCGTATAACCTTCAGTATTGTTACCATTTTCTTAGAGAAAATGCTTTTTTCTATTTCATATTAATTTGACTTTTTAGTTTGGTGTGTATGTATATGCAGTGGAAAGGACAATCATACTAAACCGTATCGGAAGCTATAAAAAGAACATAAGGACATTTCTATTTATTTTTGCTCCACCCCATCGCGGAACAAGGAAGGACACAAATACCGCGGGCCGATGAACAAAGTCCGATAATAAAATTACCATAAATAAATATGATGGCAAAATGACAAAAGTTTCCTGCACTAACAACTGCCATTCGTCCTTCGAACTCCGATGATGGTCGTCATTAGGATTCTATATAGTCTCCCCCATCCAATTTTGGGCTAAAAGTCAAATTCGAAATCACAGAGATGGTGGGAGGAAGTGTATGTTTTTCTCCAATGATTCTAGCACAACCACCCGCCAGGAAGGACTCGTTTTTGCCCCAAATGCACAAACAGAGGCCTGCTACTTCCAATTTTCGGCAAATGTGTTCACGAAATTTCTTTTTAAAAATATTTTTACGATAATGTGCGACGACACAACAAACCAATTCATCGATAGAGCCAGCCACCCACCCGCGCGTCAATGAGGCGGAAATCCTTTCAATCCGTTCGCGAAAGGATTTCACCGTACAACACACAGAAGATGCTGCTGCCATTCGAGAGGATGAGGGTGGTATGAATATTGTTTACGTAAATTTGCAACCGATAAAGCTCATTGCAAAGCCGAGTGGCAACAATGTTCGTCTTTCTGGCTCTGTTTGTTTGTGCGGCACGAGAGGAGACACAGAAGGTATCCTTATGGCCATAGCGCCTCATAAATTGCCTTCTTCTTTCGCCGTCGTTGTCGTTTTGTCCTCTCGTTGTCGTGGCAAAAGTAGTTGTCGCATATAAAGTGGCGCGTTGGTCGTTATGACTCTTTGGGGCGTGTTTATTGTTTTAATTTGCAATGCGAACATGTTTTATTGAATTTCGATTGCGCGTTCGGCTGGTGGGAGGACAGTGGCGGCGGCAGCGGTGGCGGCAATGTGGTTGTGTAGAGGTGTGTAAATGGGTGGACGATACGAATATCTCCGGAATTTGCTTATTTAGTGGAACAAATGGCTTTTTCAAGAGGGGATATTGGGAATATTTTATTTAAATTAGGCTATCACAGCGAATGAATTCATTTTAGAGGGAATCTTTTCGAAACTTTAGATCGTAAGGAGTTTTTTTTTTTTGCTTTTTGGAGACAACAGTTCTAGGATTTATGTCGCTTGATTGAAAGTACTTTTGGGGATATTTATTCCAGCAAAAGGTGTTTCAATCTGATTTTGAAAATATATGGCTATTTTGTTAGCTAACTGAAAAGAATTTAAGAAAGTTTGTGTATCTAAATGGACTAAGGACGAGTCAAGGACATATCTAATTCTTGTGAGAAGCAAAGTAATTTGGTGTCATTCTGGACAGTAAATTATCAAGTACTATGAATCGGACGCCGGGTCTAAAACTGGGAGACTAAAATGTACACCTTGGCAACAGTACAGAGGGCTTGAACAAGTCCAACTGCATCAAGTCCCACTACATCTTAAAGCTATTCCGAGTATAACCTCCCGCACTAGTTTTAATAGAAATGGAAGCCCCACTTAGTTTGCATGGTTTTCATAGAAATGGAAGCCCCACTGCAAAGCAACGAATTCAACATGCCACTAGACTACACGCTGCCTGACTACCGCTTCAAACGGTATTAATCAGTAGGTAACCCTCCAAGGGACGATATTCCTGTTCATCGGAACACGACTTAGTATGGTATGGTAGAATATTCGGCGAGTCGGATGGCGCAAATCCTTCAGTTAGCCTAGATACATACTTAACCAATTTTCAGCCAGAAATATTTGCCATCAACTAATGTGTAAGCTTAAACTTACAATCTAACATCCGTGGTAAAACTATCTTCATCTTTTCTGATAGCCATGATGAAATTAAAGCTTTTAGAACTAGCAAAGAAGAATTGGTCATACTATATTGGATCCCCGCATACAAAGGTCATGTAGGTAACGAAAGTGCTGACTCACTGGCCAAGATTGGTGCATCAACCCTATTCAATGGAGAGTAAGCAAGGGCCTCTTCAAAAGCTTGTTCAAATCCAATGTGATCTTCATTAAAACTTCAGGACAGAAATGTACCAAGTACTGTTTAGCTACGCTGTCTCAGAGAAATCTAAGCTTCTTGTGAATGTGATCAGAAACTACCTTAAAAACCCAACAGGTGTCATTAGTGGCCACTGTCCCTTGAAAAAGTATCTCCACAGACTTAACTTATCACCGAACTGAATCTGAAGGCCATGCCTAGAAAGTGAGGAAATATCTCTTAAAATTTTCACAGAATACCCCGCCAACATTCACGTGAGGAAGCGTTACACACTGAGAAGTTGATAAACTTCCCGACAACATCTCGAGTAAACAATTTTCTCTAGAACCCTATGAGTTGGCACAATACGTCTCTCCGAAATACTGAAGTGCTAGGGCGGATTAAAGTACTTACTTTCTTTACAGTCTGAGGTGGACCCTCTTGTGCTAGCCGCCTCCAATTTTGCATACGAAGTTGGCTGACGTCCCTTTCCACTTGTGGCCACCTAAGGAGAGGTCTTCCATTACCGCGTCGTACCTATGGGATCGATTCCAAGACAAAGAGGGCTGATTAATTGTCCTCTATTATTATAATAATAATATTCTGAAACTCTCCAAAATGGAGGTCACCGGTGGTATTCTCATGGCACTGATGACATCATGTATGACTCACAATTTATAGAAAGTGAACTGCAAACCTAACATCTACCTTCTTTTACTTCTCCGCAGAGATGCTGCCACTTAACAACTAATATCTATGATCCCCAAGAAAACGTCGACCCTCTACTAATGAGGAATAATTCGAAAATATTCCAGAAATCTCAGAGCCATGCAACGGTCCCAATACGTTCTTAAGAAGGTTCTACATGTCCTGAGCATATAATCTTACAGCTATCCGAGTTCTAACTTAAAGGAGAGATTCCTTCCCTATTCCAGGTGGAGAAGAGAAAGGAAGTTCATTTGCATCGATACGCTATGTCCAGTTAAGACTGACAAATTCAGATATCCAGATACACCATTAGTGATTGGACATTTTACTGAGCCTTTAGCTCTTATGTGCTCGGGTTGTATTTATAATCCTATGATGGGCAGTCGTACGATATCTGCAACATAGGGATGGAACAAAATCTGTCCGGCTGCTGGGTTACGCAGACAATATCGACATTATTGTATTATGGCAATCGAAGGTCAGGTATAAAAATGTTTAGAAAGGACATAACAAATACATATTATCGATACACAGTCAAACACTTGGTCACCACATATCTAATGCTATAAATTCAAAGTATTTAAGGAGCTCTCCCGTTGGGGTAAACGAAAGCTCTACAAGTGACATTCTATTGTACTATATATCCAATGATGACTGAACCTAGGAAACCTTTATTATTTCGGTTTGGGAAAAAAAAACTGATATCATAACTTTTATCTCAGAAATCAAACCTCGAATCCTCACAGATCGATGATCATACCGAATACTGGACCTTAAACTTGTGAGAGAAAAAGCATTTGTCATGTGAATGTAATCTAAAAAGCGGTTGACTACATGGTTCGGATATATCGGTAGAAATGCTGCAATCAAAAGTGTCTTCGAATACTTGCCTCACACGACAAGGAAGACCGAACCTGTGATTAAAACACTAAGCGATCAGACTGAATCTGCAGTGTCTCAACCAGATACTCTTATTTGTCGGAAATGAGATAAGTATTTATGTATGTCGAATTCAACATTTCTAATGGCTTCGATCAAGAATTAGCAGGTGATGTTGCCGTACATTTTGTCGGATTATGCCTAGCAACTAGCGATTAAAGCAGACGTGGTGGATGAATGATGCACTAGGAATGGGCTTCTCAAAAATTACGTTTTTCTGCTTATGAAAAGGAGTAAGTTGATCGATTTGATCCAACCAGTTCTTGAAGGCGTTAAAATCCAACTCTCTAATTAATGACTTAGGAGTCATCAAGGTACATGTTAGTTCTTTGGTGGAAAAGCTTTCACATAAATATGTCACTGCTCATCATCATATTCCCTTTAAGCCCGGGTGGGGCATAAGGCGACAACAAATGTCTTCCTTCTTTCTCAATCGGCAGCTAGATATACGAGTATCAGCTATTGCCACGTTTTCCTCTGGGTCACTGCTTTTGCCAAGAGTTGTTCTTGGCCTTCCAACCCGCTGTACACCCTGAGGCTTCCATTCGAAGGACTACTTCAGGATGCTGTCATTTGGCTTTCTCAGTGTGTGAGCTATCCAGCGACATTTTCGCTGCCTTATTTTGACATCCAACAGCTTCTGACTCGTTTTACGCTACGTTCCTTGTTAAATGTAATTTGCGGCCAGCGAATTTGTAGGATGTATCGCAGATAGTGATTGATGCCTTTCCTTAGCTATATAAGATGGTATGCATCGACTGGACAAAAGCGTTCCCTTGGAATGCATGGCTCCACTCAGATCCATTACTGAACCTCCTTTCGTTTAAAATTTATGAATATGCAGTTTGGCCGGAACTTCATCAGACATATCCAGAAATTGGGCCAGGAAAAAATGTTGTAGTCGAACTCTCACGGATATCTTCAAAACCAGTCAAGGATCTGGTGTTGGTGTGTTCATAGATTGCTCCGAGCGATAATTTTAATTTTCCAAGTTAAGACTTATGCTATCCAAATGACTGTAAAAAAGATATCGTATGCTTAAGCATTACTCAACCTTTTAACCACTTCGGAAATTATTTACCCACGTGAAATCAAACCTTCAATGAACTTGCCAGAAAGGATCCTGCTTTCTTGGTCAGGGTTACTGGTTGAATTTCCTATGAACATGGACGTAGGTGGCATGTCTCTGCTTGATGTAGACTTATTGTAAACCATAGCATTAGTCTGCAAGGCTGCCGTCCTGTAAGTCATAAAGGCTAGCTGTCATGCATAAACAGATAATGATAGAATCAGCAACTTGGAAAGTCTACGCGAAATTGACTTTGGAACCAAGTTTAAATGTAAACTCCATCAGGCCTAATATTTCAAACTGTTTTGCCTACAAATCTCCCTGTTTAAAAACCAAATGGTTAAGAGAAGAGATCCATCTACACTTTTTCAGCATTTATTTCAAACTGTTAAATATGTAAAAAAAAAAAAAAAAAACATCCTCCCACTCAATCACTGAATGAATTGCATTTGTTTGGTGTGGGGCGGTGAATTGATTGCCCAACAGAAAACAAAAGGATTTCACAATTTAAATATGGCAATACGCTTGAATAGTTTCAAACAACACAATTGGATAGAAAATCAAATAAACATATAAAATGGTAAAAATAAAAATAAGTAAATATATAGTTGTGCATTTTTAAATGCAGCAAAAAAAAAAAAAAAAGGACGAGCGCCCCGGCGAGAGGCGATTCCGATCGAGAGTTCTGATTTTTTAACACAGATTTCTCGTTTTTTTTTTTTTTTACACAGATATGGAGAGAAGTGGAAGGATACAAACAGGACACAACCATTTGTATCTGTTTAATGTTTGTTCGGCAATCTGGGCAATATTTGCCCAAGTGAGTTATTTTAATTTTTTTATTCGCCGTCTGGAAAAATTCAACGTTTGCCTAGAAAAAAATGTTTCGTCCTTTTTTTTTTAAAGAAATACATACCTACTTGTATATAAGAGCTCTCTGAGTTTGGTGTGATTTTATTTTATTAAATAGACTTTAGTGTAAAAAAAATGGGAGATACAGTTGTTACAAATGTACTTCGTGCTTTGTCTGATGGTTGGGTGGTTGGCATCAATTTTTTGACTCTTTAAATTGAGTTGTAAGGGTAAAATGTTGGCTTCATTTAGTAGATTGAGGGTAAGAGTTTATCTCATCTGAGAATTTATTTGATTTCGTTTTGACTTTAAAAAAGGTTAGGTTAGGTTATGCTGGACTGTCAAGCAGAGCTTACACAGAACACTAGGCTCAATACTGGACCCATCAAGATCCCTGTTTGAACCAACTAATTAAAGTGCGAACCTAAATTACCTTAATCCTGAAAATATTTACTTTTCGTGCGAACTTGACGAGGTTTTTTTTAGTTTACACTACTACCTCATTTAGCTTACTACTATTCCTTGGCAATCACACAATATATGAGTAATATCCTTCGCAATACAGATATCGTCACAATACCTGCATGAGGGTGACCGAGGTGCAGTGGTAACATCATCGCTTGTCACAGTTTTGATTCACGGTTCGAATCCTGATGTCAAGAATCATCTATTTATTTCGCATGAAATAAATAAAAAAGTCGATCACTTGCTAAAGCTAAGTCAACTCTACTGTGAAGGCATAACAGTGGCAGTAGGGTGGTCATATGGCTAAAATGCAACTTGATCGTGGTGATGACATCAGGAGGGCGGAAAAAAATACTGTGAATCATAAGCAACGACAACAATAGCGAAAAAACAAACAAAATACTCCCCAGTTATCTGGACAGCCACCCTTGGAGTTTACAGAAACTTAATAAAAAAAATGTATCTAAATGTGCAATTCTTACCCTTTTGCCATGCTTTCGCAAGAGGCAATGTCCTGACAAAATTCATGTATTCTTCTTAATTTTAAGATGGCCTTAGTACTTTTAATATCCGAAGCAGGCAGTAAGTCTTTGGATATCCTGTGTCCTCTAAAGGGTGTGCCATCTGTTGGTTTCTTTTTCAAATTGCTATAAAAAAAAGTCCATACAATATTTTTAAATTTGGCTCGCTTTATTGAAGAAACTTTCTGACTATTTATGAAAAATAATTTATTTTAAGTGGGTGCCGTGGCTGGCATGGCAGTAGCCCATCCTATCAACCCAATTTTGTAGTATATTTTCGATGGTTCGGGGCTCTATTTCACGAATAGCTCGAACAATATTGTCCTTAAGTGCCTGAATTGTACTCCACAAAAAATGTCTAAGGGTGTCAAATCACAGCTCCGCGGAGGCCACACGATTATTGAGCTTAGTGCGCAAAAGATCAATTGTTGGACTACTTGCATGGCACGTAGCGCCGTCTTTCTGGAACAATGCTCCAATAATGCCACCATTCCGCAAACCACACCAAACAGTCAATACGATAATGACTTGTGTTATCAATTAGCATGTCTTCACAAACTTGTGTACAGCAGGCACGGTTGTTGCATTATTTCAACCGTAATTTCTTTTTCAGAATTCACAGTATTTTGGCAATACAGCACTCACTTTGGAAATAAGTTCTCAATATTTTCCAATGTTGTTTAAGTGTAAATCGATTTCATACCGTGAAGTTATGATACTGTGTTTCTGTCAATTTGAGCGCGAAAAAGCCGTTAATGTCAAAATAACATGTAATTCAAAATGAAACCAGCAGGTGGCCCACCCGTAAGTAGACAAGCATGGGAGGAACGTTAATTTTCCGATCGTATTTGACAATTTTCATGCTCGGCAGGATTCTTCGACATGGCGGGAACTAGAGACATCAAAAACATGTCCCGGTGGTCACCACAATCTTAATCACGTACTAAACAATGATTTCGTTGAAGATTATTTTGTCGGTTGTGATTTCATTTACACTGTATCTTTGGTTCTTGTGAATGACTCATGTTCTCTGCGAGAAGAATCCAACGCTGATGATCCCAAACTAAACCTTTGAAGGCCATTGAATGGCATCCACAGATATTCGTTGGGCACCAGACCCCCGAGGGTCTTATGTTCGGGTCAATATGACAATGAATGCCAAGGCTTGGGGTATTTTGTTCACCAAGGTTTTGAAGATTTGCATGGTTGTATGGAGCAGGTGGTTCATAAGTAAGTAGTAAGTCATATCGAAAAGTCTGTGATAGAAAATTTTTTGACGCAAGTGTTGAAAAATACGACAGAGGCACAGACTGCACTAATTGAGTATATTAGACCTTAGCTTATGCAATGGAAAATTTATATTTTCCACGATCACAAATTTGAGGTTGCGATATTTGTTATTCTTCTGGAAGCCTAAAAATATGCAACATTTATGTTAGATTACATTTATCCAGATAAACGAGAACTTCTTGGAATTGGTGTTGGTCAGTTTGGCATAAATTCAATTACCGATCGATAATTCGGAAAGCGGGAAATAAATTAAAAAAAAAAAAACTCCACAGTAAGCAGATCTCTCAAGTGTCCCGAGATGTAGTAGTAGATGCCTATTGGTTCCGCTCTTGAATAGCTGCAGATTAAAAGCTTCTGGTTTCCTTTGCTATAAAGATATTCGCGCTGTTGCCAGGTGGACATATAGATGATAGACACTGGCGGCTTGCCTAGTAGAAAGCTCTCAAATCTCGCATTTCTATGTCATTCCATTGACGTTCTCGGAAAATCTGCCGAGATTGGAAGTTAGTGCGGGGTCATCGTTTAAGCGAACTGCTCGTTTCTGTATGTCAAGTGGGTGAAGAATGAATCGACCGAACTCGATACATGTGAACAATACTCAAGCCGCGTTCTAGCTTGTGCTTTCGAGCTGTATGGCTGTAAAGTATCTCTTTGCTCAACTTCATGGACATCATGTAACACTAGAGTTGACTGTAACGCCAAGAAGATGCATTGTTTATATTGGTTCATTCGAAGCTCTGATTGGAATTTACTCTCATCGAAGTCCACTAAGTTAGACTTCTTGTAGGTTTTCGTTTAATGAGTTGATTTGGTCGCATCTTATCAGCATGTTGTTCGGTAATATGAGCAAAGAAGTTGAAAATAACGAAATTAAAAGGAACTGATGCGAGAAAAGAGGACAGCACGGCGCTCCCCAGCAGATTACTCATTCGAAAAACTCATGTAAAAAGTCAAAAAAGTGATCCGAGATGTCAAAAATTGAGAGATTTCTACATATCTCGAAAAAAAAATCAAATTATTGACTCTGGAAAGCCATGAAAGCTATCAAAAAACTCAAATGTAATCGCCATCAATAAGAGAAAACAATGGCGAATTGGCAAAAGGAGACAAAGAGAAGGCGGATATTTGTCGAGATAGAAAAAAACGTTTAAGCCATTTGACTGACATTAATTGATGGAGGATCTTGGTGGTTTGATTACGACGCCTAACAACTTTAAAATAAAAAGTGTTTCGTTTACCAAACTTTGCTAGGCAACAAGAAAACTGAAAAATAACTAGACAAATCCTCAAGGAATTGCCAAAGAAAACGATTGCTGGTCTTCATAGTGCCTATGAGGATTTTCACCTACCCACGTAAAAAAAAACGAATTTTGTTCGAGCAAAATGATATTATAGTGCCGTCATCGGAAACTAATGGTTTTGTTGTTTGTTGACCCTAGCAGGCCGTTGATATGGAGTAGAAACAGAGTTAGTAAAGGTAAAGTTCTCTGTGGCACTCCGGCATTTGTAGCAAAGGTGTCGGAATATACTATATAATACCATCGACCACAACTTAAATTATGTTGTCTTGAAGAAAATGATCCCTCCAAGCACGGAGCTGTTATTGGTAGTTTGAAGCTAGTTTACCTGCCAGACTAGATCGAATACTTTTCGCTGCAACTCAGCAGGTCTCCAGTTCAACGGCGGCTGTGAAAACTATACGATTTCCATTAATTTCATTGTAAAATCCGACATTTCGGAAGATTAGAATCTAAACAATTTTTTGTTCATAGAATGCATTGTTTTCGAGATATTCAAACTCAAAAACGGTTTCAATCATTAGCTTAGGGGTAAATATAGGCATTGTGGAAGATTGTGCACCGTTTTCGAGATAATGTCATTAAACTCCTGGATAAAGTCCGACATTTTAGAAGATTGCGGCCCACGTAGTTCATTCAGCGAATTATCGAATGAAAATGAAAGAAAAATATAATGAATTAAAATGCGTAGTAATGAACGAAAACAGTATCGAATGAAAAAAATTACAATGACTACTCGTATAGGATGAATGAATATTTCAGAATAAATGGATAGTTTTTATTCAATAGATCCCATCAGCACTTGGGATTCCTCTTCGGGAAAATTATTCTCCAAGCCGCGTTTTTTTCAATATATCCGACAAAGATACTATATTTCCCCTTAGACGTTACAGTGCATTGCTTAGTGACAATATTCTGAGAACTTTCGTCAAGGTTGACTGCATAGATATGCAACCATTTGCACAGTTGAGCTTGTTTTTTGCTTGCTATTGATTTTAAGATTTCTAGATTTTGACTGAAGTGTTTCATATGACTGCCAACAGATGGGACAATTTATAGGAACCCATTGGCATGATGTACAAAGTGACAGGAAACTTTGCAAGCAGTTCAAATCACATCTAAAAAAACAGAGTACCTACCTGTAGGTACTCCTCAATTGTCACGGGAAAATAGGAGTCGCCGCACAATCTGCCTTAAAGTTTAAATTCATTTCAAACAAATTAAACAAATTTAATAAGTGATCATCTTCAATTTTAAAGGTTTCACGACAAGAGCCTTCCCTCTTGTATGACAGACTGTACGAATTCCAAATATTTGAATCAAATATGAAAAATTGAAAATGCATCATACCTCGTACAAAGAGCTAATTGTAATCGCCCACATATACCTGTGAGTTGCTGCAGTTTCATTGTAATATCCTTTAAGAATTTTCAACACGTGTGTGCCTGACAGCTGTGCAATTTGTAATGGAGGATTGCTTTCTTGATTCCCGAACCCTACTGCCTGCAGTGGATTGGATAGTGTCGTACTCAATTGAAAAACAGAAAATATTCTTTGCATTTCAATTAACTCAAGAGGATGGGACTCACACACACAGTGTCACCAGCTAGAGCTACCAAAGACCGAAAATCCAATTGCACTGCAGGTGCTGACCATCATCATCATCATCATCACAGCCTCAGACTGCATGGCACATAACCAATTCGAACTTCAATTTCGCCTTGGCGCAGGATTTTTGTCAAATTCTCTCCATGAATGGGTATGGGATATGAATGCTATGATGGGCCACACATAACCGATGCAGACGGAACAAATTCGTATTCGCATGAAGACGATTGGGGCACCTCAAGGACTTGAATAAAAAGTTGCACTGCATTTATGCCGCCGCCGCTACCATTTTAAATTCATCGCACACACGTCGTTGTCATCACTTCTGTTGGAAGTAGGAAGAGAATAAAAAAAATACATATTTTTGTAGAAAGAAATAATATTCCTGGCGGAAAGGACATTTTTCTTTGAATCATCTTCTATAGAGTGTATATGTGTGCTGCTGCTGCACGATCAGCATAATTTGCGACAATTTTCGCAGTTGCAGGTGGCGCGGCGCCATAGGCATTATCTCCTCCTTTTTGCTCACTCCTTTCGTCCTTCTAACAGGAAGAAATACAATTTTCACATTTCAATGAAAATTGCAAAATTGTCAATGTGACAGAAGGGTGGCCGGAATGAGAGGATACCCTCCCCAGAAAGAGGGGATCTTTGAAAATTCTTGCGTTATTATTTGATTTTTGCTGATTAGGGTAAAAAAAAAATTGTTTGCCACGGATGAATTGAAAAATTACAAATGTTACCTTCAGCATACTCCTGAAGGTAACAGGAAACCGGAAAGTGAAATTATTGTTAGTGAGTTTGGGAATTAAGAAATAGGACTTGAGAAACTGGTGGTGCCCTTGTTGGTTGCCCAGTAGCAAAATTTCTAAGCCCTTGTCAACCTTTAAAATGAGACAAAAAAAAAAATAGTCAACACAATAGGGTTATCAAACAAACAGCGCTGGCAGACCTATTTAGGCACTATCCCGTTTACATAGTTTAGAGCAGTTGCAAAGTTCCCACGTTTTAAATTGAGTTTCCTTGGAAAAAGGCTCGATAGGAGTATTACCAAACTAAAGGAATTTATTGTCGCCTTCAACCACAATATTTACAGTTTTAATAAAATTTTATAATAGCCTTCAGCGGTTTTCCGATAAATCGGCCACTTTACAGAAGAAATATTCTCCGATGACTGAATTCTACTGAAGCTTGTGTATTAGCAGAAAAAGCTCTCACATATCTGCATTCCCTAAGCTTTACCAAATCCATGACGATACCAATTTTCAGTTGCTTCTAGGTGTCAAAACAGAGTGATTGACTGTAGCTTGTTTATTGGTAGTTTCATTCCCGGGCATATCCCTCACTTGGAACCCAATAGAGCGTGACATTGCGTTTTTACCTGAGGCTTTCTAACTCCCTTCGACAATGATTTACCATTTTCGATTGAGTAACAATAGATAAAAAGCTTTTGATAGCATCTAGTGCGGGAGCATACAATATGAGGGCATAACCGGCCCTCAGATAGACTGCCTTTATCGGATATGTTGGTCGTGGCTGATATACATACTTCCTCTCCCTTATGGTGAATCAAAAGTCACCGAGTCTATCTGGGACTACAAGACTGGATTGCATACCAGACCATTTTGGTTTTTTGTTAGATTTTTCGATGGCATACGGGTATGTTTTCCTTTAGAGGGGCCACGTTGTTTGGTCCCTTTCATGCCCTTCCATGTACCATCTTCTTCACTTCTTACTTTTCGGCACATTTCTGGCTGTGTTGCGGCCATAAATTCACGAATGTTGGTTTTTAAGTGCTCCAAAGTTTGGGGATTGTCTGTATAGACACAATCTTTAGCATAGCCCCACGAAAAGAAATCCATCATCCATCCAAACAAGACATCACAAATACTACTCCTACCTATTTATTCAGTTGAGCGATTATGACAACCATAATCTGTCCTTAAACCGCGATACACAGATATTACGGAACTGTTTTTTTTTTTGTAGTAATATGCAACAATTTTAATGCATTGACCGGTGGTTAAACTATCCATGTTGTAAAATAGCACGGCAAGGACTAACTATCTGTCACTATGGATGACAGATGTCATATGGCAGGAATGTGAAATCCCAACCTCGAAATGAATGACAAACAATTTTGATTTCTCTTCTCAACAATTCATTTGATGTTAACAATGATTTTTAGTTTACACTTTTATTACGAGTAGTCACAATGCGATAGAGAATAAATATTGAATTTTAATAGAGCAGCCCTAGATAAATACATAAACTGAAGTTAAATTCTCTGAATCTGAACAACCCATTTTTACAATCAACTTTCATTAAATTGAACACTAAAATTTAAATTATGTCAAAAAAAGAAAACAAAGAATACCACCCCTTAAACTGAGCTGAAAATAAAAGGATATGTGTCAGCTCAGCTGTTCCCTGCTGTGTCAAAATAGTGAGCTCCACTTCTGCACCTGGCGCTCAATCCTCAAATAGCAGGTTATTAAATATCAATATTTTGAAATTGTCATTAATTTCATGGAAAAAAAAGCCAATGTGCTGTCCCCAATCCACACAAAAATGCATCTGTGCGTATGGATACATGTATGTACTGCATGGCAATACTCGTATCCTTCGGGATTAATCGCTGAATATTCGCTTGCATATCGTAGAAGTGCTACAACTGCTGTGTCATATGCATCGATTCTGTCAGTTTTGGTAGATTTTTTTCTTTTTGTCATACAAAAATATGATTTTTTTTCTTTTTTTTGTTTATCCTTCAGGAAAGAAATACAAACAAAAAGGATATAATTTTATGCGATTAAAATCCAATTGAGATAAATGATGAAAAATGACTTTTAATACGTTTCCCATCAGCTCGAATATGACCGATTGTGTGTGTGTGGATATGGTTATTATCCTTTTTGTTAGTGCTGAAGGACTTTTTTTTTTGTGACAGCAGATCCTAGAGGGAGGCTTTGATTTCTCAATCAAGAAATAATATTGGGATGACAATTTATTGAAATGCTTTATGCGCGATAAATGGTTGCTATTGTTTTGGAATTAAGTCAGCCGGTGTGGGGGAGAAAAGTTATTGTTTGTTTGTTTGTCTATGAAATGGGTACATTTACTGATTTTAATGGGTGAGCATGGAAGCGGCTGAACGGAATATGAGCACGCTAAGCAAATCAAATAAAATGTGGGTTATCTGGACAATAAGTTGAGGGTAAGTATTATGTTTGCTGAGGTTATACCGGTATTAAGTGTTCAGATATTGGAAAATTGGGTGCCATTTTGTTGCAATTGACTAGGGTTTTCAAGTTTTAGAAGGATTCCGAGAACAGTCTGGTACCACGGAAAGATATTACAATTTCTTTTCTACTTCACAAACTCCAAAATGTCTAGTATTATTAGTAAGAAAATAACATCTTTCTTTGAACAAAGTTCTGAAGGGTTTAAATAATTTTGTAAATTAAAATTCACATTTGACACTGCAGCTACTTGCAGCATAGCATAACAGTGCAACCTTTCACCTATATAACTAATTTTGCATTACATTAAATTTTGTTTCAAGGTTGGATATGTATGTATGACCGTATGTCAAATCCTCAAATCCATTCCATTTCTTTAGAAGGGACCCTTGGACAATTTCTAGTATTGAGAGGCTCGAAATTGTTGAAGGATGATGAAAACCGTTGTCAAATGTTATTCGTCGAAACCTTCGAAACCAGTCCTCATATTCGAGACGAGCAGTAAGACTAAGCCTCCATTTTAAAGACCCAGTGAGTCTAGAAAATTAAATCATCAATCATCTCTTTTCTTTTCGATTTGTTTACAGCTTTACAAGACACTCAGAAAAATTAATATAAGCAGCCTACAGTCAGTCACTTTCTCTAGAGGAAAGCTGCTATTAAATCGATCAAGTATGATCGCCATCCTATTGATGACCTCAAACCAGTATATCTTCTTCTCTATGTGCGTTACCATAGGCAACTTTAAAAACGATGAAAATGTGGTGATTGTCGATTTGGATCTCGAGTTCTTTCCTAGATCTACCGAAATGTGAATATTTAATATATGGTGGATTTCTAGGCCTAAAACCACACTGATACAAACTATTCTGATTGTTTACAAAAGGTTTAAGGCGTTCGCATAATATGACAGGCACGATCTTATAAGCGATGATGAGGAGACTAATACTTCTCTAGTTGGCGCAAATGATCGGGGCAAATAATGCTGAGGTTCCATTGTTCGAGCATACTTTCATCCAACCATATCTTACAGATGAGTTGATGTATGCTGCGTACCAAATCACCCCCAGCTTCTGTAAACAGCTCGGCAGGTAGATCATCGGCTCCAGCAGCCTTGTTGGATTTAAGTTTAGATATTTCGATCTTCACTTCGCTTTGGTCGGGTGGACGGAGCGTTCTGCCTGACAGCGGAGTTTTGATCATCACAGCCGTTTAACAGTCTGCAGAAGTGATCTTTCCGAATTCTCAGCACCGACTATGACTCTACTACTATATTTCCTTTTACATGCCTACAGACTTCTGTTCGGGCTTTGTAGTCTTGGCATGCTTATTTTACCATCTGGTAAAACTTTGGGACATCATTGCTGCTATAACATCTCTACATTGACACGACCTCGCTTCTGCTGCTTGTAGATGTCGTAAGCTGCTCTCGTCACACAATGCAGCGTCTCCTTATATGCCTCTTGCTTTGCTGTGTGCGCTTGGTGGCACTCTTCATGAAACCATGGGTTGCATTGTGGTGGATGCGAGAAACATAACACATCTGACAATGATGCCATTGCTCATCTGCACTTAACGTTGGTGCCATTGGATATCTTGAGAGGTTCAGGGACAATCGATTGGCGATTCTTTGGCAGTATCTTGCGATTCTAGATGTTGGATGTTAAATTTGCTCGCAATACTTCTTTGGTGTTGTGGTGTTTGGGATATCCGTATACGTATCTTGGCAGCAACAAGGTAGTGATTCGAATCAATGTTAGCTGCTCGGAAGGTGCGAACATCCAAAATACTGGAGGAGTGCCTGCCTTCAATCGCGACGCTATCAATTTCATTGATAGTTTGGTGATCCGGAGAGCGCTAGGTGCCCTTATGAATATTGAAGTGCGAGAATCGCGTAGCCGCAAAGTCGATTAGACTAAGTCCGTTTCTGGAGGTATTTTTCTATCCAATTTTTGTGTTAAAATTCACGGTTTTGACATCATAACGTGGACATTGGTTGGTCTTATGTACAAGTCTAAGTAAAAGTAAAAGCACACAGCCGTACTGTCTACCAAGCGGTTTCAATATAGTCTTTCTTCTAGCAGAGTCCCTAGTTGTACAGATAGATTGACGGACAGGCAGATGGACAGAATTGTGAGACTCACTTTTTTGAGTTTCTCTATTATAAGGCGTGTTTTATTGGAACAAAGCCAGCCAGTGCAAGAAACGTCAAATTTTAAAAGTATGATAAAAGAAGTACAACAACCAGACTTCCCAAACAAAACCAACTGGCTAGTTTTGACTCTTCACAGATAGATGGCCTGCCGAATTTTCGGTTGTATAGGGACTTGTTCGTAAAGTGAAACCATTTTTCATGAATCTTGTGCAATGGCTTTTATTGGCCGAAAAATAAAATCTTGTTAATTTATGTTAAATATTAGTATGCAAAAAAATATGATTTGAGAAACGTTTTAAAAAAAATAAATTTTTAAAATATCTTATTTTTAAAACCTAGAACGCCATCTCAGAGAATAAGTTGAACCTAACATTTTTATAAAATGGAAGAAAAAAAATATTTTGAATGTATAGTATACAACGTCGGTTCAATGGCCACCACGGGAATTTTTGGAAACTTCGGGGTCGACAAATCTCAAAACTATACGGCCGGAGAACTTTTCGTGCAATATGGCCAAATTTGCCTGCGTCGTGTAGCACGTAGCCCCGCCCTGTTGGAACCACATAGCGCTCACATCAATGACTTGAATTCTAGGCCGAAAAGAAAGTTGGTTATCATAGCGCAGAGAATTCACCGCTTTCGTCGTTTTCAAAGAAATACGAACTGGTCACGCCGCGCTCCGGGCGGTGCACAGCGCTCACTAAACTGTCACCCATGGTGGATGCAATGCCCAAATTCTGCAATTTCGTTTGTTTACGTAGCCGCCGAGCGAGAAAGGTGCTTCATAGCTCTATTCGAAAAATCGGTTTGAACTTTTTGATTTTCCAGGACCTAATTGCGATTCATAGATATTACAGAGCTGTTATTTTTGTAGTAAGATACAAGAATTTGAATGCATTAAGCAGCGATCCATATTGTAAAATGGCAATACAAGAACTAACTACCTGTCACTTAAGCTGACAGATGAATTTGATAGATGCCATATGGCATGAATGTGAAATCCCAACCTCGAAATGAATAACTCTTTACTTCTTTGTACTTGACGCTAGTAAAAAGTTTAGTACACCGTTTATGCGAAACAAAAATTCTCACATAAAATTAAAGGCGAATACATATGTAGGTATGTACAGAATTGACATTTGTTCATCTTGTAAATTACTTTTGTGGAACAAACTCTCTGCCATATACTCGTACCCATACACAGCCACTTGTTTACTTACACTTATTTTGAAGAATTTTAAGGAGGAACGTGGCGCCTTGAGTAATCATCTTTCCACTTCCAACTCACTTTCAATTTATTAAGCCTCGTTTCGCGTGATCGCATTAGAAGTTTATAGCCTTTAAGTTCAAGAGATACGTAAAATGAACTCTAATCAAGTCAAAGTCCCCCCACCGCTGTGACTCATTTAGGTGTAACGCTTTGCTTTTTTATTTCCATTCTTCCTGTGTGCCTCCCAAAAGGAAACACAATAAAAATCCAGGTCGAGTTTTTTTTCGCACATTTTATCATTTGTACAAACGCATTCCCTTTCCAAATGCAATGGACTGCCTCCTCTAGACCGTCGTTATGCTTCGCTGTTAAAAAAAAAAAAATGTTTTGTTCACTTTTTCCCATTTTCCAGATGTCGTCCATGGACCGTAAAATTTTTAACACACACACAGCAGCAGGTCCCTCGTATTTTCACTTTTATTTTAAATTTTCAGGTAGAGAGAGGGGATGGGATGTAGCAGTAGGCGGGTGTGTAAAAAAATTAAGTTAAAGCGGATTAAAAGCTTTGCATGTGCAATTTTCGCACACCAAGCACTGCGATGACTTTTTATCCTTTAGAAAGGATGGTCGGTGGTTTCGCTCTTGAGTCCTGATTGTGCGTTAGGATGCTGATGCATTTTTATGCATAACAATTTTTTTTAAGGACTGCTGCTGGTGGTTGTATTCAGGACGATACACTGCTGTACTTTTAATGAATTTGTATGCCATCCAAATTGCGTTACACCAATTGTTATGTTCAGTTTTTCGTCCCATCCCACTGATGTTGGAGAGGTCGTCGTTAGTGAAAAGTGTGTAACTTTTGGGGCAGGGGGTTGTTGCACTTTAGTTATTCGCGCCTATTTACAGTGCGCACAATGATAATTTATCAAGCAAATTAACGGTGTGCACCCATTAAATGTTACGGAGGCTGGTTTAACGGTAATAAGACCAGGAAGGTTGTGTAAAATTGCTTCATACACACCAACACACGTTTGGACATCATCCGCACTGCCACACTGCCACACTACACTCATTCGTTCAATTTGTCTGCAGATTGAACTGAAATCCGTTCATCCTCCTCGGTTGCGACGGCATCGCGTCAGCTTCCCTTTTATGGTAGGCAGTTTCAGGTCTCATGGTTGTGTGGATTTTGCTCGTCCTTTTTTTTTCCTTTTTAATGCTTTTATAGTATCGTGTACGATTAATTGCGGCTCATTAAACTTTATATGCATTGCCACCATCTCCACTCGATTCCGCGCGAGGACGATCCGGGCGGGCGAGAAGTCTACCCCTATATGTAGTAACACAGAGCCCATTCGCAGTAGCAGTTAAGTTTATTTTTATAGTTGCTCAACGAAAAGGACTTTCTGGGTCTCCGAACAGAGGCAACACACAGACACTGATGGTTTTTAAGTGAAAACGACATCTATTAGTACTTATCTGGACAGCGATTTATCGGTTCATGTTATTCTTGCTGGATTTTTTTTTTTTCGTCCTGTAGGTAGGTATTCCACTCGGTTGGGGGGTCATTTTGGTTTCGAATGATACCACAATAACAAGATCTCGCAATTAATTCGATGTTTTTCGATGATGACCGGAGAGTTCCATTAAAATTGTTCACATTGTCATTTATAACCACTCTCCGTGGGGGGTTTCTTCTCTAAAATGGATCAGGCCATCTGATGGATATACTATATCTCGGTTGCAGTTATTTTTCAACCCCCCCCCCCCCCCCCCACATGTTTTGCCGCTTCGGGGTAAATCTTAATCGACTGGGTGATGATGATGATGATGTTGTTGATGATGATCCTTAGAGGTGGAAGCGTAGTGTACGCTAGATTACCGTCAATATGCCATATTGGATTATAGGTCTCGCACGTTCATTGGTATCGGCATCCGCATCAAAGGTAACAGCACAACGGAGGCGAAAACATTTAATTGGACTCTTCAATTCTGATTAAGGATAGCACATCAGAGTTCATATCCGAGAGACGAATGGTGTATCCGTTATAGTTGGGGGATGAATAGTCTCAGCAGAGTTTATGGGATCAGAGAGAGACGATAGAGGAAGCGATAACTTAAATCGAATGGGGGAGATTGGAATTTTGATTCTTTTATGGTAGTCGAATACGTATTTAATAGGAAATTGGAGGATTATATTGGGTTGTGTCCTTTCATTCAATATAATCCTTAACTTTAACTTTTGTACATGAAATACCAAAGCCACCAAGGAATTTGCTGCGATTTTCGTAATTCAAAAATTGTTTTCTTTCTATAAACGTGTTCTACAATATTTACTTCTTGTAACTGCCGTCAACTACACATACTCTCAATAGCGTGTAAATAAGATACGTAGCTGTGGTTAAGTTTTCCACTAGATGGCGATCGCCTCAGAGTTATATTTCCCTACAAAATGAGGATAGATAAATGTCTTTAAAATAATTGCGTAAAAGGTTTCTGTATTCGCTAAAAAAAGAAAGTCTTTGCTAAAAATAAATTTAAAGCTGGATTTCTGCACTAGTGGGAAAAGTGCATTCCATTCAACACCTACTGATAAGCATCTGCATGGACTTGCCATGCTCTTTGATGTTTGCTATAGTTTCAACATACCTTTAAAACTATTGTAGAATGGTTAACATGCTATTACTAGTTAGTGAGTAAAGCCGAGTCTTCTGAAATTTTAAAAACCGAAATCTCGAAAATAAATAGCTGCGTGGAAGTGAAACTTTTTATCATTATTTTCCTAAGAAAACTGATATTTTAGTAAGTAACGTACCAATATTTCGTCGAAATCAGTGGAGCCATTTTTGAGATATACTTGATTTTCGAAAAGAACATCTATTTTGTAGCATGCATCCAAACAAATAAATTTGGTCAAATTTGTTGAAGCAGTTTACGAGCAAATAAGCGTTTAATCCTTTCGTTACACCTGAAGTGTTATATTATAATCGTTACAACTGAGTAAACCTGTTTAAAGCAACATTATACCAATGCATATTTTCCCCAATATTTTGAATGCCATCTTATAGCATGCACCTTAATGTTAAATTTGATCAAAGTCTTTAGAGGAGTTTTCAAGAAAATAATCGTCCCAGTGACGCGTTATGGCATTCGCGCTCTGAGAGTTGTTGTAGAAACAACACGTTCAAATGGAGCAAAATCAAATGAAACTTTAGCTTTTGTAAATCTTTTGAATAGAATAAATGTAAAAGGCATTCGAACTTGTTTGAGCATTGCCTGACATTCAGCCTCATCTCCCTCTTTGCAATAGCACGGACATTTCTGTATTAGTAGTCCAGTAAGAGTTCCTTGGAGCAAACATCTAAGTCTTTAGTCAACATTACTAAGTATCTGAGAGAAAGATAAAATATTGCTCAGTAGAATACATATGTATGTACTTAACAACTACTGCTCTTCATTAAAATATTTCCACGTATCCTATTTGTTAAAATCCAAACTATAAACTCAACTCCTAAGCCTCTTCACAGGCACTTTCCTTATCAGTTTTCGCCCACTGGCTACTAAAATAATTTAGTTTCCGCTTTACCGTTTATTTCGATATCAAAATCCATTAAAACCCTAGTTCGCAATAAACTTCCACTCCACTGTAAAAACTATCTCCTGTGTATCCGACCACTCTATTGCTATGCAAATCGCATCGCCCCAGTATAATTGCCAATTGATGCAGTTCTACCATTAGTTACAGAAGCCCTACTATCAATATAGTCCTCCTCTGCCTGTGCTCTGGGACAAAATCTACACATACGTGGCATCACGTTCTATGTGACAACAGATTCTAACTGTCAGCTGAATTTAAATTATTTTAAATCCACCTACAGATAAACGAACAAAAAAAAAATCAAAGTGACGTTTGGCTAACCTGCCCGGAACGCATCAAATTCATTTTACGGCCTTTTCGGTCTCGGTTTAGATATTAGTTAATTGGAATTTGCATCCGAACGTCCACCTCGGACGTGGCATTGCACTGTGGCAGGCGCGCCGGTCATCGGTCGCGCTCCAATGTGTTAATAACGTATAAAGGGTTTGATTAACTCTTTAATTTGTAATGAATTTCAATTAAATAATTTGAAATTGCAATCGGCTCAATGGGTGGCAATTTCATGTAAATTACTACCCATTATCCAACAACGGTAGCACCATCACACCACAGGCTTTCCGAAGGGTTGGCGGATGAGCTTTTGTGTGCATCGTAATGCGACGAATTAATTTGTAGCCGTCAATAAAAATATAAAAAAAAATTTAAAACAACAAAAGAACTGAAAGAGTCGATTAAAATAATATTTATTCTGATTTTTTACAAATTATTTAATTAATTTGTTTTTGTGTTTTGTTTTTTTTTTTTAATTTTTAAAAGTAAATTCATCGCAAAATTGAAGGTAAACTTTGGTTTATATTGCTTTAAGGCTTGTCGAAGCAGGATGATCCTACGAGTATATCAGGAAAAAGATATGGGGTTCATCGTCCCGGCTCATTGTGCTAAGAATTAGTGATTTAAATCAGATACCATGTATCTCTAAGCAGATTGTCCATATCCGCAACAACTAAATAAATGCTCAAGGTGGAGGGAGGAGAGTAGATGTGGCTGGACTCGTCTTCCACTCCCTTTCTTAGGAGAGTTACACAATTTGGCACAAGGCTTAGTTAGTGGGCAAGAGACTACGGAGTTTACGTCAGTTGAGGTGAAAGAGAACTGGTTTGCTTCACCAGAAAGTACACTTCAAGCTGCCCAATTCAGACAAAGTGGAGCTATGTCTCTTGCACCATGCGAGGTATCTTGGCATAATTCTGGACAGAAAACTGGATTAGAATCTTAGAACACAAGGAATTAGGAAAGTCTAATTGCTGCGTCTGAGGGAATTTACTATAAAAAATCCAAACGGATCAGATGAAACCTTTTCGGTATTAGACTTCGATACTCCCCTTACGAAACAACGCATCTTGCAAAATTCCTTCAGATGAAATCGATATTTAACTGGCATAACGCTATCTAAATTTACAGTCAGACTGCGCTCAGGGCGCTAGAATCAGATCTGAAGTAGTCAGGAATTGCCGCAAAACATTTAAGGTATTATGTATACAGAACCATATCAGATTATGCTGGGTACCTGGATACTGCGGTGTAGAGGGAAATGAACTTGCCGACAAATTAGCAGGAATATGGGTTGCCTCAAAATGACGTAGTAGGGACATAAAACTTCCGTCGGGTGTAGCTAATGAAATCTTTTTAAGGAAGTCACCCAAATGGGTGTCCTAAGATTGTCTAGCTTAGAAGGGCATAGAGTATCTAAGGCCCTTTGGCCGGCGTTAGATTGCAAACAAAAATTGGCAAAACAGCGATAGGAATCCATTGGTGTTACTACTTTCTGTAATGACTTAACACGTCGAAGAGGATATGACACGTACACTACGTGAATGTCAGGGTACTGCATTTGGTCATAGGAAATATTTAGGCAGACATTTTGGAAATACTTAGGCAGACATGCGGTTTGCATTAAACACAAAAATATACTAAAATTTTGCAAGATGATTAAGTTCTTGGCGGAAATGTTTCTCTGCCTTTCATGAAGAATCTCGAAGAATCGCGATGGATCCATTATGGTGCATAGTGTTTTATGAAAGCCAAGCCGCACAACCCTACTTAACCAAACCTAATCTACTACATGATTTGGCTGACATAAAAAGTACAACTTTCATCATCTATCTTGGAATTCTACAACAAACCAGGTGTTTGAAGATTCTTTTTTCGAGCTAGCAACTTCAATCATTTCAACAATACCCTGCTGTAAATGGACTCAATCTAATGTTTGTCTCAAAATTTGTCTGAAGTGCAGTCTCTGCTTGATACACATAAGCCTTTCCATCCTCGTTGATCCCAAGCTAATTTGCTTCCGATTCGATAGTCCAAGGTTTTTAGCATCTGCGATTGGTTTTCTTTAAAACAAATTTTCTGTTTTCTTGTTCTTGGCACCGAGAAACTTTCATCAGGTGTATAAGATCGGGAAAAGATCTATTCACTCAGTGAAGTAAAGCTACTTTAGACATTGAATCAGTACAAAGTACCCAAAGCCTTTGAAGAAGTGAGAAGAAAGCAACTCAATATTGTGTTCTTCATTGAAATCAGATTTGGAGTATACTCATTACACATCTAGCTTCAAATGCTTTGCCAATAAAAATGCAGCAATTGGAGGTTGAAAATCTGAACAGGCCCGAAGATAATGTTCTTTAAATTTAAACATATGTGGAACCAATCAATGGACAGACAGGTAGAGAACAGGGAAGAATTATCAAATCAGCGATACTGAGAGTGTCTGTGGAAATATATGTACTGATGTATGTACGAGTATGCTGCATGTCTAGGTAGAATGCAAGCCATAGAAGCCATCTTGTATTTACTCTGTATAACACGTAATGGTTTCAATTCTAAGACTGCAAAAATTTATGTGTGAAACACTCATGCATTGGAAGTGAAACTTCTAAGATACAGCCTCTTTTCAAAAGTGCCGTTATGTGCCTTTTCCCAAAACCTGGTATGCCATTTTATAGCTTACTAAAATACAGCGTTACACCTTTTTCGTTAAACCTGAATAAATTTACTCAAAGTGCCGCTATATGAATTCTATTTCTAAAAACTAGGTATAACATTCTGTAGCATTCATCTAAACTAACTAAAATACCAAATTTGACCAAAACCGTTTTCGATAAAATAATCGTTTCATCTTAGCTTTACACTTTTCGTTACAGCTGAGCATGGCTAAAGAAGTTTCACTTCAATAAGTAAATGAGATTTAAAAGTATGCAGCAACTGAGTTTTAATAACATAATTGCGGAGCTTTAATGAAGTCTATCTGTTTATGTTATACTAAAGTCCCTGAAAGTAACCAAGTTAAAATTTGGCGCAAACATAAGCCGTTCACTTTAAAAAAGGGAGTAACATACCTACACGACTTTCTACTGAATACAAAGTTAGACGAACAAAATTTTATATTTTAAAGACTCTTTAAGCTGAGTTTAGTTGGCCATGTGTTCCTTGATGAATACTTCCGTTTGACTAGCTGGGAAGACCAACTTGTTTGAACAAAACATCGTTTCAGAGCACCAAATTAAGGTTTTAGTCATTCTATTGCTCCAATATAGTGTCCAATCAAGCTACTGTCCCTCCACCCTAAGACAGCATCCCAATTTGCCGACGAAAATTAAATGATTCTCATTACAATACACTCCCGAGTGATAACAATGAGCACTATGGTACATCAGTAGCCATTCTAATGAACTCACTTTTGCCAACCTAATTTTAGCCTCATTTTCTCCCCTAAAATACAAAAAAAAGGGAGTACTATTCTTCAGAAAAAAACCGAAATTTCCATCAACACCCTCCCGCTCCCGTCCATAAAAAGTAGCAAGAAAACCATTCCGAGAAAAACAATATTCAAAGGACCGTGTAATTCAGTTATTTACATGCAAATTAATCCAAGACACAACGCGCCCGTCTGTCCGTCAGGCTACTATATTTCCACCCTATCCAGACGAGTGGCTCCCTCTATACATAAAAAAAAACCTTTCCGCAACGGAACTATTTACGAGAAATTGTTATGTATACGGTTAGGGTACACAATTTGCTCGCTTCGCACAGTTTTGAAGTCGAACTCAGCCTTGAAGGGAGACAGGGCCGGGCTGTTGCCTTTGTTTTGAAGACCTCCTCCGTATATGGGTACAATGTGTAAAAACCTCCTTTGTAGTGATTTACCTAGCTATAAAATATCCAGTTGCGGCAAAACAAGTGCTATTGTTCCAACCCCCAAAACACTCTTAAAAACTTAAGTAGTGTTGCTAGTGGTAGTAGAGTTGTTAGCTTAGTTGCGGGTTTTCTTTTGCTTGCTCGGCTACTTTCCTTCTTCTTCTTCGGCTTCTTTTGGTTGTTCTTCTTTTTTGTTGATGTTTTCTGTTGGACTTTTTTTTTGTGGGTCTGCATACATAGTTTCTGCATTTTCTTCCTTCACCCCCAAAAAAAGGTACTAGTCATCGTCCTCTTTAGCTTGTTAATGAAATAATTTCTTATACAGGCTTAATGACTTGCGGAAGAAGTCCTTGCGGAAGGTTGCCAACTTAATTTTTCGTTTCAGCTGTTTTTTGTTTTTTTTTTTGCTGTTCGTGGTATAGTGTGAGGAGGTTGTTATTTACAAGCAAAAGGTATGAACATAATTCAAAGTGAAGAATGAATGCAAATCGGAAGTAACATTTATTCACAACATTCGAGGTGGCTTTGGTCGGTCTTGGTGTGTGCAACACAGCATGGTCGGCCGACTACGGGGGTTGTTTTTGCTCATTATGTCTTCGCATCCTGTTCCTGTTTCACTGTGTTTCCACTCAAGTGAGCTTTCGAGTTCTCGGCCAGAGAGATAAATAAATTCAAAATGTTGTTTGCGCTAGAGTTTTTGCAGCCACCTACGTGTTTCTTTAGTAGAATCCTTGGTATTTTGAAAAGGTTTTCTGGTGAGAAATATGTATGTATGTATGTATGTATTTTATTTATTTAGTATCAGTTACTATTACAATTCATTTGGTATATCTTAATTTATATAACAATCTTTAAATTTACTTTTAAGTTTTACTTTTAAGTTACTGTATTTCTTATATGTGATATTAACAAATTTTTAAATCTTCTTAAAACAGTTTCATTCTTTATTTCATTAGGTAGTTCGTTAAATAATTTTAATCCGCGATATAAGAGCATATTCTGTGTTCTAGAATCCCTATACAACTGTAGTCTAAAATCGTAGTTGGATCTTAAGTTATATGGTTGAGCGTCCCTTGTATATATTAAATTTGTGGTCAAGTATTGTGGCACCATGTTGAATTTCATCTTAAATACAAATGTTAGTACATTGAAGATGATACGCTGCTTAATGTTTAGCCATTTCAAACAAGATAGCATCCATCTACTCGAGGTATAATAGCTACATCGAAGAATTGTTCTCATCGCTTTATTCTGCAGCACCTGCAGTTGATCTACGTGTTCATTATTCCCCATAAACAAAATAGTAGAGCAGAACTCAAAGTGTGGTTTAATTATAGTATTATATATGTTAATTGCACAAATGGTTGTTATATGTTTTCTTATTCTTGCAAGAAAGGACACTTTTTTGGAAATTTTTTTAGTTATGTACATCATATGGCTATTAAAATTCATTTTACTGTCTAATATTACACCGAGGTACTTTATTTCAGGAACTTGTTCAATCTCTTCACCATATATTTTTAAATTAATACATTCGTCACTATTTATAACCATACATTTAGTTTTGTTTACATTAATCTTTAGTTTGTTTTGTTGCAGCCATACACAAAGGTTTTTTAAGTCATTCTCAATATGCTCTTTAAGGTCATTTAAAGCTTTACCACTTACAAACATTAAGGCATCATCAGCGAACAGGGACATTTGACTGTTTCTTAACACTTTACAGATATCATTTATGTAAATTAAAAATAATAAGGGACCGAGTATAGTTCCTTGCGGTACACCGAAACATGTGTTTTTGGCACTAGACATTGCACAGTTTACACTAGTTTTTTGAGTACGATCAAACAAATAAGACTTAAACCACATAAGCTCGTTACCTTTGACACCATATTTTGACAGCTTTTGTATTAATATATCTCTATCAATTGTTTCAAATGCTCTCTGAAAATCTAAAAATAATGCTATAATTTTGTTACCACTGTGTCTTTGTTCTTTAAAGGTCATCACTAACCAATTTAGGGATGTTTCACAGGAGTGATCATGACGAAAGCCCGATTGGTTGTCGATCAATAATTTATTATCACACACATATTTATAAAATTGTTGATGAGCACACTTTTCCACTATTTTCTCTAGAATAGGCATCATGTTAATGGGCCTAAATTTGTCACACATTTTTGTACCGGACTCCTTGGGTATTGGAACAACTATCGATTCTTTTAAGTTTCTAGGAAATTCACCACGATTAAACGACTCGTTTACGATTTGAAGTATTATTGGACCAATAATATCAAAACAATTCAAAATAATTTTTATATTTAGATGTAACGCATTTTTATTGTTAATCTTTTTGCATATTAACCGTAGTTCACTCAAATCTATTTGTCTAAACTTAAATATCGTTTGATGTTCCGTTAAATTAAAAATCGAAGAGGTATTATTTGTCGCTATGGAATTACTGATAGCGTTTACACTTTCTATAAAGTATGAATTAAACTTGTTGGCAATTATAGAGCTATCACTTTCCAATCTATCACCGAACCGAACTTCACTGATTTCTACTTTTTTCTGCTTTAACACCAAGTCTTTTATAGCTTTCCACATAGACTTTTGGGTTTCACATGATCCGATTTTATTACATATATAGTTCTTTTTAGCAAAATGTAATTTATTTTTGTACATGTTTCGTATACTTCTATAACTTTCCCAGTCTGATGCAAAATTAAATATAGTCGCCTTTTGAAAATATTGAATTTTTTTGTGTTTTAGAGTTCTAAGTTCATTGGTGAACCATTTGTCCTCACAAAGCGCGATTTTCTTACGAATAGTCTGTTTTTTTTACACAATACATTAAACTATTTTGTAATACTTCAGATAACACATTAAAGTCAGTCTGATCAGTCATTTGGGCGCACTTATCACTAATTAGACTCCGGAATTCAGCTTTCTTATACTTAAATATATCGATATATTTGTTAACTTTTCTAATTTGTTTGTCAGCCACATTTACTTTTATTACAATTGATTCGTGATCACTAATTTTTAGTTCAGGGATTGTATCTGCCCAAATATTTCTCTCAATAGGTGTTATTACAAAATCAACTAAAGATCTTGTCGATTCTAAAATCCTGGTTGGTTTGTTAATTATTTGTTTACAATTGTTTTTTATTAGAATTTCGTTGATAGCCTTTGTATACGTATTATTAGTAGATAGCAAATTAATATTAAAATCTCCAAACACTATTATATTAAGATTTGTGTGCAGAGCCATATCAATCCATTCAGAAAAAAGAGTACAGAATTCGCGTTCAGAGCTACTAGGTGATCTGTAGAACACTGCCACCATTTCTCGAAAGGAATTTGAATAGATTTCAACACACAAACTCCAAATTTTCATCTCAATATCTACTTGATTTATTAATCTATACTGTAATCCTTTTTTGACATATAGAACCACACCACCTGTATGACGACTAGTACTATCACACCGCAACACCGAGTACTCTAATAGACTTATTTCTTCGTCACTTATATTTTCTGTTAAATGGGTTTCACAAAAAGCAAGGATTTCAAAACTGTTGTCCTTCATTAATACTTCAATTTCGTTGAAGTTGTTTGTAAGTCCTTGTACATTAGCACACAGATAAGACAGTTGCTTTGGTTGCTAGTACTGAATCCGTTCTTTCAACACCTTCAATTTACGTAGAAACACAGGACAACATTTATCATTCGCTTCATGGTCACAACTAGCATTCATCCCTAAAGAATCATTCATTCTTACACAATTTGGACACTTAATTTCATGACTGGTACAATCTTTAATAGAATGTTCACCACCACATTTCCTACACGATATTTTATTTTTACAAACACTTGCTTTATGGTTGAAGCCGTTGCATTTATAACATCTTCGCAAATTCAAGTATTCTCTAACTGGACATTTTACCCACCCTACTTTTAAGTACTCTAATTCAATTATTTTTTTAAAACCATTGCTATCAACTTCAAGAATTACATTCAAATTTCTCCATTTTTTATTATTGGTAAACGAGTTCATTAATTTAATATCACAGTTGTTTAATTCAGGATTTTGTTTTTTAATTTTATTCACCACTTCGTTTATAAGTTCATCGTTTTCCAGGTTCATCACACACACTTTTGGTTTAAACATTGTTGGCACTATAACATTATAATCACCCTTTAATTTACTCTCTATTTCACTTTTTAATTTTTCTGATGAATCTTTATCACCACACTTGATGGCAACGCCGCCACTATTTTTGTTCACCACATTATTTACATTTACGCTAGTAGGATCTATGTTTAATTTTATTTGTTTTCTCGTTTCGTTAGACTCTTGTTTCTTTTTGGGATAGACAAGGACAGACGATTCATTTTTCTTCACTACATCCGAATACAGTGTATGATGTTTATTTTTTACCGGATTTTCCGAACCGTTGTTCTTCTTTTTTATTTCTTGTGTTAGTGCACTCACAGACTTTGAAATATGATCAACACTTTGTTTTAGTTGCATGTCTCTTTCACTTCCAGTAATATTTTTCGAGATTTGATTTTTGATTTCCGTTATTGTTTCCGTAACACTTTGAACACTCTCTTTAATTTGTTTATTGTCTTTATCACTCAGTTTTAACAGTTCACTCTTAACATTATTTTGAATTTCGGTTATTAATTTCGTATTTTTATTCAAAAGTTCAACCAAAAGTTCGTATTTTGATTGATTTACTCCTATTAATGTTTCAAATTGTTTTAAGATTTGCTTCGGTAGCACAATACATTCATTGCAATAGTAACCTAGGTTCCGATTCTTCTTTAAAAGTCCGACATCATACTCCGTGATTTGGCCCTCGCAACATTTTCTGTGGAAAATTTTTTTGCAAAATCCACTACATGGTACGAGTTGGCTGTCATCGCGGCTGAAACCTCGGTCGCACTTGCCACAAAAACCATCCATTGGGCTTTTCAGAAAAAAAAAATCCACACAGTTTCAAAGAAATACAATAGAGCTTATAAAAAACACAACCGATCGCTAAGAAATCTCTCTCTATCGTGGAATGAGTATCTCATTTGATAGCAAAGGACAACTAAATCAATTCCAGGAAAGTGTCATTTTTTCAAATGAATGCATTCGGGCGAATAGAAAGTAGTTGGCTAGTTTTTGTTGATGTTTATAGTTAAAGCTTTGTATAGAGTGGACAGACGAAGCTGTGTAGACTTGTGGATGGAGGGATGAGTAGTTCTTTTTTTCTTCTGAAATCAATAGACGTAAATTTGTTGACTATGAATATAATTTAAGGTATAATTAATTCGAATGGGAGAACAAAGGAAACAGCAGTACTTTTAAGAACTAATTGTTGTAAACAAGATACAATGAGAAGATCTTAAACCATCTTGCTCCACAGTGAGATTTCAGCCTGACAGATTGACAGTGCAGTACATTAATGTTTACACTAACACAAATCCTGAAAAATCTACCGAATTTCCAGTCGAAACCGTCGAGTGCAAGACTGCATCGGTAGTACGATTAGATAAAAATTGACTGGAACTAGTGATGGGAACTAAGAGTATCTAATAAAAACTATCGATTAATCGAAATTCAATGATTTATTCATTCTACAATTATTAAAATTTGTTCGCGAATTCAATTTGAAGGTGCGGAATCCTTCAAAATAAACCCTGAAGTTAAGGGAAATCGTTTCTGAGAACGCGAATATCTCGAAAACGGTGCGTCGCACAACAAAATCATTTCGGTCGAGAGTGTAGGTTTCAAAATGCTCAAAATGGTTTCGATTTTTTTTTTTTTTTTTTTAATTTTCAAAATTATAGGTACGCAAACTTTCCAAATGTGCGACTTTAACTGGAAGTTAATGGAAATCGCTTTTGAATGCGAATATCTCGAAAACGGTGGCTCCCGCGAGAAAAATTATTTCAGTTGAAACTGCAGGTTTTGAAATTGTCTGCACAATATGTGCAAGAATTTAATTTTTATTTTTTCAAAATTTTATAAAACACAGTTTTCCTAAATGTATGACTTACCTCGAAGTCAAAGAAAATCTTGTTTTTTTATTCGATAGTTTAAATCATTCAGTAACTAACTATGAATAGACGTATTTATTCGACAGTGAACAAAACTATATGCTCGTAGAACTCTTCATATGTTGGAAAGCAAGCGTTGTGCTGTGTTATTTTGAAAAAAAAAACTCCTCCGTACTACCAAACGTACATCGGATTTCAACAAAGAGATGCGCTTGTGCTGGAGCAAATATGTAGTGCGCTGAACAGGTATCAACTCTGAGCATCAGTTCAAATCTTATTGATATTAATTCTGCGTTCTTAATAAAGTCCTCGAGTTCGCAACTGAAGGATGCTAGTTTGGGGGAAATTATTGTTTCAGGACTATGTCCCTATCGTACGCTAAGTAGATTTTAAAAAAAATTATTGCGAAAATACATACAAATAGAAAAGGTGCATTTTAGCCTAATTTTTCATACCTAACTTTTTCAACAAACCAAAGAAGTTTTTTTTTTTTTTGGGTCAGGCAGCGCTACACTGGAGCACTGAGACACAGCTGGTCCATTGTATTGCCAAGAAACAAATCCTGTTTTACCCATTTTAATAAAATTACTTCGTCTTTCGGAGAAAGTGACGAGGAGCTTACTTTACCAACACACACCACATAAGCGCTGAAAATCTGCCACCTTATGAACAAAGGCAGGACAATCACAAGCGCCGCAGACTATTGTATTGTGCCCCGCGAGAACGCCGATAAGTTGTCTGCAGTCTTTTCTGCTGAGGGAAAGCAAGAATGTCGCGGATTTTTTACAGACGTCCGGTAGCATTCGTTTAGTCTGCCCGCATCCTGGATAACAGTTCCACAGACAATTATGTTCATAAGAAAACGAACCGTCATTGGAAATCCTGACCGAGGACGAGGCCCTGAGAAAACCTCCTCTTATTCCCCATGATTCCAGTGTGCCCTGAGTTCAGCCTTGCGACCGAATTTAGAGAGTTCTTGCATTCTAGAACTACCTTGGAAGTTGAAGGGTTGAGCAAGACTTTAGGCGTAGCCTGACTGTCACTACAGCAAATATTCCGACCGTTCCACTTATTCCTAATAACATAGTTTAAAGCCATTAGGATTGCATAAATCTCAGTTTGGAAAACAGACGCATATTTGCCTAACGGAAAATGCAGCCTAATGTTGTCGTCCTCCAAGTAGACACCAGCACCAGACCCCTGACTGTTTTTTTAACGTGATAATTCGGGTACAATCAGTTCCTGGTTCAGATTCTGGTCGAAGCCAGTCCTGAAGGCAGGGAAAGTCGACTTTAATTTTGAGCAACAACCGAAGTTCTGGTGTCATAGCGTCAGACGTCATATCCATAAGATAGGGGTCGTAGCATAAGTGTGGGTTGTACCAAAAGCCACCTCTCGTAAGACGATAGATAGAGTTAATAGTACTGCCTATGATTTAAGTAACAATAGGAGGTAGATTGAGCCGAGCCAGGCATACTTGGAAAAGCTCCCATGCAGCCGAGACAAGCCATATTTGGGGAAAGCACCCTTACATTACCAGAAAATTGAGAGCGCTTTGGTTGTCTTCGACTCGACATGTTTTGATCAAAGGAGCTTTTTATCAAAGTTGAAATGAAATAAATCTCAACTCAGACCGAAATTCTTATTTAATTGCATCTCTAATTCTAGCAGTTACAATAGGTTTTGCTTCCACGCTATGAGATCATTTCTAAATTCTCGGATGGTCTCCGATTTCAAAATTCCCATTGACTGATATGAATGCTAAATGTCATGAAATATTATGCTGGTCAAGTAGTACGGTTTTTACCCCTTGATCCAGAAAAAAATAATAATTTCCATTCAGTGAGTGCCATTGCAATTGATGGAGAATGTAGTTGGATGGGTTTGTGAAAACGGTTATGGGTATAAATATGCTCATGACTAACCCATCAAATAGCAATATATCTTGAAAATATACTCATATTTATACCTTCTAAATAAGGTTAGCCCACTTTTGTTTTCAGATTTTTTGGTGAGCTCTTTGTCGTTGTTTCTTTCTCGACATGTCCTCATACCGAATGTTACTTGTTTTTGTAGGGCCAAGTATACTATTTTACTTTTGTATTTAGGTGTACACTATCAGCGATAAGTTCATGACATTTTGAGTAAACAACTCGTCTCGTCCTAAGCTTAAATGCTTATTTCCTCTAAAGATCGAACATTTGAATAAATATAACGTCCGGCCATAATGGATATCTACATAAGGGAATAAACGGAGCTATGGATCGATATTTAGAACAGAAACAGCGATAGATAGCCTTTTCGAGATAAGTAAACTTCAGAAATGTCCGTTCCATTCCACAATATCCCGATGACCTGGTTGATTACATTCTTCATTATTAATTGTCGAACTTATGTCTTTCTCTGACATCAACAGCAATATGTGACGTCAATCTCTTCCCATCTCTCTTTCAACTCCCCATCGATTTTCATCCACCACCCACATTTCTATCTCACTTCCTATATCTTTCGTAATTGTTATTAGCTCCATAAATTAGAATCCTTCAGAATTATCATCATCGTTGTCATCATCCTTCTCCATTCTATAGCTGCTACTGCTGCTGTTGATCCATCGTGAATGATTAATAATCCATTGAAAAGCGAGTTTTTTTTTCTCTTCGCCCCCAATGATGCCTAGTCCCCAGTCCATGGCATTTTTTTTTTTCTCTTTATTAATCACCTCATTGACTGCGTAATCGGAAAACTTTGCCATTCGACGTGCAAGTGAGTGAATAAGTGAATAGGAGTTAAGCAGAATAAGTGTGGATGGCATCATCAACACGAAGACGTTTTCATCTCCATCATCATCTTCGTCATCATCAAATATTTTCGACCCACTTAATTTCAAAAACCTCCATTCCAAGTCTCTCTACTTTCTCCATCAAGTATCCATCCCCGACCGACAACCCTTAAGGCAAGCACTCCCTTAGCCACCCCACTGTCGTTGGTGTCGTCATGGGTGCGTGCAACGGTGTAGATAGCCGGTGTTGGATGCTGCCGCGCCACCTTTATTTGTTAAATTTTCATAATTCGCTGTTGATAGTAAAATTAATTTGTGCAGATTTTTTTCCCTTCTTTATCTACCTATACTTCTTCGTTCAAAATTTGTTCTCCACTTTCCAATGGGACGGGAGAAAAAAATCTTTGAATTCTTCATTCAACCGCCATCATCATCGGCATTGATGAGAAGAGCGCTCCCGTGACTGACTGGTTGGGTGCGTTCAGCAATCTTGTTCGCCCCACTCACTTTCTGCCTGAATCCTGTTTAGCAAGAAATTCCGGAAAATTATCTTCGCGCAGTAAATTTGGAATTATTATTATTATTGTGTTTGACGTTAATAAGTTTCTTCGGGATTCTACCTCCCTCTAAAGAGATTTTTTTTGTTTTCTTCCACTTTTTACGAATTTTAAGCGCCAAAGAATCACTGAAGAATGGTTTGGGATGAATATTATATTTGCAAGTAATGGAGACGAAAGGAGGCAAAAAAAAAAGATTATTTTCCCTTCGCTTGAAAAGTCATTATCCTTAATTTGAAAAATCTAAAGAGCGCTGGTATGAGTGGAAAGGGGACTGAACGCTCGCGGTGGATTCGCTGTATTGTTGGCGAGAATAAAAATGAAATCTCCATCCAGGTGTGGAAAGTGGGAGGCAGGATTTTGTGGAATAACTTTTTCCGTTCGGTAGGTAGGTACTCTTGTTCAACATTCATTGTCGTTAAATTGGAAAATGTTTTCACATTGAAATTCAGCCTTGAGAAAGTGAAAATTTGAAGGAAATTCATATTATGGAAGTGAAAGAGTTACAAATGAGGTTCGAAAGGATTTTTTATCCAAAAATTCGATTATAAAAGAAAAAGAAAGATCTTTAAAGGGAGTAAGCACTTAAGCTTAGGATGAGACGAGTTGTTTACTCAAAATGTCGTGAACTTATCGCTGATAGTGCGCACCTAAATACAAAAGTAAATCAATACCAAAGCAAGTAACATTCAGTATGAGGAAGTGCCGAGGAAGAAACAACATCAAAGCGCTCACTAAAAAATCTGAAAACATAAATGGACTGGCGACAGCTCTCTGACACTATTTACATGGTACATATTTTCAAGTTTCAATACTATTTATGAGCATATGTAACCAGTAGTCCTTTTCACAAACCTGTCCAAGTGCATTCTCTGCACTCGCTGAATGGAAATTATTATTTTTTTCTAGATCAAGTATTAGAAAACCATACTATTTGACCATCGAAATATTTGTTGACTTTTAGCAGTTAACCCGACATATCTTATCGACGCTCAGTCTGATATTATTGAATGGAACAATATGCAATAGCACTTTATTTTCGAAAGTTTGTAAAATATTGGCATTCATTTTCTTGGTACAACCCCAAGGTTGTATATCATAGGGCCACACCGGATTCAACACTTGCTTTTATAAGAACAGCTTATTCTCATTGTTAAGCTTGAAACATTTTCCAAGTAATCAGTACATTTCTCTGTTTTTGATTTCGAGTTCTTTCATTTCAGCTTTGCGTCGAGTATCATTCCGTTCTCCTGAGTTTATAAGGAGTTTATAAGGATAGACAAGCTGTTCATCTTCTTATAAGTGAAATTCACATGAACAGATTTGATTTCGTTAAGGGCGATCCCCCAGGCCTTTGTCCAATTATTTACATTATTTAGATGCAGTTTTACAGTTGTATTTTCGATCGTTTTACCTAGTGCAGTGTCATCGGCAAATCTAGCTAAGCATATATATCACATGTAGGAGATAGAGAAGTGGACCAAGAACGCTTCCTTGCGGTACGCCAACTGAAATTTCTTTAAATTGCGAGTATTCGTTTCCGTGTCTGACATGAAAGAGTCTATTCACAAAATATGGTATCAGTGTGTTATATGGGTGTACAAGCAGAACCTGTCGTAATTTAATCTTCAGGCTTTCATGCCACACTTTATCAAAGGGTTGCGGGACATCAAAAAATACGCTTGAGTAAATCTTTTTTTCTCAATATGCTTACTTACATAGTTTCATGCTCTATTTTCAGGTTTTCAAAATGTTTGATAGTCTTTTATGTACAAAGACGATCCGCCTCTGACAAGCGCGATAGTCATTATAGCCTCTTGTCTTTGCACGCAATTTCTTCTTCATATGGGTTTCCGAGATCTAGCATACGTCAGTATCTTTTTTTCGTATGAATATCTCTAACTCGTGAAGTTTGTGTAATTCAAGTTAGTATTTTGAGCATTCGTTTCGGTAATGGATCGTGTTAAAGAATGCGACAACCCTCCCGGATTGCCAGTAGGCCCCAGAAAAACCTTGCACTAATTCACCAGTCCATTTTTTGAACCGTCAGTGTAGATTACGGTGTATCTTTCCCCAATATAGAGAAATCTTTCTTGAAGTTGAATTTGGTGTAATGTAGTCTATTGCAAATTCAAGCAATGCACTTGCTACTGACCTTAGTATGTTACTGTTATCGTAATTGTGACTGACTGCACTGCGCAATTCGATGTTTTTTATATGTAGGTCGACAGGTAAGGAACACAGAAGCATGATCACGGCTAGAGCGTCCGTTGGACAAGATCTTAGAGCTCCAGATGTGCGTATACCAGTTACCGTTCTTTGAAATTGGAACTTACTTAGTACAATGGACCTAAAATTTTAGAATATTTTCCTGAGACTAAGATCATCTCGTCTTACGCATTAATTTAACTCTTAGCCATAGGAGAGGAGCAACAATGCTACCTTTAGCTACCTTCTTTATGATAACTCGGTAAGAATGGCTTCAGTATAAAAGCTTCAAGCTTCTTCTAAAACCTTCTTTTGTGGTATGCGTGCTGAGATTTGAATGTTTCTCAATATTGTTCCTCAAAATGCGTTCTTTACCTTTTTTGCAAATTAGATTAGAACCTTCAAAGCAAACTACCTTTAGAGAGGATTTATCCACTCGTTTGTGCTCTTTTTATGTAAAGCTAAGCAAAGCCTTCAATTGATTTTCTAACATCAATGGACGGCAAACAAATAAAAAAAAAAAATCCCCTTTCGACCACAAGAGTCATCCACTCATCCAGCAATCCCATCCGCAAACCACTTCTATCTTATTACAACACGGTAGCGCTCCCAGCTCCATCAACAGCACTCAAGAACCTCACCATCACTATCCCGCCGGTATAAGGGTCAAAACCTTTCATCATCGTTTACTCGTTTGTTTACCCCCAACAAAGAATCCATCCTAGCAGCAGCATCCACATGAGTTTACCAGCATGGCATCGCCGCAGAGCCTTTCCAAAAAGCGATCCGCCACTGGCAAAGCAATCCATTATGAATATTGTTTTGTTAGAGAGTTACCAGGTTTTACAATTTTTTATTTTTATTTTTTTTTTGTCCGCCCATGCACTCCTTTTGACTTCAATTTGTCCGTCTGTGTTGAAACAGCATTCGAAGCATCGCATCGTCGGTCGTCCTGTTGGAAAAGTGAAATTATAGTAGCAGTAGTTTTGAAGTACTAACAGTGCTTCCTCTTTCGGTTTTGTGATAATTGTTGAACCCTTTCCACCAGGGCAACCGCCCCAAAATGGGAAACCAATAAACCGCGTTATGCTATGCGCGGGTCCGTTCAAAATTAAATTCAATATCGGGGAAGCTTTTGTTGTCCGCTAGATGTGTGTGCCGGTGTCGGCGGATGAGTGTCGAACCAACCTTTTGGCCTTTTTAGCCGCAAAGGGTTAACAATTAAATTATAAACGACTTTGTATTAATATCCTGTGTATGTGCATGCACTTGTGTCGGTTGGTTTTTAATACTTTTGAAGGATGTTGGTAGCGAATTTCTCAGCGAGCGGCTACGATATCATTTGCTTTTGATTGATGTCTGGGTTCGAATGGAAATGGAAGGACATAGTCTCCTTTGATTAATTTAAAATGACGCCCTGACTGAATATCATTTTGGAATTTCCCATTTTTAGTTGTAACTCACGCCCACCACCTAGAGGGCAAAACAGATTTTTGTATTTCAATCTTCTTTTTTTTGCATCCTTTTTGCTTTTTGGTTTCGCACTTGGATGGATTCATAGTAGCAGGGATAAAAAGCTGGATTTACCACCCGCAAATGTGCACAGAATATGTTTGGCTGCTTCGGTGTCTGTCTGTCTGGCTGTTTGTGTGTATATAGTTGGCCAATCCTTAGAGTTGTACCAGAATGAAAAGGATCATATTTTTTTTTTTTTTAGACGACCATGATGATGATGATGACGGCCATGGCGGTGGTGGCGACGAGTGGGGTGCAAAAGTGCATTGCAATTTTTTTTTCCTGAACTGAACCGCATAATAAGAGGATACACAAAGTGAACGAATAGAGATGGAGAACGAAAGGATATGGATGCACTTAATGTAATTAATTTTAATTAAATCTTACATAATGCTGTTTTGTTTGGGAATGCGATGTGATTACATCATCATCAGCTTCAGCAACAGTAGCAGTAGCAATAGCATCAACATCGTCGTCATTGCGGCCTTAAACCGACATCATATGCCATAGAGGACGGGATATGAATAGAGTGTTATGTACTGAATATACGAGTAGGTACAGTTCTGATGAGGAAAGAAGGTTATATCAGAACTCTTTTATGAGTTGGAATTTAAATTCAATTTCCTTATTCGGCATTTTTGTTGATCTTAAAGTGTTGTGCAGCCTTTAATGTGTAAGGCCGGGTATCTAGAGATAAGTCTATTTGAAATTTACTATTCTGACTAATAAACAAGGAAAAATTATTCTCTAGTTGTTTATAGGTTCTATAACTTCTGAAGATATTCATACTTTTGAATGAAAAATATTTTACGAAGATTTGTAGAGAAAAGGGAAGAATCCAAGGTGTTACTCAACAGTGGAGACGGTGAACCGCTTCCTTGTTTCCTTCCTATCTGATATTGTTTTCAAATCAAGGCACGTTTTCTTTAGAAAATTAGGTACGAGTATCTGAAGTACAGTTTCCTAAAAAAATGGTCCACAGTATCCTCCGCTTCGTTATAAAATCTGGGAGTAATGTCACTCTCTAGGCTTACCTTTCTCACGCGTTTTTTTTTTTTTTTTTTTCTTAATCGAAACCTGTCAGCATCCGAGTTCTATGTTTGCTAAGGCTGATGCAGTTTGCTGAGCTTTTCCACTTAAATTTTCCGAGGTGTATGTTGACCTGGCTACCCTGTGAGTTAGCTCTTTTGACTTTTTTATTCTCATGATGTGCTATCCCATGAAAGATGTAGATGGGTCCAGATTGCCAACTTCTTTTTTACTCTCCACTTTTTACCAAATTGTGGATGATAAGAAAATGGTATGGGCTATTGACTATTTTACCCATACAGGGACCCGGGACCCGATGGAATAATCCCCATAATGTTGCCTTAACTGTAGAAGGAGAATTATGCCAATAAGCCTTACATCGTCCCATCCTAAAATACTAGAACGATTAAGAAACGCCTACATTCGCTTAAAATTTTATCCAAGGTACACCTGGTCACCGCAATATACTTTTATGAAGTCCAGATTGATAGTGACAGTACTGCACGAAGTGGTAACAACAACTAAAAAAGCACTCTTCCCTAATGAATTTATTCTCGCAGCTTTCATTGACATCGGGAGCCTTCAACAATGTGTAAGACAAGCTCTAAACTCTTCGAACACATTATATATTTATATACAAAGATCCATCGTTCTCAGATTGGGTGGTATTATGAGTCAGGGTGGGACCACAGAGGCAACTTCGATACAATAGAGGAGGACGGGGGCACCTGCCAAGCTTATGCTCTGGCCTTTAGGGGTACCCTCAAATTCTAACCCTTACCCTTCCATAACCCATCAGCAGTCTTCATCATTGGCCATTAGTGTATCTTGCCCTTTGAATGCGAGTCTTTTTTATTGCTTCGTTCCCTACCCACTTCGTGTTGATATTTCGACTCACTGAGAATGAGAAGCGTCATTCCCTCGTGATTTTGATTTTTTTTCTGTCTCCTCGAACGTATTCCTGGATATTAGTACAATATCAACGGGAGAACCTATATAGCTTATGATTTGCCTTGTTAGCCTGTCAAATAGGTCATCAATTAAAAGAGTCCACCTTATTAGTGATTTCTCTCCCACCAGGTTTTTTTTAATTCTCGTGTCCAACGGTCTACTGTCCACCATACCTTCTTAACGACTTAATGCAAAGTATTGTCGAAGGGTCTTTCTATATCCAAGAAGGCGTGGATGTCTGTTTCTTTGATCTCAAGTGGTCTGTCTATAGAGTTGCGTTTACTGATGGAGACGCATCTCCGTCAATCCACCCGGCTATAAGGGCAACCTAACTACCCTTCATCATCTTCAGTATGAAAGATGGTCCTGTAAAGAAGTCGGATTAGTTTGGGTTTTTACACACATTTAGCATAAAGATTTTCTTCGCTACCCATCGGGATCTTGTCATGTACCCAAGTGACAGGTTGGTAGATAATACTATTAGGTGCTGCCGGTTTTCCTTTTTGTGACAGGACAACTGCGAGTGATTACTTGAGCTAGTGGAAGAGTTTTATGGTCGCGCTTATACTCCAGTCCTCACTACTTGGAATTGTGCTACTACTGTTATTGTTTGGAAAGCTGCCTGAAAAAAGAAGCTGTTCGTAAAGCTGTTGTGCATTTTCTTCAGTGACTTCGAGGCTTCCACTCCCTTCTCAGAAGTTCTTGAAGCTCTCTTATCTTTTTATTCTTAGTGAGACCCGCTGTGCTCCGCTTGGCCTCGTTTAACAGTTTGTGTACGTGGGATACGTTACACCCATTGGTAGATCTGATGGAACAATTAGATTCATAGGCGTTTGCTATTGTCTCGTTAAATTCTTCTAGACCGTACTCAAACATGGTGTTTCCTTGTCTCACTGGTCCTTAGTCGATGCAATGATTCTGGGACCTGAAATGAAGGATTCATCAAATACTTTCATATTCTTATATTCTTCCTGTGGATCCCCGAAATGAAGTACCAAATCAATTCTCACGAAAGTCCTGTAAGCTATGCCTACAAAACCGATGTTGCGTGATTTTAATTACTACCAACCCTTAGCCTCGACATGATTTTAAGAAGCCATTTCGCAGTCACAAACCAACTATGAACTTGATCTCCCGCCTAGTTAAGGCCCACAAAAGGGTCACTTTAATCCGCTTAAAATCCTAACAAAATCCGTTTCTATTTCATTTGCTCATAAACAACCTCCACCATCAACCAGAGCGTGCGTGAGCTGCCCTTAAACACAAATTTATGCTTGGTGTGTGCCCGCGTGCCGCTCCCACAAAAACAATTGTCACCCTAACCCAATTAAGTCCTTTGTTTCTCGCAAAAATTATTACCAGCAACTTTTCATATTTACTTTCGAAATAATTGTCAACATGGCAAATTCCTTCACCCGCAAGTAATTAAGGACAACTCAAAATCAAACCCACCGCCGCACCGCCCAACCCCCGTCCTCCATCCGACTTGAAAGTTTTCATTTTCTCTGAAAATAAGAGCCTCGTTAGGAATGTCACACACATGTAAAACAAAGCAATTAGCACACACAAAGGCAGACACAGCCCAGTCAGGCAAGACCTCATTTCATTCACATATCCTGACAAAACGGGAGATGGGGGCTACTAGCTCCTTGCGTAAAGTAAAATTCGGTCATCTTCACGAAGGAATTTCTAATAACAACATCTTCCACTTCCATTTCCACCCGGGGGATTGTCGTCGTCGTCCTCGTTGTCATTGTCGTCCTTCTCATCTCTTCTTAGTAGACAAACGTCGTAGTCGGTGTGGCGCATAAATTTCAAAACCCTTCCGAGAAGGAATTTACCAGCCCCCAACCACCGGTAGTCAGAAAAAAAAAGGGTTTTTAAGGAGCTCTCCCTCATTGTGGAATCCTGTACGTCCTATCGCGCGCTATGTCCTGATTATCACTGTAACGGGTTTTTGTGCGGAGCGCAATCAAGAGAAACAATTTCCCTAAAGCTTCCTAAAATGAGCGGCAAATTTCAAATTAAGGATCATAAATTAAATTAAATTGAAAATCCTTGTGTGACATCTTTGCCAGAGGTAGAAAAGGATCCAGCTTCAAGGTGGGCGGGCGACTGCGGTAGGTGGAAAAAAAAAATCGTTCCCTCTGTGTATGGAATGTGGCATTGTTAGGCAGCAGAGAGATAGGTACACGACTTGAAGACAAGGTGTCCTTTTTGAAAACGGTTCTAAATTTACACATACGTGTCAGTCGTCAACGAGCACGGCAAGGCATGTCATAAATTTAGTAGCACAAGCAGTTCCGGTTTTTTACGGGCGCGTTTCTGTGTGTCAGCCATGGAAATTATTGGTCGTAAATAGATGTGTTGTAGTGGAAGGCACCCTCGCCGCGTACCCGTAGGGGTATGTGTACTGTGTGAAACACCTTGGCGCACAACCCCTAAATCACTTTAACGAGTCGGTGCAAAACGGACAGGTGATGCCGGTCGGTCCGTTGTGGGGCCGGTCGGTCTTTCTCTCTCTCTGGTAGGAATGTTGTTTTACAGCCGTTTAACATTTAACAACCCCATGACGTAGCGAATCGTTTGATATGTTCTCTGTGCAGTTGCCGCTTGTCAGGACACACAACTTGTAATTTGTTAAAAAGGGGGCAAAAAAAGCGGACGGAATTCATGACTTTGGAGTATCCACAATTTTCTGCGGCCATCAATCGCAACGTTGCAACAGTAAATCAAACATTTTTTTTATCTGTGAATGTGTTATGGGATTTTTTTTTGTCGTTTAAATGTTACTTTTCAACTCGAGTCCTGCTTGATTTGATGGAAAGGGGGTTTTGCATAATGGAGTGGAAACGTCATTTCGAGAAGTTGCACTTATTTATTGCTGCACGGGTACCTATTTTTATCTTTTTTTTTGCGGAAGGACATGAATTGTTGACCCCCCGTCGACGAAACATGTGTGGGTGACAATTACTGCAGAGAGAAATGACTTTAGTTGTTTAATGGCATTTAGCGGGATGGTGTGGTAAAATATTTCAGAAGGTTGAACAGACTGATGTTGAAAGAATAAAAATTCTCTTGAGCTATAAATGCAACTTTTAAAGTTATGATGAAGGGATGAAAGTCTATAGGATCAGGTTGGATTTGACGAACATTAAACCTTAAACCAGCGATTGAATATTTTATGATAGACGGACTGAAACAATGTCGGTAAGGCGCTGTGGTAGAGGAGTTGAATTTACTGGTGAACGCAGTAGTGCTGGATTTTACCTTCAGTTGCGCCTTTCAAATATGGGGAACTAAACAGCATTGCTCGTAGCATCATTAAGCTTACTTACTCTGTATGGATTCTAATCGTCTCGTACGACAGATATAACTTATCTCAGGGCTATATTAAGGCCTCAAACCCCGACCCTGCTGGAGCTGCCTGTTTGTCCGTTACAAGTTTGCAGCTTTGAGGCCTTAATGTAGTCTACGGTGAATCGAAAGTAATAATACATTGTGGGACTAATGTGTTATGTACAGTTATGGACAATAAAATAGGATCACCCCTTTGTTACGAATATTTTCAATCTTTTTGTCCTTTTCCCTTTATTAACTACAGGGACATACCTACCATATTGTTTCAAATAGTTGAGTCAAGCTCCTTTGAGAACACCCAAATTTGGCACCACTTTGAATGATCATAGATAACGGATACTAGAAAAACCTTTGTCACTCGTGTTGAACAAAAGATAAACAAAATATCAAAATCGCACCTCAATTGGAATGGGCCAGATGATGGGAAGCAGTGGCGTAAAGTCCTGTGGTCTGACTTGGGTGGCCAAAAACGCCGAAGACTTTTAAACATGGTGGTCTTAATAAAATGATATGGGACTACTTCTCTTGGTATGGAGTCGGGCCTTTTTTTTTTTTTGTTAAATGGTACGATGGACAAGTACATGTATTTTAACACTCTTAAAGAGATAATCCTTACGCCGAAAGGGAATGCAATTGTCTTGGGAATTTCCATAAGACAATGACCCGAAATACACTTCGGGTCTAGCCAAGAGGTGACTTTTCGACAACGGTGTACATTTCATGACTTGGCCTGCGTAATAATTAAATACGATTGAGAATTTATGGGGAATTATTAAGGAACAAATCGGGCCCATAAAACCAAAAAAACAAGGTAGAGTTGTGGCAAAAAATATAGTCGGCTTGGTATGCTATACCAGAAAGTATTTGTAGGACGTTGGTAGACTCGATGCCTTCTATATTGAACCAAAAGGCCATTCGACAAAGTACTAAGTTAAGTACTAATTAATATTTGTTATATTTGTTAACAAGTTTTATTTATTTATTTATTTTTTTAATTTGACGTTGGCGACTTTATTTTATTGTCCTCCAAGAAAATTCGTATTTATTATGTTTATAACATTTCAAGTTTACTCAGTGAAGTTGTTCCGTTTTGTTGTTGATTTTTCAAAGCTTGATATTTAAATTTAAAACAAAGAATTAATTAAAAATAATTACAATACATTTGCAGACTTTATTTTATATATTACGCAAAGTATGCTGGTGACCCTATTTTACTGTCCATAACTGTAGGTAGGTAAGTACTTAAGGTTGTAACTTACGAAAGCTACAAAGTAATTCCGAATTTCCTATTCGGAAATATGGCAAAGTTTCAAATCTTTCATTTCCGCCATCCCAACTAACTTCAGGACATTAAAAATGTTAACATTTCGATTTTCACGTGTTTGTAAAGTGTCCTTTCAAAGTAGCTACAGGCTTTAAATCATTTTTAAGATAAATGCTTGGACTACTTTCTACTTTACGCGTATTTTGTTTAGACCTAGCTAGCCAGTGGCTGCCAGATGTGTAAAATTTTATATGTAAAACAAATAAGATAACCGGCTGGCTTCAACTCTTGCTTTTTTCTCCAGTCTAAACCAACTGCCTAGGAATTGTTATAATTCCTCGCAGATGGGTGGTCTGATTTTATTCATAGACGTTGGTACGCCTCTGGAATTTTCGGTTGTGTAGGAATTTGTTCGCAAAGTGGAACCATTTTCTATTGCTGGATAGATACATAGGGTGGAGTGGTTGCTGCTGCGCTCTGCCCTGAAGCCAAATTAGCACTTAAGTGCCATTTTGCGTACCACAACTCACGTGACCTTATTTGTTTTTTGGATGGTGTTAATAGGTTATTGAAAGGAAGTAGTTTCAAATCCATCCTGCGGCATTCAGAAATCTAATCAATTCTGTGATACTTTTCTCTGAGATTTCCTTAAGGTTATAGAAAAAGGGTTTGCCTAGAGTTCAATGTCGGGTTTTACTTTAAGCCGAACACCCGCAGGAGAGAGTTTCCTTCTCACCAAAATTTTTACAACTACGTGGTAAAAGGAATGACCAGTCTAGACGCATGCGTCCCTCCCTACTGGACAGTGACTTGTGCTTTTCGCTACAATTCTTGCAGAGTCTACCCGAGTCCTTTTATCAAGTTCTTGTGTTCTGGTCCAGTTGTAGTTCGGCCTTTAGTTTGCCTTTAGTTTGCTGTTGATAGAAAGTATGAAAAGATTTCGCTCTTGACATTTCCCATCGGAACAAAGACTACCTCTGCAAGGGATCTATCAAGCGTAGACCCCCTCCTCGCCAGATAATCAGCCCGATCGATGACGGAAAATTGATTGTGAAGTTGTATTGAAAATTTAGTTAGGGTTGGTGTAGTCGGTCAAAGTTTTCCCTAGTTCTCCTGATAACAAATCTAGAATCTTACTGTGTCTGTAAGGTTTAGTAGACCAGCACCATAATTCTCTGAGTCTGACTGCTCTACATGCTGAAATGTAGGTATTGAACTTATTACCGCTGTATACATCCATAAGACCATTTTCGGTCGAAGTTCCGACTTCTTACCAAAGGTTTTACTGCTAGCGTAGATCTATACATGCTTTTTTTAAAAGAAGTAATTGGTTGTTGTGCCGTAAAAGTCGGTATTTTGTTTATGGTGATAAAAAGCATCAGTTCAGTTTTGTTCGGAATGATATTAAGTTCACAAATAGTGGCCCAAGTGCTTACCTTATCTATCGCGCCTTCCATGTTTCCACTAATCACTGAAAAAAACATTCCCGATACTAACATTGCCTCGTCATTCGCATATCCGACAACCTTGATACCGTCACTGTAAAGTCTTGACAAGATTTTGTTTATTATCATAAGCCATAGAAGAGGTAATAAAACCCCACCTTGAGGTGCTCCTCTATCTACGAATTTGGTTAGAATGAAATTACATATCTTGTTTTTATGTGAATTGTCACTGGATTTTTTTTGGGGGTGAAAGGTGGGGAGAATATGTAGTACAGACCGCTTATCTTTCAAGTTTGTGTCACTGTAGAAAAATTCAAAGTCTCCCCGTTTCATTTGATTACTTGGTGAGAAGATAGTTTCGCGCGGCTTTTAAGAAGAAGAAGAAGAAGAAGAAGAAGACACAAAGCTTTTCTTGTTCTATGTGGTATCAATTTTAAACCTTTGAAGCAGACGTAGAAAATATTTTCTAAATGGTTTAAAATTTGTCCCACTCAGCCGCAACGGCTAAAAATGTGTGGTCCAAAGAATAACTCATTCTTCAATAGCGTCAATTTTACGGCCAGTATAATTCATGAACCGCATCTTGTGGCGCATATTTTGACAGTTGACAGCTAATGTCATTATAATTGCAGGCAGAAGTACCAATCTTCAAATACAAAAAAATATTAAAAATCCGGTTGGTTAGAAAATGTTTTAGTAAACCACTGGCTAGTTAGGTTTAAAAAAGCACGACATTCTATTATTTAAAGTATTACACTGCAAAAATGGGCTATGAAAATATGAACATATGTTAGCTTGCCATTCAGAAGGTCCCAAATACCAATTCTTGTCCAAAAAGCAAAAATCGTTCTTTAATATATATTTTTCTATAAATTTTCTCAACATTTTTAGGTAGACATTTTTTAGGTCGACATTTACACATGTTTCTCTGTTTGTAGATACTATTCTTAAAACTTGGTCTCTAAGCAAGTGAATGTGTACACAATTTGTAGTTTAGATATGTCAAACATTTGAAAGGTTAATAAATAACTTTCTGGAACGTTTTGAGTCACCAGCTTGGATTCTTCATGCCTTCAACTTTTCCCTGTAATGCTTTCAATATGTCAGAAAAACTAGTGAAAACCTCCTGTGTCTTCGATTTTTAGTTTGTTTCAAATATTTTAATTAATAATAAAGAAGTGTCTCGAAATGACTGACCCTCATTGTATGGTCATTTTTCCGAAAATAATTTTAACTTGTAGGTGAAGCAACATGTCAATAAATAATAAATAACTTTTTCAAAAATGTTGGCTTCCATATGAAGCTATCCATATTGTATTTTGTATGGTTTCAGATTTGTCCTGTAACCTCTTGACTCTGGGACTTTTAGTGTGTTTCAAACCTTTCAGTAAATAATAAATAAATTTTCGTAAAGTCTGTACCACCATCTTAGATTTTTTTTTTGTTTCTAGTTTTTAATGAAACATTTTGTCTCTACGACTTGTGCTTTGACTTACACTTACGTTTAAATCGTTTAATAAATTTATATTATTTTTTATTTAAATGTTTGCACCTCCATATTGTGTCCGCCATCTTGAATTTCATTGTTTCTAATTTTTGTTATAAGGAGTCCTCAACTGGCTTTAAAGATATCTAAAAATCACTGGCCTGCCATGTGTTTTGACTCAAACTATTCAATATGTGATAATTTAGTTTCTCCAAAATTTTTTCCTCGCCATATTATGTTCGCCATCTTTGATTTTGTATGGTTTTTATTTTTCCTATAATATTCTCAGCTTTCTCTATAAGGAAGTGAATACTGCTTGTGCCTACGACTTGTACTTTATTTTTAATACTTAAATCAGCTGATAAATAATATTTGTCACAATGTTTCGCTGCCATTTTGTGTCGGTTATATTGGATTTCTCGCACCTTTCCTCTAACTATACTAGCCTGCTCTACAAGTAGGTCTCTACGACTTATAGGGTTTACCTCCCAGAATATTGAACATATGTATGTATACGGCTGCACAAAATATTAACTACCCAAAATCCGTCGAGGTTCAACTTCCAATCATCGACTTCTATTGTGTACCGAGTTATTCACTAAAAAGGTCATCATCTCCTAACTAACAAAGACCCCAATTGATCATTGTCAGCTGAATTTAATCTTTCGTAAGTCTCATATCCTTTTCACCGTCTATTATCCTGCAAGCCTCCGCTCTTTTCGATGACATATGAATGTATGTCCCATCATCATATTTCTTTTAAAATTTCGCCTCCAAATCATTTAACCCAACGCAGATAGCGAAATAAATTTAATATCTCGATAATTTTGCAATTTTCAATCAATTTCGTCTTTTGAAAGAGAATTCAGGACCCATCACGTTCCCCAGAAAAAAGAAAAAAAAAATCCTTTTAAATATCCCTCAATATCATCATCTCGTCATCTCTTTACGTCGCCCAACCATAAGCGACTCGCAACCCCAAACAAAAAAAGTAAAATTGTCCCTCTACAAAGGAAAACCACTTCCTTCCAGAAGATAGACTCCGCGTACAACACAAAGGACAAAAAAGGATTCAATTTTCAATGTATCAATCTATTGCCAGACACATCTTCTAGCCGCCCACTCTCGTACACGTGAAGCAAGTTCAAACTGTACATGGACTGGTGTATGCGTAGAAGTTTTCGTTTATCCTTGAATTATCCTTTTAAACTTGACAATGGAGTCAACAACACAACACACCAACAACATAATCATAAAAATAAAAATAATAATGAATACAACGGGCACCACCAACGGACGAAAAAAAAAGGACGAACAAATAAATTGAGAAATAAAAATAAAATAAATAAATTTAGCCAATAAGGACAATAAAAAAAAAAAAAAAAAAAACAGCGCTCCTCCATCACTGAGGGAGGAGAATAGCAAGAAAAACTTTTGCACTTGATGATGTTGGCAAAAGGTAAAAGTTAGCTGGCAACAAATAACGGATGAAATTGTTTAGTCCTTTTTGGTCCTTCTTCACTTTGGGTTGGTCTTTCTTTGTCTCTTTTGTAACAATAATGATATCCATGCCGTACCACACCTCTTAAGGACTCACTCTCGCTCTCAAACACACAAACACAAACACTTCTAATGGACTAAATCTAAGGATTCACCCATGTCCACCCGCGGGGCACTTAAAATGAGGAAATGAAAGAAGCAAAATATTCAACAACAACGCAGAGATGAAAAAAAAAAAAAAAAAAATTGAAACCCCCATCAGGAGGAGGAAGTAGAAAGTTTAACAATAAATATCCTTCCCAAGCAAAAGAAATGTCCTTCTTCGCTGTGGTACATACACACAAAGCAGCTAATGGAGCAGCAACATGGCAATAGAACGGGACAGTAGCATTTTTTGGGGGGGAGGAGTTCGGTGACGATGGTGGCAAGTTCGGTCCTTGGAATAATCGGCCGGTCCATCATTGACGGCGCGGCCAAGAGACATTAAAAGAGACACAGGGATGAGGATGAAGGATAAGAGGATTTCTTTTTTTTTTTTTTGCTGCCCTCCTCATTGGGGTTGGGGAGGATGAATGGAAATTAAATCTGAGCAAAAGTTGGGAAATTACAATTTCTTGAAGTTATTACACCGGTTTTTCCACCGACACCATCTGAAAATCCCCTGCAGTATCACCGTCAGCTACTGCGTCACTTTACAGGTTGCACAGCGAACAGGGTGGTGGCAGAGGGAGGGAAAGAAAACTTGAGAAACCAGATGAAGGGAGGAGGCATTCGAGTGGATTTTTGTCTTAAGTCAGTTATCCTTGGGTTCATTACCTGGAAGTTTTCCTTTTCGGTATTGAGTTCTCCGGGCTTAGCGGGCATGAACAGGACAGGAGAGAAAGTGAATCAACAAATTGTTGTTTGAGGAAATTTTCTTAAGTTGGTAATGACAGTTGGCTTAGGGGATGTGACGGGCGAGAAAATTTCGTGGGAATGCAATTTCGGGCTATTTTCGTTGCCGCGCTAAGCGATGGCAATAGTGGAAGGTAAATTTTAAGAATTTGTAGGTCAAATAAGGAAATTACATTGATGTCAGTCTTCAGCTCGTGTCATTTCTTTTGAACTGTCACCTTACTCAAACTTTTTCGTAGTTACTGTGTATTGTTTTCGGAATTAATACTATTACCATTTGTAACGAAGTATTCCACTTTAATCTGTATAATGTTTATACACCATACTTGCGCGCGTCATCGCTATTTTCGACTCACAGTAAAGTTTCCTCAAAACCTTCCGTCATGTGTAGCTCCTTCAGTTGAGCTCAAGTCACATTTAAATCGTTGATCTTAATCTACTTTTGTATGCCTTAACAATTGCATTCACAGAGCACCAGATTTCAAACGTGCACAAAAACGGTATGCAGACAGAGGGACAAATGGACAGACACTGAGGGCGGAATTGAGAGATCTACCTTATCGAGTTTTCGTATAGCAGTAATAAAAAGATTAATCAACGCACTTCCTGTGTCACAGTTCAAGCATCAGCAGGCTTCGTATTAATATCCTAGGAAGACCCTTCTTCGATGAGTTCAACAATCTGAAGGGCGTCTCTATCTCATCGATAGTGAAACTCTGCAGCGAATCCGTTTCGAAGCGAATAGAACCATGTCAATCCATCGAGCATAAGTATTATATATATCAAACTTATCTAATAATTATGGAGCAGTATATGGGAGAACAACGCATTTTAATTATTAAAACCCATCTCCGAAATTGGAGATACTTTTACCAACACGATTAGCGCATTGCGAAATAATTTCGTCCATCGATTGCCGCGGTTAAGAAATTAATTTAAAAAAAATTGATTGAACCGGGTCAGTGTTGGATGTGAAAAGACCAGTGCGTCTTCGTAGTGGCCAGTCATTCGAAAATACTGCTGCAGTGAGTGACAGTGTTCGTGACAACCCGTCAAAATTCATTCGCCATCGTTCCCAGCAGTTAAACCTTTCCTACAATACAAGATATGCATCTACATGACTACAAGATCCAATTGACTTAGGAATTTAAGCCAGCAGACCAAGAACGTCATCGTAGATAACCAGCAAGTTGATGGCGATTTTTCGAACAAAATCATCTTCAGAGATGAGGCTCACTTTCAACTGAATGGCTACGTAAACGAACAAAATTGTCGCATTAGGGGTCAGATAAATCCACGGGCTATTCGCGAACTATCAATGCATCAACAAAAAGTCACTGTTTGGGCCGTACCGTCATTCGTGACCGTTATCGGGACATGATAACAAATTTTGTTTGGCACCAATTGGTCATCTGCCACACAGAACGAGAAACAATACAGTTATTGCACACAAAGTTTCTCGGCGGCATCATCTCTCGTTTCGGCGACCAACATTTGCCACTAAGATCGTGCTATATCTTTGGGGTTATATGAAGCAGCAAACGATTCCAGAGCTAAAGGACGATGTATTATGAATAAATGCCGAAAAGTAGCAGATCATTTCATTAAAAGGGCGGAAGTCTGCAAGGCGTGGTGCCCATTTGGGCTATATAATTTTTCATGTTTCATGTCAATGTCTCAACCTTATATTGTCATAGAAGTATCAACAGTTTATCAAGAACCAATGTGTTTTCTTCCAATTGATTCACCCTTTACTTCATTAGGCCCTTTCAGTAATTGTCTTGAATGATATGAGCAGAATGAAGCATTTCCGGTCTTAAGACAATCTCCACAAAATCCAAACAGCCTAAGCTCCGCAAATTACGCTTCACCGTGATTGATTTGAAAAGATCACATCCGCATTACATAATGCCCTTTCCAAACTACCTGTATAAAATATCCGTGGCATCATATTAGGTTTTTAACATATTTTTATGTAGAACAATGAGTACTACAATTAGAATTGTTGCTTGTGCCCTTTTCCAAATAACTTATATTAGTTACCTAATTGAAAAGTTGCATTAAACAAATTCAATCGCGTTAGGCAATAATAACTATCGGCTGAAACGAACACAAATTAAAATTACATCCGCAAAGAAATCAAAATATGGCAGCACTGTGTGGGATTGTGTCGCGATATAACGATACGAAAGAGTAAACTGAACTTTAACCTACTTTTTCTATGCGATAGAAGAGAAAGACTTTCTTCACTCACCTGAAGGTCACTGTTATTGTTTTTTTCGATCAGATGCCAGCTGAAGAGAATTTGTGGGACATTATGCTCACGGGGCATTCATATTTTCGGTTGGTTTTGTGCCTTGTGTGAATGTGGGACATTAATTGTTTGTTACTCAGAGAGAATGAGAGGCCTACCAGCAGATGAGCTAATGTTAGGCAATAATGTCCTCTGCAGTCTTCCAAGATGATTAGCAAAAGTGTATCCCGAGCTTTGTTTTAAAACGTGGAAATGTTTAAATTTTCGACATTTGAAGTGGACAAATTAGTGAACAAATGAAAGTAACCCGATTATTTCGTGAATTCATTCTGAGAATTGTCGTCGGTGTTCGGAGAAATGAGTTTATGTTACGAAAGTTCGATTTCGGTAAAAAAAAAAAAAAAATGGCGGAATGTCGTAGATTAAGCGTGAGAGAAAATCGGAAATTTTGCGATGCAAAATGGAGTTAATACGTCATGGCGAGGGAAATTTGTTTGATTTCTTTAACTGCAAGGTAAGCTTTTGTGGTAATTTTTTTAATACCGAATGAAATTCATAAAGATATGGGGATTTTGGGATCTCATTTCAAGTACGAGCAGGACCCCATCATTAGTGTAGCTTGCTTATATTTTTCTTAGTTCGAAGAACTTTACTTAGGTGGCGCTACAGTGCGTGGTGAACCTGGGCTTCAACCAACAAACCCCTCCGGTTATTCCGGTCCTTAGCCAACTGCCTCCAGTTGCGCACTTCAAGTTGGTTGACGTCCCCTTCTTCGTTTGATTTCTGTGCTGATGTTGTTGTCTGATGTGACAACAGAGCAAAGGTATACAAAATCCTTAACAACCTCGGAGGTATAGCTGTCCACTGTAAAGTTATGTCCGATTCGTCGATGTTGGGTCTTCCTTATTGACAGCCCTTGTTCACCGCTAAACCCATTTTGGCTGGTTCTGTCATTATACTCCCGAACTGACAGCCTGCTGATGCCTGCCTATTATGTAGATATAATCGGCGTAAGTAGTTGCACAGACTTTTGAAAGTTTGTACCTTTGGTTTTGGCTTGTGAGTTTCGGACTAGTCTTTCAAGCGCGTCACGTTTACTGATATCAAATGTCTCCATGAGATTGCTAATGACCTTGATGGAGCAGCGATCATTTTCAATAGTCATCCTGCACAGATGGACGAGTTTGGTAGGTATGTCAAAACTAGACATGGCTCTGCATAGCTCGCGTCAGAAAATGCTGTCATAGGCGGCTTTAATATCGATAAACAGATGGTGAGTATCGACTTGGACTTCTTCCGTCGATAAACGCCACTGACGTCTTGAGCATTTTTTCAAACCCTGCTTCGATGTTAAGGCAAGTACCTAATCGGTGCAGCTGCAACCAGTTCGAGACCCAGCTTGTTCAATAGGAATGTGCTCGGTTATGGTTGGACTGATTCTATATGAAAACAACTCATTCTAGTAGCTTGTAACATAAACCCAGGAGGACAATGGGCCTATAGCTTTCGTGTTTATTTGTGGTTTTCCAGGTTTTAGGAGAGCAATTATTTCTGTTTCCTTAAACGATTTTGGAAGTTACTTGTATCCCGCCTCTAATATTTTCGAGAATAATGACGCCAGCTATTGTGCCCTACTTGCTTCAAGAATTCTTGATATAGCCAAGGCTGCAACTATTCAATAGGTTGTGATTGGTTGAGATGTTTCTGGGAACCTTGTTTAGATCCTTAATTTTAATAGCGTGCCGTTTGTCTGATGGTGTGCGGAACGTTCTGGCTATATATCCGCCTCCAAGTTTTCTCAGCAAATTTCTTACTTTTTCGGTTTGAGTGAGTAAATCCAAGGCCTTATATCGCGAGTTTGCGATACAGGCGACTTTTGTCAAATGACCTGAGTAGTTCATCCATAATTTCCGGGTCATCACTTTCCTCAAACTCCTAATACAATCGAGTTCCATCCAGTGATGTAAATACTCTCTCCTGTATCCGCTTGGTATGTGGTTTTCAGCAATAGATACATATCTTAAGCGTGTGTCTCTTGGATGGCAGGTAAGCCAATGTCGTGGTTTTTATAGGCTTAGACAGATATTCGCTTTTTGGTCCTCGTTAATAGATGCTTAGGAGTACCGGTTGGTTAAATGGGTTTATTGTTTTGTATGTAGTTCACGTTGTTAATTTTTCTCTCAATTTCTCTTTTCTTGTTTTTGGTTGCCAAGAAAAATATTAATGCTTTTGTATTTGGAATCGAATATCGTACACTATTTAGCGTTATCCAGGTTGCATCACGTGGATACAGTGCTCTGCAACTCAGAATAATTGGTACACCGTCTTAGCCACGGCTACGGGCTATACCAAGGATTTATTTCTTTAAAAATTCCTTAAATTTGCATTTACGTATACTTTCAAGCACCCAAATAACTTTGTGTTCGCTCTCCCCCATCTGAAAGTAGACAGAGTAGGCCAAACGCACCGATGATGATGTCAAAATCAAAAAAAAAAAAAGATTTAACCAAAACTAAGGATAATCACAGAAAACTGACTCAGACTACCGGGACCACCCCAGCAATTTACTCCGTTCCGCACATCATTCCACTAAGTCACCATACCACCACCACCGACTGAAACGTACCACTCACGGAATAGAAAATCCATCAATCATCCTGTGGAACAACATCCAGTAGCACCAACCAACAGCATAACATCACTGATTCCAGTGTAACACAAATGAGCTTTGTGTTATGTTTTGCTATATCTACCGGGGGTCCTCGCATTGAAAAGACATTATAACCATTAACTGTGGCTGCGACCGGAGTATAGGACGATATGGATGTGTTGTTCCATTATGTATGACCTTCTATTTGAATTGGGGGCGTTATGGAGAAGAAAAAAACCCGACGAGAAATTCCCGAAAACATTAACCAAAGTTGTTGAGTCCTGCCGCCGCTTGTCATCGCCAGGCTCTGTCTGAATTACTCACAATGCTTAGTCATTTATCTTTTTCGGGACATCATCTGAAGGATATGGTATAGTCGCCATATTTCCTCTTCTTCGTTGCTTTTTTCGAAGATTTATCAACCCGAAAGCCTATGCCCTTGCATAATTGAGAAGTGGAACACACTGCTTCTGAGGGTGGTCTACAACATAGGGATGGGGGTGATGATCTTAATGAACTCGTAGCGCCTTTGAGACTGACGACGACAACGACAACGACAACGACGAATGGATAAAAGAGGAAGAGATGCGCGAATGCAATTACTTTGGAGCATAAAACCGTTGGTATTCGTATTCACTTTGACGAACAGCTCGCGGTGCATTGTCCTTCGTTAATGTATGTATTTGAGTGTGTGTGTTGTGCTCTTTATTTCACAACTTTTTTCTTTGTATGTATTCACCTCGTTAAGCGCTTAAAAGGAGCAACGATTGTATACACATCGTCAGGGAAACACTCATGTTTTGTACGATGTGCATTCATTTTTCCATCCGAGTGTGATGTGAATGCGAACGCAAATTTGTTTAATTTTTAGCACAAAAGGATGTAAAAGGATTTTTTGCAGTTGCTATTGAAGAGTTGTGTAGTTTCATTGAAAGAATGTTGAAGGTGTTAAAATGTTCCCTTAAATCCGGCAAATATGCTCGAACAGAACAATGTTTTTGAAGCAAAAGTCGAAATTGCAAAGCAAGAGTAAAACAGGGCTGATGAAATTTGTCTCCTCTGAATGTAGTTGTAAGTAACGAAGGAAAAGCGATCTTCAGTTGTTTTCCATCTTTAATGGCTTGACCTAAACTTAGTATCATTTATAAGCTTTACTGTAGTCGGATAGAAGTCCATCTTTCTTAAGCAATACACTGTCACCTTCATACCTAAATAACCTCAGTAAGTCATTGTTTCATTCTTGTGCACTGAAAAAAAACGTCTTTCTAAGGTTAAGTCTGCGAGTAATAAAATTCATGTCAGTGTTCATAGCTATCTGTGGGCCTCAGATTAGATTGGCATGCCCTGGTCTCAGGAATGGACCATACAGAGAATTCCATGGGACTGTAGTCAGGAGAGTATAGTGGCCATTTCTCAGCCAAGATAAAATGGGAAACATTTTCGATACATCCAGCCTGTTAAACTTGCCTTATGGGCAGGGGCAGAGTTTTGTTGAAACCACCAATCCAGGCCCAGGGAGCACTGAAGGCTCCCAAGATATTATTTCTGTAGTATGCCATGCCGAAGTTTGAAGTTTTGTCGGTGGATCAAATGCTCGCCGAAACCATGACCGGACGCGGTTTACCTAATAACCCCACGTGTCCGAACAATGACACATTGCCCATATCCGCCCTTAAAAAGTTCCACCACAGCGCTTCGGTTGCTGTCCATACCATTATGGTGGCCAACTCTCTCCAAAGCTATACACCGCAACCAGCTAGTGAAAATACAGAGATCAGTTCGTCTGGGCATTAGTAGTGTACTTAGAACCACTCCTATAGATGCACTAGACATTCTGTTCCATCTGATTCCACTAAACCTATTTGCAAGCAAATGGCAGCCAAGCAGCTATTCGACTCAACGCCACCTCACAGTGGTTCAGCATATCCACAGGCCACTCCACAATTCTTCAGAACCTAGAATTCATTCCAGAAAACACCGATTACACCCTCCCCAGGTTCTCTTTTAATAACAATTATACCACTATCCCATCTAGACTAGACTGGGAGAGAGACTTGATAAAGGATCATTAGATTTCTGCATGGATGGTTTGAAGACAATCGACGGGTTGGGTAGCGGGGTTTTCTCCGACAGGCTGTCTCATTGGAAGGCACGTCAAAAGTCTAGGTCTTTTCTCTAACGACTCTTGTAGAAGCTCTAGGGACGAGGAGGGGGAGGAACAACTCTCCATCTCCTCTGCACTTGTCCGGCCCTCTCTGTCAGAAAAAAGGCTTCACTTGGGAGTTTACTTCTACGACAGGTTTAAGTGTGCCTGTGCCTAATCTAACCTACCGAGGTGCCATTGCTGCACCCTGTAAGTTGCAGTTTCTTCAAATAGCTTATGTACTGTCTCTTGACGCAATCCAAAGGTTGTCACAAAATCAAGAATGCTCTCGGTGAGGTTATTTAAGACCCCTACTTATATGCCGGATATCCACTATCCAAGGCGAAAGAGGGTTAATCTCACCGGGTGACAAGGGGGTTTGTCTACCACCCTTGTGTATAGCAGTCGTCCCTCTGGGGTCAGGCGCTGATTAGTTTGGCGTATATTGTGCAACAGATGCACATGGATTTTACCTTACCAGTTCTGCATTTCAACTATGACCTTATACTGCCTAGGTAGGCCCTGCCAAAGACTGCGGTTCGCAACAGCATTGCTCGTAGAATCATTAATGTTACTTCCTCTCGACGGATTTTAGTCGCCGTCGTACGGCAGGCAGTTCTTGAATTCAGCTGTGAGGGGTATCTCCTTATTGCCCTGATACGTTTTTCAAAGTTTCTTCTGTTCTATACTTAGATTTTTAGTGATCCTCATATTACTACCATTTGCCTTGAACTTTTTCAAACAGCATATATATATAACCATTATGACCAGTGAATACCTACATACATTTGTACATGTATGATAGTTATTTTGAATACTTTTTTTCACAAACCGTCTGCTTTCACTTTCCCCACCGTCATGCAATTTTTCCACCTTTCACTTTCAGTACCTTAGAAGAGTTAGAAGTGGGTTGATATATCACTAGTAGGTAAGCTACTCCTTCTTCCTTCCAGTGAAATGTCAGTAGTTGATATCCAGTACTATGGTTTCGCTGACATTATCTACTCATAAAAATACTTTCGGCAAACTGCTTGTTAATAATGCCTGTCAGAAGTGGGCACACATTCTGCGTTCTTCAAGTAATTCCGCAATAGATGATGTATTATATAATTGCTTCCAACTTAGGGTGGCAATGGTGTAGTGGTACCATCATCGCTTGTCACGCTGTTGGTTCTCGGTTCGAATCCTGATGTCAAGAATCATCTATTTATTTCGCATGAAATAAATAAAAAAGTTGATCAATTGCGAAAACAAAGTCAACTCTTCTGCGAAGACATAACACTGGCAGTAGAGTGGTCATATGGCTGAAAATGCAACTTGATCGTGATGATGACATCGGGAGGACGGAAAACATACTGTGAATCATGAGCAACGACAAAAGCAAAACGAACAAGCTCCCCAGTTATCTGGACGCTACCCTTGGAGTTTACAGAAACTTAATACCATCTGAGTTTCAAACCACTACACTAAAAATCTTTCTTTCTCTCTCTCTCTCTTCTTCCAACGTCCGTGTCTTGTAATAGTATAAGAGTATTCATATATTTCTTTGCCGCGCAAATTATAAAAAAAAACATAAAAATGTGAATTGTTCTTGTAATATGTACGCTACTGTTTCACCAAAGTCGCCGCCAAATAACTATCTAACCGATCACACATGTCAGAAGTGGGCTACTAAGTCTTCATCAAACTCCTCTTTGTTCTAATAATACCTGAATAGGTGATACTATTTAGGTCTTCTGTGTCACTGTCTCCAAGTCAACACTGCCAAATGTCAGAGCTGTCAGAAATAGGATCCGATAATATTAAAAAAAAACTCTGTCATCCTCTTATAAAATTCCAGTAGCGGATGCCAGTTTCTTCGAAGTCACGGACCACTTGCGCTATATACTTACGACAAACTCTTTCTGAATAGCAACTGTCAAAAGTTCATGTTCTGGTCTACTGTACCACCGAAGTTATCGTCACCTAACGTCAGATGTGTCATAGATGAACTTCAAAATATATCTAGAAAAAGGCCTTTTTTCTAGTCATATCTCAATAGATGATGTACATTTTTCCTTCTGTACCGGCACTAACGCCAGCAACTATCCAACCTTTCAATACATTAAGTGCATACTTTCGAAATGTGTATAATACTCGTATCTGTCCGAAGTGAGCTGTTAAGTCACTACAAAAATCTGTTTCCTTTTGGTAACATATCAATGGCCGATGTTCAAATTTGATGTATCGTCGAAGTCATTACTACCTAACATGAGAAGTGTCAGAAGTTGACAATGAATTCAAAGCTTAGTTCCAAACTCTCACCTTCACCCTGCATACATTTATAGAGCATGCGTTAGAAGTGGGTGCCCAGTTCATTTTTCCTGTATATGGCTTTCTTAATGTTACTTCTTACTGGGCGATATTCTACTCTACTGTTTCTAATAAGTCCAGGAGTCCAAAACAGAATGTCGTTTGTATGAACGTTAGTGATTCATACAAACTCCTTAAAAGCGTTTACCAGAAATGGGTTGTCAACCAATTGAGTTTTATTAAATTTGTTTCATATTGTGAGCTGCATCCCGTTTCTATCACAAGCCAACTGTAAGCCTAGCTTTGGCTTAATCTTTCTTTTGTTATTTCCCACCAAACGATGACCTCGCCTAATAATGCACTGCAATTGCAACCATCATCCTTGACACACCCTTACCATGCTAGCCGCTGCAAAGAAGGTATCTTGCTGTCCACCTTCGCCAAGTTTCCTTAAACCACCCATAGTCCGCTCCTGTCCGATAAGAACTTTTCTGTGAATCTTTTCGTAGAATTCTGTTACCATCCCCACAAGCCCATTTTGTAAAAATCAAATCTCCGCATTCGAAATGCCTTCTATTTTAATGTACACAAGTCTAGAAAAGTGTCGTTAAGGAAGCATCCTTGTGAATTGTATTTATGGCGTCCAATTAAAATTATTGCAGATCCTTAAAATGTCTCAACTCCCCGGGAACAATATACACTTGGTTTGTTATTTTTATTACAATTCTGACCTTCGGCCTTCTTCTATTGTTACTCTGTGAAAGCATTCTGATTTTAATCTCCCCTCCCCACCCCAACTCCTGGTATTGGCCATTTAGAGTCCTTTTTTGTGCAAAAATTCTCTGACCTAAATAATAGGAACTTTGGCCTCACTTGTTTGGCCGTTAGGTAAATTAACCCAACAAAACACTTAAAATCCCTACCTCTAGCACCGGGGGGAGGAAACGGGGGGTTCAAGGATTACGCCTCGTTATGGGACCTTAAACGGTGTCACTAGTCCAGCGATATAATTCTTTGCACATAATCCTTCGGCAGGAGGCAGAGAATGGAGAGCAATTGTGCTGTTTTTTTTTTTTTTTTTTCATTTATTTTACGACTTTACTACACTCGCCTTGCGCCGCCCCCTAGGCATATCGACATCTGCTCCTCTGATTTAATATAACAGTAAAGGCTTCTTCGTTGAATGTTACTTCCTGCAATGACGACGAGAAGGAAGTACGCTACCTTAAACACTATGAGAGATGCCAATAACTAGACTATTCTGAGAAGTTTTTCTTCCTCGCTGTTATCCTTGCTTTCCCTGACGGCGCGCGCTGGTAACTTTTACAACGATTTAATGACTTCCTTTTCGGCACACATTATTATCCTGCGTCAGACAAATCAACTGTTGGCACTGTGTAACAACCTCGTCCTTCTATGTTTTTACCTTCTCTTTATTTTTGTCATCGTCCTGCTGCAGGATTCGTGGATGGGATTTAAATTTACGACTCATGTTACTCGTCTTTATGAGAACTTAACCGTTGAGCAAGGATTTCTTGTTACTTTCTTTCGGTTTCAATACGATTCGATTTTATTTCATTGGTTTTTTTTTTTTAGACGAGGATTGAGAGAGAATATTATAGGATGGAGGATTGTAAACGGGACTTTACGTTCGATAAATATTGCAATTAAAATAAATTGGCAATCGAATTGGGAAACCTAAAACCTCATTGCGAGGTTTTTATTGTATACACGCGATGGAGGATACTATGCGAATGGACGGACGAAGGAGGCTTCTTTTTTTTTTTTTGGTGCATTGCTGATGAATGTAAGGATGGATTGGAGGGGCTATTGGTGATTTAAGCGTCTAGACGGGGATTCATATATCATCGTTATGGTTTGAAAAAAAAGTGTTGCAGCGGGGTTTTTAATTCCTATTACCTGGGAGTCCTGTGGAGCGGAGAAAGTGATTCATTCAGTGGGGTGCCGAGCGTCTTGAGTTGGCCGATTCACTTCTTCAGCTTTCTTCTTACCTTAGAATGGTGTATGTCGATACCTTGAAGATCTTTGAACTACATAATTGTTGTTGTCAAGAAAGTGATCGGTATAGATCGTTGTAGATCGGTTTAGATCAAGTCGACGTTAGTTTCTAAAAGAAAATAACACTGGACAATGTTTAAAGATATTGATTCTGAATATTTTAAATGAATGAACATGAATCCGCGAATCGGACACGCCTATGCATGGACTTAACTTACATCCATATAAGGAGCTTATGTCCCTTCCGTCAGCTGCTTATTCAAAATCAGTACTTTTTAGCACTAAAGCCAGTATTAGCGCTGACATAATTGCCGTAGACATGGTAGTGGCTTGCAAGGTTGCAAGGATCTTGCATTTCGGCATTGTTCTTGCCTGCCCAAGATTTGCGTGCTTGGTTTTCGTCTTTCGAAAAGTGTAAGGTCAAGACCAAGACCAATTTTGATCAGCACTCAGGGTCATTACGGAAATAACACCACTAACGGGGTCTTCTTCTCGTCCCTAACACTATGAGTTTGTTAAACTTCTTCATTGTAATTTGTAAAGACTGTTTTGCATGCAGCTATAATTTAAGGGATTCGCCTTTGGCATCTGTTTTATTTTCGTATTCTTTTACCAATTGTAGACTTATGGATAGGTTGGAGTATCCTTTAGAACGAGAATTACTGTAAATGAAGCAAGCACATGCAACCATTGTGCCCACAGTCGACTTCTAATTCGTGACCAGATAAAACTGCTTGTAGCCAAAATCGAAAAGTCCTCCCACCTACGAAACAGCACCACTGGACAGGACAGGGCAGGATGCACCTCGTATTCACAGACGGGATCGAATAAGAATCCGAAATGCATCTTCGTTTAGTCGCACCTACATTGACTCTAAGTTGGCTTTCGTCAGATCTATGAGAGAAGATTTTCGTACTTTTTCAGAAGAGTCGAGAAAATGTGGTACTTCATGGATATTTCGTTACGTTTACGACTCATGATCGCTGCCGTTTTTTACGTCTCCGTCTTTTCACTGCCTAAATGAACCTTTGTAGGCTATCGAACCCTTCTATCATCATCCTACTGATTATGAGAGTATCATTGAAATGTTCATCATCCCTTCCTTGTTATCTACTCACTTAATAGAAAACTTTGCATCAGCGTTGATGCATTTACCAGTACTATCCTTAAGCAAGATCCTTCAGTGGTGGATTCAATGGGAGGGGAATTTAGAATTTTATAAGCTCGATAAACTCACCCTTAGTAAGGGCTTAAATTGACCGATAGCTATCTCTGTGTTCCACTATTGCGGGCCTTTTCCAAACTGAATAGTATCCAGGAGCAATTATCTGTACAATTAGATCAATTAGAACAACCTTATTTTTATTGAACAAATTATTCGTAACAGACACATTAATGACAGTCTTAAAAAAAAGCCTCCATCACAGCATACCGGAAAATCCGAATAAACCTCCCTCTACTAAGAATTACAAAGATACGGCTATCAGCGCTTTTTTGGACATCGAAGGAGCCTTCGACAATACCTCTCATGAGGCAATCATTAGAGCCATCCGAAGGAAATGAAGACAAGATGACTAAAATTTTCATCTGCATAACAGGGGCTGTGAGAACCTGTTCCGTAGCGCACTAGAGGTGATCTTGAAACAACTTTCTTAGAAATAGTCAAAAAGGGCAACTCACACACAAAGCGAGAAATCCTCTCCAAATCGGTTCCGCTACTCGATTAGCTCAGAGATGAAATGGTTAAGAGACACTGCTTTGAGTTCAACTCAAAGCTGAGCAACAAAAGAGACTCAAACAGAATACCTTCAAATGGTACACGGACAGATCCACAACATCCATGAGAACTGGGGCGGGTGCGTACAGTCCCAGAACTAGATACTGGGCGTCCATGAAGTTCAGAGCAGAGGTTGATAGGAAATATCGAGGGCAAGACATTGCGAGCACTGAGCTCTCGTGAAATTCAAGTCCAAACTGGTATGAGAGTGACTTAAAAAAATACTACTGGGTACCAGATTACGTAGCCGATGAACGAGTAAGAATAGGATTGGAGGTGTTCAACGCACAAAATATGGAAAGAACTAAGAACTTCCTAAACTGAGACAGGCCAACGAACTTCCTGGGAAACGTAACCACAGGAGGAGTTAGGTCTACAAAAGCGGTCGCAAAAATTGATTCTTAAAGGCTCTTTAATGGATCATCGTAGGAATGTTAATGCAGTGAGGGCTAATGAGAACTCTAAAATCCAAATAACAATGAGACCAAATAGATGTTTAGTTTTATCTCCTGGCTCTTCCTAAAGACAGGAGGTTAAATTGATCTTTCGTAGGATAGGTCATGTAGAAACCTAAGAACAGTCCTTGCAAATGCTTTCTAATTTCGAAAGAGGAGCGGCCTTTGGCTGTGCATTCACACACAATGTACTCGATAGTTTCTTGTTCTTAAGGACAAAGTCAGTATATTTGTGAGGGACTTTGTTAAGCTTATTGAAATGATAGCTGAATGAGCAGTCACCGATGAGGAACTCCGTTAAGAGCTTTGCGTTACTCCTTACTTCGAGCAATATGAAAAATTCTTGTTCTATTTTTGTCCGAAGGTTCGATAGATTTCTTGGTTTGTCACAGACCTTGAGGTGAGTTCGATTTTGAGAGCATTTTGTAAGAGTTTCCAAGTGCTTAGCTCTATATTTAAGGGGCTGCTGGGTGGACTACAAGGGTTCAGGGCGGAAGAATGGAGATTTTGAACCTTATCCTGCAAGATCGTCTGCAATCTAATTTCTTGAATGCAGAAATTTTCTTGGGAAATAGAAGAAACTTCTGGAAAGGTCCTCATAGAATGTGGAACACAGATCTACTATAGCTAATGAGGTGCTGTATCTCATCAACCAGAGCTGACGTCGGGGTAGCACAATAAATCTATTGGTCTCAGTACATTTGCAATCCTATAACCCATCGAAAACAATATCGTGCAGTGGTCACACAAGGTCAACCTTCCAGTTGACAACCGCAATGGAATTGCTTGCTGAGAAGTGACATTTAGGACTTCATAGCAATTTGATGTGAGTGCTACCCTAAAAAGTTGAATCGTTGCTTCAAGTATCCTAAAAGTAGCTGAGGGGATGACTTCTACATTGACCTTACAGTTAGCCCCTAGAAAGCATTAACTTTGATTTGGGCTGCTACTTATTTTAAGAGGATTATTTCTTTCAATTTAAATAGCTGACTCATAGAAAATCTATAAAAGTCGGGGATACTTTTATGAATCATCACCCCGCTCCTTAAAATTCCTTCCAATTTTATATGCATTCCCACACTCGTAAATTATCCCCCAATTAAATTGCGGTCACATTTTAAAAATCAACACACTCTGACTTTCCAAAGAAAAAATACTTCGGTCCATTGAATGATCTCTCGGGTCACAAAACATGCCCCAATTTCCTCGAACTTATAAATGAACTCGACAATAATAAACTTGGTCGTGTCTTCGTTTCTACTCGTTCAACGCGGATTCATTAGGCATTCCATAGGCAAAAGACACATTCCAAACTCAGTCAAGGAGAAGCAGAGAAGGGACAAACGTTTCTAGCTGAATTTTTCATGTCTCGTCCTAGTTCGTCGAAATGTCGTTCGGTTTACCAATGAACCAGATCCGTATTGTATCTACACACACACACAGTTGGACATTTAACTCGTTAGGTTTGCCAGCGCGCGCCCCAAAAACCGAACTGAAAATTCGCCACCCCTAAAACGACCGCAAATTCAATGAGTAAAACTTTATGTCCCGCTCTAATAGTTGTCAATTAGTCAATAGCCTTCGGGCGAATTAAACTTTTGGCCTACGCTCATTAATTTATTTAAATTATCCGTCGTTGCGTTGCGTAGGTGGAGGGGTGTGGTGAACTTTTGAAAGTTTGTGGATGAAAGTAGGAGGAAAGTACTCGTATTAGGGAAGAACCAAACCACAACCGCAATCAATCAGCTTTAAATGGTGTTGTTCTCCATAGACTCAAACACGATTCGGCTACAATCAAGCTTTTCAGTTGTTTGTATTGCATTTCCATTCAATGCGTTTGCGACAAATCAAATTATGTAGGTATATCCTGACGATGACGATGGTGTGTGTACAAATGCAATCAAAGTCCTAGTGCGATTTTGTCTACACTCTGGAGTGGCGTCAAGCTCCAAATACCCCTTGAATCCAACGCAGGCTTGTGCGGAGCACAGATATGGCCGAACCACACTCAGAAGTATTAATTAAGTTTGCAGGCAACGTGACGATGTTAATTTTATAATCTCTTCATTTGAAGGACGAGCTATGGTAGTTGCATTCATCAGGATACCGGAATACAAATGCATGTGTGTTATTTCAAAGGGATGTACTATGAAATTTGTACCTTTGTCGAATGTACTTTGAGTGTCCTTACGTTTTGTGCTTATTTTCATGTCCAGGAAAGAGGTTATTTGTGTAGGTGAAACCTGACGTAAAACTTCAAGGACATGCCATCATACGAGGGTATATCAAAAAGTAATTGGACTGCGCTCGTCAATGTAACGTGTTTGTAGCTTATTTGCAAAATTTAAGGTAGATAGTGTGTATTCCAGGCTCATTAGCATCGGTAAAAAAAAGTAATAACTTCTTACAGTGAGTAAGAGTGGTGGTTTTTTTTTTTTTTTTTTGACGGTGAAAACTTTAAACTAAAATGAAACACACAAAAATCAATTCAAAAGGTCATGTGTTAATTTCATTTGATTGAAAAATGTTTGAATACAATTTGGAGTATATGACCACCTCGACTAGGTTTTGAAAAGGTCATCCTGCCAATCCAATTTTGACCACTTTTTCGAGTAAAAAAAAATAATTATTTCGATTTTTTAATGGATTTAAACAAGGACAAACAATTTCACTTGAATCTTTAATCTAAGTGATTTTGGAAATTTGGTGCCCTTTAATTTTCGTTTGTAATTTTTTTTAAGATCAACAGTTTCAAAAATATTGCCAAAAAGCTGCCCGTACAATCTCGACAGGTGGCGATGCCAGTCGCAATTTGGCGTTTGTTTCATGTGGTAACATTCTGCGAATTATGACATACTAAATATTAGACAGATATATTATTTAGTTTGTGTTTGACAGCCATTGGAAACGGACAATTTCTCGTATTTCTGCAAACATGGATTTCGTTTAGTGACAAAACATTATTATTTGAAGAAGAAAACAGCTGCGGAAATTAAAGCAAAGTTGGATAAACATTATGGGGACTCTGCATCGTCGCTTGAAATGATTTACAAATGGTTCCGAAATTTCCGATGCGGTGATATGAGCACAAAAGACGTCCAATTGTGGTCATCACACCAGAAATGGTCGATAAAATTCATGGTATGGTGATGGACGATCGGAGAATTAGTGCGTGAGATTGCTGAGGTTGTGAGCATCTCAAATGATCGGGTGCACAACATTTTAAAAAATTATTTGGATATGAGAAAGTTGTCAGCGCGGCCACTTCGAAGCAGAACGAATATCGAACGAATTGCGCTACGAATTTCTTCCGCAACCAATATATTCTTCAGATTTAGCCCCTTGCGACGATTTTCTGTTTCCAAACATGAAGAAATGATTTGGAGGTAAGAGATCTGCATCAAATCAAATGAGGTTATCTCCGCAACAGGGGCCTACTTTGCAGAGTTCGATAAATCTTATTACTCGGACGGCTTAAAAAAGTTCGAGCATCACTGGGCCGAAAAAAAAACCCGTCTTCTACATTATTGCAGGGAATAATCGAACGACCCTGCCTCCTATATATGTATGCAGCTTTTTTTTTTTTATTTACGAATTAAATATTACATCTGTCGAAGGACACAAAGTAATAGAATTTACGTAAAAGTTAGGATATAAGCTTATATTAAGATGTCTGCCTCAATGAAGATATTTTCTTACACTTATGTACATATTACACTATATTATACACACACATACATAGTTGATTTATCTTCCACGAAGATCTAAGGGTCTGCTTCTATTGAGTCGTCTTCTTGTGGTAGCTTCCTGGGCAGGTCGTTGTTTGAATGGATGGACAGGCTTCTCAGATGCTTTGCGCTTTCGTCGTTGATTTATTGGTATGTCAAGATCACAGTGTATATTTTCGTTAGGTATGTACCAGGGGGCATTTATAATAGTCCGGATGCTTTTATTTTGTAGTCTTTATAGTTATAATGGCTATGTTTGGTGCACTTGCACTTACCCATATTTGTATTTCGTATGTCCAAATTGGTTTTATTATGATCTTGTAGATTTATAGTTTGTTGATTGTTTTGATCCCTTCTCAGGAGCCAATATAGTTATCTAAATTTGTTCTTGACTTGCTTTCGTTTCTGGATTATGTGAGGCTTCCACGACAGTTTGCGTGTTTTAGTAGTTATTAATGATAACTTGTTTGTTGTTGAATGGCTTAGGTGGTGAATTTTCCTTTCGTAATGTAAATGACTTGAACTGATTTTTCTCCACTGAGTCCACTCTTTTTCTAGTACTTACTGAATTTGGTTTGTAGTCGATTGTATGTGAAGACAGAATTACCACGTCGTTTTATATTTGGTATGTCAGCAGTAGATAAAAGACATAAAATCAGTTCCAGAACGCAAACCTGCGTCTATTTGGATTTTGAGAATCCATCTTTGAGCTGCACATAAAAGTATTTTTCACTTAAATAACTTTTGATTAGGAAGTAGTAGTCTGGAAGCATTTGTTTTATCCTATGCGAGAGTCCTTTATACCATACGCTTTAGACTGCTTTAGTAACGTCCAGGTAAACTGCCACACAATACATTTGCTTATCCAAATTGTTGACAATTTTGTTCGTTATTCTATGTACTTGTTGAATGGTAGAATGTTCATTGCGGAAACCGAATTGATGGTCTGGTATAAGGCATTTTTGCTTTATGGGTATCTCCATACGATGAAGAAGCAATCTTTCGAATATTTGGGATAAGAGTGGTAGTAAACTTATCGGTCTGTACGATGTTAACTTTGTAGAGTCTTTGTTTGGTTTTGATATAGGAGTTATTTTCGATACTATCCAAACTTTTGCGAAGTAGTTTAGAAACATTCCTTAGATATTTGATTGCGTTATCGGGATTCTTTTTAACATTTTGCCAGTTATCGTAATCATAAACATCTTCTTGATGTTTTGTCTATTATTGAAGTAGTGTTCTGTTTCACTAGCGTTAATCCCTTTAATGCCTTATACAGGGTGTTTTTTGGGACTACCTACGGCCGATTTGAAATTGGCGCCATTTCTCACAGATATAATTTTATTATGTTAAAGTTGGCAGTAGTGTTCAGCTGTCAATACCATTTCATCATAGAGAGTTTAATGCCACAACAACATGTTTTAAAGATTAAAACATTTTATCAAAATGGTTCATTAGTTATTGCAACACTATTAAAAAAATTATCCACAATTTTGAGAATCTTTATACAGTAAGTGATTTACCGAAGCTAGTGAGGGACAATTTGAGTGAAAGTCCGGAAACTTCGATTAGCCATCGTTCTCAACAAATTAGGATTTCTCCAACGTCTATGTGGAAAATTAAATTTAAGTGACGCAAGAACTTCAAGAAAATGACCACTAAGGACAACGGGACTAGAGTGCAACAATTTACATATTGAATAGAGATGACCCTGTGCTTTTTCAAAAATTGATTATGAGTGACTCAAGTCAAAATGCGCCTCATTTTGACTTGAGTGGAGCTGTAAACAAGCAGAAAACCCACGAGCAAATCATGAACGACGACTTTATCCTCGTAGAGTGACTGTTTGCGCTGGTGGGACAATATACGTAGTGCAATTGCTGATTGCAGATATTCCGGCTGAAATGTTGCTGAATGTGATGAAAAATGTGATTGAAACGGCATGCGTTAGTGGCAGTGCTAGAGATGGCCATTTGGCTGACATTATTTTTCATCATTAATGGTATTGAAAACATAATACATTTATAACAAAACCTAAAGATTTACTTGTTTATTTTTTAAATGATTCCAATTTAAAATCGGCCGCAGTCCCAAAAAACACCCTGCACTGGTAAATGTTAGTTGGTTTGTTAGCTTGTGTTTGCGCTTGACTTGTACAATTTTAGTAAAGGTGGTTGACGATATATCATACCATCATTGTGATATAAATTTGTGACCTCTAGTACATTTCTGTTTTTCTGAGATAAAAACTTTGTACGATACATTTTTGGAGAATTTTGTGGTGGTATAAACTGCATCATCGATAAAAGAAACACTTTAGAGCAATTTTCGAAATTGCGCTAAGTATTTGACGCTAGGAAGGAAACACCACCCTGTATAACGCTGAAAGCAATCCTAAAGTTGTGCGCCAAGTCAGAATGACAAAAGTTCATATTCAAGGCAAACGGTACAATATTGATTCTTCTGTATTCTGGTGGAACTACGAGTAATGCCAAGGGTCCGTGCAGGTCTATGTAGGCTGGCATCTGAATTTACTCCAACAATCTTGGAAGCTAACCTAACCTACGAAAATTGATAGCTGCAATTCAGAATAAATGATCTGGAAATCTCCATCAGCAGGTCTTATTTTATCAAGATAACGTTCCAGTCAATTCTGTGAGACAATCTCGAGAGTTTTAAGGGAATTTCGCTGGGAATTTTGCCCCAGAGTTGACTTCATGTGTTTTTTTTTTTTTGTTTTTTACCAAACTAAATAAAGAACGCGGAACAGGCGTTAAGGTGGTTTCCTTTTATAGGGAAGGTCTAGAGAATTGGCAACACCATATGCAAAAGTGACTAGATGTAGACGAGTCATATGTGGAAAAATAGAGTTTACTTTTTGTGCGGTTACTTTTTGACCTATACTCGTATGCATTGACTCTTCTCTAAATGTATCTATACTAATCCACACCCCTACCCTGTCCCGTATGCAAACAAGATACTAACAAGATCCTACTGATAAGCTAGGCCAACCAAATATTTTCTCCTTAATGAACAAGGATACGAACTAAACCTACCATAGGTATACCTTCATCAACTTAAGCTTTTCTACCTCACACACAAAACCAAACGTATCTTAATGAAGAAACTTAATCATGGTTTATGTTTATCTTCACCTTATATCCCCCACCTCTCAGAAAGAAAGACAACAAATCCTTCTATCGTTTCATCTCTCCAATAGGTTATGTAGTAGTATCCTTGTGTTAATTTAATGAAAAGCTAAAGACAAGTAAATATAAGTCATCTTATCAAACAAGCAGCATCAGCATCAGCAGTAGCAGTAGCAACATTTGTAAACATTAATTCATTTATCCTTTCCAATTATCCTGATTGCAATGAGCGTTGAGCGCTGCGCTCATCACTTAACCAGAGAGAAAATGGAAAACAACCAACCAAAGCAGAAGATATCCTTCCGAAAATATTTACCTCAAAAAGTGATGAGAGTGAGACATCTTTTCCTTTTCTTTCCCACCGCGCCGGTCGCGCCAGGACGAAGAAGTGTTTTTCGTCTTGGGCTGTCGTTTTTCTTCCTATTACCTTCGTCGTCCTTCTCAAGGATACATTACATCCACTTTGTTGAATCAGTGGCAGTCTGTAGAGTAGAGGTGAAAAAAAATAGCAAAGAAAAAAAGGTCTCTGAGAGCTTGCATTGCAAAGACGTTGTGCTGCTGCAGTTCTGTTTACCTCATCATCATCATCCAGGAGGAAGCAGAGCATCATTATCATCATCAGGAGCATCATGATTATCGTGTTTTTTTTGTCGTTGTAGCCCTTGAAGAAAACCGTTTAGATATCCTTTTGCTGGTACTTCTTCTTCTTCTTTACTCACTGTGTGTACTCGTATGTGCATTATAAAGAAAATTTAATTACACACGAGTATCCTTGGCGTTCTCTATCTCTTTCGTTTGTTTTTTTTCTATGCATTTCCTATGAAAAGAATACCTGCTATGAAATGAATTTGTGGTGACAGGGTTGTGGGGAGAGAATGGAATCCTTTTGGATACCAGAAGAGTTATCTCCTGTGGTTATGTGACTAATTTATATCCTTTTTGTTCACTTTCAGATTAATCCTTGTGCGTATTAACGGAGTTAGTGGTCAACAAACTTAGAGTGAAGGGAAAGATATTTTATACAATGCTACGCGGTGAAGCTACTATTATTGTCATTGGCCGAATCTTTAACGAACCACTCTCAAGCGAAATATGAATTATCCAAAAGGTGAGTTCTAGTTTTTAAGGATTTTTATATAAAAAAAAAGAAGGAATATCCCCTTGGGAGTGTGTAACTTTTATTGCCACACCATGTCGAACTAATATGTCAATAAAAAAAGAGAACAAAATTTGTTTTTATTGCTTACTATTACTGGTCCTGTGAGGGCAGTTTTTTTTTTTTTTTTTTTTGTTGTGTGCCCGAGATGATCCTTTTGCAAATTGCATGGCACATGCAGCAGGTCGATGATTGCAAAAAAAAGGATAATCACCGTGACAGGCGCGCAACGGCCCATTTGGTTGAATGGTCATTTAATACTGCTTTTTTGTTTAAGGGGGGTTGTTGCACATACCAGAGAAGCTATGTATTTGAAGGGTTGATTAGTTCAGGGGTATTACAGGACTCCATGAATAATGTTGGACATGTAGGCACATTTTTGATGGCTCATTGAAGTGGAAATCTGCAGTGCCCAGTGATTTAATTGAGAGGGGCAAATAGATGGAGAAGGGTTCATCGATTAGCATTTAAGATAAATGCTGAGGAGGTGTGAGGTTAACTGGTCATTTCGAAACGTGTCAGGTTTATGAATTTATGTGTGAAATTAATGAATTTAGGTGTGGTGTTGAGTTTATTCTGAGTCATAAATAAGGATAATCTCTGTTCCAGGTATCTAAATTTGAAAATTAGAAAAATTATAGAATTCACTCTTTGAGTTTTAATGGAATTTCTAGCTCGAAGAAGCAAAATTTTTCGTTCTGATATCGCTCGATGAAAAGATCCGGAACACCGAATAAAAATACTCAGCGCCAAGTTGTAACATCGATTCTTATACATGGCTCAACATTTTGGATTGACTGTTACAATTTTGTATCGTCTCCGCAAGGGACGTACTTCTTCGATTTTACCTAGTCCACTATATAATTTTAATGCTGGTTTTCCCTTAAAAGTCGTACAGTTTCGACAGCAGCTACACTCCTTCGAGCGCGGTTTTTAGCAATGTACCCTAGTTATCTTCTTCACCTGCTCTCTTACAAAAATATTGTTAAAGACATTGTTAAGATAGAAAGCGACATTACCTCTCGACCGGCTGCTTACTTGGGTGAATGAATTACCTTCAATTGCTCCGACTTAACATTCGGTCATTTGGTGTTCATACAAAAGAATAATCAGCGTAGAGTCCATCAAGCTCCTCGGTTAGTAATCACTAATTTCCAGATCTTCTGACAGACTGTTCCTATTCAGACGTTATGCTTCGTCCTAGCATAATGTTCCCGTGGGAGAAGCTAGGTACAAAATTATTAGTTATGAAATAAATTATCAGAAAAAGATAAAAGACAAATGTGGTTGTCTCGGGGCACAGTTTCTCGATGAGCATCCGATGGTGATAAAGGCTTATTCATTTCGAGGTTGGAATTTCACATCCCTGCCATATAGTTAGTTCTTGACTTGCAATTTTACAATATGGATCGTGTAACCAGCGCTCAACGCATTAAAATTGTTGCATCTTACTACAAAAATAACAGTTTCACGATTTAAGCACAATTGGGCATTTCCTACAGCTCTGTTTGGCGTATTTTGCGCTTGGATTTGCACTCTCTTTCCTATAAGGCCCAGCTTATACAATAACTAAAGACTGCTGACTATAGAATGCGCAGAACATATGCCGATTGGGTGTTGGAAAACTGACAAGTTGACACCGATTTTCGAACAAAATCTTCTGCAGTGATGAGGGCCATTCCTCGCTCGGCGGCTACGTAAATAAACAAAATTGCAGAATTTGGGATTTTGAGGATCCAAATGTGATCGTTGAGAGGCTTTTACATCCACCACTGGTGACAGTTTGGTGCGCACTGTGGACCGGCCGGAGGCGTGATCGAGCCGCATTTTTTTTTTAAATGACGAAGGCCCACTGTTACGGTGAATTCTCTACACTGTGGTCAAATGATAACCAACTTTTTTTTGGCCTGAAATTGAAGACATTGATGTGAGCGACACGTATGTAGTTCCAAAAGGTCGGGGCAACGTGCCACACAACATTGGGCAACTAAGGTTGTTGATAAGAACGGACAGAGAGCTTTTTCTCTTGTTTGTAAAGTTAACATGAGTAGACTTTGTCTCACTAAGTTTAATGCACCATTGTTGCGTCCAATCTATTACTTTATTGACTGCATTCGGCAGCTTAATAGTAGCTTTGTCTGCGCATTTGTCGACTGCATTATATTGCGGTGTCATCTGCAAAAGTGGCTACCATGGCGTTGGTGTCTACCCTTGTGTATAATAAATACAGAGTTAGTCTGAGAGCACTAACTTGTGGGATACCTGCCGTTATTTTCTTCAATTCTGAGTACTCTTCACCGTACCGTGCTCGAAAAAAGTCTGTCTGCTTCATAAGATTTCAGTATTTCATAGTATTGTCTAGGTTGGTCCCCTATACAGTTTGAATTTCAAACTTTTATGCCAAACCTTGTAAAAGGCTTTCGCTATATCCGGGAATATAATAGAATAGTTCAATGTAGGGTCTTGTTGTTGCGGCATTTTCAAATATTTCGCTGCGTTCCAGAGGGAATAGTCAGTGTTTTTCTCGCACATAGCAATTTTTTTTATCTTGTTATAGACAATTGAAGATAGTTTTGTCTTCCGGATATCTAGTCATTTGCCACTTCCTACGCGCTCTCCTCTTTTCTAGTGTCATTTCTTTGATGTCCGCTGGATATTTTATAATAGTTTGTCTTTACGTTGCCGGTGTGCTTTCCTCCGCTGCTTATTGGACATCAGCAATAAATTACTCTACTTTCATATCAATCTGGTCTTTTCTATCTAATGGCCATCTTAGATTAATAAAACTTTCCAGCTTTTCTCTGAACTCACGCGACTTTCCATTTTATTTTTTCACGTATAGTCAGAATCACAGGGTTATGGTCTGACAATAAATCGTCTCTATTTACAATTTTAACCTGCGTTTTATTTATATCGTTCACTGTAAAGAAGTCTATAAGATCCAGTGTTTTCGTTTGGTTAGGTGGTCAATAGGTTGGAGATCCAGTTGAAATCGCAGTTGAAGCTACGTCCTGCTTGGTAGAGAGTCTTGTTTCCAACCTGGATATTTGCGTATTCCACAGTCTTTCGGCTGGCTATTAGGACAGCGCTTTGTTATCGCTTATCTTCCTCTATTCTTAGTGCAGTTCGGGATGAGTTTCATGTTGGTCTCTATAGTGATGGTGCACAGAGTAAGGGGTTTATGCAGGAATAGATGCTCCGCTATTGTCCTCAGCATTGTTGGGCAGGATATTTGTGGAGACCTAATGCCCTTCGGCTTCTTCATCACCGTCCTATATGCCATCCCCCAGGGCTCTAGATCTGCTTTGTCATAGAGTCGTCTGAAGCATCTTGCTTTGCCCTCTTTTTCGTCTTGCCAGCCCAAAGGTAGCTAGACGTTCCTGAAGCTCTGGTTTTCCCCTAGGTCGCTGGGACCTGCAGCGTGCCTGGATACATATTGCTTTGATCGTTTTGACTTCGTCGTTCCACCTTCTGCTAGCTGATCTTCTAGGCATTGCTGCATCGCACACCGTAGTGGTTGTTTGCGTCAGTTGGTGCGATAGGATCTCTGCTGATTTGTAGCTGATTGAAGAGTCCGTGTTCATTATTTCCTCGAACGCGTCTTTGTTGAAGGATGTGTTTTTCCACTTCGGCCCTGTTAGTTTGGGGCACTGTCTCGGCTTCTTTTTGTCGGTGTTGAATATAATCGCCTAGTGGCCGCTGTGCGTACATTGCTCGCTGAGTCTCCATTTTGTTTTGTTCAGGACTAAGTTACTCATAATGGTAATGCCTATGATGGGTTCCTTGCCTATTTTGTGAAACGTGTTTCTGCACCATTATTCGCCAAACTTATATAAAATGATGCGAATACTTCGAGGGTAGCTCGCCCCCTTGTATCCGTAGTCACCTCATTCTGTATGTGTTAAAATCGCCAGCAATAACCACTGTGTGCTTTCCTCGCGCGTCAGCTATAATGTCGTCCAGCAGCTTCAGATTGTACCTGAGTGTCAGACTAGGTGGAAGTGGATGCCATTTATCCTAGCGCTTACAAAGTTGTTTGCCAGAGTATCGACTTTTTGTAGAGCGTGGTTTTCGCAGGTTTAAATCGCTCCCTTCTTTAACTTATGATTTATCCAGCTACAACCGTCCGATGGTTAATACGGTTCACTTATTACGGCAATACTTCTATCGTCCAATTTGTTGTGAGTGTTCGTCTGTCGTGATCCAGCTAGACTTTTTGTCCCTTTCCACAGCCTTCCGATTTTTTGAGGGCCTTTTATTTTTGGCAATCTCAGCTTCGAACGCAAGTCCTTCTACATCGGCTTGATATCATGTTTCCAAGTTTCGCTGGATAGATTGTGGTGAATTATAATTGTCCTGTGGGCAGCAAGCGATTTCCTCGAGCTGTCTTTAATTTCTTTTCCCATTCGCTGAAGAAGTTATTTGTTTTCGCTTGTGGTTCTTCTTTATGTTCACTTACAGTTCGTTGGGTCTCACTGCACTTAGAGTTTGAGCCCGCTGCACTACTTATTTTAACGACGCTCTTTTTTGTCTTTAGAGCATCGTTTCCCGTTGATGGAGTCCCTGGGTTAAGTGAACTCCTTTTAAAATTTATGGGTAGCAATAAATGGTCCCCAAAATCCGTGGGACCGACCACCGAAAAGGGTGAATTTTCCAGTTTATCAAGATTGCCACCTGGGGTAAGAAATAATTAAGTTTTATCCATTGCCATAATTTTTAACTCTCTACTCTCGTAAGCCTCGTAAATGTGAGTTATCAGTGCTATAAAGAGGTTATGATGAGATTTTTCCAAACGTTTAACCGCGTTCCGTTGTTTTTTTTTGTAAGATGCAGTCGATCGAGACTACGACAGAGACCGACTCCTATTACCACTCTTTTAATTTGTATGAGAGATTACATGTGGAAAAGTCAGAACGTGTCCAGATGACGCGAAACAAATTTCCTTCTATCAATAACCTCACTTTATTGAAATCAATTTTGTTCGAATTTTGACGTTTTTTTGATTAATCGCTGCCAATATTTTAAATTTCCACTTGATTTTTGCCCACCATCAATGCCACCCTCTTTAGTACAGGACCAACAGAGAGCAAAAGCTAACATAAAAATGAAAACAAGAATAATGATGAAAACATATTATATTTACCCATCGACAACATTTTGTCACACAACTGTGTTTCTTTTATTACCACTGCAAGGTAAATATACACAGGAGGCCACTATATCCGCACCCCAAAGGACAAATTGTGCAATTCCTCAATGTGCACCCCACTGAAACGTGAGCTCAAATCAGGGTCTGAATTATTGCAAACTGACACCATCGCGTTTGGATGCAAACGCATCTCCCTTCATTAAAAAAATCACACACAAAAAAAAGAAGAAGAGAAACAACAACAAATAAGAAAACATCTAACAGAAAAAGACAAAAAATAGAAAAATCCTTTTGATTGCGGTGTCTGATGCCACCCCACCACATACAGAGAAGGCTCATTGTGTATATCCCTTTTTCTGTTTTCTCAGATTTATCCATGAACTGGGATTCGTCCCTGAAACTGTTAAAATCAAAATAAATACGCGGGAAACAGTGTTGTGAAATGACTCCGTTGTTATGGCGGTGCAAAGGATTTGCGCGGCACTCGGTAACAGATTGCGGTATTTACTTAGGCGGCCGTGTCAACTACAAAGTTAATTGGAATATGTTTTAGGTTGGAATCCTTACAACAGGGATGGGATTCAGTTTTCAATAGGAAAGTGTAGAAAGAGAAAAAGGACTTTGTGCCACTGGTTTGAATTTCCAGGATTATCCCCTTGAGTGGAGATGCCTGCGTCAGGGGAGTGACTGAGAGACAAATAGGCAATTGACACATGTTACATTGTTTCTGCTTGCTTTTTTTTTAACGTTCCTAACAAGACTGTCACGCTTGGTTGACCTCAGTATCGGGCCCATGGGTAAAGTTTGATAAGCAATCTTCGACGGATACGATTTCAATCAATTTCCAATTCAATTTAATAACTTAATTTTGAAAAATCCTTCATGGACATGGGATAGCCGTGGATGCAAGTTCAAGAAATTGCTTTATTAAATTCGGTGTAAGTGGAATTTATAAATAGTTTATGTCGAGTCACCATTGCCATTTGAAATTAATTCAATTCAGTTGCTTATGCTTAGTTTAGTTTAGAAGGTGTAAAATCAAGTAAAATGACCTTTGCGACACCAGAGTCTTGTTTGATATTTTTCAGCTCTCAGCAAATACTTAATTTTTCTGAATCTTAAACAAATCATTGTTCCTCGGAGGTTCGCAAAAAATGCCAGTCCTTGCTCCGTCATTTCAGCCCAACAGTACAAAAGGGCAACTCGTCTTTAATGGGTCTAGCTGGTTATAGGATTTCAGAATAGCCCTGAGATAAGGTATAACCGTCGTATGAGCCGACTAAAGTACTGCCAGAGGGAGTAACCTAAATGCCTGGCAGGGCCTCCCTGGGCAGTAAAGTCATAGTTGAAAGACAAAACTCAATTTCCACGTAATGTGCGTCAGTGTCAGATCCCACTTGGGGTGATTGCTACACACAACTCCTTGTCGCCCTTTGAGATATCAGTACGTCTTGCTATTGACTCTGAGCTTTTCATATGTTCTGGTACTATGGTTGGCCATTACTGCGAGTTTGAAATTCTAGTAGCGAACCTGTTTAAGATTAGCTAAAAATAATTTTACCAAAACCCTAACCCAAAACCATTACAATATTGTAAGATACAATTTCCTCAATTGTTTTGAATGTAACAAGTGGGCCATCTGCTGCTTTCTTTTTAAATTAAATGATGTTTTGATACTGACAGTTTTTTCGCACTCAACATATTTGCAAAAACACAGTATTATATCTCTGTGGAACGAAATGGATTAATCTACGCTTGAATAGCTTTGGAAAATATTGAAAACTTATTTCCAAAGAGAGTGCTGTCCTGCCGAAACAGCGTGAATTTTGAAAAGAAATTTCGGTCGATATAATTCACCAACCTGCTTTACAAAAGTTTGTGAAGAAAGTTCGTGAGATTGGCATGCTAATTGATAATACAAGTTATCCTCGTATTCGTCCTCTGCACCCAGTCCGAAAGTTTGCGCCTAAACCTGAGAACCTCAACTCGCCACAGATCTCAGCAACTGAACATTTGCCGCACTAGACTGAGGAAAATGATGCATAAAGACCTCGGATTATTCCCTTGCAAGGTCCAACTGACTCGGGAATTGAAGCAAAATAACCACCCCCTTCATTATCGCTTCTCTGCCTGGGCTTTAGAGCAGTTCGAAATTGACGTCGATTTTGCTAAAAAAAAAATCGTTTTTCGGATAGGGTGCATTTTAATCTCAGCGACAATGTAAACAAGCAAAACTGATTTATTTGAGCTCGGAAAATCCACAGGTTAGTCGTAGAGAAGCGAATGCGTCCTCGGCATGTGATGTTTGGTGTTTTTTGTGGCCTATTTTTCTTCGAAGATGAAGTTTTCAACAACGTTTTGGTCAACGGAGAGCACTATAGAGGCATTATAACTAATGCTTTGTCACAAAACGAGGAAATGAACATGCAAGCCGTTCAACAATCAATCTTTTGTGCACCGAGTTCAATAATTATAATCGCGGATCTGCGATTTGACGCTGTTGGACTTTTATTTTTGTGGGATGCCATTAAAGATCGATGCTATGCTGAAAATCCAGAAATAATTCAGGTACTTAAACATAATGTTGTTCGAGCTATTCGTGAAATAGAGCCCCGAACCATCGTAAATATACTGCAGAACTGCATTGACAGGATAGGCTGTTATCAAGCCAGCCGCGGCATCCAGTTAAATGAAATTATTTTCCATAAATAATCTTCAACAAAGCAGAAAACTTTCAAAAATATTAAATGGATTTTTCTTTTTATAAAAACTAACCAGAACCGTCTGCCTTTTGAAGAAACAACGCAGATTATCAATTCGTCATACATTTTTAAAAGGATCCGAAAGAAGTGCTAAACGTGTCCAGGGGTAACGAATCCGTTCAGTTTTTAATATTTTCCCTAATAAGGTTTTAACCATAATGGTCTGAGTTATAATGATAGAACCCCTTAGTACAATTTTCTATGCCAAATTGAATACTTTTCTAAAAATAGAGTTGGAAATCCTATAAAAGAATCCTTGTACAAAGAAGAAAAAAGAGAGACACGGTTTTAGCCACCAACGCTAGACAGCGAATTGCGATGTTAGAGATTTAGCAATTAGCTGTCTAGCATTGTTTAGTTAGAGCATTGGTGGCTACAACCATACCAATCGCACGATCGTTCTCTGCCATTGAAAAGAATAATTTGTACAAGGTGGTTCAAAAGTCATCACCTTATCGGAAGATGCTCTCATTTTTGCAAATAGCTTATTGTGTCATCGAAACTTTGACATCTGTGATGTAAACAGAAGCAAATACATGGACAAACATTAGATTGCTATACTCTTCAAGAACGCGAAGTAATTTTGTCAATGTTTTTGACAAATAAATCGGTCGGTGGTTTTGACTCAACATGAATTTCGTCGTCGAATCCCTGGTCGTGTGACACCAACTGAGCAAACATTGTGGGATATAACCGCTCGCCTCGAGGAGATTGGCTCAGCACGGGACAGTATCAGAAGTGACCAGCCCTGAAGCAGCCATTCGATCGAGAATATCGCTGCTGTGGCTGCGGATGTCCAAACCAACCTCAAAAATCAACCAGACTTTTTTTTCTTTACATCGAATTTTGGTGACAGACTTGAAGATGTACCCGTACAAAGTGCAAATAGTATATCAGCTGTTGCCTGCATACCACCAATGGCATGCAAATTACAACTAGTCGTCCTTCCGTCCGCTTAATACCTCGTTTTGGCGATTCGCACTGGCCCACAAGATCGTCCAATTCCACACTTCTTTCTTTGGGGTTTTTTAAAGTCATCGATCTATACAAATAAGCCACAACATTGGCGGTCCTAAAGGAGAACATCGGACGAAAAGTGAAGAATTTATAGCCAGAAGTTTTGAGAAAAGTCATTGAAAATTCTGTGAAACGTGTCCGAATGTGCATCAACTCTGGCGGGGTCCACTTGACAGATATTAACTTCGCGACTTATTGGAAAACAATTTAAACGTCAAAAATACATAAAAGTTACTGCTTTTTGAATAAAAAAAAAATTGAATTATCAAAAAAATCAAAAAAAGTCATCCGATCTGACGGGATTTGTACTAATAAATAGTCAATACAATCGTTAGCCAACTCGGGTACTCCGATGATCTATAGAATAAGTTTTTCTTGTGTCCAAACATCCTTCATACGATATTCAAACATGACCACTTAAAGCCACAAGCTCTCTGGTAAAAATAAAAATATCAACTTTCATTCTTAAACCACAACATCCCCCATAAACACCTTCCCCACAAGATATTTTCTCAACGTGCTGTTCCACTTAAAGCTTCAAGAACCCAATCGAAAAAATATCCTTAAAAGTCAAACAATTCATCGCAAACGATAACTCTTTTTTTTTCGGTCCTCCGTCCTTCAACTCTTGCTCTGTTTCTCTTAAGAAACCCCTAAATAAGGTGCTAAAATCTCCTAAAAATCTTCGCCATTTGAAGGCAGTTTAACGATGATGATGCCTCCTCAACCTCCTTTGGGTATTATCCTTCAAAAAAAAAAAAAAAAAATAGAACAACGAAGCATATGGTATTCAATCCTTGCCCATAACAGATATTTCTCTCCATCCTCCTTTGCTCAACAAATCCAAATGAATTATATGGGCAATTTTTTTCCTCTCCCAGTATCCCCAGTCTCTCTCTCTCCGCCCGACCTCCTTTAAGGAAGCAATTTCATCCCATTTAGGATATGAAAGGACATAAAATATAAAAAAAAAAAAAAAAAAAATAACCAAGAAGAAAACAAAAATGGATCGGATCTCCTCAATCGAGAGAGAGTCTTTGGTGTTTGGACGGGGGAGGTCTTTTAATAAAATTAACCGTCATAAATAAAAAGGCTTGCTAAGCCATATGGGGAGACAGTCGGTCGGTGGAGCACACTTACAGAAGGTAGGCTTCGCATGCGGCGTCCTATACGTGATATTCATAAGGATATTCTCGAATGGCAAATAAAGATATGAATCTCTATCTATCTATCCCTGAATGAATGGGCAGTCAGGAAGAAGCAAAAAAGTCATCTCATCTCCCGTGCAGCCCCTCTGTATTATAACTTTATCCATATTTCTTCCATCGATTTGCAACCCCCCCGGTAGCGATTACCAATTTTTTCTCTTTTTTTTTGTAGATGAATAGACTTTCTATCAATTTTCTTCGATTATCGTAAATGGAAAATCCCATACGTGCGTATGGAATAGGCCTGAATGCAGTAGTTATTTAGGGCGGCTCCTCCCGCCACACCATCCAATGAGTAGTTTATCGAATTGGATTTTCTTCTTTTATCTCTGATGAATGGATGTGTAGTGGATTTCAGGATCTGATTGTGAAGTCCGCATGCGGTCCAGTGACTTCAATTGACAAGCACACAAATACCTACTCGAATCGAAGGTCCACTCACGCGACCGGGGTTTCAATTAATGGATAAATTAAAATTAACACAAACTGTTTACCCGGATTTCCCTGTATGCGTCCAGCAGATACGAGTACGTCTCATGGATGCTGAGGCCCTTATCGTGGCCCACAAAAGACAGTGAAAACTGCCTGTTAATAGGACATAGGGCAGTAGACAATTACCGCCACCCCCCTCGTTGTCGTCGTCGTCGATGGAATTATAATTGGTGTCGATATCCGATAGTAGTACATGGATGTCCATTCGGTCCACCTGCCCCGTCGTCGTCGTCGTCCCCAAATGACCAGGCTATGTGAATTTCACTGAGGTTTTGTTGCAGCCCCAGATTTTCGTACAGTGGCGTTGGACAAATTGCTTGTATGTTGCTGCAGGGGCTGTAAATTGTCTGATATCTTTAATAGGCTGTCCATAGTGGTGCTATGGATATAAATGGTGGCAATGGTCGTGGTGGCTGAAGCTGGTGCTGGTGCTACGGTGGTTGTGATTTCAAGCCAAAAGCTATTTGGAAATAGTGGTGGGTTGTTGCTACTGCTACTACAACAGCGCATCGATGGACAATTTCTGTTCACTTGTAGTTTATAGTTTGGGGTTTTCCTGGCTAGCTGTCGCTTAACCGATTGTTGGGGAAACATTTTCAGTTTCGACACTGTGTATGATATCAGGTAGACGACCTATGGTAAGAACTGTAATTCGAAGCTGAACTTGAAGGGAATAAAACGAAAAGAAGCAGCTTAAGTGAAATGGAAAATTCTACGAAAATATCTAAAAATATTCTTGAAGAAGTCCCTGAACTCGAAGATAAATACAACAGAATTCATTTGTACTGTATAAACGTAATTCGGCAAAAACTGTCGGAATTCGACGAAATCTAAATCGATATTCAAATGGATTTATAACTGACCGTTCCCCATCTTATGCGTAAGACATCGATCCTAAGTCTTGACACTGAGCAGGATTTTTGAGGACATGCTTTCTGAAAATTATTAAAAAAATGAGTTCTTATGTGTTACCCTCTCCGGGAAGGGCTCCGAGACAAGATAATTCTAAGATTTCGATGTTGTGTACTTAGCGATCCCTTAGTGGTGACTTCTCAGTTAACCTGGTAGTCATTCACCTGCATTCGATGGAAATGTATTTAGTATACAATTCATTAGTATAAAAGGATCGAGCACACCAAGCCGCACCATAAAATCTAAACTAGTTCCGGAAGCCTTTATGATACTCTCGGTCAGCACATTAGTCAATCTACATTGGATTCCGCTACCTGGTAGTGCATTAACCTCCTTCGATGGTCCTAAACTGCACGTGATGTTCCTATCTGCACTCAAATCTAATGGAGTCTGGCTGCATTTTTTTAGATCAACCGATCAAATTACTAAACATGGCTGACATCCACCTAAAGACATTCTTATCTTTGTGACAATTTCTGAGGAAGTGGACAACAGATTTGGCTTTTCAAAGAAACCGTATTGAAGGAGCTACTTAGATGGCTTATTTATAATGGGCTGGAAGAATGCCAACTCTGTCGAGCTTCTCAAATTTTCATGATCATCATACATCCACTAGAGCTGTGTATCTGAGATTTATTAAGAATGCTGAGGACAGAATGGAGTCTTCGAAAACCTGCCGCAATACCTGTTTCAAACCTCAGGTGCTATTAGTCGAGGTCACGATGTGGCAGGACCTCCCAGTCTGAATAGAAAGTAAACACTTTTTACGATGTGATGCTTTGCGGGTAGTACAACTCAAGTCATATCTAAAAAAAATTTTTCCTGAAGCAAGCTCCTGTGCAGACTCAATGATTATTTTTAATTGAATATACTAAACCCGAAAGTAGGTGAGCTCTTACACCTGATAAATACTATAAGCAACATTTTGAGCCTTGAATCAGGCTGACTCAAGTGCCTTCTGAGGTCTAATTTTCAACTATTCTAAACTTCCAATCGATCCTGACTACATCGAAACCAATAATCCCTACTTAGACTCCATTGACAAACCATTTTCGAAACCTTATCGTCCCGGCATCGATAAACCAATCCGACAAGTGACTTCAAAGCATCTTTCTGCCGAACGTACGAGTATACTCAGTCCAGCGTGCATCACGTATCGCAAATAAATTGGCTTCATGCGAGAGAGAAGCCAATGGCTTCCCGTCCTTTTGCCTTCAAGTTTATTATCCTTCAGCGGATTAACTGACACACACAGCACATACAGACTATTTAACGATACAAACCTATGTGTATGTTGTTAGTTGAGCGCCATGGAAAAGTGGGTGGTTGTCAGGTCCTCGTTGCGTGAATTCATTCACCACACACATTCACCAAATTGAGCGATCCAAGCGACGATAAAAATGTCTACCGGCCTCTAAAAGACCGACGATGAAGGGGTTACGGAACCGGCTATAGTGTGAAACTTTTGCACAAAATGCTATCGCAGCAGAACACACCAAACCAGGACCTCTTTTTCAACCACTAACAGAACAACGCTATGTGCATGGCAGGCAGACTGTGTTCTGTCCCCCTCTATATGACACAAAGTTTAAAACTATCCCAAAACGAGACGAAGACTTTTAGTTGCATTTTACAGCTAAAACTGCGAAAAGCGACATAATCTGATTAGTGATAGTGGTGTGGGTGGTGATACAAAAAAAATAATAAAAGAAGGACCATCCAGAACCTAGTGCCAGCGGCGGCGTGAAGGATTTAAGGACTCCTCTGTATGTCCTGAAATGTTTGCCACGCTAGAGGAGCAGAACGAGAACCCAGAAGGGAAAAGTTTTTGTTTCACAAATTAATTTGCTTATAATTTTTCCGCTTAGTTAAACTTCATTTGAGTGATTTGTCAAGGATGAAATGAGAGTAGGGATGGCGTAGGGCGCAACTACAGCTAACAAAAAAAGGATAACAAACACTTTTGAGAGCGGAAATTTATGCACACACACAGGATGTGTGCAAGTGCTGGCTGGAAAAAGAACGCAAAGAGGCAACTTTTCTCAGCCAGTTGACAATGCAGAGACAGCGCTGTGAAGAGTCTTTGTAATTGCCACCCATCACACTTAGTCCTCACACAGGACTTGACTTCATTAACACGTTAAAGCGTTTTTCACACTTAAACAAGACAAACAATCTGTAAATCGGCCCCCCAAATTCCCTTCTCGCACAGTCACATACACACACACAGTCGGTTCACAAATTCTCGAAAATCACTCAGCAATCCAGTGGCGCTCAGTATCCCTGATCCTGTTCGTGATATGTATGGCGCAGAGCTGTGTGCTACACAAAGCGAATAAATGTCCCTAAGGGGCGGCATTATGAATTCAAAACACGTGTCCTTTCGTTTCAATTTGATTTAATTGAATCATGTGGCGGGGGGTGTTATACAACGGCCTCTCCCACCCACATTCATACATACATACGTAATAAAGAAAGGATCCTACCGCTATCGGCACCTCGTCGGCATGAAAATTTGTATTCTCCTTCCTTTGCCCGTATTTTCTTTTCTTTTCTGTTTTTTCGGGGGCTTTTCTCGTCAAATATATGAAAATACGTGCACAAAACGGCAGGCGTAAAATAAAAATTAAATAAAAAAAGGCGAAACTAAAATGTGATGCGAGAGCTCCTTTTGTTTGCTGTAGCGGTATTTGTGTATGGTATCAGATAAACACACACGTTCAACTGTCAGTAAGTGACAGCCAGCACACATCCCCGATGAAGCCGCCGATGCCGATGGTGATGGGGGTGTGAATTGAGATTGAGAAAGATGTGACTGTGTGCAGGACAAAGGATTTTTGAAGCAATCACGTTTGCAGTTGAGGATTTCTTTTTTTGCTTTTGCTTGTGTTCAACAGCGATTAGTAATTGAAGACGTGGGAAGGACAAGTACTTGGAAGTACGTAAAATTGGTGGTTAATTTGGTGATGATTTGAAGTATGCGTTGGCAAATCAGTTTGGCCGCTGGCGATGTTCATACTGATGTGGAAGGTTGCAGTTTTTCGAGGGCTTAATTTATTGAATTAGGGACAGCTGTGAGGGTTAAGGGCCCTCAGGCTCATTTGATTGTTGTAATCTCAAGGACTTTGACCATCGCAGGAAGTGTCCACCGTTGATGATTGTAATTGGAATGGAATATTCCTATAACAATCCCAAGTCAAAATTACATGTTTTTCCGAAATATTGGCCACAGCGAAGCCTTTCATATTTAGCGTGCCTGGGTATATATGTATGTACATTAAGTCACTATCTCACGCAAATACCGCGAAATGCTATTTGCTCGCAAATGGCAAATGAGCTAGTGTCGCTATTCGTACCGTTCATCGTGACAAAATAAACTTCAACAACCACTGGCTAAACAAGCTGAAGCAGCAGCAAGTAAATCAATCAGAATCGTGTACCGACTCACAAAGCGTCCGATAAGTGATCCCACCTTCTGTCAAAAGACAGTAAACAATTTAGATGATTCTCTGTTAGATGAGGATCGGCTTAGAAGATGGAGGGAGCTTTTTTCCACTGTTCGAGCCCATATTGTGGATGGTATTGCATCTCCTACTAAGAACAAAGATATTACCACGGATCATGCACCCGACAACAATATTGGCAGACCTTCTACACTCACTTATAGAAATGGCTTGGGAGACCGAGAACTTCCGTACCGAATGGAGAAAAAGAATGATGCTTCAAAAAAAGGCAACCTTACAGTGCATAATTTTAGATCTTACGGAAGGATTAAGAAACGTTCGAGACGACTTCGCTCTGGTTCCTCTTGCGTTGACCACATCTACTACCAACACTACGGACCATCATCGAACAGGGCATACATAGAACATAGATCACCGCCAAACTTTAATTTTACTGACTTTAAGAAGGCGTTCGATAGTGTAAACAGAAAGTTCATATGGCGTACTATCGTCACTACTTTTCTGGTGGTGATTGTCAAACATGTCGACTACGCCGAGAAGATTTCCCTCATATCCCATAGAATAGGGGGGAATCATATGGCAACCGGATTCATAACACCTGCAAGCCACTAGGACAGTCACCAGATTAACATACCGGATTCAGAATTCGTCATCTTGATGTCAAACTTTGTCAGTTCAGACCATCCAAATGTCAGAGCATTTGCTGATAGGAAGTCCTTAGAATACTCCCAAAGTACAACGGCAACAGTACATGCCCGTTAAACCAAATACATCGTTGGAGATAAAACAGAATCCACTCATTAAACGAAGACTTAATAGAATTCAATGTGAGGAAAGCCCAATTATTCGCCTTCACAGAAATCCCAGTCTATTGCCACAGCTTTGACTGGATGTCCAAATTATTCAACTCAACGAAACCAATACATCTTCTTGGCTTCACAGTCAACTTTTATGTAACATGGCATGCGTGAAGTTGAGCTGCCGGCTTAGAGCAAAGAGATCATTTACAGCGAAACAACTCATTCTTATGTACAAAGCACAAGTTAGTCAGCGGCTTCATCTACTCTATTCCCACCTTTCCAATCTTTGACTCATCAAAGCCTGGTAGCAGACCTATTCCTATTACACTATATAGATGGAATGATCGGTTGAAATGCTGGGTGTTCTACTATTCAAGTTACTATCACCTTTACGGCCATCTAAAAATCTAACATCTCTTTATCAAAACTTCTTCTGCTACAGAATAAGTAAACTTTGGAATTCGATATATATTCGATATAAGACAAACGTTGACTCTGACCATACCCTGCTCAAAAGAAGCTATAGGCGGCACAGAACATCTTTAAAGCTTCGATTTTCTACCACTTCACTCAAACTTTAATCTTAAAGTTACTCCAGCGCCAAAATTTATACGCTTTTCCAATTGCAATTGAACTTGAGAAACATCGAGTAAAAGCAATTAAAGTCCACCTCCTTCCAAGGTACTCCAACCTAAACAGTTGCTTAAGGGCGATTGCACGTTATCGAAAAAGTTCGGTTTTTTTTCTTCTTCTTTGGGGAAACTTCGTGATCCTGCTTCCAAACATAAATACTTCTCACCTTAAAATATCCACACCCCCAACCCCCACTAATTTCCTATCTCTTTCTTATCTGCCATCCGAAATCGAATGAAAAATATTTTCAAGGGTTTGGGGGCTGATGGAGTATGAAAAACGGGGGAAAAAAAAATAACTCGGAAACGTTCCACTCGATATCCGCCCGAAGAGCAAAGCGCTTTGAAATTTAATTGCTGCCAGAAAAATGTAAAATAAGTCCAATAGATAAGACAGTCACGTAGACGTGAGAGACGACTCGATGCCTAAGTATCATTTGTATCTGGAAGCCTATACCTATTGAACGTGAGCTACACAGTATCGGAACTCATTAGAAGCCATCAAGGGGAAGAGGAGCAGGAACAAATCTCGACTGTTTTTGTTTCAATCGATATCAGTTACCAACCAGCTACCCTGCGGGACATATGATTTGGATTTCATTCCTGTAACGCATACCTCCTACAATTTCAACTGGAAAATTACTTAAACGGGGCGCGCCGTTGCACACACAAATGTAATTAATAACGTTGCCACAGTGAGTTAAGTGATGCATCGAGCGCACACAGAAAAACCTCAGACACACGTTGGTAGGTAGGTAGGTAGGGTTCTTAAGGGCAAAAAACCATGAATCTTGCACAGGTGAACTTCAAGGATTCCGTACACCATGCGTATCATTAATTGCTCATAAGATGGAAATTGGAAAGCAAAAGCAAGTGAACGCTTGTTTGCATTCTCAAGACGAGAGATTCTTGAGTGGAACAGTGAAGAATGCTTATGGGTTGAAGGTTGAACATTTAGAGGGCGCATATGTGATTGAGAATGGAAATTCTTTGAAATAAAGTTCAGCTACAACTGTCCAAAATGTAAGGGGGATACGAGTATTTCGGGACAAATCCCATTCCCCATTAAACAGTTGTGATTTCAATCAAAATCCCTCTGCAACATGTGTCACACACACGGACGACGACGAGACCTTTTAATCCACCCCAAGGGAGCGTTTGCCTAGAACACGCGAATCACTCAATCGAAAGCACCCGACATATACGAGTATACGCACACACGCTTCTTATCCAAATCGACTGTCATCTGTCTCGTTATTAGGATGACTTCTCGGCTGTGACCCCTTTTCGCATCTCAGATTCTAATCGGGTTATCTAAGGAAGAAGACGGGGGCTCTAAACCCCTGTGAGAATTAATATTCGCAAAATTGGAAAATCCACTACCAATGCTGCCGCTGCGATTGCCAATCCTGCCAATCAATTTAGTTGGCGTGACCCATCCCCCAGATATTAGAGAGAAAAAAAAACATCAAATCACATTCGTCTCCCTGTCTACCTTATCGTCGAATCTCCACATCGTTTCCATTCCGTCAGATAAGCATTTCATCTGAAATGCCCCGCCGCCGCCTGACAGTGTCACATGACTTTGACAGGAAGGAAGGAAGTTTCAGGGAATTATGAGTGCAACGTGGATGAGATGAATTCTGTTGATATTTTCTGTGGAAATCCTTGACTCACACTAATAATCTCTTTCGTTGACACTGGCTAAACTGCTTACGGAAACGTCATATTGCAGGGTGACACACTTTTGCGTATTGAATTTCACAATTCAATTGACACCGTTGAGTGGGTGGTGGTGGTGGTGCTACTGCTGTAGATTACAAGGGAGTAAGCCGATGTTAGATAAAAGGTCCTTTTTTTCAATATTTCTCCGTTTTGGGTTAACGGTAAGATGGTGCGGCTGGCTAAAGTTATTAAATTTTAATCTGATTTTGGCCAGAAGGGGCTCTGTTGTTCATCATTTTGGAAAATCATTTCTTATGAATAGGTAATAATATATTTCGCTATGGGGGAGTCACGTTGACAAGTGACATATTGTGTTGTATTCTTGCTACGTGTTTGGGAATTTTTGTGTATCTAGTATTACTAGATACTCGGTCTCGGAAGTGGGAAAGAGTGTAAATTATGCAAAAGAAAGTTTTTCTTATGGTTTGTTACTAATTTTGGCTGTGAATCAAGAAATCGGGAGTATTGAGCTATTCATAATACATCTAGCATTAGAGGCAACATAATTTATTTCGAAGCTCATGGCTGGCAGAGAGCATTACAAAAGGTACACCTATTAACTATTATATATCTGGCCGCATATATTGGAGTGGGTTTTAAAATGTCAGTGGCGGCTCACCGATAGGAGCACATAACCACGTTGGGGATTGTCTCTACACCTAGGTCTCTGTGTAGGTTTGTGTTTCGAATGTGCCACGGAGCACTCACAATATTTTTAAGTACTTTATTCTGAAATCTATGGATGCATTCTATGTTTGACTTTCTTGTACATCCCCAAAGCTGTAGGCTCATACCGGCTTTAAGAATTGCTTATACAGAAGTAAATTGTACACAAGGAAATCTACCGATAAGCCAATGCATTTTCTAATAACCGTTCTAAACTTTTTTTTTTTTATATATAATTTGCACGTGTTAAAGGGGATATGAATACCCTTATACTAATTTCTAGAACACGTGCATTTTTGTCGAAAGGAAGAGACAGAGAGAAAGACAGAGTGGTGTGGTTTGAAACTCAGGTGGTATTAAGTTTTCTGTAAACTCCAAGGGTGGCTATCCAGATAACTGGGGAGTATTTTGTTTTGTTTTCGCTATTATTGTCGTTGCTTATGATTCACAGTATTTTTTTCCGTCCTGATGTCATCATCACGATCAAGTTGCATTTTGGCCATATGACCACCCTACTGCCAGTGTTATGCCTTCACAGCAGAGTTGTCTTAGCTTTCGCAAGTGATCGACTTTTTTATTTATTTCATGTGAAATAAGTAGATGATTCTTGACATCAGGATTCGAACCGTGAATCAACAGCGTGACAAGCGATGATGTTACCACTACACCACGGCCCTTTCTTTTTGTCATGCACCTTCCATCGAAGTTTAGCACCCAGTGTCATGCCCAATCACTTAGCCATGTTAGAATATGGGATAATGTTGTTATTTATAAATACAGGGACATTAGTCTGATTTTCATTTCCATTCTCGTCCAGGTGTTTATACTGATTGTTTATTGACATTTGAAGGTTTTCTATCGATTCTTGAATTATGTTTCCCACTGTCAGTTAGCATCATCATCTGCAAATGTTGCTGTGGTTGTGTCTTCGCTTAACGGTATGTCGTTTGTGAACAACAGATAAAGTGTAGGTCCCAGGATACTACCATGTGGCACACCAGCTTTTTCTTCCGAAAACTCATTCTAAAAACCGGTTAGTTATGTAGGATTTTAGATGTAGATGTCTTCAATTTAGCTATAAGTCCTTTGTGTCATACACTATCAAAGGCCTGAGCTACGTCCAGCAAGGAGAGACCTTCTTTTATTCTGTGAATTTGATCCATCGTAGAATGCCTATTTCGCAAATTTCTATTACAAGAAAAAAGTCTTTTAAGCAGGAGTTTTCAAATAGTTTTGAAATCATCGGTAGCAAAGATATCGGTCAATACGATGTGACTTCTGTAGGTGGTTCACCTGACTACCGTATTATAATTACCTCGGCTATTTTCCACGTTAGAGGCAAGTGTTTCAAACGAAAAGCTGCATTGATAATCTGTGCAAGTTGGATTTTGTTGGTAGGTGTTTCAGAATCTCCCCGGAAATGAAATCAAATCCTGGAGCCTTTTTCGTTTTGATGCTTATTTTTATTTCCATCACTCTGTAAGTAGCCAGTCGAATGGACTCTTCCTTCTCATTTATCATGGCCATCATTTCAGGTTCTAGTTCTTCATATGGCTTATAGGTTTTTTCCAAATGGCCAGCAAATAATTTTTGTTGATTATTTTTAGCCCAACTACCTTTGTTATCACTTAAAGGTGGGTTGTTTTTTTTAAGTTTCTTCGCTTCACTTATTTTCTTGTAAGCGAAGTTAACATGCCTCGATTTGGTCTCATTAAGAACAGTGCCCCAAATATGTGTCCACTCGCAGATTTTATCCAAAGCACTTTGGAGTTTTTCACTTGCTGACTCGATAGAACTTTCCGTTGCCAGAATAGTCGTATAATCCGCGAACGTAGCTACAATGATGCCTTCAATTTGCGATTTGTCCCGAGTGCACAACAAGAATAAGATAGGCCCAAGGACACCTCCTTGTGGAACTCCGGCGGCAATTTTCTTAAACTTGGAATATTCAGTTTCTTTGTTTAATACGAAAAAGTCTGTTTTTAAGGTAAGAATCTAAGATCTTATGAAGGTGCTCCGGAAGAGTCTTAGATTATACTTCAAGTCATCGTGCCATACCTTGTCAAAGGCTTGAGAGACGTCAAGAAAAGCACTAGAACAAATCTTTTCCGTTTTAGGGCGTTTTAAATTTCATCGGTTATTTGTAGAATGCTTGATTCTGAACCCGAATTGGTGGTCTGGTATTAGGCATCTTTCTTCAATGACCGGTTGAATGCATTTCAATAAGAGTTTTTCAAATACCTTTGATATTATTGGTAGTAGCGATATCGGTCTGTGCGATTTTTGGTCGTTTGGAGGTTTTCCCGGTTTCTGTACCATTATAACCTCTGTGACTTTGCATTAATTTGGAGCGTATAATAATCTAAGCGAACCATTTATTAAATAAAGGAGTATAATTAGCGCTTTTTTTTGTAAATTTCTTGAGGCTTTATAATTGTTCAGGTTTTTTATTGTCTGGCAAAGTTCCGTAGACGATACACTTTTTTATCCAAAGTTGTCAGATATCGTTGTTGTACCGGTAAAATCATCTACAAGTATCAATGCATGTTCATCAAATGGCTTAAACGTTTCAATCACGAAACTGATATCTGAATAATATTTGGCATACACAGGGTTATGGCATAACAAGTTTTAAAAAATCTCAAAATTTTAAAAGTAAACAAATCTTTTAAATTGTTATGGTCAGAATTTTATGTTTTTTAATTCTCTACAAGATGTTCGCAGTTTTTCACACTCCTTTTGCCGGCCCATTCAATCATACTTCTTGGATATCGGTTATGTCCCCTTTATAGGCCCCAATGTCTCCGTTAGTAGTTCGGTAGCATGCGGTCTGTTAAGGATTCTAATATTTCACGTACATATCCGAACGTCATTGTCCTTAATTCGTTCGCATGTGTTGTCAGCAGTGATATCAATCTTATCCGAGGCTGTTTTATGTTTCGTCACGATATTTTCTCTTTTGCAGAGGCTTGTGAAGCCTGAGGCATTTTTTGCTCACGGCACACTCATTTGGTTTGTCCACATGGTTTCTTGCTATGAGACGCATTAAAGTCGATCAGGTCAAAATAGCTATGTTGGCAGGTATAAATTTGAGACAGCAAATTGGAATAGATTTCGGGCATATATTTCTAATAACATAAACATTGATAATCTTTCATTATCAACTACTAACGTGTCACAAGAAATTGATACTCATTGAAAACTTCGTAAAAACTATTACAGCTGCGGCTGACAACTCAATTCCGAGAACTTCAGCCCAATGTCATCAACGTCTTTACTGCCGCAGTATATAATACACCTTATACGATTACGAAACTCAGCTAGAAGAAAGTGGATGAGATATAGGCAACATTTTTATAAAGCTGAATATACGATGCTGAATATTCAAATTAATAATGAAATTAGCACGTTCCGGAATAGATACTGGAATTCGTTATTATCTAGCTTCTCCAAAGGTTGTAAACCATTCTGGAAGGTAGCTAAAGTTATTAAAAAAAAGAACTGTAATATCCCTCCACTTAAGTCACTTGGCACAGCTTATGTCACACAAGAAGGAAAAGCACATATTCTTGCAAAAACATTTGCAGATAATCATTTGATATCTGCAAATCTTAGTGATCCTGAAACATCCCATGAATTACAAGCTTCAATTACTGAATTGGCAAGAATCATTAGTCATGCTGATGAAAGTTCCTTAACAAACGTTCCTACAGTTAAAAACATTATAAATGAAACCTCAGCGAGAAAATCTGTGGGTCTAGATAATATATCCAATAGACTACTTATAGCTTTACCACCTGAGGGTATTAGATACCTTGTATTTATTTTTAATGCATGTCTTAGAATTTGCTATTTTCCAAAACTGCTAAGGTTATTCCAATTGCAAAACCTGGCAAGCCCAAAGACAATCCCTTAAGTTATCGACCAATTAGTTTCAAAAGAAAACTTCTAAATTACATTGAGGCAAATGAAATCTTCCCTAAAGAACAATTTGGTTTTAGATGCGGACACTCAACCAGCCATCAAGTCCTGCGAATCAAACAACACATTCAGAAAAGCTTCAACTTAAAATTTTCTACAGACTTAGTTCTTTTGGACATCGAAAAGGCGTTCGATACTGTATGGCACAATGCATTGGTTACAAGATGTATAATTTCGGTTTTCCTATTGCGCTAATTAAAATTGTTCAAAACTTTTTGCAAAGTAGATTCTTTTCAGTTCATGTTGGAAATACAAACTCTTCACTACAGGATGTTCCATTTGGGGTACCTCAGGGCTCAGTTTTAGGTCCCATTCTATTTAACATATATATGGCTGACATCCCAAAGCTATTTCCAAACACGCATTTAGCCATGTTTGCCGATGACACTGCCATCTACTCATCGAGTATTCTACCCGGTGACATACTGCTGTGCTTGCAAAACTCTTTGCATAAAATAGAGAAATATTTCCATAGATAGAAAATTAAAGTAAACCCAAATAAATCTCAAGCTGTATTTTTTACTCGCCGCAGAAAAGAAACATTTTTTACAACAAGAAAACTTATATTAAACTCTGAGGAGATAGATTGGAGCAATGAATGCAAATATCTAGGCTTAATTCTAGATAGCAAACTAAACTTTGATAAACATGTGTCCAATACAATACACAAAATAAATTTAATTATTAAAATATTATATCCATTCATTAACAGACGATCTACTCTCAGTATTGATAACAAGATCATTATTTTTAAAACCATTTTCCTTGCCATACTCTCTTATGGTGCACCAGTCTGGTGCGATTGTGCCAAAACACACATAAGTAAACTGCAAATTTGCCAAAATAAAATACTAAAAATGATGCTGAATCTGCCTTGGCACTTTTCAACTAGATGGTTACATAATAGAGCAGATGTCAATTTTATTTCTGTAACTATAAACAGACTTAAAACTGACTTCTTGGATAAATGTAGATATTCAGATAATGAGCTCATCCAACAACTTGTATTATAGTTATATGTATATATACTTATTTATTAACGTGTTTGTTTGTTTATTTACTTATTTAATTATTTATTTATTTATTTACTTGTTTGTTTATTTAATTATTTATTTATTTAATTCTTTATTATATATTTATTTGTTTTTTTTGTTTACTTATTTATTTATTTAATTATTTATTTATTTGATTGTTTATTTACCTATTTATTTATTCACTATGAAATTATTTATTTATCCATTCAATTATTTATTTACTTATTTATTTATTTACTATTTATTTATTTCTTTATTTATTTGCAAATATATTATCTATTTCACTACTAAATAAATAAAAATAACCAAATGTTTGTTTCATAATAATACACATATTTGCAGCAATAAAGGATGAGCTCGTTGCACATAATATATTTATCTCTATGATCACTTTGTTATTTAGTTTTAAGTGTTGTTTAGTATTAAGAATCATATAAGGGTTTTTTTTAGTAGTGTTTTCCCTTAATTATTTAAATAAATCCTGTACCTAGTCTTAACCTTCATTATATACACACGTAAAGAATTATAGCTGTAAAGAATTAATTTCTAAAACTCTAAAAAGTAGCAAATGTATTAACCATTCTGTCAAACTACTAAATAAAAAAAAAAAAAAATGTCAAAAAGATTGTGTGATCTTGCCGCAAGATCTCGTACTTAGGCACTCTGATGAGTAGACTAATACCTCGTCCAATTTCTTAGATATTCCCAGTTTGTGCATTTCGTCGTCAGAGCAACTTCGAACAGAAGTCTCCGTTGCAGTGAATGCAATGGATTAGCATTCCGCCACAAACTTCTCCCTGCTGAGTAGTTTCATTTCGTCGCGGAAAATAATGAATTTTTTTTAATAAAATTCAAAATTGTTTAGTTCTTAATTTTAACCAGTTTTTCCTTGAATACCTACACCATCGATACATTCAGAGTATCACAAATCTGAAATCGGAATCGACGCCAGAATCGGAAGTCCCTCTCACCTCTAAAACACGTTATATCCACCCCATCCTGTCCAGTAATAAACCAAAACAAATCAAAACAACAAACTAACAATATTGTCACCCAGAACCTCCATCTCCCCCGTCCACTATAAGTAACAAATTCTCTTTCGTAATGAAAATGAAATTGAAAACTTTCTCCTTTCATTGGTCCCAGCGAATCCGGAAAAGTAAGTCCGAAAGTAGACTACACAGCAGTCGCAACCATTGTAGTAAACCCACTTTTATTGATGACTTTTAATCTGTTCTTAATCAAAAGACTATTTCCACCCACCCCAACACACGCCGCCGTTGACCTCCCTCATCGTACCATACTGGTGGAGTGGTGGTCATTTTGCTTTGCTTGGACTGAAAGACGCCATCAATGTTCGATTGGCAAAAATCTGTAATTAGAGCTGGGTCCTTTGTGTAGCCTTATGCTGCTCCTGCAGATAAAACCAAACAAGCTCCTTAAGAAAATTATATACACACATTCATACGCGCAAGGAATCGGCCTCATTTATTCGTGGGTTAATGATTCGTACTGGTAGTTGGCTTGTGGTACGGCATCAAGGATAACCGCATCGGTTATCCTCTCCGTCTTGGAGCTGTGGTTGTGTGTGATAAATATCCTCTAGAGGATTCCAAGGATTCGAAAGACAACAAGGATGAAAAAAAAAAAAAAGGATTCCGCCGCAATCAAACTTTTCTTATTACCCATGGAACTTCATTCAATCGTTCGTTAATTTACGAGGTACGACGATGCCGAGTCGTCCCTGATGATTACCGCTACACAAACACACATATACCGAAAACAAACAAAGAATTGATACAAACAGCCAGCCAAGGATGGTAAGAGACAACATGGAGATGGAATGAAGAAAATGTTCGTGGAATCATGCTTTTGTTTCTTCATTTTCGGCTTAAGTCCCAAGTGTTATCGTGCCCGCTACCAAATCAGGAATCACATTGTTTATCGTACATCCTTCAGCCCCAACACCAATTTCAAAAAATCCTCCTCTCCCTCTCTGATCATTAAAGCATCTTCACAATCTGAGAAATCAAAAGTTTGTCTTTCCGGGCGCGCGGTTACTGGGTGGAGCGAGAGTGTCTTGAAAGACTATAGCGTGTCACCCCTCTGGCCATTTGCAAGTTTATACTTGTCAAAATCTCTTTGTAAAGACCGATAGGACACACCATAGTCGTAGAGACACCATATGGGCCACGTCTCTAGCTTTAAGAAAAAAAAACCGATTTACTCTGAGAAACTCTGAAAAACTGCTGCCAAATTATGTGGCATTGTGTCGTACCCAAAGTATGTACGGTACGAGTACTTTTTTTTTTTTTTTTTTGGAAAACGTCAATGGGGTGTGTGTGCATAAAATTGCTACCCCCCCACCGGAAAATCGAGAATTAATGAAGTCATTTGGCTTGTTTCGTCCTCCCAACCACCGACGACGACGACGATCCAACAACCGACATCCACGAGCGAGGAGGAAACTTTTTGAAACCAGTTTGACATTAATAGTCCCGCTGTTATTAGTTTCGCCAAGAAAGAGGAACGCTAAGGAATGGGGGATGGTGGAGATGTAAGTGTACAAGAGATTGCCATTGTTATCCTTGATGTTTGTTGTTGTTATTATTATTCTTGTGTTCCTTGTGTTGCCGCTTGGGTTTTTTTTTTTTTTGGGGGGGGACGACGACGACGACGATGAATTAATGAGTCACAGCGAGTGCTATGCGTGTGTGCCTTATAACCATGACAAATAAAGTCAGTTGCCGGTTTTGGAGTTTCCTTTTTTTTTTTTGTTGCTTTGTTTTTAATTTGTTGCGGAAGAAGCGGATTTTAGCCCGATGGGCGCCGCAATCAGTTCAGTAATCATCCAATGGGAATATTTGATGAAGAAGCGGGAGGTAAATTGGTTCCTTGGTTTTTGGCCAACTGATGATGATGTTGTCGTTGATGTGGGGGCTTTTAATTATGGCATTCGGGTGTCAAGAGTTTTGAAAAGGGTTTTCATATTTCTGAGATTGCGGTGGTAATTTGAAGGTGGAGATGACGTATGGTAATTAAAACGTTGTGCGGTTGACACCAACTGATGTTGGAGGGCTTCTTGCGGTTTGGTTTCAAGTACACGGATATCGTATAAGACTTTCTCAATGGCGATTGCAATTGAGTTGGAACTTCGTTTACGAGGAAAGCACCTTGACAGAAGCATATTGCATACAGAAAGAGATATATTTTCCCCTCTGTACCGTGTACTCTCCCGTTTCTGTAATATGTATGTCGCCGCGTACTTGATGCTGCTCTAAAAAGATTCGATTTATAAAGGGTGTCCCAAAATTCACGCAAGATTTGAATTTTGCGAAATTTGTGCGGTAATGTGTTGCCACCGAAAAAAAAGACAGCGTGACAGCTGACAGTTCAGGGTTATTAAAAATGAAGTGCTACACGAAAGAATAACGCGTTTTCATTGATTCATCTTGATGGCTTTGTTAATTGTCGAAATTGTCGAATTTGGGCCAGAAAATCCACGAGTGATTGTTGAAATACAAATGCATCCACACGGTGTCACTGTTTGGTGCATGGAGGCATAATCCGAGCATTTTTCTTTGCATCTGGTCAGCTAATAACAGTTAATGGTGCTGGCTATCGCGAAATGATAATCCAGTTTTTTGTGTCTTTTCATCAAGGGCACCGCCTTGAAATAATGGTGAAACAATTCAATTGCCGCATGAACCATTTCCTGGTCGTGTAATTCAGAATTGGCCGCACACAAGCCCACTAACACCCACGCCTTGAAGAAAGAAATTGAGCGCTGTATCAACGAACCGCTACTGCATAAATTCGAGTGAAGTTTTTATCTCGTTATTTGTTTCCCTGGTCCGCCTAATTTGTTTCCCTGGTCCGCCTAATTCTAATGTTCGTGAAATTGTTGTAATTACGCTCTCTCCGCTTCAACAATAGCAGATAATGGAAAGAACAATGGAAAAGGAACACAGAGCCGGATAATAAGAACAAGCATCTTCATAGTGGAAAAATATTTGATCTTTGATATACCAGCAGCCCAGCGCAGCAATTGTAATCCAGAAGCTGAAGATCGAATCACTGCAAAGATGGATGAGATGACATTCATTCTTAATAATAGATTGGTTGCAATGGAGAGCGGATTAGTGCAGATCAACAAGAAGACAGCCGAAGACAACGAAGAGCGGGTAGTCAACATCTTCCATTTACAACAACTCTAAAACAATGTTGCCATTTTTTTTTTATTGCAGTTTTCACACTTTTTTTTTCTCTTTGAGTGATTTTTTTTTTGTTTTTTTTTTTATTTTTTTTTTTTTTTTTTTGTTTTGATTTTAATTTACTTTTAATTGCACTTTAAGATTAATAGAATGAATTGTTGTAGTATGAACGTCGTGAGCACAAATCAGCTGTCAGCTGTCAATTGGCTGTCATTAAGAGAAGTATTGCCAATTCGAAAAACAAACCTCTAAAAACACACCCGAACCTATGGGATACAACTCTGGGTTTGTATTAAGGAAACTAACGTCAATATTTTATAAACTTTCGAAAAAAAGAAAGTGCTATCCACAGATACTTTGGAATTCCTACAGTCGAATATGAAACCAAAAACCCCACGCGAAAGTACAGAAATTGATTAAACGGACGTGTTAATAATACAGTCCAACAAATTCTGGACGAGAGAAATTTATTGCGTCGTCTACGAAGGACCAAGCCTTTCTAATTAGCACGATAAAGATTAACTGCGTCTAAATAGCGGAATAAGCGGGAACTTTCATTGGAAAGACACCTGTCAAACGTCTTTATTCCCGATTCACAATGCAGCGTGATAGCGAGACGAGTCCAGCGCGAGTTGTCAAAAAAGGTTTCGATCTATGCAAATATATGAAGCAATACACAATGATGCGAGACTCGTTCTATCGCAACGCATTCTTTTCAGCAAATTGGAAAACTCTCGCGACGAGATTGCCTGTCAGCAGGCTGATGCAACTTTGTTATGTAGCCAGAAAGAGAAAGATGGTGTGTTGCCGTTGTTGCTTTTTCACTTTAACACAGATAATACATGCTCGCTGTATCGCCTTCATTGTGAACTGGGAAACGATTTTATGAGGACGAGGATTTCTCGCCTCGCTCTAGTCTCGCTCCCACGCTGCATTGTGAATCGGGCATTATTTCGTGGTAAAAAAAATTGCTTCATAAGTCTTAATTTAGTTGCAGTAACTAATAAATTTATATTGAAGGGATGAGTTTTTGGTAAGTAAGAATCTCACACTACTGTGAGCATACGTCTGCGGTCCTCATATAGTCTATTGAAGATTCTTACCTACCATCGAAGAAAAAACATTATTTTTTTTTAAATTTTTGTTTACAAAAATAATAGCCAAAAAGTCCCACGTTCGGATCGTTTAGCCAAAAAACGCAATTTCACATAATGGATTTTAGATCTTTCGGGCAGAATTGTCTGTTTTAGTCTACTTTCGTTCGATTGTAAAACTCGACGCATGTTTCGCGCAAAATTGATTTGAAAAAACAGTATAGACTTGGGGCATTAGCAAATGGTGACTGGTGTTAAAGGATAGAACAGGGAATACAATACGAGACTTGCATCGTCAAAATATCCAGTTTGTAGTAGTTTTTGCATTACCAGCAAATTACTCTGATTTTTTTTTTATTCTTTATCGACCATTTGCCGATCCCTGATCTACAACAGTCTAGACTGACAAGTAGTCAGACGGAAGTCTTCGATGACTATTTAGGGGCAGTAGAAAATGAAATTATTATGAATTAGGCACTTTTCTGTTGTAAGCATGTTTGGCCGGCGCTTTAGCAAGACAATGCTATCCGAAATGTCTGTTTCAAGCAGGGTGGCTGACCCTTAAGACACTATTCAAAAACCATTATCAACATTTAGTTAACGAGCCAATCAGTTAATCAGTAATTAAACTAAAAGCCGAGGCTAGAAATGCAGAAATTCTATGTGTAGGTCATGAAATGCAAATAATGTCAAATTGCCCACAGGGCCAGCAAAGAAAATGTCGCAGTGCTCAAATGCAATGGCATGTCAGTATCGGGGCTACTTATAAAGATAAGGTGTAGAAAAGCGCAGAGAAGGATTAAAAAAAAACTTTTATAGTAAATTTGTGTGATTAGGGCGAAGCCTTCATAAAACAAGAACTCTTTCAACTCTGGCCAATGCCCGACTACCACGGTTTAGTATGATATTATAGCTGCATGAAATGGTCGTGGTTACAGTTATCATATCCAAAGGTTCTATTTCATTTGACATATTGCGTAGGTTAAAACACTCCTTTTAGGGCAATATTCTTCTGTGCATCTCTTTACTGTTTTAATGACATTTCATTGTTTTGCGGTATTTAGTGGCACTCTCTGGGTGCTAAAATGCAATCTCTTCCCAATCCACAAAGCAATTAAAACAAAGCGATGCAAATCTGACTTAAAACCATCACCATGCATCCATTATCACCAAATGATGTTTAATTAGCGGTTAACCCAGTGTCTACTTTAAATATTGGAAAATATATGTACCTCTCTCGTTGCCTTAAAAGTGCAAACATTATAAAATGGACGGCGCGAGAGAGGTCGCGTTAAAAATCCAACTAATTACAAACCTACCTACCGACTCTTCTGTATGCATTCCACAACAAACAACGACAAATTTCCGCGCTTATAGTGACAAGTACCCGGGGATGTATAGCCACTATTGCCAACGAAATAACGCACTTGTCACAAATTGGCATTTAGCGCATGTCCTACATGTGTAGATACAGTCATTCTATCCCCCCGTAACTCTAAAATGTAGGTACACAGATATAGTTTCAACTTTGAACTGTAAAGAGCGAACGGGGCTAACAGAGTGAAATTAAACTTTAAAGAGGGGATAAGTAGGCTGTTTGTTCGCAGAGGGGGCTTGATAGTTGTATCAGTTGACAGGTACAAGTATCTATAAAGCAAAACATCGCATCGCCAGTCAGAGAGGGGGAAGGTGAGTGCAAATTTCTATGCCAAATAACTCATGCATGCTTAAATGACTCGCATAAACATGACTTGACACAGAACACGAACACACACACAAGCACTAGCACTTAAACTCACCCCACAGTTGATTCACCGCAACAACCACCCCTGAACATAACAACATGCGTTACAAATTATAAATTTCACCTGTAACCGATTCCGATGTAGCTACATGCAAACGATTTTCCGTGGGGTGGCAGTTGCAATACCTACCCACCTACCCCACATGCATCCAAGAGTCGTCGTGTATAGTGATAGAGGAGCATTGTATGGGGATAGCGAGAGATTTATTGTAGTTTTATGTACTCTCGCAAATAATTTGCAATATATCTTGTCAGTTGTGGAGGAGTACGAGAACGACACTGAGGGTGGGTAGTAGGATGGATGTCTGAACTGCAGCACTCTGCATCGAGGGTTTAAGCAAACAAGACAAAAGCAATATGGTCGACGATACAGAGAGGCAGAGAGTGAGAGAGAGTGTGAGTAGGTACTTGGCTGGATTGACGCCCAACGCTGGCCTGACCCTCTTTATGTTAATTTGCCCACATTACAGCATATCAACCCCTCTGTCGTTCTGGCTTCGTATTTGATTTGCATCAATGATGTTTGATGTTGTTAATTGATTTCCAAAGTCGATGACAAATCGATAACAATTTACGGCGACAACGATGCCGATGCTGCACCTGAGGGCGATGGAACGAATGGAGTATTGTTTTAGCTGACAAACAATAGATATGTACACTATCCTTGCGCTAACCACTCTCAAGGTAACATAACTCCTTGGCTTTTCATTTTGGAAGCTGAAACTGAAGCTGAAGCCTTAATGGATACAGTTTCTACCTCCTAACACTGTGCACACTCAGAGTGTCCTTGAGAGTAACACGAGAAACAAGTTATGCTTGGCATCTCCATTTGTCTATAAACACACACAAAACTGAGTGCGGGCCAACCTCATTCACTCACTTATTCACTCACTCATTCACCTTTGTTGACTGACTTGATTCAGTCCTGGTTGCGTTCGGCTTTTGGTCCAGGCAGAGGCAGCACACGAGTAGATGAAGTGTTTGCACACCTCTTTGGAAATATGTCCTGTTCCATGGAACAAGATACATAAAACTGATTTCATTATTTCAACTTCAAGTACCTAGACTGAAAATGTCATGCAGTTGTTGTATCTATGGTGTCTATCGTATCCTTTGCATGCACATCCTTTCGATTTATTGTATTAACAAAATTTTGCATTTTATTTGAATCGGTATGCATATTGTTCTCTAAGAATGTGAACAGGATATAAGGAGAGCAAGAGAATTCAATAAAGTAAACACTTTTTCTTTGCGATCAGTCCCTCTTATAGAAGATGATAATCCTTGGTGTCACACATGAGTAATCTACCGTCTTTTCGGTTCTTTTTTTTGAACAACCACCCCACCTAATTGAGGTTAATTTCGTCGTTTAATTAATTTCCACTTATCACCATGTCCAGACACATAAAACCTCATCAAGACAATTTGTTCTCCCACCCAGCTAGCATGTGTCAAGCCAGAGCCGACAGCAGTCATGCATGCAGTTGGTTTTGCGCTCGCAAAAATAAAAGAGAATACCGCAAAAAAGGACTTCCTCGAAATGCACAGACCTTAAGTCTATTCATTTATCGCCCTGCGAACACAAGAAGAAGAAAATCCTCCACACACAGCAGGACAACAAGGATGACAAATTTTCTAACCAAACCTTCTCTCCCAACCAAACCTAAGCGCATTCCTTAGCACCACAGTGGATCATAGACATCCTTCTATTACCACCACCACCCACTTTGCCATCTCATACACTCGCTAACTCACTCATTGTCGTTGGGCTTTGGCGGCGGTCATATATCACTGCCATTGGGCTTCGTTCGCAAGGACGAGGTATATCAAACGTTAATCCAAATTAATTTCGTGTAATTAAAATCACCTTAAAGCCAGGTTATATTTCACAGACTGTTTAAGTGTGTCCTTCCTGCCTCTCAATCACCCAATCGTCCTGCGTTTCTCTACATAGATATGTATGTATGTGTTTGAGGTTTAATTTTTTTTTTTTTTTTCGTCCGACGACAACGTCCTGACATTATCATCTCTGCCATCCACTTACGAGACGATACGAGGACGATGAGGATTGCATTTCGGATTTGGATTTTCGAGCGCGGTAATTTGAATCGGGCACGCAATTCAATATCCGTCGCACCTGCATTTAGTCACCGCACTTGAAGAGCCAGCAAACAGTAAGGACATTATTTGTGTGCAGAAAGAGAGAAAGGAACGAAAGACCCCCAGCCATACGTTAAATTGTTTTTCAAGCTCGACTTATCCCAAATGGATTTTTCTTCCCTCTCGAGAGTTATTTGTAAGGACATACACGAGGACGACAACGAAAATTGAATGCAACCATCCGCCCGCCACAGGACGAACACACATATACTCGTATAGAAGAAGGAGTTATTACATCGCGAATTCCATAAAACATCCAATTGGAGAAACAGAGAGAGAGAAAAATGAATTGGAGTCCTTTGGTGCAAATGACGGATGACTAGTGGAAGCACGTTGCAGTTCTTTAAAAATTAGAAAGTGATATCAAATCGTGGGGAAGGACAGCAGGTAAAAAATCGGTTTTGATACTCAAGTTGAATGTGTAGCAGAAGCAGGTCGGTCCTTCGTGCTGGTTGCACTGGAGCTGATTTATATTATTGGCCAAATGGGTGTTGGCACACGAAGGACTTTGTAGCAGTTAGTTATCGGTATGTGTGGGGGATGGGTGAAAAAAGGAACTGTTGCTTTTTTTATTGAATTGAGTGTAAATAGAGATCGTGTGTAAGTGCAGTGAAAGAAAAGTATTGGCAAATTGAATGAAAGAGATTTGAATCGGGTGCTAGAAGGTTGTGTATGAAGGCCTGTACTTTTTGCAATGATTTTAGTAGTGTAGTTTTATTACGCAAAGTATTGTGATCGTAGTAGAGGATTGCTGCAAATAGTGACGGGAACTATCGAATGATATATATTTATTCATTCACACGAGAATATATGGTGTTTTTTTTATGTTTGTGACTGGTTTAACAATATTTAGGCTACTGCTTCGGTTAGAGTTACCATATGTTCAGATTTGTCTGCATTCGAAGATTCCTAATTTCTATCGCACCTGTATGTGGCTGTGACTGGTAACCCAAAGTAGCCTCTTGTATGATGGTGCGATAGACTGACCGTTGACGTTGGTTGGGTATCCTGGAAATCCGTTCCCTCAAGCACTCTCTATAGCCTCTGGTTACTCCAGGCATGGTTAGCCTATAGTAGTTTTAGTTTATTATTGGTCTTCCGATCTTCCTTACCGATCTTGGCGTTGAAGTTCCCGAGTACGAATTTCATATCATACTAATCTATTTGCTTCATCCAGGATGTCCTAATATTCCTCCTTGGTATTGTCTTCGGTATATTAGGCTGATAGCATCGAAATAATGAACGCCGATATTCCGAACGCCATAAAAACAAAAAAAAAAACTGTCCAACAAATCCATCAAGTTTATGGAACTAATGGTCGCTAGCTCCAGAGGTATACAAAGCAGCGGGAGATGATTTGGTTATGGGAAGTAGTTACGTTGCCACATTTTGCCTTTTGCACCCAGTATAGTATGACATTATTGATCTTTAGTATATTTGCTTAGTTTGACTAGTCTGGTATCATCTTAGAACTGATCCACGCTTCGATGGCAGCTTGACTGCTGGCATAATCGGCTGTGCAAGTCTGAACTCAAGGGGTTTTTGGTCTTCTTTGCTCTCTGCTTCCCTGAGGATCCCATCCTAAAGTCTGCCAGAAGGGTTCAATGTGTGATTTAGTTTTATTTCATGTACGTTCGGTATCTGCCGGCATCTGCCGTGTTTGTGTTCGACAAATTTCCCACCAAAGTTCCAAGTTGCACCTCCATTAATAAACACTTGGGTCCCCAACCGCATTACGCAACCATATATTGGAACAGATTTAACATTAGAATTGAAGATGCGCAGTTTGGTCCTGGTTGATATATACAATATAAGACGAACTCCAGATCTAATAGAGCTGCAGAAAGGCACTTGTAGTCTTAGAGATTCGTTTCAGCATGTTTTCCTTGGCACTTCGGTCTTTGAAAGTGGTTCTGTTAAGGTAAGTGAAGCTATTGACGTCTCTAAACTTGCTATTAGTAACACTCGGCCATTAAGCTTATTTTGCATTTCTGAGCATTTGGTCGTATGCAGGAAGATGTCGTCTGAGATTTCGCCGTATACATCTGTCTTCTGAATCTAGCGCTGCTTTAAGTTTGTCCCCGAGCGCTATTATGAAGAGACAGAGTCAAGCTATAATAAGAGCTTGCCATTGTGTGAAATATGCATTTGGATTTCTTGTATCGCGCTATAATGCACATCCTACAGACACTGTCTGATGCGCGCCATTTGTTAGTTTGCTCCACAATGACCCTTGAAGAATTTTATTGATCAACACATGATCTATTAGGTCGAAATCTCGAGTATATTGAATACTTCCCTACTTCCCTCTAGTAGCTACTGCTCCAACCGCTACCTCCATTTTTCCTTTCTTTGCAGTAGGCTCTTCCTACATTGTAAAGTAGTAGTAGTAGTAACTACAACAGTCTGTCTTCCTTCATATTACTTTCTTCGAAACCTTTCATGAGCCTCACTTTATTTGGACACCACAAGAACTAACCTAAATTTTGTATTTTTCATTTCGTCCTTACACGGCACTTGCTCTCCTCTGTGTACCACCACTTACCACACCTCTGCCAGCAACAGCTGGAAAACATTTTACTCAATACTACTTTTACTACGAAAGGATTTTCACACCTAAACGAAAGCGGACAAAGGAAATCGACACACTTCCCAAAAGGATCTCAAGCTAACATGGAAAAAAAGTATACACATCCCCCACAAATACCCGCCCACATAGAGCAAAAACTTGGAAGGATATGGAATAGAAAATGTGAGCGCATAGAGCGCACTTTAAACGCAGGTTATCATCCCAATGAAAAAAAGGATAAACTCAACTGGATAAAATAAAAAAAATAAAAGAAAAGGACTTTGCCTTTGTTTGAACAACGATGACGAGGAAAAAGACGAGTGCATTTCGCACTCGAATGGAGGATTTTTATTAGTTGAATTCCTTTGGTTAAGTTTCTTTTTCTAAGATGCATCCTGGTAATACTGTGGAAAACCATTCAATCGGAATAAAAGGATATACACAGCTCAATCCGGCGGGGGGTCTTCCCCCGCTATAACATTTTGTATTGAAAGTTTCAGTTTATTTACTTACATGTCTCAATAACCAGACCAAGGATGAGCAACAGTCGTCGTCGTCATCCCTTCTGTACTTCAACCTTATTCAGGATCCTGACTCTGGGGTTGTGTGTGTCGAGTGGATTTCGTTTTTGGTTTTAATGAAACCATTTTATAAATTAATTTAATTTTCTGATTAAAAGAGAGGTGAATTGTGAACCCTTTTGCGCTTGCAAATTAGAAACTAATGTGAAATAAATATGGCTTTGCACAGGGGCTTGACGAGGTGGTGGATACCGACCCAGCGGGACGTCTTCTCTCTTTGTGTGTATGCGGTAGCCCTTAAAATTTTATCATCGGTATTAATCGTATTAGGAGGAGCATGAGTCGAGTGGAGCGGAGATTGTTTTAAAATTGAAACTAAATATATACTCGTACCGGGACATACAGAGAGCGAGAGAGAGAGAGAGAGAGAGTGTACTTAAGTTTATTGTTGTTGTTAAGGAAAGAGGGCTGCTTTTGGAATTATTACAAAATGCATGGGCTAAGAAGATCCAAAAGCACTCTCGCCTATCGTATTGGAATGTAGACGAGTGGGTTGATGACGATGGCGTCGACGACGACGACGCAAGGGGATGGAGACGATTTTGCTAAATTAAAATCCACAAAGTCTTTACTTGCCTTTTATTATCCTTTCTCTCAGCCCTCAGCCCCTCGTCTATCTCTTATTTTCCATCTCTTCTTGTGTATACGCATTTAATGAGGATTGCAAGACTCAGCTCCTTCAAATTTAATTTTCACTTTCACTCATGTCGGTTGCGGCGGGTGGCGGTGACGGTACTGGTAGTACTGGCTGTAGCAGCAGTGGAGGGTCCTAGTGGGTGGCTGAGAATTTTAATTAAATTTTTAAGTGTTCTCTGTATCCCGAGCAAACGATTTAATAATATTACACACAAAATCTGCCTCGACATGTAGTTTTGTGTTCCCTCACTCGGTATAGGTTAAGGATGTGAGCTAAACGGGTGTGAGGCCAGGATAATGTTTTCATTTGTTTGGAGTTGCAATAAAAATATGGAAAATTGCCTTTTGAGTGCACAATAGAGGACGGATAGACAAGCAGATAATGGGAGGTTATAAGGCTCTTGTTCGGGCTCATTTCGCTAGATGAAAAGAGGAAGTTATTCTCGTAGGGACAAATGATATTCGGATTAGAGATTGTTAAGTGCTGGGGTTAAGGGTCGTCTATTAACCAGGCAGCAGAGTTTAGATTGCAGAAAAATAGCTGGTGAATGCAGAAATGTCACAATGATGAGTATATAAAAACTGAAACCAACTGAGGTGCTTTACTTTTGAGAACTCAATGAAAGTTCCAATCTTTCATTAACTCTGGTCATATGAGCGGGTGTATTTTAGTTTCGAGTGGGTTGCATTCTAAAATAGTTACGGATTATGAACCGATGGGCCAGAATCTAAGCATTCAAGGCAAGTTTTAAAACCCCACACACTCCGAATCCGAGTATTGTTGCGGTCTGGACATAGTCGTAATAGGAAGTAATACGGTCTCTAAAACCGCACATCATTCGTTGTGGCTTGAAATGGACAGAACTGCTTTTTTCCAGATGTTGAGAGCTACACTAGATGTTTCGGAATGCAATCTGGATTGGATTGAGTTGCGAGATAAATAGTAGGTAATACCTATAAAGTTTCAAAAATGTTCAATACTTTTTGGAGACACGAAAGAGTCTTGAATTTGCCCAAATTCAACGACCTGGACACAAAGTTGGGTTAGGTTACATGGCTATCCTTTTCCTTATATTCTGAATCCTCCTTTAAAGAGATATGTAGTATATTCTTTGCATATACATGCACGAATTTCGCATCAGATACGAATCTGTGAATTCTATAGATATCTACGGGTCTGGACAAGTTACTTATGACTTCGTAGAGAGTTTTATCTCCTAAAGTTGATAGAGCTGGGCATATGCTTAGAGGAATGCAATTATTTGCTCTTTTTTTCCCCGGACAGCTTCTACAGAAAATGCTGAAAGCAATACCCATTTCTTTGGTAGGCCTGCCTATCAGGAGCTTCCAGTTGTAAAGCATAAGATCTTCTTACTACATACTTTCAAATACAGCATGACAACGAGTCTCATTAAATAAAATCTCTACAGCATACAACCAATACTGTCGTACAGGAATTGCGAGAAAGATTTAGGAACTCACTAGGACGCAAGTGGGATGCAGCTTGAAGATAATCCTGATATACGGCGTACATATTGGTCTGGAGGGCAGCTTTGTACATAATATGTAATAGTTGACAACTTAAAAGCCATCACACATTGTCATAATCTTTTAAAAGTAACCTCCACGGCTGCACTGAAGACAATTCTGACCATTTGTATACCTTATCCTTTATATTAATATTAATGCTGAAACATAGTTTGCAAAATAAAGAAATAATTACGATAGACCCCCAAAAGTATATGTATATATTTCTGGAATATGAAATTACAAGTTTTAACATTTTTGAAATCCGCTCACAGACACTCCACTCCCACTTTTCAAAAACCTTCGTTTTTCTCAATATTTTTTATAGAAACTGGAAGACGTTGGCTTTCCCTGCATTTCGTTCATACATTGTACGTGGCCACGCCCACTTTTTGGGGGCGTTTTCCTATAAAATCCATTCATTATTGTTTCAAAATTATTTATGGCGATGTTTAAGTCTTATTGTGAATATCTCATCAGAATCCGTGAACTTTGGTTAGAAATGTTGGCAGCCACGACCACATTCTGCTTGGAAAAAGCCCTAACAACAGTTTTCTGCTAAAATGTCTTTAAAATCGCGGATATACATATCTTCTGAATAGAAAGATAACGTTGGATGTAAAATTTCGGAACGAGACCCCCACTTTGTTAGGGGTGGCCTAGAAGATAGGGTAGGGTATCAAACGATTCATTCCAGACGGATTGTAACTCTCTTTTATGTTTTCAGAAAACTGTTTCCTGTTTGTGTACAATCTTTTAAAATCAAATCTTTTACGATCATTACCCTAGAACCATGAACGATTATTTTGACCACCATGCAATTTTGCAACCCTATCGCCCTATCGGCACTGAGATGACGTACTAGATATAACTTACCCTTGGCCCTTGACGTATTTGATACAAAACACTTCTTCCTACGATCTATGAAAATATGATGGTTGATGGTACATGAACTGTACGGCAACATCGACTTTGTAAGGATGATGCGCTACGTATCATAAAATGGATGGATACAAATGAATGCGTCTTTGAATAGAGGTTGAATGGCTCCACCTCTATGGATGCAAATTGTTGTTTCATCACTTTAGGGATTGTGTTGAGATATGTACTTATTATCGTCACCACCACCTTCTGTATGTCTGTCCGCCTGTATTAACGCTCTAATCTCGAGAACCATTCAAAGGATTTGAATGCGCTTATCACTATCACTTAGACTATTTGGTAGAAGACTATAGAAGATATAGTTACTATATCAGTACGTATCAATATGACGTACAGAAGATATGTAGTTCTTTTATTGATTTAAAAATATTCATATGAATGTATCTATGCAATGCACAATCAAAACTTCATTTGATGACTCTTGCAGATGAGTGTCTGATTTTGAGAAGCAAAGCGTCCAGAATTTTGGAGTCTACAACAAACTAATGAGTTGAGTTCTAATTTTTATTTTTATTTTTTATCTGAAATTAAAATTTTTGGCTTGACAGATTCGGATAAAAAATTTTACAAAAAAGTCATAACCATATCCATATTCTTCATAAAATGGATCGTTTTCGTCGATGAATTTTCCGGAAATGCATTAAAAGTTGTCTTCTTATAAAGGTTAGGTTACACTAGGTTGCTGGGTTGATGAGGAGAGACATAGTAATAGGTCTGAAGTTTTTTGCAGTGGTATGGCTGGATTTGCCAGCTTTTGAGATGAACACTACTTTTACCGACTGTGCGTGGCTACATTCTAGACTGCGAATAAATAATCTCTTAAGGACCGGTGTAATTATGGTGTTTGTTTGCTGCAGCATAATGGGGAAGGTCCCATCATCTCCGGGGGATTTTTCGGTTATAATTTCGTCTGGACTGTCGATTCTGTTACTGGCCAAGCAACATCTACACTTGAATTGACACTTTAGTCTGGGATACATCCTGGGAAGTGTGTCCTATTACAGACTCAAGGTTTCTGAGCTGAACTCTTATGCAGGTTACTCCACTTCACGCAATCAACCTTTGCGTGGTGACAGTCGTTGTCAATGTAAACCTAACATTCCTGTTCGTAAAATTGATGTTTAGTGAGATTTTCGCGAAAAATCTAATTTCGGCGCATATTTTACAATATGGCTCCGAACACACACACCTCAGGAGTGGACAAAATGGATGTGGTGTTCATGAATTTCACGAATTCAAATTCCTGACGTCTGGCTTAGTAGCCTTTATACCGAGTCTCGTGTTGAGTACACTTCTTTGAATTGTAATTAGTTTACCTCCTCCAGATGTGGAATAGAAACCTCTCGGGTGTGGCTACAGAAGGCACTCACTTTGGCCTTTCTTTGAATCCTTTGTAGTACCTACTTCTGTCTCTGCCCTAAAAGTTGGTACAAAATTAAATAAAAAACAAAAAATATGAAGAAAATAGAGAGTTCCGAACCGTACACTTAAGCTACATAAATATTTTAAAGAACCAATTTTCCCAATAACAATTTCCCTAGCTAATCCAACCTTGTTAATTTTTTTTTTTTTTTTTTTTTTCAGGTAAGCATATCAGATTTATTTCTATATCATCTAAATGGTAAGTCTATTTTTCAAAACGATTTAAATAAAAAACAAAACAATTGTCGTACTAGAGTCTACAGATACACAAAAATAACCTATTTCTCACCACTAACAAGCTTATCAGAGCATCCTCTTTACATATAAAAAAAGAAGAAAACTATCAAAATCTCTCCCTTAATCGCTCAAAATTAATTTAATGTCCTCTCCCATTCAGCACGATCCCGAATTATTCCATAGTTACATGAATCCCGCCCATGTGCCCTTGACCCTACCATACACACATTGTTTCCGTTCAGGAAACTAGAAGAAAGCTCATCCATCCAGAAGGCTATTGTTGTAACTTTTCGGTTCAATTAAATCCCTGTAATATTCATGTCCTCATTCAGTTCTTGCTGATGAAAATTACTTTAAATTTCCCACTACTCCTCGGGTCGGGTATTGTATTGTTGGACACTGTACGAAGGAGAAGGACACCAATCGGTGTGCGGGGGTACAAAAACAATGAAACAATGTGTACGACTGAAGGGAAGATAACCCTGCTGGGTGATGGTGGTTAAAAGAAGTTTTTCATTTGAGGTGCCATTTCCTGGATATACGGCAGGACAATGAAAATCACTCTCACACTTGTTATATTTTTCTTTCTTTTTTTTTTGTGTCTTTTATATGGGGCTATACATACTCGTAGTTAAATGAATTACGTTGATTAGTCCTTTTGTCGAAAGTTGTCGGAGATAGGGATGTGTGGTGGAATACTTTTTTGTTACATTTGCGTAATGGGAAAACTTTTACCATTGGTGTGTTGACCCTTTTTTGGGAATTCTTCTATTTTTCGTGGTGGAGATGGGTCTTGCTGTTTGACGGGGGTGTATTTTGATTTTTAAGAAGCGACTTTAAATCAATGAATCGACGGGGGTTCAGTGGTTAAGTATAGAAAATAGTCTGAATAAGAGGCGTTGGAGCTGAATGCAACTGGGTGGACGAATACAGTGGAGGCTACTTTGACCATCTTATTGTGCCGAGTTT